>CM033322.1:70340322-70940322 GCA_019359835.1 Pharus latifolius
GAAGTCGATGTTGCCGAAGTTGATTGAACACCTTTTCAACATGAATGAGGTGCTCATCCCACGAACAACTATAAACCAATATGTCGTCGAGATACACGATCACAAAATCGTCGATGAACTGTCTCAATACGTCATTCATAAGACGCATGAAGGTTGCCGGGGCGTTGCTGAGACCAAACGCATGACCAGCCATTCTCACAGACCTTGTCATGTTTTGGACGTGGTCTTCCATGTATCCTCCTCTCAGATGCTGACTTGATGATATTCTGACTTAAGATCCAATTTGGAGAAGACAACAGCATGCTTCAATTGGTCTAACAGGTCATCAATACGGGGAAGGGGGTACCGGTTCTTGATGGTGATCTTGTTCAGTGCTCGATAATCGATGCACATACGCCAAGTCCCATCTTTCTTTGGTACTAACACCACAGGAGATCCACAAGGTGAACTACTTGGCTGAATGACACTATCGTTCAGCAACTCACCAAGTTGTCTCTTGATCTCTTCATTCTCCAATACTGAGTTGCGATACATACTTAGATTGGGCAGTGTCGCATCGGACACAAGCTAAATTTTATGCTCGACTGGTCGTTTCGGTGGACGACCCTGGGTAGTCTCGAACAGATCACTGTATTTCTCCAACAATCCCGACAAACGACCAGAATTCTCTCGGCACGCCAACGACAATGCTGGTCGAGTATCCTCACCTTCACCAATGGGTCGAATCATGACAAGCACATACTTGTGACATGCATTAACAATTCGTTTGGCTTGATTTGCGGTAATCAAGTTCGAAGTGTTGACGTGGATGTCTCTACTGATCACGAACTTAACTTCGTCTTTGGTGAGGTCGTACTCTTGCGCTCGCCGATGGAAATGAGCGTCTCGATCATACAGATACGGACTCACAAATATCACCTGACAGATATCGATAGGGACAACATCGCATTGCACCTCATCGATATATCGTGCAGAGATCGCAAATTTCAACACACACTGACTTGTAATCTGTTGATTCACGTCGGATGTAAACCAACCCAGCGGATATGGTCGTGGGTGTGTGGTTGTCTTCAAACGAAGTCGCCGAACCAGTCCAGCGGAGACCAGATTCTTCTGACTTCCTGGATCGAATATTGCTGCGACCACTTCGTGCTTCACCTGGACGTTGATGGTGAACAAGTCCTCTGTTGGGTGATGGTCGTTTGGTGGATCCGAACCCTTCTCCTTCGGCATTGCCATCAGAGACAAGGTCGTATCCGCCTCATTAACTGAGTTCACTTGGACAACTTCTTCGTCGGGTGAAGTCGCAGTAGCCGTGGCTGTTCTTTTCCCTGGTCCGTTTTTCTTTGGCCGAAGTTCAGGATGAAGCTTGTAGCATTTGTCCTTAGTATGTCCCGCGACTTGACAATGTTCGCAAAAAGCACCCGTGCCCGATTTGGAAGTGTTCTTCTTCGGACTCGGCTTTTTCTTTGTCGAGGTCGCACTTTCCTTCGTGCTTTTGTCGCTGCGGGATTTATTCTTCTTCTCAATCGCCATAGCAGTTGTGCTTGCGGTCATGATGTCTTGGACGCCGAACAGACTTAGGTCAGCACTGATCGATTTCTGAAGTCCAGATGTGTATTTCCGAAATACCTGAGGGTCGGATAGTGAGATGCCAATGACCATTGCTTGTCGCCGAAACTCTGTTGTATAATCTTGGACGGTCTGGTCGCGCCGTTGGTACAATCTGTGCCAACGCTCCCATCTTTCCTCAAGGTAACCCATCGGATAGAATTCTTGTCGCAGAAGTCGTTTGAATTGACCCCACGCAAGGTCCTCATCTTCACCACTGGCGACAAGGGCCTTCCACCATGTCTTGGCGTGGTCCTTCATCTTCAAAGGTGCACACTTCACCTTTTGAGCGCTACTGAACCCTTTCAGGTCAAAGTAGGTCTCAAGTTGATCGATCCAAGAATCCAGCTTCTCGGCATCGATAACCCCATCATATATGGGTATATCAATCTTAGCGTCGACCTTAAAAGATCCGACAGCTAAGGAGGTGTTGGCGAGGTTGTCGGTCTTGTGGTTGCCTTCGTCTTCATCTTCGTCTGCCCTGCGCAAGTCTTCACCAGTCTTCGCACCCATACCCTTCCCTACTTCAGGAGGTACAATCATGGCCTACTGCTTAATCCAAGCAAGCACGGTTTCCATGTCGGTGGAGAGCTTAGTGTCGGGGGAAATCTCCGCGAGACTAAGTCCAGGTAAGATGTGTCACGATTACCCGGGGATGTGGCCTCCGGGGCCTCCCCGGGCGCCGCCTTTTGGCTCCCGGGACGTGGCCTCCGGTGCCCTCCCGGGCGCCGCCATTTGCCCGGGGACGTGGCCTCCGGGGCCTCCCTGGGCGCCGCCTTTTGGCTCCCGGGACGTGGCCTCCGGTGCCCTCCCGGGACGCCACCTTTTGGCTCCCGGAACGTGGCCTCCGGCGCCGTCCCGGGCCTCATCACCCTCCTAAAGGTAAAGTATTGAACTGTTTATCACGTGCAGGTCACGCGAGGAGCACCTCGGGAACTAGCGACCACCTGTCAAGCATCCAAGGCGTTTGACCGGGAGAAGGACGGTCCTGCCCTTCAATCCGACGGTGGCTTCCGGGGTAGTTTAGGTTTTTTGCTGCTTTTTGGGGGCTATAAATAGCCCTTGTACCCCTCTGTTGTAAAGGATCGATTCACTTATTGGAATAGCTAAACTCACAAGCGTGCTCCGGAAGCCTCTCCCCCGGAGAGAGCCACCCCAGCCGACTCCGGTCGGGAGAGCGTCGATAGGACTAGGGCCCCCACCGGGACCCGAACCTGTATAAACCCGTGTGTCATTCTTTGTGCTTGTCCGGCGGGGGAGGACCGGTCATCGGGTCAACCCGCGCCGCGTAATCTTCGCTAGGATCACTCAAAACCTGCCAGGGTATTCGCAATACCACGACAGTTGGCGCCGTGGAGGTTATTTCATGCCAGGGCCCTTCGTGGCACCAGGGGGGTACCCCGTCCCCGGCCTGATCCCGGGGCCGGGAGCCCACTTTTTGCCGGGGGTTTACCCTGCGCCGGGAGCCAGTCCCGCCCCCCGCGTCGCGTTTACCGCACCGGGGGCGGTCGACAGAGCAGCCCCCGTGCCGCAGCGGACTTCCCCTCGCATGGGCTCCCCGGTTCCGGACGCCGCCATCGGGGCTCCCCCCTTGACGGTTCCGGGTATTACAGGGCCTGCCCCCTTCCCGGTTCCGGTCGTGGCCATTGGGGCCCCCTCCACTTCGATTCCAGGCGTCGCCGCGGGCGCCCCCTCCCCGGTTCTGGACGATACAGGGGCTTCCCCCTTTCCGGTCCCGGGGGTCGTCGCAGGGGGCTCGCCCCAACCGGCTCCGGAAGCTACAGTGCATGAGCTCCCTCCCTCGGCGGGACAGGTCCGTTTCGCCCCGGGGGTTTCGAGCGAATGCATTCACCAGAGCGCGGGGAAGAACTTCCCCCCGGCCGCGGGCGCGGGGAGCCTCGCTCTCGCACGGGCCGGGGGAAGAGACCCGCTGAAGAGCCCACCTCTCCGGCGGAGAGCCCAGACGTCCGGGAACTCAGTCCCGGTCCGGAGGAAAAGCGTCGCCACCGCCATTCTGGCGGACCTCTCGGACCGCTTCCAGACTCAGACAACGAAGGTCCCGTGAAAGAAGATAGCGACCGGGGCTCTCCCCGGGAAGTGCAGGGGGCCAACCAGCCCCTGTGCCGAAGACTTCGCAGCATCCGGTGGCCGCGGCCCTACCGACCGCCACACATCGAACATTATAACGGCGAGGCAGACCCTTACGAGTTTGTGCAGGTCTACTCCACTGCTATCTCCGCGGCCGGGGGGGACGAGTCGGTACAGTGCAACGTCTTCCCCCTTTACCTCTCCGGCATCGCCCGCTCCTGGTTCTACAACCTGAAGGCCGGCTCCATCAAGTCTTTCTCGCAGCTCAAGCGGGAGTTCTGTGCCAACTTCCAGGGGAACTACGTGTGTCCCCTGGACTCCTCGCAGCTGTATACTGTCCGGCAGAGGACTGGGGAGACCATCAGAAGCTTCTTCAAGCGCTTTGCCCAGGTGAAGAGCAAAGTGGCCCACGTCCCCGACTCTACGGTCATCGAAGCCTGCAAAAGCGGCATCCTCCCGGGGGAGCTCCACCGAAGGCTCTCCCGGAGCTGCCCCTCTTCCGCGGACGAGCTCTTCAACGTGCTCGAAAAGTACGCTCGGGCGGAGGAAGACGATATCTGGAAGAAGACCCAGGGGGCTCCCGCCCCCGCCGACCGGGGGGCCAGGGATCCCCCCAAACGCTCCAGGCAAGGGGGGCGTAGCGAGCCACGGCCTCGGGACACCTTTGTCCTCGAGGGCGGAGGCGGCTCGCGCGCCTCCCCGAGGACCAACCGCGCCTTCCCCAAACCAAAGGGCCATGGGGGAGGACAGTCTTCGCGCGGCTTAGAAGGCCCCGCGGGCAGAAGGCGGGAAGGACCGTGGTGCAGCCTCCACAGGTCCAATACCCACGCTACCCGAGATTGTAGCCAGCTGCTGCAGCACTTTGCGGACTTCCTCGACCAGTGTGAGCAGGGGGGGGGGACTCTGGCCTCCTTGCTCCCTCGGCCAGCTGTTCCGTCCCTTCCCGCTCCCACGGGGGGTCAGCAAGCGCAGGAGGGGGAGCCTTCGGAAGCTCTCCCCTTTCAAACTTCCCAGTGGCGCATCAACGTCATCGTGGGAGGATCTGCCTCCGGGCGGGACTCTAAGCGCCAGCGTAAGGAGTACGCGCGCGAAGTCAAGGTTGTGGGGGTGCTTCGCACGTCCTCGCCATCAAAGTGGTCGGACGTCCCCCTCACCTTCACGGCAGAAGACGCGCGGGGGGTTCGCTTCCCCCACGACGACGCGCTCATTGTCTCCGCAACCATCTACAACTGCCATCTGGCCCGGATCCTGGTGGACGGTGGGAGCTCCGCCGATGTCTTATTCCTGAAGGCCTTCAAAGAAATGCAGGTGGATGAGAAGCTCCTGCAGCCTGCTGCTGGGCCCCTACAAGGCTTTGTCCCGGGGAAGGCGATCCACCCCGTGGGCAAGGTAGATCTTCCAATGACCTTCGGCACCCCGGAGAACTACCGGACCAAGCTGGTCCGCTTCGACGTGGTAGACCTCCCCTCCTCCTACAACGCGATTATGGGGAGGACGACAATCAACCGGCTGGGGGCTGCCACCCATCAAAATTATCTCTGCATGAAGATCCCCGGGCCGCGCGGTGTGATCAATGTCCGGGGAGACCAAGACATGGCCCGTGCTCTATACGAGCGCGCTGCGGCCACGATCGGAAGCGTCAACCTCGTAAAGACGCCCGGGGGGGAGGCTCCTCCCCCGGAACTAGATGCTGCTGCGCCACCGCCCGGGAGGCCCCTACTCAAGCCGCGTCCGGAAGGGGGCCTCTGGAAGGTCCTGCTGTCCCCGAGCAACGAAGACAAAACCGTCCGGATCGGGGCGGAGCTCCCTTAGGAGCACGCAGCGCAACTTGCGGCTTTTCTGCGCGAAAACTCCGATGTTTTTGCGTGGAAGCCGTCAGACATGCGGGGCGTCGCCCGGGGGGTCATTGAGCACAAGCTTGCAGTAGCCCCCGGTCACTCCCCGGTCAAACAGAAGCTGCGGAAACTCTCCCTCGAGCGCCAGGAGGCAATCAAAGCGGAGATCGCCCTGCTCCGAGAGGCGGGGTTCATTCGAGAGGTCTTGCACCCCGAGTGGCTCGCGAACCCCGTCCTCGTCAAGAAATCAACCGGCAGGTGGCGGATGTGCGTAGACTTCACCGACCTTAATCGCGCCTGCCCCAAAGACAACTTCCCGCTCCCGCGGATTGATCAGCTCGTCGACTCCACTGCGGGGTGCGAGCTCATGAGCTTCCTAGACGCCTACTCGGGCTATCATCAAGTCCGGATGGCGGAAGGGGACGAGGAAAAGACGAGTTTTATTACTCCCCTCGGAACCTTCTGTTACGTCCATATGCCGTTCGGGCTCAAGAACGCGGGGGCGACCTTCCAGCGCCTGATGACACTGGTTTTCAAAGAGCAAGTCGGCCGCAACGTTGAAGTCTACGTAGACGACGCGGTTGTCAAGAGTCCCCGCGCAGCCTCCCACATCGACGACCTGGCTGAAACCTTCCGGAACCTCCGCGCATTCGGGCTCAAGCTGAACCCGGAGAAGTGCGCCTTCGGGGTGCGCGGGGGGAAGCTCCTAGGTTTCCTCGTGTCCCAGCGGGGCATTGAGGCAAACCCCGAGAAGATCCGGGCATTCCTAGACATGCCCCCGCCACGCTCCGTCAAGGATGTCCAACGGCTCTCCGGCCGCCTGGCCGCACTCAGCCGCTTTGTCTCCCGGTCGGGGGAGCGGGGCCTCCAGTTCTTCAAGATCCTTCGAGGGCTCGAGGGGTTCCGCTGGACCCCCGAGGCCCAGGAGGCGTTCGACGACCTCAAGAAGTACCTCACGAGCCCCCCAATGCTCGTGAGTCCGTCCCCGGAAGAGCCCTTGCTCCTCTACCTCGCCGCGACCCCCGTCGCCGTCAGCGCGGTCTTGGTGAAGGAGCAAGGGGGGCAGCAGTGTCCGGTGTACTACGTGAGTGAGGCACTCCAAGGGGCCAAAACTCAGAACACGAAAATGGAGAAAATCTGCTACGCCCTCCTCATGGCGTCCCGGAAGCTTCGGCATTACTTCCTGGGGCACCCCATCACCGTCTCGTCGTCCCTCCCCCTTGGGGAGGTACTGCGGAACAAAGAAGCCACCGGCCGGATCGGGAAGTGGGGGGCTGAGCTCGCCCCCTTCTCCCTGTCCCTTACCGGCCGCTCCGCCATCAAGTCGCAGGTTCTCGCCGACTTCGTCGCAGAATGGACTCCCGCCTCTGGGTCCGGGGACGAAGATCTCCCTGTGCCGCCCCGACGCAGTGACCATTGGACCCTTATGTTCGATGGGTTGCTGTGTCTCGCCGAGGCTGGCGCGGGAGTAGTCCTCCGGAGCCCCGAGGGGAAGGAACTCGAGTACGCCGCACGGCTCGAGTTCCCGCAACCAACAACGTCGCCGAATACGAGGCTTTGCTCCTCGGGATGCGCCTCGTGCGCTACCTGGGGATCCGGCGCCTACTAGTCAAGGGAGATTCTCAGCTCGTAGTTTGCCAAATGGACAAGTCTTACCTGTGCCATGACGCAAACTTAAGTCTTTATTTGCAGGAAGTACAAAAGATGGAGAGGCATTTCGACGGCCTCGAGGCCCGGCATATCCCACGTAGGGACAATGACTGGGCCGACGCCTTGGCCCGGGCGTCCAGCGCCCGGGAATCGCTCCCCAAGGGGGCTTTCCTGGAGATCATCACGAAGCCCTCAGTGGCCTCCCTGGACACGGGCGACGAGCCTCATGTCCCGGAGGTCGCCGAGATCACCCGGACTCCGTCTTGGATGGACCCCCTCATCTCCTTCATAAGGGGGGAGGGGGACCCTCCTAGTGAGACCGAGGCTAAACGTCTCCGGGCTAAAGCCCGGGCATATCTCCTCCTGGAGGGGAGGCTCTACAAGCGGGGGGCTTCCGCCCTCCTGCACTGCCTCCCCCGACCGGAGGGACTTCAGCTTCTCGAAGACATCCACGCGGGGAGCTGCGGTTCTCACCTAGCCCCGCGTGCCATCGCAGCCAAGGCCCTCCGGTCGGCCCACGGTCATTGTCCACGGTCGTTTTGCAGGGCTTCTACTAGCCCACGGTCATGTGCGACGCGCGAGACCTCGTCTCCGCGTGCGAGGCATGCCAGAAGATGGCCAAGGGCTCGAACCTCCCCCCTATAGCGCTGCAGACGATCCCCATCACTTGGCCCTTTGTGCGCTGGGGGATGGACCTCCTAGGGCCCTTCCCCCCAGCGCCCGGAGGATACAAGTATGCGGTAGTCGCAGTCGACTATTTTACAAAGTGGGTTGAGGCGGAGCCTTTGGCCAGCATCACGTCCCGGGCAGTTCAGCGGTTTTTCTGGAAAAACGTCGTATGTCGTTTTGGTGTCCCCCGGGAAATCACCGTGGACAATGGGACCCAATTCGACTCGGCTTATTTTCGGGAATTCTGTGAAGGCCTGGGGCTCGTCATCCACTTCACCTCTGTAGCCCATCCCCGGAGCAATGGGGCTGTCGATAGGGTCAACGGCGTGATCCTACAGGGATTACGCCGGAGACTCGAGCAAACCGCTTCTAAGCGGGGTGCATGGGCAGAGGAGCTCCCTAGCATCCTCTGCTCCATGCGCACGACCCCGTCCCGGGCAACGGGACGTACTCCCTTCTCCCTGGTCTACGGGGCGGAGGTAGTCCTCCCCCCGGAGATTGGCTTCCGGTCGCTGCGGGTGGAGCTCCTGGAGGGAGCCATCCCCTCGGCATATCAGGCCAACGAGGCCAATCAGCGCCTGGAGATCGACCTCGTGGAGGAGGAACGCGACCGAGCGCTCCTCCGCCACGCCATCTACGAGCAAGAAATAGCGCGAGCGTACAATCAACGCGTGCGCGAGAGAGCTTTCCGCCTTGGGGACCTTGTCCTCAAGCGCGTGACGGACCCCCAGGCCCAGGGTAAGCTCTCCCCCAAGTGGGAGGGCCCCTACAGGATCTCCGCGGTCCTGGGCTCGGGGGCCTACAAGCTCTCCAACCTCCAAAAGCAGGAGCTGAAACACACGTGGAACTTGCGTTTACTTCGCAAGTTCTATGTTTAGCCTTACGGGCATGTCCCCTCCCCCGGGGCGTTCACGCCGGAGGGGGAGGAGGGACGCTGTATTTTCCTCCCCTTTCGCGGCTTCGCAGGGGGAGGCCCTATACTTCATTTCATTAGCAATACATAGGTCTTGCTTTGCAAACTGTCTCATTGTAGGTCTTTCTCATTACCGCCCTTAGCGGCGATGCCCTCCCCGCGAGGAAGCCCTCCCCGCGAGGATGCCCTCCCCGTGAGGATGCCCTCCTTGTGAGGATGCCCTCCCCGCGAGGAAGTGGGCCAGCCCCAACAAGTCCCTACAACGGAGCCTGCACTCCCGTAGGGCGGCTTACGATCAGCCCTCGTGGACTGAGGGTGTAAGCGGCAACCCGGTCACAGTGGCCGTGGTAACGAGTCACTTTGGGAGACTAGTCCCCTGCCCAAACACTCAAGTCCCGTCTTCGGGCATTTCCTCCTCCGGGAGTCGACGTTATTCCCGGCTCCCCGTTTTCACGGCGACCGGAAGATCAGCCCCTTGCGGCTTGATTGGATCTATCTTCCTCCTCCGGGAGTCGACGTTATTCCCGGCTCCCCGTTTTCACGGCGACCGGAAGATCAGCCCCTTGCGGCTTGATTGGATCTATCTTCCTCCTCCGGGAGTCGACGTTATTCCCGGCTCCCCGTTTTCACGGCGACCGGACGATTGGTCCCCAGCGACCTTATTCCCGGCTCCCCGTTCTCACGGCGACCGGATGAATGCCTCCCGGAGACCCTATTCCCGGCTCCCCGTTCTCACGGCGACCGGACGATTGTCTCTCGGAGAAGTCGGATTTCTCGAGCTTTTCCTTCCCCGAAGACCCTATTCCCGGCTCCCCGTTCTTACGGCGACCGGACGAGTGTCTCCCAGGACGCTCGCCTCTGGAAATCCCATCGGGTTCTCTTGGACATTCCTTCCGCCCAAGGCCTTATTCCCGGCTCCCCGTTCTCACGGCGACCGGATGATTATCTCCCGGAAGGTCTTCTCCTTGAAAACCTCGCTTTAAAATTTTCTAACTTAGAAAATTTCCTATGCTACAGGTAACTTCTATCCCGGGGGCCTTGTTACCCCCACAGCGCGCGGAGTTATCCTCCGGCCCACTGTGGGCGGGGGGATAAGGAACCCCCGGGTGTCGACCGCACCGCCCACGAGGAAACTTAGCTCATCCTTGTTAAGATGAGTCGTCCAGACCATCCAAGAAGAAAAAATAAAAGAGGCGCAGTAAAAGGAAACAACAAAAACGCACTTTATTGATCAGCAAACCCGGAGGACATCTTCCCCCTCCGGTGGGCTTCGGAAACGATACAACCCGGGTTCTAACCCGGGGGATTCTCTAAGCCCTAAGGCTCCTACGCCTAATACTCCCGGAGGCTCTCCGCTAGCTCCCGGGTCAAGTCCCGGTACAACGCCCACACGCGGCGCCGATCGTCCCGGAGCACATCTTCAGGCCAGAACTCGTAACCCGCCGGTGGAAGTATCCGGAGGGGAGGGATCATCCGGAGTCCCGGTCGCGGAGGGGACAATTCGGCACGATGATTATCAAAGTTATCCAAGTGCCACTCCGCACGCCACCTCAACCGGATCGGCTCCCGGACACTATCCTCGCCGCGATTCCCGGAGAGAAAGCTTAGCAAAATCAAAGCCGCTTGGGCGTCCCCAGGGGAGCCCCTCCTGGACCTTCGCCCGGGAGCAACCTCCCGGGAACCCTGGTAACAGTAAGTTCAATTCAAAGACTTAGAAAAAATTCTAACTTCATTGCATTAAAAATTTTTGTACAAGTGCCCGGGGCTTCTTCTAAGAAGCTACCGGAATCAAAATCCTAAAACAAAAAAGGGCCCTAGCTAAGACCCGGGGGGAGGCTCATACATGTTCATTGGCGTCCTCCCCCCGGGGGGCTTCCTCCGAGGCCGGGGCTGGGGCGTCTCCTGCCGGAGGCGCCGGAGCCGGGAACCACGCCCGGATGATCCAGTCGTAGAACCCTCCGGCGAGCTGCTCGACCTCCCGGCGCGAAGGCTCGAAGGAGTCTGGGAAGCTTCGGGGGATGCGGCCCCCGATCACCCGGGCGCCGACCCCCCGGAACTCGATGAGCCCCGCAGCGGCCGCGACGACGGGGATCGCCCGACCCCGCGCCCGAACATCGGCAGCCTCCGCGATGGCGGAGACCTGTGCGTTAAGGAAACGCACAGCCTCCGCGAGAGTCGCCGGCGGCACCTCTCTGCTCCCGGAGCCGAGGCTTACGCCAAGGCCCTCGAGGGCCGTCTGGACGGAGCGGCCCGCGTCCGCCACCGCCTGGACGCTTGAGCTCTCGAGCTCACGAAGCGTCTCCTCCCTTACCTTGGCCTCCTCCCGGAGGCGGGCGTTGATGGCCTCGGAAATGTGAACCTGGGCCCAGACCCGGGTCAATTCCGTGAGCGCCTCGACGGGTTACCTAGGCCCCGAGGGACTGAAGCCCCTCGAAACGCTCATGGAGCGTCCCTCCCGCGACGAAGGCCTGCACCTTCCGGGTGTGCAGGCCCTACGAGAAGCGGGCGACCTCCCCCGCGGGGAGCAAGGGGGTCTCCCGCCCAGAACCGCCGGTGCGGCCGGCGGGGGGTCCCCGGACCTCAAGGTCCGGTAACTCGGCCGGCGTCTTCGTCGACGAGGTTGTGCCCCCCGAAGACGTGGCCGAGGAGCTCTCGGCGGGAGCCTCCGCCCGGGTGGGAACCATCAAGCCTTTCCCTGCCCCGGGCCGGAAGGTCTTCGGGGCCCCCTCCTCCGGAGGAACCTCGTACACCGAGGGGCTCCCCCCCTCGTCCACCGGCCAGACCCGCGGGGGCGAGGCCCCTGCGAACCTCACCTCCAGCCTCTCTGGCTCCAGAGAAGCCGGAAGGGGCGGGAGGAGCTCCACCGCGAGCGGCGACGGGGCGTAGTTCGCCGAGTCGGACGTCGCCCCGGCCGCGGTCGCCTCTTTCCCCCGCGCCTCGACGGGGGCCTTCGGGAGAGGAGGCGTTGCCTCCTTCCGCGACGGTGCCCGGGCACGCTCGCCCCCGGGGGTCTCGTCCCGGGGCTTCGCCGGTGTCGCCGCCGGCGTCGTCGATGGGCCGGGGGTCTTCTGAACCCGGGCCTTCTTGGGCTCCGAGCCCCCGGCCGCCTCCTTCCCCCGTTTATGCGACCCGGGGGTGGGGAGAGGCTTCCTTTCCGGCAGCTTTAACCCGAAGGCCGCCGCTACCAGGTTCTTGGGGGGGCCCTCGCCCACGGCGCGCACGACGCGCTCGTGTTCATCCGCGAAGTACCTCCCCAAGAGGTTCTCCGCCTTCTCCCGCCCCGCCGGGTACGGCCGGACTGCAAGAGGTAAAGAGTTAGTCAATTTCATGAAAATTTTGTAAGAGCAATGCAGCGGGTTCCCAGGGCTTACGTCGCGTCATCGACTTCACCGGGGGCCGCTGCTCGGGGCCCATGCCGATCCCCCTCTTCCCGCCGGTGAAGGGGGAGATCCGGAGGAGAGCCATCTCCTCAGCCGCGTCCCGCATCGAGCGGGTCTTCTTGGAGAGGATCACCTTGCCGAGGAGCTCGTACACCTCGTCCGTCCATACCGGCGGCTTCGGTGCGGACGACCGGCTGTAGGTGGGAGCCTCCGGGGTGTACACCACCGCGTCGTCGCGGACCCGGAGGTAGAACCACCTCTGGACCCAATCCCCCCAGTGGTCCCGGGAGGCCGCCGCCGGGTAGTCGATTACCCGGGCCGGCAACATCTGGACCATGACCGATCCGAAGGGGGACTTGGGGCCCCCCTTCACCAGGTGGGAGGTCCGCGCCGCCGGTTCGTAGAAGTACCGGAAGGCGCGAAGGTCGGGCTCCCGCTCGGTCGCTGTCTCGAAGAGCCAAATGAAGAGGCCCATCCGGACCAGCGCGTTCGGGGTGAGGTGGTTGAGAGCCACCCCATACTCCTTGAGAAACTCCCGGAGCATGGGATGCACCGGGAGCCGGAGCCCCGCCTCGATGAAGTCCTCGAAGGCCACGATCTCCCCAGGCCTGGGGCGGGGGGCTCCGTCCTTCTTCACCGGGACTCGGATGTCCCCGGCCGCAACGATGCCCCTCTCGGCCAAGGACTCGGCGTCCTCGGCCGTGAACTCGGACGCCCAGAGGAAATCCGAGGGGATTTCCTCCGGGGGCACCTCCGTGGTCTTCGCTCGACCCTTGGGTGCCATGAGGTTAGTTTTCTTTTTGGTGGCTAACTTTGCAGGAGGCTACTACTAGAAACTCCCGTACGCCTGCTACCGGAAAAAGCTACCGGAGAAAGCTACCGGAGTAAGCTACCGGGAGAGGGCTACCGGGAGAGCAAAGATCGTTGGGGCTGAGAATTTGGAATGAGCTTCCGGGCCCCCCAAGGCCCTATTTATAGGGGCGGGCCGTGGTCTAGATGCACGCCACGTGGCACCCGCGGATCAATCTGGACCGTAGAAGTTCAAACTATGCGCGGGAAACGAAGGGACGGGCGCAAAAATCGAGGCGCCGGTTCGAACCGCGCGCGCATTTATGGCGAAACGGCGCGGCTTTAAGTATGAGGCACGGAAACCGAAGCGTCGCGGCTCCGGTAGCTTGGCTCGGAGATCTTCCCGGTGACCTGACCCATACCCACCGGGGACTCGAGCATCGTCCCCGGCGGGCATGGGGGGCTGCTGTCGGGGGAAATCTCCGCGAGACTAAGTCCAGGTAAGATGTGTCACGATTACCCGGGGACGTGGCCTCCGGGGCCCCCCCGGGCGCCGCCTTTTGCCATTTGCCCGGGGACGTAGCCTCCGGGGCCTCCCCGGGCGCCGCCTTTTGGCTCCCGGGACGTGGCCTCCGGTGCCCTCCCGGGCGCCGCCATTTGCCCGGGGACGTGGCCTCCGGGGCCTCCCCGGGCGCCGCCTTTTGGCTCCCGGGACGTGGCCTCCGGTGCCCTCCCGGGACGCCACCTTTTGGCTCCCGGAACGTGGCCTCCGGCGCCGTTCCGGGCCTCATCACCCTCCTAAAGGTAAAGTATTGAACTGTTTATCACGTGCAGGTCACGCGAGGAGCACCTCGGGAACTAGCGACCACCTGTCAAGCATCCAAGGCGTTTGACCGGGAGAAGGACGGTCCTGCCCATCAATCCGACGGTGGCTTCCGGGGTAGTTTAGGTTTTTTGCTGCTTTTTGGGGGCTATAAATAGCCCTTGTACCCCTCTGTTGTAAAGGATCGATTCACTTATTGGAATAGCTAAACTCACAGGCGTGCTCCGGAAGCCTCTCCCCCGGAGAGAGCCTCCCCAGCTGACTCCGGTCGGGAGCGCGTCGACAGGACTAGGGCCCCCACCGGGACCCGAACCTGTATAAACCCGTGTGTCATTCTTTGTGCTTGTCCGGCGGGGGAGGACCGGTCATCCGGTCAACCCGCGCCGCGTAATCTTCGCTAGGATCACTCAAAACCTGCCGGGGTATTCGCAATACCACGACACTTAGCCACTTGTTCGGCTAGGTTAGCTTGAACGAAGGTATCGTCAGACATTGTCAGAGACGCGGCTGTAGGAACCGTCAATTGATCGCCTGGAGTTTCGCCGGAGGTTTTGTAACCCTGGCGAGTCTTCACCATCCACAGGATAGGAAAGTCGCTCTGATACCAACTTGATCCGTTTGAGACCTAGCCTTGGTTTTCGCACTAGGCTCGCCCAG
This sequence comes from Pharus latifolius, assembly GCA_019359835.1. Lineage (NCBI taxonomy): Eukaryota > Viridiplantae > Streptophyta > Magnoliopsida > Poales > Poaceae > Pharus > Pharus latifolius. The sequence continues at coordinate 70,354,738 of CM033322.1, forward strand.
ATTCTAATATGCGGAATAACGGGATCTTATACAGAAATACCGAAACCCAAAGTAATTGCACAACTCTTTATTTCAAAGAGGGCTTTACACGTCGAACGTTAGACACACTTGTCTACGTCGAAGGAACTATAAGTGTCTAAAACTTAAATAAGTTCTATGACTCTTCGATGATCTAAACTAGACCTATTACAAGGTATTTATAGTCCAAACGTATGAGTACATATCAGACTCAATAACCTAAATGTATTAGACTCATCTAACTAATTCTAAACAGATAAGCTTAGTTATACACATTCGGATCGGATTACAATTCTGAACAGGGAACGAATTCCTTTTCCTGGTCGTGGACCAATCCATGGTCGCGGACCCATCCATGTTCGTGAATCCTTTCCAAACATGGTTAAGGTCGCGAAGCCGTATGCGATCAGGACTTGGTCGCGAAGCCGCATGCGATCAGGACTTGGTCGCGAAGCCGCATGCGATCAGGACTTGGAGATCCTCCCGGATCACATCTCTATATATAGAGAAAATCCTAACAGATTAGCTTACCTGATTTTATACGAATCTTATCCAAACTGCCATGCAGAAGAAATCCTAACAGATTAGGTTTCCTGATTTGATACGAATCTTATCTGTATTGCAGGATGAGACTAATATTAAATCTTTGTATCTGATACGTTAATTTTATAACACGGTCACCTCCCGTCAAGGAAGCACAGAGATTGATTCGAGGGTTTATACAGGTTCAGGCCCCAGAGGGGACCCTAGTCCTGTTGGCACCCCCAGACGTAAGTTCGATGGGGAGGTTCTCTCCTGTTGGCACCCCTCGATGATTCTTACCTGGACGTCCGGACCCGGAGGTCCATGAGGGACCTCATGGAGGAGCTGGCACTCCTCCGGGTCACCCCCTTCATGCACGGGCGAAGGGGGATTGGGCTGTGTTTGTCGCACCAGCCTCCGCAGATGTCTGTGGCTCGACGTACCCAGTGACTCGTGTCCCGGTCTTTGTTATTTTGTCTAACAATTTTTTTTGTTTTTTTTTGCAGTCTGGGCATACTTGGCCTCCTGGGAGAAGCCGGAGAACCTCCTTTGTATTTGTATTGCGAATACACCGCCAGGTTTCGTGGACGATCCTAGGGAAGAAAATACGATGCCAGCTGACCGGGCGACCAGTCCTCCCCCGTCGGTCAAACACAGCAAGTGACACGAGGGTTTATACAGGTTCGGGTCCCAGTGGGGGCCCTAGTCCTGTCGGCGTGCTCCCGACCGAAGTCGGCTAGGAGAGCTCTTGGGGTGAGATGGCTCCGGTGCACACCTGTGAGATTGGCTATTCTAAGTAATAATGAGCCGTTGTCCCTTACATGAGGTGTTACAAGGGCTTATGTAGCCCCAAAAGACGTAGAAAGACTAAACTACCCCGCCTGCTACCGTTGGATCGAGGGGTAGCAACGTCCTTCTCCCGGTCAGGCACCTGGGATGTTTGACAGGTGTCCGTTGATTCCCGAGGCGCTTCTCGTGTGACCCGCACGTGACCTGGGACCGAGGAAGTCACCGGGGGCCTTGTCCCCGGGCAAGTGGCGGCGCCCGGGACAGGCACCGGGGGCCTTGTCCCCGGGCAAATGGCGACGCCCAACTTCTTACCTGGACTTAGTCTGGCGGAGATTTCCCCCAACAGTAGCCCCCGATGCCCTTTGGGGATGATGCTCGAGTTCCCGGAGGGAATGGTTCATGTTACTGGGAAAATCTCCGGGACAAGCTACCGGAGCTGTGACGCTTCGACTTCCGTGCCGCGCGTTTATGACCGCACCATTGTCTCGATGGGAGTGCGCCGTTCGGCCATAATGGTCGCTCGTGATTCGAAGCAATGCCTCGTTTCGTGCGCCCGTCCCTTCGTTTCCCGCAAGCTGTTTGAATTCCAACGGCACAGATGTACCACGAAGGGCCACGTGGTGTGGCGCCCCGAGATTTGGGACTACGACTACTCCTGTAGAGACCTAGCTCGCTGCAGCTAGTCCCATATATGCATAGCATACACATACCCTTGACGTCCCAGGATAAGTCAAGCACAGGAGTATATCACATTGCAACAGAGTAACTTACAAAATAGTTAAGCAGTGTGGCCTGCTGGCCTTGATATTACATAAGGAGATTACAATGCCTTCACGGCATACATGGTTTAGCAAAATAACATCTACACAGCAGAAGATAGGTGACCCACCCACAAAAGAGAAGTGGACAGCAGAACAACACACATCAGGGAAATGACGGGACTGACGCTCCTCCTTCTGGATCCACGACGTACTCCATGCCTTCCTCTTGATTGTTGATCGCTCCGTCTATTGATTTGTAGGTTGCAAGAGTGAGCACTTACGTACTCAGCAAGTCATAGGTAAGAGTGGATACATATAGTAGTGATGACATGAACCTAGACTAGTCAAGAATTATTGATGTTTATAAAATAATCTTTTTCTTTCATACCTCATCTCATGGCAGCACTTTTCATAATATAACATCATCATTCACGTTCACTAGATTATAGCACCACCGCGACACGTCGACACACGACAGCCCACGGCAGCACTCCTTATCATGACAACACATGTCATTTGGGTAATCTTGATTTAAACATATTTTATTTAGAAAATAGTACTTGTGTCACACCCCGTGGATTTAATCCACCGCAGCAGACTCCTATAAACCCGGGAGCTCGGAGTATTCGAATACGTTTTTAACTCTGCAGAGAGGTACTAATTTACCCGCAAGATATTCCACTTTCAAACCTTTCCTATCATAACAAAATGATTGGACCCCTGACTCACTTCACATTGTGAGCGGCAAGGTGGAAATAACAAGAACTTTTGTTATGTTTTACTCACAATTCACCCCCGACCCTGTGGCTCTCAGCGAGACACAGTTGTGGTAGGTTGTATCCAAACCTCCACCCCTACATATGTTTCCATTACTGGATCAACGTGCGAGATCACCTTCAGTGATATGTGTGGGAGCCGTACTCCGTGTTTATCGTGCATCACTACACTATTCCAGCAGGGGTTTCATGTGCGATCCACATAATTACTTGTTCAGGCCTGTCCCATACCAGGCTTGCGGTTAGCACGTTGTTCATGCCACTAGACGCACAACACAAGGTTCTAGTCCTTATATGCCAGTGACCAGACCATCCACAACCCTGCACCTTCAGTGCCTGCATTCCTTTGCAGTCTAGCACCTCCAGTGCTACCACCGTTCCATACCATTTTCTGGTCATGGCTAGGGGTTTTATTTCATGAATATAAGTATATAAATACATATAATAGTTCATGGCTCAAAACTTGTTTATTTCACATTTTACAGATAACCAGTCTAGTACTGCCAATTCATAAATCAACCATTCTCAATCTTTCACATGCAATATTGCCTATATTCAAGGTTATGCTTTAGCAACATTTAAAATATAGGTTCAAGATGACCAAGGATATGACTTGCCTTCCGCGTCGTAAGAAACAGCAGTTGATGACGGGTTAACAGCGAAGTCCTCAAATTCAGCTTCTGAATCTGCTCGACGACAAACCAAACAATACACACAAATATTACTTATATATTAAGATGTTTTAGGATCTATATGCAGATATGCTTAACAAGGATAACTGAACAATATTGGAGATAATTGAGATTACAAGCTGAACTGAGTTGAGATCTAGGGTTTCAAGGATTTGGCTAAGGATGGTGGTAGATGCTCCTAGGATCTCAAGGTTATCATAAGAACATCAGTTTTGTGGTTGGTTTAATCAAAAACAGCGAATGTCAGCAGATTGACATTCAGATCAAGATTCTGACATAACTTCAAGGAAAACTAGAGAGCTTATCTCAAGTTATGACAGTAGAAGAAAATGTAGATCATAACTCTACAAATTCAGTGGACAAAGTGGCTTTCAAAATGCACAATCAGAAGTGGATAAACAAGGCCAATGCCATTGGTTGGCATGCACTGGAATAGTGTCAAAAACTAGGGTTTAGCGGCAATTATAATTCAAGGGCTCAATTCAAGTTGTGATAGAAGAATAAAATGTAGATCACAACCTCAGGAATCTAAGAGACAAAGTTATGCCCAAAATGCACATCTGGAAGGGAGTGAAAAGGGCTAATGCCACTGACTGACATAGTCTGGCATTGATCTTGACATGGCCAGAAACTAGGGCTTGGCATAACTTTTGATCTAGAGCTCCAAATGATGCACCACTTTGTCTGGGAGGTAGGCATTGATAACAGGAACAAATCATTCAACAAGATTTAGGGCAGAAGATGGCTAGAAGGTGATGAAATTCAGTGATGAACTGAGGTGAACTAGTTGTACTGGAGCAGTTCTGGACAATATTTTGGCATGGCTATAACTTGAATTCTGGGCAGTTTCAGAGATCGAGCTAGAAGACAAATATGCTCAGGAAGTTGAGGCACACCTGAATGACAAAGTGGATGAAGCTGAAACGGCCGGGAAAGGATTTCCGGTGAACTGCGCCGGAGAAGATGACATGAGATTTGGGGCTTTTTGATACAGGCCGAAAGAACTCTAATCCAAGCTTGGAGAGTATCTAGGAGGTATAGGGAAGCTTCTGGTACAAATGGATGGGCCGGAGGATGGCCGGAGAAGACTGGCGACGATCGCCGGCGACTGGTGGAGCTCAATTTTGAGGAAACCTTCGATTTGAGCTCAATCTGGAGATCTGGATGCATAGGCTTGCTGGAAATGAGTCACTGATCATTTTTCTTCACAAGCTCGAGAGCTAATTCGAAGTAGATCGGCCAGCATTGCCGGAACAGGGCAATCGGGAAGTTCCGGTGATCACCGGCGACTGGATGCAAGATAACTCAATTAAATGGTTCAGCACGATGAGGGAGATGAGATATACCTTCTGGTGCTGTTAAATCGGTGAGAAGTGCAGCAGGGCGTGCTGGCACCGTGAGGCCTCAATCTGGACTCGCCGGAGAAGAAGACGACAGCGAGGAGATTTTGCAAAATTGGCTAAGTCCTGGTGAAGGGAAGATGACACAGGGTATGGCTGCTTATATAGACCACAGGGCGATGCTTGCAAGGAGATAGCAGCAAGGGAATTGTGCCAGATGACAAGATTTGCCGGGCGCAGCTGCAACAACGGCGAGCGGTGAAGCGACTGTACACTGGCAAGGCGAAGCTGTGCTACATCGAGTCTCATCAATGTTGGGCGGTGCAAGGCAGTGGCGACAAGGGCTGGCAACGTGGCGCAATGTTGCTGACAAAAGCCTGTTGCTGGTCGCGCGCAGGAGCACATGCTGTTCAACGGCGCTGCCACGGCACGGCTGGAGCGAGGACACGTGCGCACCGGCATGCACGGTCACAAGTGCGGCGAAGCCTCACCGGCGACGAGCAGCTACGGCGCACAAGCACAGCAACTCTGGTCGTGAGCACAGCAAACGGCCTGGTCGAATTTGGGCTTGATTGCAATTTCCAATTCTTGATTTGGACTGAAATGTAATTCTGGAGATTTGGAAGGTTTGATCTGGAATTGATTCTACTGTTTTGGTATACTTAATTCCATAGATGATTTAGCACAGCTAGAAGATAAAGTTTGAGACATTTGGATGACTTTTGATATGAACTGAAAACAGAGTAGATTAGGGTAAAATAAGTCTGAAACTTATTGATCTCGAATTCTGGGATTTAGGGTTTGATTTTGAGATATTCATAAAAGAAGAATTTGTGTTGAAAAGCATTTGGAAGGTGTTCCCTGAATCAGATTCGAATTTGGAGATGATTTGCAACATTTTGCCTTTTCTGGCTTTTAGAAAATCTGGAAAAGGACTGATCTGCGATACTCTTGGACTGATTTGCGAAAAAGGTTCAGATGGTGAAATCTGGCTGCCAACTTTTTGGATTAAGGTATTGGCATACCCTTGATCATAATCCAGGAATAATCTGGTCTGAACTTGGCTAAGATTTGATTAAATCTGAATTTCTGAAACTTAGGGTAAAAGGTAATAACAGATATTCTGTTTTCGAAAACAGAAGGGAGTTGATAATTCTGGAAGTTAGAGATAGAATTGAATCTGGGTTCTAAAGGCTTTTAGGTTTAGGATAACTGATAGATCAAATCTGGAAAGTCAGATCTTGACTTGGGGTCACAGGATAGATTTTGAGATTTTAGGGCTAGAACAGAATAAAGCTGAGACTGATTTGGTTGATCTAGAAGAGACATATGCATGCATGATTTTTAAGAAAGAAACTTTTCACCCCAAAACTCAGGATGTTACACGTGGCGCCCATTGGGGCCACGCTTGGCCCCTATAAATAGGGCCTCGGGGGGCCCAGAGAGCTTATTCCAAACATTCAAACCTTCAAGCTCCCTTAGCGCCTTTAGCTCTCCCGGTAGCCCTCTGCAGGAAGCTCGTTCCCGGAAGCTTAGCCTCCGGAACCCCTAGGTCCTCCCACTTTCCGAAGCCTAAACCACCGGAAGAATTAGATGGGACCCAAGGGCCGCGCCAAGGCCGTGGAGGTGCCACCGGAGGAAGTCACCGCGGACTTCCTCTGGGCCTCCGATTTTACGTCTGGGGACCTGGAGTCCCTGATCGACTGGGGGGTGGTCGCGGAAGGGGACGTCCAGATCCCCGCGAAGAAGGACGGAGCCCCCCGCCCCAGGCCCGGGGAAGTGGTGGCCTTCGAGGCAGTCCTCGAGGCCGGGCTCCGGCTCCCGGTGCATCCATTGCTCCGGGAGTTCTTGAAGGAGTACGAGGTGGCCTTGAACCACCTGACTTCGAACGCATTCGTTCAGATAGGGCTGTTCATATGGCTATTCGAGACAGCAACCAAACGGGAGGCGACGCTCCGGCTCTTCCGGTACTTCTACGAGCCGGCGGTGAGAAGCTCCTACTTGGTGAAGGGAGGGCCGAAGTTGCCGTTTGGCTCAGTGATGGTCCAACTTCTACCATCCCTGGTAGCGGAGTACCCGGTGGCAGCCTCCCGGGACCACTGGGGGGATTGGATCCGGAGGTGGTTCTACCTCCGGGTCTGGGACGACGCGGTGGCGTACTCGCCGGAGCCTCCTTCCTATAGTTGGTCGTCCGCCCCCAAGCCCCCGGTGTGGACCGAGGAGGAGCCAAAGCTCCTAAGCAAGGTCGTTGGCTCCCGGGGCGTCCGCTCGATGAGGGACGCCGCCGAGGAGCTAACGCTACTGAAGATTTCCCCCCTCGCGCACGGGAGGGGAATCGGGATGTGCCCGGCCCAACAGCCCCCGCAGAAGCTGGTGACCCGACGTAAGTTCTTGGCTACCTAGTTCATTTCTTTCATGAATTTTTCTAACTTACCTTTTGCAGTTCGGCCGTACACGACGGCCCGGGAGAAGGCGGAGAACCTCCTCAGGAGGTACTACGCCGACGAGCATGAGCGCATCGTGCGCGTCATGGGGGAGGGCCCTCCCCGGAACCTGGTGGCCGAGGCCTTCGGGCTAAGGCTACCGGCGAGAAAGCCCCTCCCTAGTCCTGGTTCCCACAAGAGGGGAAAGGAGGCTACCGGGGGCTCTGAGCCGAAGAAGGCCAAGACTCAAAAAGCCCCCGGTCCATCGACCACGCCGGGCTCCATGCCGGTGAAGGCCTGGGACGCAACTCCCGGGTCAGGGCGAGCACGGGCGCCGGCCTGGAAGAAAACAACGCCTCCTCCCCCGGAGAGCCCCATAGAGGCTCGGGGGAAGGGACCAGCCGTCGATGGGGGGCGTCCGATTCCGCGGACTACGCCCCCTCACCACCTTCGGCGATAGCCCTCCCGGCGGTCCCGGCATTACCGGAGCCGGAGAGGCCGGAGGTTCGGTTTGCTGAGGCCTCACCCCCGCGTGTGGAGTGGCCGGTGGATGAGGGGGGAAGCCCCTCGGTCTACGAGGTTCCCCCGGAGACGGAGGTCCCGGGGGCCCCGTGGCCTGGAAAGGGGAAGGGGCTCCTGATCCCTCCCCGGGGAGGGACCCCCTCTGAGAGCTCCTCGGCCACCTCTTCGGCGGCCACATCCTCGACAGCAAAGACGCCAGCCACTGCCACACCGGTCCACATCACCCCGGTGACTCATGACTGGGGGCCCGTCGTCAGTCGAGACGGGTCCGGCACCGGGAGGGAGACCCCCCTGCTTTCCGCGGGGGAGGTCGACCCTTACACGGAGAGCCTGCAGACCCGGAAGGTCCAAGACTACGTCTTGCAAGGGACGTTCCGCGAGCGTTTTGGGGAGCTTCAATCTCTCCAAATCCAGGTACTTCCCCGAGCCGGTGGGTTTTCCTTCGGTGCCCCCCCTTGGAATTTTTTCTAACTCTTGAGCTTGTAGGGGGCGGCCATTACCTGGGGGCTCGAGAGGCGCTTCGGCCGGGCACTGAAGGAAGTGGAGGAGAGGGCCGCCGCTTACCAGGAGCAGCAGGACGATGCCCTCCGGGAGCTCACCCGGGTCTGGGCCCAAATCCACGCCTTTGAGACCGCCAACAACTGGCTCCAGAGGGAGGCCAAGGCGAAGGAGGACGCCCTCCGGGAGCTCGAGGGCTCGAGTGTCCGGGCGGTGACGAATGTGGGCCGCTCCGTTTGCTCAGCCCTCGAGGGGCTTGGCGTGAGCCTAGGCTCTGGGAGCAGCTTCGAGGCAGCCCCGGCGACGCTCACGGAGGCTGTACGTTTTCTCAACGCACAAGTCTCCGTGATTCCGGAGGCCGCTGATGCCCGGGCGTGAGGCATCCCCGTGGTGGCGGCCACGGCCGGGCTCGTGGAGCACTGGGGGGTTGGCGCCCGGGCGATCGGGGGCCGGATCCCTCGGAGCTTCCTGGAGTTCTTCGAGCCATTGTAACAAGCCGGTGATGATCACTTAGCCTTCTTCTAGTGCCACGAGGATGATTTAATGATCTAGATGCAATGCACTAGAAGATCTCAAATGCACACTCTCACAAATTCGAGAATTTTAACCCTAGAGTGTATGAAATGTGCTAAAGCTCTCAAGGATGATGACAATGCTCAAATTATGCCAAGAGTTGTGAACAGGGCCGTGCATGGGAGTATATATACCCCTCACAATAAATATAGCCGTTACAGGCCGTTGGGTGAAAAAGCTCACTTGGCGGTCAGACTGCAGGTATAAGCTCGGTTAGCTGCCGCAATTGCAATGGCATTAAACAGGCGCAATAAATGCTCAACTGCCCTTGTCAGGCACACACACGGTCATACCAGAGCCTATTTCGGTCAGACCGTGAAGCTGTCCAGAGACGACCTAGTTTCTGGACACCTTATACGGTCAGGCCGATAAAAACGGACAGACCGGCCATACGGTCAGACCGTAGTACAAAAACACGGTCAGATCGATTTCGCGGTCAGACCGGTCTAATAAAACGGTCAGACCGTAATAGCTCAAAACAACAGAAAGATAGTTCATGAGGTTCCAGGAGACTGACCTAGGTTTTAACTACAGACAGACCGACCTTATAAAGGTATATACTATACTAAGACATAACTTCGGTCAGTCCGAGAATTCTAATCGGTCAGTCCGTGAATTCGATCAGACCGGTCCAACATACGGTCAGACCGACTGAGACATTACTGAGCAGAAATGAGCTGAAACAAGCATATTCAAAGTATATGACCTTCTAGTATGCAATGCAAGTTGATTTTATGATTTGTGGCACATAGATGAAGTATTTTGTGATACACCACATGCTCCTCTTAATAGTACGGCAACTATCCTAAAATCCGGTCAAAATTCTTCTCTAATCACCTTAGACCGGTAAAAATGGAAAAGACCCTATTTCATACCTTTGCCCTTTTGATCAATGCTCTTTCTTCATCATGAGGCTCTTTCTTCGCCTTTCATTAACCTGTCTTTTAAGTATCTTCTTGACACAACTAGGCAGGTAACGTTAGTATAACATTTGAAGTTGTCATTAATTATTAAAACATTCTATAGGGGCCTAGAAGCTACACCGGGCAAATGGCGGCGCCAGGGATAGGCACCAGGGGCCTTGACCCCGGGCAAAAGGCGGCGCCCGGGATAGGCACCGGGGGCCTTGTCCCCGGGCAAATGGCGGCGCCCGAGACAGGCACCGCAGGCCTTGTCCCTGGGCAAATGGCGCAGCTTCTTACCTGGACTTAGTCTCGCAGAGATTTCCCCCAACATCCTCAGGAGGTACAATGGCGACGAGCACGAGCGCGTCGTGCGAATCATGGGGGGGGGGGGGGGGGGTCCCCCCGTAACTTGGTGGCGGAGGCCTTCGGGTTGACGTTACCGGAGAGGGAGCCTCTCCCCACCCCCGGCTCGCATTAGTGGGGGAAAGAGTCCGTTGGGGGCCCGGAGCCAAAATGCGCCAAGGCACGGAAAGGCCCGGGCCCGGTCACAACACCGGGCTTCATGCTCGCGAAGGCCCGGCCCCGCTGGCGGGGGCAGACACTCCTTCCTCGGCCCAAGAGGTGGCTCCCAGGCCAGGGCACGCACGGGCTACCTCGGCGGCTGGGGCAACTTCGCCTCCCTTGGAGGGAGAACTCTTCACTGGTCGAGGGGTGACAGCGGAGTTCATGCGCCTCCTTGAAGCTCCCACCAAGTCGGGCAAGAAGGGGAAGGCGATCGGTGACGGAGGGGAGTCTGACTCGGTGGACTACGCCCCGTCGCCTTCTTTGGTGGCCACGCCTCCGGTGGTTCCAGACCCGGCAAGCCCAGACCGCCCAGCAGTGCGGTTCCCGGCGGTGTCCCCGCCATGCTTCGAGTGGCTGGTGGATGAGGGAGTGAGTCCCTCGGTTGGGCCGCTACCGGTGGTCTCAGCGGTCCCGCAGCCCGGGAAGGGGAAGGGACTTTTCGTCCCCCCCAACGACCACATTCCCCTGGAGGAGCTGACGTTCGACTCCTCGGATGACAAGTCCCCGGTGGTGGGGACAACGACCGGGGGTGAGCAGGTCCACATCACCCCCGGGGACGGATGGAGGGGGACTCACCGACGGGGACGGGTCCGGTGCCATCGGGAGGGAGACCCCCTTGCTATCCACGGGTGAGTCTCCGAGATTTGCCGCGAGCCTCCAGACCCCGAAGGTGCGGGCCTACGCCCGGATGGGGACTCTTAGCGAGCATTTCTTAGAGCTGATTTCCCTCCACCTCCAGGTGAGTTCACCCCCTAGCGTCTGGGGACTTTCCCTCGAAAGTTCACCTTGTGCATCGCGCACGTCTAACTCTTGGGTCCACTGGGGGCGGCCATCGCCCGGGGTGTCTAAGAGCATTTTGAGAAGGTGTTGAAGGAGGCCGAGGACAAGGCCGCCACCTTCTACGCCGGGAGGGACGAGGCCCTCATCGAGCTGGCCAAGGTCCAGGCTCAGCTTCTCGCCTCAAAGGATGCCAACGCCCTCCTTTGGAGGGAGGCAAAGCGAAGGAGAGCGCTTGCCGGGAGCTTGAGAACTCTAGCTCTCAGGCGGTCGCTGAGGCGGGGCGCTCACCCTCGAAGGGCTTTGGATCGGCCTCGGGCTGGGGGGAGGCTCCGGCTCGGCGCTGGCCTCACTCGTGGAGGCTATGCGCTTTCTCAATGCACAAATTTCGGTGATCCCGGAGGCCGTTGATGCCCGAGCTCATTGCTTAGGCGGTCCCGATGATCGCCACGGCAGCGGCCCTCGTGGAGCACAGGGGACCGGCGCCCGGGCGGTCGGGGGACCGGCTTCCCCGGCTTGTTCCAGCCGCAGTGGCGGGAGTTGGAGGAGCTGGTGGGGGCCTTCTACGACCGCATCATCCGGGCTTAGCCCCCGCCACCGGCGCCCCCGAGGGCGGATGCCCCGGCGGCGAGGGGGGCCTCCTGGGGGGGGACGACATTGGGCAAGTATGAGTCTCCCCCCCGGGCCTTTAGATAGGTCCCTTTTCTTGTTAAACTTTTGTTCCCGGCGCTTCTTAGAGGAAGCCCCGGAGAATTGTAATTATATTCTCAATGAAATGAAATTTGTTTTTGATTGCGAAACAGGTGTCCAAAGTGTGTGCCTCCAAGGGGGAAGCGTCCCCAGGACCCAGTGGGTCCGGGGGGCGCAGCCCGGGTAGGAGTAGGGCCGCTCTCGCTTTGTTAAGGCTTGTCGTAGGGCCAGCCCCTGGGCTGGCTCCTGGGGCCTTGACGGCGGGGGGTACCCCCCGGGAGCTGATGCGGTTATGGTGGCTCCTGGAGTGGCATTTAGACAGTTGCATCTAGGCCCGTCATGCCTAACCCTGATTTTGATGATTAATGAAAACAAAGTGTTCTGGACTAACTGTGCTTTTTTGAGATTGATTGATACAGGATCAGTTGGGAAGAAACACAAGAGGATCAAGATGAACCCAACTTAAAGTGAAGCACAAGACGCAGAAGAGCAAGAGACGAGACGCAAATCTTGAAGATGCGAAAGACCTCAGGTATTTCGAGTTTTTATTTTACCGATCTTGGCGTTTGGAGATGATCGGTTAGGAAAATTCTTTTCTAGTTTTAACCGTACTATAAAGAGGGGTAGCGAAAGTCCTCTTTTTATCTCCAGCACAAACCGAGAATTCTAGGTCATTGCATCGCATCATTTTTTTGGTTGGATTTGGCTTTTGGTCTTATTTGAAAAATCTGTTTTTCAGTTCAGTTTTTGACAGCAGAAGAGTATTTGCATTTTTCAGAAAGATGTAGAAAGATCTGGCTTTTGCTTCTGTCGACAAAAAGATAGCCCTTGAAATTATCTTTCCAACGAGCTATTAAACACCTCTTTTGGATTTCTGGATTTAAAGTTATCTCTGTTTTTGTTCATGCTGACTGTCAGTTTGCTAAACTGACTGTCAGTTTGAATGTCAGTTAGTTTAAACTGACAATTGTCCAGAGAGGGTGTATTTTGTGCTCAAAATTTTTGTACTAAACTGACTGTCAGTTTGTCCATACTGACTGTCAGTTGTGGTTTCGACCAGAGAATTTTTAACTGAGTTTCTATTTGATTTTGGTCGTGACTGTGGTCGAACTGACTGTCAGTTTGTGTAACTGACTGTCAGTTGTGGGTTCCAGCTTTCCTTTTTCGACCACGAACGGCTAGCAAAGTTTTCGTCCGTAAATTTTGTCGGCCGTTGTGCACTAAACTGACTGTCAGTTTGCATAACTGACTGTCAGTTTGGGTTGCTGATTTTCAGCCCTAGCTCCAACGGTTCATTTGCTTCTTGAGGCTATAAATAGGGGCTTTGGGCATAAGTTTTTCAGAACAAGCAACAGCATTTCATATACACTCTTGAGCATTAGTTTCTTATATAAAATCTTGATCTTTTGATCAAGTTGAGTGCTTTCCGACCCACCGAGAGTTTCAGTTCTTTTGCATTTGCATATACTTAGCTTCTCAGTGCGTGTTTGGAGGTCTAGAGAAGACCTCGCTGCCTGTTACTCTTGGTGAGCGCCCTCACCTAGACGGTTCGGAGGCGTGGCCGTTGATCTCTCCGTTTGGAGATTGTCGGAGAGGATCGGCAAGTGTGTACAAGGCATTGGTGCTCGCCTTTCCGGAGTGGACAAGGAGCAACTATTAGTGATAATATCCTTGGTGGATATTGAAGCGAGACTCAAGTGATTTGAGTGCTTCAACGAGGATTAGTGGAGACTGGGCGAGTCTCCGATACCTCGGTAAAAATCATCGTGTTCGTTCTCTTTTCCCTTTTGCTTATATTATTTGTTCTTTATTTGCTTTAAGTTTTAAAGTTTTAAAAGCCTCCTATTCACCCCCCCTCTAGTCGGCATCCTTGATCCAACATAGACGACTTTGACAATTGTCGTGCCGAGTTGTCCCCTCTGAAACCGGGGTCCCGTAGGGTCCCACCGCTTCGGATACATCCCCTTACCGGCTACGAGTACTGGCCTGAGGACCTCCTTCGAAGGGCCCAAAGGTGCATAAGGGGCTTGTACAAGGACCTTTCTTGGGAGCTATCGGAAGGTCTCCTGGAATATTAGATGTAGGTGCCTACTGGAGGGGGCTGTCATCCGAGGAAATCTTCCGCCGGAGCCCGACCCCCGGGGTTGTATCTTGTATGTGCCCAGGGTTTGTGTTCCCCGGGACACCTTAGCCCACTGGGGGGTTTGTCCCCCGGCCCAATATGGTATTAATAAAGCTATTCGAATTTTCTTGAAAGTTGTCTTCAAAATTTTCTGAAAATTATTATCTTCTGTCCAGGCTTGGGCTATCCCCCCCCCCTACAGCGGGGTGTAGCTTGGCGCCGCGTGCTATGGGTAAGGAATGAAAAGGGCCATACGTCGATAACTACAGGGGGCACATAGCCCCCGGTCAAAGAGGGATAAGGATGGGAACTCTCCCGATTGAAGAATTCCAAGGCCTAGTTGAAAATTTTCCCCAGTTGAAAAATTCCGAAGAACGGTAAGAAATTCCCCCTGGTCGCCATAAGAACGGGGAACCGGTCAAGGATTTCCCGGTCAAAAAATTCCGAAGGTAACCAAGAATTCTGAGAACCGAGAATTCCATGACCCACAGAGGGGAGACTCACTCCCAGAGGAGGATGGGCCGATGACCTGTAAAGGGATAAAGCCGCTCCCGGAGGAGGGTTCCGTGACCCGGTAGCGGGTGTAGAGTATTTGAGGGGGCACTAGTCCCTCAAAGTGACTCGCTACTGTAGTTTATGAGAATTGGGTTGCCACTTACCCCCTCAGTCCACGAGGGGTTACTATAAGCCGCCCAACGGGAGCGGGGCTCCCATCATATGGACTTTTAGACTGCGATAGCCTACGTCCTCACGGGGAGGAGGAGGGCATCCTCACAGAGGGCATCGCCTCGAAGGCGGTAAGTTAAGAATCTGCAAAAATTCCAGAGCTGAACAACAAACCATTTGTATTAACGAAGATTGAAATACAACGCCTCGCCCCACGGAACCGCTGCGGGGGAGGGAAATGGCGATTACAGCGCCTCCCCCTATGAAGTCGCGACGGGGGAGGGAGTGAACCTAGAGGCTAGGTGTAGAACTTGCGAAGCAAGTCTACGTTCCAAGTATGCTTCAATTCATAGTCTTCGAGGTTGGAGAGCTTATAAGCCTCCGAGCCCAGGACCGTGGAGATCCTGTAGGGGCCTTCCCACTTTGGGGAAAGCTTGCCTTGGGCTCGGGGGTCAGTCATGTGCTAGAGGACAAGGTCCCCAAGGCGGAAAGCTCTCGCACGGACGCGCCGGTTATATGTGCGCACCATTTCGCGCTCGTAGGTGGCGTGGCGAGTAGTGCTCGGTCGCGCTCTTCATTGACGAGGTCGACTTCCAGTCGTTGGTTTGCTCATTGGTTTGGTATGCTGCGGTTGTAGCTTTGTCTAAGGGCTCGACCCACAGTGACCGGAAACTAATCTCCAAGGGGAGGACTGCCTCAGCCCCGTACACCAGCGAAAAGGTGGTGTGCCCTATTGCTCGGCTCGGGGTCATGCGTATGGAGCAGAGGAGGCTCAGCAGCTCCTCCGCCCATGCGCCCCGCCTGGAGGCGATCTACTCGAGTCGCCGGTGTAATCCCTGTAGGATCCCCAAGCCTTCGCAGAATTCCCGGAAGTATGCTGAGTCGGATTGGGTCCCGTTGTCGACGGTGATCTCTTGGGGGACCCCAAAGTGACATACGATATTTTTTCCAGAAAAACCATTGTTCCGCTCGGGAGGTGATGCTGGCCAAGGGCTTAGCCTCCACCCACTTGGAGAAAAGTCCACTGCGACCACTGCATACTTGTAGCCCCCTAGCACTGGGGGGAAGGGACCGAGGAGGTCCATCCCCCAGTGCGCGAAGGGCCAAGTGATGGGGATGGTTTGCAACAGCCCAGATGGCAGTTTGGAGCCCTTTGCCATTTTCTGGCAGGCCTCGCACGCGGAGAAAAGGTCTCGTGCATCGTGGGCCACTATGCGCCAATAGAAGCCTTAGCGTAGAACCTTTGCCTCGATAACGCGCGGGGCTAGGTGAGACCTGCAGCTCCCTGAGTGGATGTCCTCGAGGAGCTGGAGTCCTTCTGCCCATGGGAGGTAGCAGAGCAGAGTGGAAGCACCCCGCTTGTAGAGCTTTCCCTCCAGTAGGAGATACGCCCATGCCTTGGCATGGAGGCGCTTCCTCTCGGTGTCGCCGGGGGGTTCCCCCTCCCCCCTTATGAAGGAGATGAGGGGGTCCATCTAGGATGTGGCCCAGACGATCTCAGAGACCTCCGGGTCACAGGGTTTGGGCTTGTCCAATTGGCAAACCACGAGCTGGGAGTCTCCTCTGACTAGGAGGCGGCGGATCCCCAGGGAGCACGCGAGGCGCAGCCCCAGAAGCAAGGCCTTGTACTCGGCGATGTTATTCGTAGAGGGAACTCGAGCCTCACTGCTTATTCTAGCATCCTTCCCTCAGGGCTTCGGAGGACTACCCCTGCGTCAGCCCCGATGAGACACAAGGAGCCATCAAACATGAGTGTCTAATGGTCATCGCACCGGGGAGGCTCGGTGAGAGTCTCCTCCTCCGTCCCGGAGACGGGGGTCCATTCCGCCACAAAGTCAGTGAGGACTTGTGATTTGATGGCGTTATGGCCTGTCAGGGAGAGGGAGGAGGGAGTGAGTTTGACTCCCCACTTCCCAATCCCGTCGGTGGCCTCTTTGTTTCGCAGCACCTCCCCTAGGGGGAGGGATGATGGGACCGTGATCGGATGTCCCAGGAAGTAGTGGTGGAGCTTCCGGGATGCCATGAGGAGAGCGCAACAGATCTTCTCTACCTCCGTGTACCGCGTCTTAACCCCTTGGAGGGCTTCGCTCACGTAGTACACGGGGCACTACTACCTATCCTACTCCTTCACAAGTACCGAGCTTACAGCGACTGGGGTCGCGGCGAGGTAAAGGAGTAGGGGTTCTTCTGGAGATGGGCTCACGAGTATTGGAGGGCTCGTGAGGTACTTCTTCAGGTGGTCGAATGATGCTTGGGCCTCGGGAGTCTATTTCAACCCCTCGAGGCCTCAAAGGATTTTGAAGAACGAGAGGCCGTGCTCCCCTGACCGCGAGACGAAGAGGCTTAGCGTGGCCAACTGGCCGGTAAGCCGCTGTATGTCTTTGACGAAACATGGCGGGGGCATGTCCGGTAGGGCCTGGATTTTTTCAGGGTTGGACTCTATGCCCCACTGGGATATGAGGAAGCCAAGCAGCTTCCCCCCGTGTACGCCGAAGGCGTACTTTTCTGGGTTGAGCTTCAACCCGTACTTGTGGAGGTTGCGGAAGGTCTCCACTAAGTCGTTGATGTGAGTAGCCGTGTGGAGGCTTTTGACGATCGCGTCGTCAACATAGACCTCTACGTTGCAGCCAATATGATCCTTGAGGACCAGAACATGAGGCACTGAAAGGTTTCCCCAACATTCTTCAACCCAAAGGGCATGTGGACGTAGCAGAAGGTGCCGAGGTGAGTTATAAAACTCGTCTTTTCCTCGTCCTCATTAACCATCCGGACTTGATGATAGCCCGAATATGCATCGAGGAAGCTCATGAGCTCACACCTCACGGTCGAATCCACCAGCTGGTCGATCCGCGGGATTGGAAAGTTGTCTTTTGGGCAAGCCTTATTAAGGTCGGTGAAGTTAACACACATCCTCCACTTGCCGTTCGATTTCTTCATGAGGATGGGGTTGGCCAGCCATTCGGGGTGTAAGACCTCCCGAATGAATCCCCCCTCTCGGAGCCTGGCAATTACGTCCTTGATAGCCTCTTGGCACTCAAGGGAGAGTTTCCTCAGCTTCTGCTTCACTGGGGGCCAGCCGGGCATTACAACAAGCTTGTGCTCAATAATGTCCCGGGTGGCGCCTCGCATGTCGGCTGGTTTCTATGCAAATACGTCGGAGTTTTTGTGGAGGAAGGTTGCGAGCTACTCCGCGTGCTCCTCAGAGAGATCTGCCCCGATCTTGACGGTCTTGTCCCCGTCCTCTGGGGACAGCAAGACCTTCCGGAGGTCTCCCTTCGGGCATGGTTTTGGGAGAAACTTCCTGGAGGGGACTACTGGGGTGTTTGAAGTTGGGGGGGAACTCTCCCCCCCTGGGGCCTTGATCAGGTTGACGCTCCCGATCATCAAGGCGGCGGGCTCGTAGAGAGCACGAGCCATGTCCTGGTCGCCTCGGGCGGTGATCACGCCGTGAGGCCTAGGGATCTTCACACAGAGATAGCTCTGGTGGATCGCCGCTCCCAGGCGGTTGATCATGGTCCCCCCATGATTGTGTTGTACAAAGAGGGGAGGTCCACTACATCAAACCGGACCGTTTCCGTCTAGTAGTTGTCCGTCATGGGGAAGCCGACCTTCCCCACCGGGTAGATGGTCTTCCTCGGGATGAAGCACTGCAAGGGCCTGGCTGTGGGCCGCAGCAGCTTTTCGTCCACCTACATTTCCCTGAATGCCTTCAGGTACAGGATGTCAGCGGAGCTTTTGCCATCGATGAGGATGCACGCTAGCTGGCAGTTGTAGATAGTAGCAAAGATGATGAGCGTGTCATCGTGGGGGAAGAGAACCCCACGTGCGTCTTTCGCTGTGAAGGTGAGGGGGACGTCCGACCACTTTGGTGGCCGGGACACATGTAGCACCCCCACAACCTTTACCTCCCGCTCGAACTCCTTTCGCTGGCGCTTGGAGTCTCGCCCCGAGGTGGATCCCCCCATGATGACGCTTACATGCCTTTGGGAGGTTTGGAAGGGGAGCTCTTCGACTGAGCCCCTTTCCTATACTTGTCTCTGTTGCTCCCCCGAGGGAGCGGGGAGAGCTGACAAAGCTAGCGGAGGGGGCAAGGAAGTATGGCTCCCTCCCCGCTGCCCATGCTATTCGAGGAATGCAGCGAAGTGTTGGAGAAGTTGGTGGAATTCCCGGGTAGCGTGGGTATTGGACTTGTGGAAGGCACACCACAAGTTGGCTGTGCCCTCCTTGCCTCCCGTCGCGGGGCCTTCCTGGCTGCGGGACGACTGCCCCCCCATGGCCTTTCGACTTGGGGAAGCGGCGGTTGCCCTTGTTGCCATCGCACGAGCCGCCTCTGCCCTCGAGGGCAAAGGTGTCTCGAGGCCGTGGCTCGCTGCGATTGCCCCTCTTAGGACGCTTGTTGAGGGGGTCCCTAGGCTCCCGGTCAGAGGGGGCAGGAGCCCCCTGGTTCTTCTTCTAGAGGTCGTCCTCATCCGCACGAGCATACTTCTTGAGCACGATGAAAAGCTCATCCGTGGAGGAGGGACAGCTCCAGGAGAGTCTCCGATGGAGCTCCCCGGGAAGGATCCCGCTCTTTCATGCCTCAATGACTATGGAGTCAGGGACATGAGCCACTTTGCTCTTGAGCTTAGCGAAGTGCTTGAAGAAGCTGCGTATGGTCTCCCCCGTCCTCTGCCAGATGGTGTAGAGCTGTGACGAATCCAGGGGACGCATGTAGTTCCCCTGGAAGTTCGCGCAGAACTCGCGCTTCAGCTGCTCGAAAGATTTGATGGACTGGCCCTCAGGTTGTAAAACCATGAGCGGGAGATTCCAGTGAGATAGAGGGGGAAGACGTTGCATTGCACCGTCTCATCCCCACCTGCTGCTGAGATGGCTGTGGAGTACACCTGCACAAACTCATAAGGATCGGCCTCACCATTGTAATGCTCGATGTGCGGTGGCGGTATGATCGTGGCCAGCAGATGCACCGAAGGCGATGGCACAGCGGTTGGTTTGCCCTCTCAACCTCCCGGGGAGAGTCCCGGTCGCTGTCCCCTTTGATGGGGGATGCGCGCTCATTGTCGGAGTGGGGGAGGGGTCCCAGCGGTCCGCCTGTGTGACGATAGCCTCTCTTCTCCTCGAGGTTAGTCGAGCTAACCTCTTGGATATTTGGGTACCCCCCGGAGGCGGCGGTAGTTTCTTCGACCGGTCTCTTCCCTCGGTTAGGTCGCGAGCGTGGCTCATCGCGGCTGCGAGCTGGGGGGAGTTCCGACCGGTAGTAGGAGGGAGGCTCCCCAGATTTCGCAGTACGCATTTGCTCGACCTACTCCCGGGTAAAGCGGGTCTGATCCACAGGGGGAGCCCTCAAGGGCAGTCCCAGGGGAGGGAGCTGATGCGCGTGGGTCACCGGCCCGGAGGATTACACCGGCACACGGGACTGGCCCGGCACTGGGTGAGCATCCGGGGCGGAGACGGGAGCCTTCGGGGCGACCACCTGCTCTGGTGCCGGAGCGCCCCTGGGCATTGACCCGAGGAGGCCTTCGGAAACATGGGTGGCCGCGGGCACGGGAAAGGCTCCTGGCGTGGGGGGGATCCCCGGCGTGAGGAGGGCTCCCGGTGCAACGGCAGTAGGCTATGCAGGTTCCGGGCCCGGTGCTAGATAGCCCCCCGGAATGGGGAAGATTCTGAGCGTGGGCCGGCTTCCCGGCGCGGGAAACGGTCTCGGAGCGGGTAAGGCGCCGGGTATGTGCAAGCCCCCCGGCGCGGGGAACGTTCCTGGTGCGGGGAAGGCTGCCGGGTGCCCCATGGAGAATGTGTTGCATCTAGGCCCCTATTATTGTTGATTTTGATTATTGATGACATTAAGTGTTTTGGATCTAATCATGTCTTTGAGCTATCTGTATGCAGAGACCTAAGAGCTATTTTTCCTGAGGTCGCAGTATTAACAAAGTCGCAAGTACAAGGTCGGCAAGAAGAAAGCCGCAGAGACCTAAGCTATCTGGAGGATCTGCAAGTCGCAAGCACAAGGTTGTGAGCCGAGGTCGAAAGCACAAGGTCCTAATGTCGTTCGAGGTTGCAAGTCCAAGGTTGTGAGCTATGGTCGCAAGCGCAAGGTCGCCAAGAATGAAGCTACAAAAGACTTAAGGTAAAAATCTGTTTTTATTTTTACCGATCTCGGTGTTTGATGTTTGATCGGTTTAGAAATTTGTTTTTAGTTTTAACCGTACTATAAAGAGGGGTTGTAAGTACTCTCTATATTTTCTGCATAAACCGAGAAACTATTAGGTCACTACATTGCATTCTTTTTGGTTGGGTTTGTTTTGAAAAGATTTGGTTTTCAGATGAATTTTTTGACACCAGAAGTGTTTTTGCATTTTCTAGAAAGATCTAGGCAGATATGGTTTTTTCTTCTGTTGACAAAAATATAGCCCTTTAAATTATCTTTCAAACGAGGTGTAAAAACTTCAATAAGATCTCTGGATTAAAAGTTATGGCTATTTTTATTCATGCTAACTGTCAGTGTGCTATACTGACTATTAGTCTGAATGTTAGTCTGGTTAAACTGACAATTGTCTAGAGAGCATGTTTTTTGAGCCAAAAATCTTTTGACCTATACTAACTGTCAGTATGCCATGCTGACTGTCAGTATGAAGTTCGACCTCGAGCTGTTTGTCTTGAATTACTGTTTTAACTAGTCGTTTTTGTGGTCGATATTGACTGTCAGTATGTGATGTTGACTGTCAGTATGAGGTCGCAGTTTCCATATACGACCATAAACGGCTAGCAAATTTTTATCTGTAATTTTTGTCAGCTGTTGAGGTAGACACTGACTGTCAGTTTGACACACTGATTGTCAGTTTGAAATGTTTTGTTTCATTTTTCGACCTTAAACGGCTAGTTGAGTTTTCTCTATATTTTATTTCTTTCTGGTCGTGACCCATGCTGACTGTCAGCATGGCATGTTGACTGTCAGTATGCACTATTAATTTTCCAGCTCGTGCACAACGGCTCTTTTGATGTTTTGGGCTATAAATAGAGGCTTTGAGCAGATGTTTTGTACACCAAGCAGCCTCCCTCTCTTATACACACTTGAGCATTTATTTTAGAGTTAAAAATCTTGATCTTTTGATCAAGTCGTGAGTTTTGTGATCCACTGAGTTTTTCAGTTCGCATCATTTTACATATCTTGAGTTTCTCAGTGATTGTTGGAGGTCTATGAGAGACCTTGCAATCTTTTACTCTTGGTGAACACCTTCACCTAGACGGTTTGGTGGCGTGGCCGTTGATCTCTCCTGTTCGAAGATTGTTGGAGAGACTCGGCGTGATTGTAAAAGGCATTGGTGCTCGACTTTTCGGAGTGGACAAGGAGCAACCACTGTGAGAAATATTCTTCGTGGATATTGAAGCAAGACTCATTCATTTGAGTGCTTCAACGAGGAGTAGGGGAGACTGGGCGAGTCTCCGAGACCTCGGGAAAAATCCTTGTGTTTGTTCTCTTTCTCCTTCTCTTTTAATTGTGCAATATATTATTCATTTGTTCTTTCTTTGCAAAAGTTGTTTTAATTTGATGTTTTTAAAGCCTCCTATTCACCCCCCTAGTCGGCATCCTCGATCCTATACGTGGTATCAGAGCTTGGTCTCTCTATTAAATAGGCTTTACCGTCTAGAGAGAGGATGATGTCAAATGAGGGTTTTCATCTCGGTCATACCCATCGTGCACCTATCTTTGATGGGACTAACTATCCTTATTGGAAAGTGCGCATGTCGGTATTTCTAGAGGCCATGGGGCTTGATGTATGGGACATTGTTAAGCTTGGTTTTACTCGTCCGGATGATCCGACAAGTCATTCCGATGACGACAGGAGAAAACTCCACTTAAACACCTGTGCAAAAAATGCTCTCTTTGCCGGTTTATCTTTAAATGAGTTTAACCACGTGAGCAATCTCACCACCGCTCACAAGGTTTGGACCACCCTCGAGAAAATATACGAGGGCACTACCAAAGTCAAACAGGCAAAATTGCTTATGATTAGGCAATGATACGAGACATTCAGCATGTCGTCAACTGAGTCCGTGGATTCCATGTTTACTCGGTTGAACAATATTGTGAATGAGCTCAAGGGGCTGGGAGTCGTTTTTATAGACATCGATATTGTGAGAAAAATGCTCAGGGCTTTTCCAGAAAGCTTCGACACTCTGGTGACGATACTCACCAACTCCTACCTATCGACCACCACACCTACTGATCTCTATGGGAACCTCATTACCCATGAGATGCATCGAAAGGAGAAGAAGGAAGCGGCCGAACCTTTGAAGATGAAAAAGAAGGCATTGGCTTTCAAAGCCGGCTCCAAAAATGACTTGAGGGATGGCTCCTCCGACGAAGATCTAGCTCTTATGGTAAAGAACACTCAAAAACTTCTTCGCAGGTTACACAGGAAAGGAGTCAACATCAACACACGACCAAAAGGGCAAAAGCAATCAAACTTCAAGGATATCATATGCTATGGATGTCACGAAAAAGGGCATATAGCCTCAAGATGTCCAAACAAGAACAAGACTAGGGACAATAAGAAGAAATTCTTTAAGAAGAACAATGGTGCAACCAAAGAAGCCTGCTTCGGAGAATGGATGTCCAAAGGAGAGAGCTCTGATTCCGACTCCGATGATGAAGGAGGTTGCTCCAAGAAGCTACCCGGACTTGCTCTCGTCAACATTTCGACTAGTCCATCTCTTTGTCTTATGACCAAAGGTGATGAAAAGGTACATTCTAATAACCCTTCATATGATGAACTTGTTGAAATGATCACTGAATTGAATGAAGTTTTTGGAATTACTAGAAAGAAGTATAAAGCGCTTAAAGAAGAGCATTCTGCTTTACGCACTCAATACTCTGAATTAAAAGATTCATATGAAAATCTTCTCATTAAAGATATTACTAATGCTCCATCTAAGGTAGATGTAGCCATTTCATGTGATCTAAATGATAATTCTTCTCCAAGTTTTCCTGATATACCATGTGCTTCAAATGAAACAATCTTAAATGAAAATAATGAACTTAAAGCTCAAATTGAGAATCTTGCAAAAGTTTTAGAAAATTGCTAGAAGGGAAAAATATCACTTCATCTTATTCTTAGCAAACAAAAATGCTCATTTAGAAAAGAAGGTCTTGGATATTTTCCGAAGAAAGGAAAGAAGTTAAATACAAAAACTGTTTTTGTAAAAGCATGCAACACATTTTGTTTTAAATGCTATGAAACTGGTCATTCTCATGATGCTTGTCCTTTAATGAATTCAAACTATTTTGATACTTACTACATGCTTCAAAGGTCAAAGAAAGGATATGCTATAGAAAAGTTTGTTGGTGCACCCATGCTAAATAAAAAGAAGAAATCAATTTGGATGCCCAAAACTTTGATTGCTAACATTGAAGGACCCAAAAAGGTTTGGGTACCTAAAAGGACTTGATTCTTTTGTTTTTGCAGGTGAACTACAAAACCGGTGGAAAACATTGGGTGCTTGAGAGCGGATGCTCTGAGCATATGACTGGTAACAAGAAGTTGTTCGCCTCATTAGAAGACAACTCGAACAAAAATCAAAAGATCACCTTTGGCGACAGTCGTCAAGGAAATTTGGTAGATTTGGGTAAAATTGCAATATCCAATGATCTTTCAATTTCGAATGTTTTACTTGTTGAATCTCTGAATTTTAATTTGCTTTCCGTTGCACAAATTTGTGATCTTGGATTTCGTTGCATTTTTTATCGTAAAGAAGTTTTAGTTGAAAGTTTGAAAGATGATTCTTTGATCTTCAAAGGCTTTCATTTTGGAAATCTTTATCTTGTTGATTTTCACTCTAAAGATGCATCTCTTTCAACATGTCTTGTCTCTCAAACCTCAAAAGGTTGGCTATGGCATAGGAGACTCGCACATGTTGGAATGCATCAATTGAAAAAGCTTTTAAAGCGTGATTTGGTTGTTGGCTTAAAAGATCTGAATTTTGAAAAGGATAAACCCTGTAGCGCTTGTCAAGCTGGAAAGCAAGTAGCTGCTTCACATCCAATTAAATGTGTTCTTTCAACTTGCAAACTTTGGAACTACTGCATATGGATTTATTTGGACCTTCCGAGTTACAAAGTATCGGAGGTAACAATTATGGTTTTGTTATTGTTGATGATTTTACTCGCTACACTTGGGTTTTCTTTTTTTCTCAAAAATCTGAAACCCCTGATGTTTTCAAAAGTTTTGCAAAACGTGTTTCTAATTAATTCGAACTTTCCATCAAGAAAATCCATAGTGATCATGGTGGAGAATTCGTTAATTCAACTCTAGTTGATTTTTGTGACTCTTTGGGCATTAAACACGAATTTTCTACTTCTTACACTCCACAACAAAATGGAGTTGTGGAAAGGAAAAATCGAACACTAATAGAAATGGCAAGAACAATGCTAAGTGAGTATGATACTTCTACTCGCTTTTGGGCCGAAGCCGTGCATACTGCTTGCTATTATATTAATCGGCTTTATTTGC
Source organism: Pharus latifolius (assembly GCA_019359835.1). Lineage (NCBI taxonomy): Eukaryota > Viridiplantae > Streptophyta > Magnoliopsida > Poales > Poaceae > Pharus > Pharus latifolius. The sequence continues at coordinate 70,379,881 of CM033322.1, forward strand.
ATCCTCTTCTGAATTTAACTCCTTATGAACTTCTTATTAAGCGCAAGCCAAATGTTTCTTATTTTCGAGTTTTTGGTTGCAAATATTACATCCTTAAGAAAAGAAACTTTGGTGGTAAATTTCAAAGAAGAGTAGATGAAGGCTTTCTAGTTGGATAGCAAAGCCTATCACGTTTTTAATAAAAATACTAGTTGTATTGAAGAATCATGCGACATAGAATTTGATGAATCTAATGGCTTGCAAAAGGAGCAAGTCTCTTGTGAAGTTTCAGGTGAAGATCTTCAAGAAGCTGTGAAGAACATTACCATTGGAGACATCAAACCAAGAGAAGATGATCAAGAAGATATAGAGGATGATGATCAACATGTATCATCCCCTCATATTGATTCACCAGAACTAAATCAAGGAGAAGCAGCACAAGAAGAAGCACCAAGGCAACATCAAACCATCACTAAGGATCTCTAGATCAAATACTTGGTGATGTCAGTAAGGGTGTTCAAACTCGCTCTCGTATTGCTTCCTTTTGTGAACATCATTCCTTTGTATCATCTCTAGAACCTAAACATGTAGATGATGCTCTTAGTGATCCTGATTGGGTAAATGCTATGCATGATGAACTTAATAATTTCTCTAGGAATAAAGTTTGGACTTTATTAGAGAGACCCAAGGATTATAATGTAATTGGAACAAAATGGGTTTTTAGAAATAAGCAAGATGAAAATGGTGTAGTAATTAGAAACAAAGCTCGTTTTGTTGCACAAGGTTTTACTCAAGTCGAAGGTTTAGACTTTGGTGAAACCTTTGCACCTGTGGTAAGACTTGAAGCTATTCGTATACTTCTTGCTTATGCATCAAGCTTTAATATTAAATTATTTCAAATGGATGTAAAAAGTGCCTTTTTAAATGGAGAAATATCTGAATTGGTCTTTGTGGAACAACCTCCCAGTTTCGAAATTCAAAATTTCCAAACCATGTGTTTAAACTGTCTAACGCTCTCTATGGTCTCAAGAAAGCTCCTTGAGCTTGGTATGAACGACTTAGAGACTTTCTTTTATCAAAAGATTTTAAAATTGGGAAGGTAGACACAACTCTCTTTACAAAAATGATTGAAAAAGATTTGTTCATTTGTCAGATATATGTTGATGATATTATCTTTGGATCTACTAATGAACATTTTTGTCATGAGTTTGGAGAAATGATGTCTAGAAAATTCGAGATGTCAATGATCGGTGAGCTAAGCTTCTTCCTTGGACTTCAAATCAAGCAACTCAAGAACGGTACGTTTGTGAGTCAAACGAAGTACGTGAAGGACTTGCTCAAGCGCTTTGGGATGGAAGATGCTAAAGCAATCAAAACACCCATGGCCACAAATGGACATCTTGATATGGACAACACTAGAAAATCGGTCGATTCTAAACTTTATAGGTCTATGATTGGTAGCTTGCTATATCTTACTGCATCTAGGCCTGATATCATGTTTAGCGTGTGCTTATGTGCTAGATTTCAATTAGACCCTAAGGAATGCCATTTGATTGCTATTAAAAGAATCCTTAGGTACTTAAAATGCCTTTTTGTGCTTGATGACAAAGGGGGAGAGATTCTTGAGTTTTCTTGCTTCATTAAAGACATTGTTTATGCTTGGGGGAGAGATTGGGGAGAAAGATTCTTGAGATATCTCATGATCTATCATTATAGATTCATCATTATAAATTCACTCTCAAATCTCAAATGACTCATATGGGTATTTATATATGCATGCATTTAGGGGGAGTTCCTGAACATCTGTTAATTATGCATGTACTTAGGGGGAGTCATTTGATTTTATTCATGTAAACACTTGTTGTCATCAATCATCAAAAAGGGGAGATTGTTGCATCTAGGCCCCTATTATTTTTGATTTTGATTATTGATGACATTAAGTGTTTTGGATCTAATCATGTCTTTGAGCTATCTATATGCAGAGACCTAAGAGTTATTTTGCCTAACATCGCAGTATTGCCAAAGTCACAAGCACAAGGTTGGCAAGAAGAAAGCCACAGAGACCTAAGCTATCCGGAGGATCTGCAAGTCGCAAGCACAAGGTCGCGAGCCAAGGTCGAAAGCACAAGGTCACAGTGTCTTTCGAGGTTGCAAGTCCAAGGTTGCGAGCTATGGTCGCAAGCACAAGGTCGCCAAGAATGAAGCTACAAAAGACTTAAGGTAAAAATCTGTTTTTATTTTTACTGATCTCGGTGTTTAAAGTTTGATCAGTTTAGAAATTTGTTTTTAGTTTTAACCGTACTATAAAGAGGGGTTGCAAGTCTTCTCTATATTTTCAACACAAACCGAGAAACTATTAGGTCACTGCATTGCATTCTTTTCAGTTGGATTTGTTTTGAAAAGATTTGGTTTTTCAGATGAATTTTTTGACAACAGACAGGTTTTTGCATTTTCTAGAAAGATCTAGGTAGATATGGTTTTTGCTTCTGTTGACAAAAATATAACCCTTTAAATTATCTTTCAAACGAGGTATAAAACACTTCAATCAGATCTCTGGATTAAAAGTTATGGATATTTTTATTCATATTGACTGTCAGTCTGGTTAAACTGACAATTGTCCAGAGAGCATGTTTTTTGAGCCAAAAATCTTTTGTCCTATACTGACTGTCAGTATGAAGTTTGACCTAGAGCTGTTTGTTTTGAGTTACTGTTTTAACTGGTCTTTTTTGTGGTCGATACTGATTGTCAGTATGTGATGCTGACTGTCAGTATGAGGTGTCAGTTTTCATATACGACCACAAACAACTAGTAAAGTTTTATCCGTAATTTTTTTCAGCCATTGAGGTAGACACTGACTGTTAGTTTGACACACTGACTGTCAGTTTGAGCTGTTTTGTTTCCTTTTTCGACCTCAAATGGCTAGCTGCGTTTTCTCTGAATTTTACTTTTTTCTAGTCGTGACCCATGCTGACTGTCAGTATGCACTGTTAATTTTCCAGCTCGTGCACAATGGCTCTTTTGATGTTTTGGGCTATAAATAGAGGCTTTGAGCAGATGTTTTGTACACCAAGCAGCCTCCCTCTCTTATACACACTTGAGCATTTGTTTTAGAGTTAAAAATCTTGATCTTTTGATCAAGTTGTGAGTTTTGTGATCCACCGAGTTTTTCACTTCACTTCATTTTACATATCTAGAGTTTCTCGGTGATTGTTAGAGGTCTAGGAGAGACCTTGTTGTGGTATTGCGAATACCCCGACAGGTTTTTTGGAGGTTCCTAGTTAAGCAAAGACGACGCGAGCTGACCGAGCGACCGGTCCTCTCCTGTCAGGCAAACATAGCAAGTGATACGAGGATTTATATAGGTTCAGGTCTCAGTAGAGACCCTAGTCCTGTCGACGTGCTCTCAACAAGGGTTGGCTAGGGGAGCTCTCTCGTGGGGAGAGTTCTCCTAAGCACGCCTATTCGTTTTTGTGTATTGATGCAAATGAATTATCCCTGGGCCAAAGGCGGCGCCTGGGACGGTGGCACCGGGGCCTTTGTCCCCGGGCAAAAGGCGGCGTCCGGGACGGGGGTCACTGGGGCCCTTGTCCCCGAGCCTGGGACAGGGCACCGGTGTGACACCCTGATTTTGGGGGTGAAAATTTCTTTTCATGAAAATCATGCATGCATATGTCTCTTTAGAAGTATCAAAATCAGTTCAACTCTAATCTGTCCTAAGCCGCAAAATCTCAAAATTTTCTCTGTAAACCCAAATCAAGATCAGGTTATCCAGATATAATCTACTATCTATCCTGAGTATAAAAGCCTTCAGAAGCCAGATCAAATTTGATCTCTAACTCCCAGAATTTTTAATCTCAATCTATTTTCGAAAACAGAATTAATTGAATATCCTAATTACCCTAAATACCCTGAGTTTTAGAATTCAGATTTAACCAAATCTAGAGCAGATTATTCTTGGATTGTAATCATGGGTATGCCAATACCTTAATCCAAAAAGTTGGCTACCAGATTCCATCATTTAAACCCTTTTCACAAGTCAGTCCAAATTGTATCACAGATTAGTCCTTTTCTGATTTCCCAGAAGTCTTAAAAGGCTAAAAGTCACAAATCAGCTCCAAATCTTAATCTGATTTAGGGAATACCTCCCAAATGCTATTCAATACAAAATCTCCTTCTGTGAGGAACTCAAAATCGTATCCTAGATCTTAGATTTTTCAACCTCGACTGAATCCCAGATTTGAAATACCCTAATTACCCTGTTTCCACCTCAATGCAAGCTTGATCAAAATTCTCCAAATTTTATCAGATCTTCTCTCAAATCATCTGTTGAACGAAGTTTGCCAGATTTGTAAAGTCAAAATCAGCCATAATCTTCAAATTCTCAGATTTTACAGATTAGTCCAAAATCAGAAAGCTGAAATTGCAATCGGGTCCAGCCTCTTGTTTCAACCAGCAGCATCGCCTTCGACCAGCACAGCTTCGACCAACGACCAGTGCCCGTTTCACTGTAATTCTTCGCCACCGGTGAAGCCCCGCCGTCGCCAGCTCCGCCATAGCCTGGCCAAAGCGTGTCCGCGCCGGAGCGGCCACTGTGGCAGCAGCAGCAACACCAACAATTATGACCAGCGCTATCTCGTCTCACGCGCGCGCATGCCTGCAGCCATGTCAGAAGCTTTGCGCCACGACGTCGCCATGCTGAGGCCAATCTTTACCTCCGCATCTGCACCAGCTAGGAGCTAGCGTGCACGCCAGCTAACAAAGCCGTCGAGGCCGCAGCACGCCGTCTCGAACGTCGCCACCGTCACCAGTCAATTTGATATCCTCCCGATTTGCTTCAAGTCTCGAGAGCTCCCATCTTCTGCTATTTAAGCACGCCCTCATCTAGCTGCTTCTTCACTTCTCACCAGAACCAGCCAAATCTCGCTTCCTCCCGTTGCTTCTTCGTCTCCGGCAAGCCGCCGAGGAGGAGCACGATGCCAGGACAATCTACTCCACCAATCTCCAAATTGATTCAACCAGTAAGTACCTTGTGCTCACCTCATCATCCTGTAGCCTTTGATTGAACTCCGGTGGCTCCTATCACCGGTGATCGCCGTTATTTGCTTATGCCCTGTTCCAGCTTTGTAGCCTGATTTAGCCAAAATTAGCTCACCTCTTCCTCACGGGGAGGGCATTCTCACAGAGAGGGCATCGCCTTGGAGGCGGTAAGATGAGCATCTGCAAAAAGTCCAGAGTTGAACAAAAAACCATTTGTATTGATGAAGATAGATACAACGCCTCCCCGCGTGGAATCGCGACGGGGGAGGTCCAGTGAATACAACGCCTCCCCCCGCGGAACCGCGTCTGGGGGGAATGGTGAGTACAGCGCCTCCCCCTGCGAAGTCACAACGGGGGAGGGAGTGAACCCAGAGGCTAGATGTAGAACTTGCGAAGCAAGTCTACATTCCAAGTATGCTTCAGCTTCTGGTCTTCAAGGTTGGAGAGTTTATAAGCCCCCGAGCCCAAGACCGTATAGACCCTGTAGGGGCCTTTGCACTTGGGGGAGAGTTTTCCCTGGGCTTGGGGGTCAGTCACGGGCTTGAGGACAAGGTCCCTGACGAGGATTGATAACCGAGACCGTTCAAATAAATGTACGACTGATTCAGGGTGGATTCGAACCAGGCAAGCGCATGATGATACGAACTCAAGTCATTCTGAGAAGCATAGGCATGAGGTCGCAGCTTTACGCGATCAGACCGCAGCTAGTGTGCGGTCAGGAGTTCGTATGATATACGCGAACAGAAGATTGTAGATGTTGCGCGGTCAGCCAACATGGCGCGGTCAGAGCACTTTCGACCAGGGAACGTGGGATTGATCTGTCCTTGTAACAGGGATATTCCGACTACCTCGAAGATTCTTCCACGTACGAAGACAACCGTCAGGAGGTTAATACGTACGGTTATCCACGAATAACACGTGTTGAACCTGCGTGGAAGTTAAGAGCGGTTGCCAAAACCGCATCCAAGCAGCTGTTTGATGTCGTTATGACTTGGTGCCCTTTCGACCAATATAAAGAGGCAGCCCAATGCATCAAACAGAGGGAGATGGAAGGATCAGAAGATCGAGAGATCAATTGATCGAACCAGATCAGACAAAAACAACCCAAAGACAGTAGCTTAAGTTAGATAGCTTTCACAAAGCCCTTCAGGCTTTGTCTTGTACAAACACATAGGAAAAATCTTCGCCTGTGAAGATCTTTTCCATCTCTCTATAAATCCTTTTACTATACATAGTGGAATCCCAACAGGACGTAGGGCCATTATTCCCACCATCGAGGGCCCGAACCTGTATAAACTTCTCTGTGCTCTAGTTCTCCATACTTCAACATACCTTCCCGGAGGGACACCCTGAAAGGCCTCACAACCTACAAATTTTGCATAAGTTCGGCTAAGGACCCCGAGTCCGAATCGTCGACAGCAGGCGCCCACCGTGGGGCCTTTCTCAAGGCGTCCTAATTTTCATCCGGAGGTTAGCTGAACTATGGCTGGGGCATATGATTCTGAGAACGATTTTGATCTTGAGGATTATGCTCACTTTCCGATGCCTTCTCCTAGCGTTCCTGTTCCGATGGAGGAAATAGGAGGCGAAAATCTCCCAGAGGTTGAATCGACTCTCCAGGTCATGTCCATCGACCAGGGGGCAACTAGCGCAAGGTCAGAACCCATCGAGGTTCTTAATATGTTAGATGGTGAATCTGGTCCATCATACGACCCCGTTGAGGGGAAGGATGATGTCGACCAGGAAATCAGCCCGGGGAGGTTCGACCCTGATAACCTCCATTGTCTCTTTGATTACGAGTCTAACTCGGAACAAACCGAGATGTTTTCTCCCTCGGTGACCTCTCTCCCTAGATAGTTTGCTGCTTTATCGGAGGAAACTCTTGATCAGCGGGCTGCTAGGGAAGAGCAGGAACGCAGACAGAAGGAGGATCAAGATCTCGAGCAACAAGACAACGAACTACGTAGAACTGCCCTAGAGGCTCCTCAAGATGCGCAGGCTCGTTATGATGCTGCTCCGAGTTCTTCCCGACGATCACGTGGTCGCAGATGCGACCAAACCCCTTCTTTGCCTCCAGAGCGTTTCCCGGTGGATGAAGAAACGGTGACACCTGGTGCCCCTAGGAGAAGTACACATGGCCGTCTCCGATCTATCACGGAGGTCATGCGTAATTTCCCTCCTACGGTCACGGATGAGCAGAAACCGGCCTTCACCAGAATCCTGGCAGAGAGGTTGGATGAGGTCGCATTTGAGGCGACCCCCACGGCCTCTTCCCGGTCGGTAACACGTTCCCACAACCGAGAGCGTTCTCACTCTGGTTCTGGTCGATGAAGTTACCCCCCGCCTGTACCATCCCGGCAGGACAAGTCCAGGCGGGCGCAGGATTCCCATGATAGGGATCGAGCCCCTGTTCACTCTCGCTTAGGACCACGAGTAGCTTCTCCATTGCGTGAGGTCGCTCGCTATCCGGTTGAAATTCACAGGACAGTTCACGGTCCCTACGTTGGCTGTAAAGCTTTCTCGCTCGGCCTTCGTGCGGTCGTTTGGCCAGACAAGTTTATACCAGGGGCCATAGAAAGGTTCGACGTAACTCAAAACCCATCCGAGTTCCTTCAAATCTATATTACTGCCATCCAAGCGGCAGGAGGCGATTACCGGGTCATGGCCAACTACCTGCCAACAGTCCTTGAAGGGCCGGCAAGAACCTGGTTGTTTAATCAGCCCGAAGGTTCTATATATAACTGGGAAATGCTGTGCGATGCTATCCTCAGCAATTTCCAAAATTGTTATCAGAAGCCGGGCAAAGAGGACGACCTCCATCGACTACGGCAAACTTCGACCGAAACCCTTCGTCAGTTTGTCAAGAGGTTCGTTGGGGTGAGGAATACCATCCCGAAAATATCTGACAGTTCCATCATCAGGGCATTTAAACATGCCGTTTGGTCTCGGAGATTCACCGAAGACTTGCTCATCCACCCTACTCGATCAGTAGCCGATCTCTTCGATATGGCTGATCGATATTGCGACGCAGCCGAGGCTGTCGAATGGAACCAGATGGTTGATAAAGGTAACCTACCGCCTCAACCAGGTCTCAAGGACGCTAGGAAGGAAGATCCAAGCAAGAAGCTAGAATCTTCGTCAGGCGGGAAGTCGAAGAAGTCGAAAAGGAATCACACTGGACAGTACCGCGAGGTCGCAGTTGCAGAGAAGCCTCCTTCGACCAAAGGTAACAAGCCTTCATTTAAAACTAAAACTGCTTCTGGTGGTTGTAGTGCCGACCAGCCAGAGAAGTCGACTAACCTGCAGGAAGACAAGAAATGGTGTCTGTTCCACAACTCCGCAGGCCACGACCTCAAGAACTGCAGGAGTTGGTTGAAGCAGTTAGATGACTTCTACCAGGGGGTTGGACCAATGCCGACCTTACCGACTAAGGAACAAGCACGCGGGCTTAGAGACGCCGACGAGGACGAGGAGATGTCTTACCAGGTACCTCATAATCACGTTAATGTTATTTTCGGAGGTTCCTCCTCTTTTGTTTCCAAAAGGCAGTTTAAAGCTTTTTATCGAGAGGTTAACCAAACGGAGACATCCCTTGGTGAGCCTCAGTACCCCCGTTGGTCGGATACACCTTTGACATTTGATTGCACTGATTGTCTTGTGGGGCTTACTCGACCACTGAGGCTCGCTCTGGTCATTACCCCGATCATTAGTAATGCGAGCGTCGAAAGGGTCCTGATCGACGGAGGAAGCTCCTTGGACATTTTGTTGGTCAAGGCGCTCGACGAGATGCAAATTCCTCGTTCAAAGATTAAGCCCATAATCCATCCATTTTATGGGATAATCCCTGGTCCCTCCATGATGCTGTTGGGACAGGTGGTCCTCCCGGTCACACTGGGAGAACTAGATAACTTCCGAACATAATTGGTTACTTTTGATGTAATTGATTGTGATTTGGCTTACAATGCAATCTTTGGCAGGCCAACTCTAGCTAAGTTCATGATGGCAACGCACTATGCTTATCAGTGCGGCAGTTGCCTGGCCCCAAGGGTGTCATCTCTATTCGAGGTAGTCGCAACGTGGCACTAACATGTGACCGGCTATCTTTGGAGATGGTGGACCAACTTCCCCTCCGGGACGCTCAGGTCGCCATAGTCGCCACTGACGCGATCAAGGCTGCTCCTCGACCAGATGAGAAACTCAAACTAGTTCCTTTATACCTAGATGATCCATCCAAGACAATTCGGGTCGGATCAGGCCTGGATGACAAATAGGAACTCGAGCTCATTACTTTCCTCCAGGCTAACGCAGATGTGTTTGCGTGGAAACCGTCCGACATGCCCGGTGTCCCAAGGGAAGTAATCGAGCACAGGTTAGCAATTCGACCTGGACAGCGACCAATAAAGCAAAAGCTCAGGTGTTTTGCTGTCGACCGACAAGAAGCCATTCTAGAGGAGTTGGACAAACTCCAAAAAGCTGGGTTCATTCGCGAGGTCGATCACCCGGAATGGCTTGCAAATCCGGTCATGGTCCGCAAGTCAAATGGCAAGTGGCGCATGTGCTCGACTACACCAGCTTCAACATTGCCTGTCCGAAGGACAACTTTTCCCTTCCTCGCATCACCAGCTGGTCGACTCAACCGCGGGTTGCGAACTGATGAGTTTCCTGGACGCCTATTCAGGATACCATCAAATTAGTATGGCAGAAGAAGATGAAGAGAAGACTGCCTTCATCACCCCTTTCGGCACCTACTGCTACGTCAGAATGCCGTTCAGTCTCAAGAACACAGGTTCCACGTACCAGCGCTTGATGCAAAAGACCTTTCTTTCCCATATAGGGCGTAATCTCAAAGCATATGTAGACGACTTGGTTGTAAAAAGCACTAAGAGATTGTCTCATTTGGACGATCTCGCTGAAACCTTCTATAATTTGAATCGCTTTGGAATAAAATTGAACCCAGAGAAATGTTCTTTCGGGGTGTCTTCAGGAAAACTCCTTGGTTTTCTTGTTTGTTCCAGGGGCATTGAAGTTAATCCTGAAAAAATCAGGGTTATCGAACAGATGAGGTCTCCCTCGACCATGAAAGATGTTCAACGCCTGGGTGGTCGCATGGCAGTCTTGAGCCGGTTCATATCACGACTAGGCGAAAGGGGACTACCTTTCTTCAAGGCCCTGCGGAAACATCACAATTTCACATGGTCCGATGAGGCCGAAAAAGCATTTCAGGAGGTAAAGACATATTTATCCAGTCCGCCAGTCTTGGTGTCTCCTGACAAAGGAGAACCATTACTTCTCTATTTGGCGGCCACCCCGCACGCAGTCAGCGCTGTCCTGATCGCGGATAGGGAGGGAATACACAGACCCATCTACTATGTTAGTGAGGTACTTCATGGTCCTAAGGAATGATACCCTGAGGTCCAGAAGATACTTTACGCACTACTGATGGCTTTCCGTAAGCTACGACATTACTTCCAAGAACACAAGATCACAGTACCCTCCTCTTTTCCTTTGGGGGATATTGTCCGAAATCCAGAGAAATCTGGTCGAATCGCCAAATGGGCGGTCAAACTCGGTGCTTTCGATATCCATTTCACGCCCCGCACGGTGGTTAAGTCTCAGATCTTGGCCGACTTTGTGGTCGAATGGACCAACCCTGAGCCACCCGTGCAGGCACCCGAGGAACTGGAATGCCCCGATCACTGGACAATGTACTTCGATGGTTCCCATAGTTTCCAACACTCGGGGACTGGAGTGGTCTTAGTTACGCCTCAGGGAGAACAGCTTAAGTATGTCATTCAATTACACTTCGTTGCGACCAACAATGCAGCAGAGTATGAAGGTCTTCTTGCAAGGCTCCGGGTAGCAAAATTCCTCGGAGTCCGTCGATTAGTGGTGAGGGGAGACTCACAGCTGGTCGTAAACCAGGTAAACAAGGAGTACAACACCTCCGATGAGACAATGGTTCATTACCTGGGGAAGTGAGGAGATTGAAAAAACACTTCAGTCATTTCGAAGTCCAATACATCCCGCGAAAGGACAACATTCTCGCAGACCAATTATCCAAAATTGGGTCCTCACGCACATCCGCTCCGGCAGGAGTGTTCGTTGAACACTTGGAACATCCTTCGATGATGACTTCGGTCAAGGATGATCCGGTAACAGTCTGCGTTACCAACCTCGGTCATGAACAGGATTGGACTCATCCATTGAGAGTCTATCTTGAGCATGGGACCCTAGCCAAGGATGAAACCGAAAGTGATCGGTTGATTTGAAAAGCGCGTCTATACAAGCTCATAGAACGGGTTTTGTATAGAAAGGGTACTTAGGGAGTATTCATGCGCTGCATATCTCAGGAGGAAGGTAAATCCCTCTTGAAAGAAATACATGACGGTGTATGCGGTGCACACGCCTCATATCGGACACTGGTCGGAAAAGCTTTTCGACAAGGATTCTACTGGCCTTCGGCACTCGATGATGCCAAGCACATGGTCAAAATGTGTCCTTAGTGTCAGTTTCACGCGAGACAAGTTCATCAATTTGCCTATGCATTACAAACTATTCCCCTTGCATGGCCTTTTGCGGTCTGGGGGATGGATATTGTCGGTCCTATGCCACAAGCGGTCAATGGTTATAAGTTTCTGTTTGTATCCATTGACACGTTTACGAAGTGGATTGAGGCCGAACTGGTATGAAATATTACCGCATCAGCAGCACAAAATTTCTTCCATAAGAACATTGTTGCTCGATTTGGTGTTCCAAACCGTCTCATTACGGATAACGGTTCTCAGTTCGCCAGTGGTGTTTTTCAGGATTACTGCGATCAGATTGGGACGAAGGTGTGCTTTGTTTCTGTGGCGCATCCACAGAGCAATGGTGCCGCGGAACGTGCTAATGGGTAGATACTGCAAGGCATCAAGAAACGTGTTTTCGATCGCCTTAAGACTTCGCTCGGGGGCTTGGGCGGACGAGGTCTATACCGTTCTATGGGCACTACAAACTACTTCTAGTCGAGCCACCGGTGAGACGCCCTTCCATCTGGTCTACAGGTTTGAGGCCGTATTGCCAATTGAAGTAAGTATTGGATCTGTTCGGCCAGAACAATTCGAACGAATTGATCAGCCCGAACATCGATCACAGGATCTCATCCTCTTAGAAGAAAAGCGTGATCGTGCTTTGATCAAGTCCGCGGTATACTTGCAAGCTTTGCGCAAGTACCATAACAAAAGGGTGCGACCACGTAGTCTCCACGTGGGCGATCTGGTTTTACGAAAAATACAAGACCAATCCAATCGCAACAAGTTCTCCCCGAAGTGGGAAGGCCCTTACACTGTTGTTTCAGTGCCGCGACCAGGATCAGCTTGGTTAGCTATGGAGGATGGTCGAATCTTGTCCAATACTTGGAACATCGATCAACTACGCAAGTTTTACGTGTAAGTATTCAATCCCTTTTCCTTTTCAATTAGCATTGTTTAATAAAATAAAAGTCTTTTGGTTTCATACGATGAACATTTCCTTTTATGCCCATATGTTACGAACATGACTCGGGGGCTGGTCGCCGGTGGTTATATTACTACAATTCCCTAATCAGATTCACTGGCCGACCTCATGGCCACTTCCAGACAAGTCACTCCTAAATAAGCCGTTTCTCAACGCATACGGGGCTTGTTGGCATGTCTTTGGTCACCTGAGTGGCTGCCGGTTTGCAACAAGGTTAGACGTTGCATTGATTATAATTGCTGGCCTGATCGCACACCCCTGATTGTTTGACTCGTATTTCTCTTGTGTTTATAATACTAAGTCTTCAGTATCTATAATCACAGGCGGGGGCTAAGGGGATATGCTTATAATACGAAACAACAAAAAAGTTCTTTCTTTCAAAATCAAAAAATACATGCATTGCATTCTATAAGTTAATGTCTTTACAGCTATAGGGGTTACATAATCCCGAGCTCGGTCAGGAGTTTATCTACAAGAGGATTGATTTCCTCCATGATGTCCTCGACTTGCTCTTCACTCTCAATCTCTATCGTTCCCACTAGTGGATTCAAGTCCAGATCTGGGCCATGGTGGAGACGAAACCGGCAAAAAATGGCGGAGGCTGCTGATCGGACTCTAGTTCTGATCGTCTCCTGTCGTCGCCGTGTATCTTCAGGAAGATACTCAAGCGGTGATTCCGCTTGGGCTACGACCAGTGTAGACCAGTCGCTCGGGCTGAGGTCGTCTTTTGTGGTCTCGACCACATCAGCCCTTAGGAGACGGGCCACCATCTTCAGCTTTTCGAAGCTGGATTGGCTCAGGTCTCTGTTCGCCCTCCAGATAGAGTCGATGGTATACTGGAGGATTGTCTTATCCTACCTGAGCAGTTTTATTTGATTCGCTTGCGCTGCAACAAGGAAATCGTTACAAACAGTCCAAACGACAAAGTCAAGTCATCCTGGTTGGAAGTAGGCTTACCTGTGAGCTGCGATCGTAGCTCTTTGAGCTCCGCCTCTTGATGTGAAATCGTGGTGGCCGCCCTGAGCTCGTCGTCTTCCCGATCGGCAAGGCTCTTTTTCAGAGATGCAACCTCCCTGCGATGAAAAGGAAAATTGTATGGCCTCGATGCTTTTCACCATAGCAATCGATCTGGCTGTTATACGGGAAAGTTCCTGTGACACAGAGGAAAGTCAGTTGTATTCTATGAAAAACTCAGATATCACAAGGGATGTTGAACATACCTCTGTATATTCCCGGAATGATTGATCCTTCGGGATGGCTGGAGGCCTGGTCGAGGGACTCGCCTCATCCTCGACAGGAGCAGCAGGTGGATGCGTCTGCTGAACCTCGGTTGCAGGTTCCAATGCCTGCAATTGGGTCTCCGCACCCAACTAGTCCCTAACGGCCCGGACGACTTCCTGGACCAAAGGGACGAAGCTTTCCTCACCGGAGGCCTCGGCACTGGTAGAGACTTCAACCCTCGCTGAGGCTGTTGAAGGATCAGGTGCTGCATCTCTACGCCTAAGAAAAAGAGGTTGTCAGTCTCACTGATGGTTGCTACAACCTAATCCAGAACAAACAAGATGAAGTCCTTACCTTAATTGAAATCTCATTAGCTATTCGGATTTCAAGGATGGTTCCCCGAGAGAAAAAGGACAGTCCTCGTCCGTCCTGGTCTTTCTCTTCATAAATAAGACCTTCTCTCCCTATGTGTATATCCCTATATGCATATGCATAAGGAATGGTGGACACCTGAGTGGTAGGAATTCATACCGGGGTAACCTGCTCGGTTGGCAGGGGTGTAACCGGAGCTCTGGATGTCTCCTGGACCGCTGGAGCTGACACCTCATCCGCGACCCCGAGGTTGGTCACGGAGTCTTGCTCTGTCACTTCTGCTCCTATCCTCAGAAGTGGAGTGTCCGCCTCCCTGGGACTCACAGGAGTCACGGGAGGAATTTCTTCTTCCTGTATTAGAGTAACTCGGTAAACACATATACAGATGATTCAAGATCGAGAGGAGTTTTACCTCGATCGTCCCCTCGACCAAGGAGGGAGAAGTCACAGAACCTGAAGCCTCCAGGGCTTCAGGAGCAAAGATCTCGTCCGCGACCACGGGATCCCCAGTGGCCGCGGGGTTCACTGTAACTGCGTCTGTTTCGGCAGGGCAGGGCAGGGTAGTGTCTCGCCAGATTGAGAAGTTGCTATCTTCCTCTTCCGGTGGACTAGGGGAACGTCATCCTCCTCCTCCTCCTCGCTCCTCTCGCCCTGTACGACGAAGAAGTGATTCCAGTTTGTACCTGGGGGAACAGGAGGTATGTGATATCTTACCGCAGTTTTCTTTGCGGTATGGGGAGTTCTGCGCGAAGACCCTTCCCCGAGGATCTTCTTGGATTTCTTGGGGGCGGGATCTCTCATCCTGGGCTTCGAAGAGATCTTCTTCACATTCTTTACCGTCGGCTTTCCCAGGAAACCGACGTTTTCGCTCGGGAACGTCGCCTCGGTGAATCTCCCCAAGAGCTGTGTCATTCTGGTGTCTTTGTTAACATGGCAAGTACATACGACTTACAAATAGAACTTGACGGGAGGTAGCATACCTTTCGCTGTTCCTGTTTGAGGTTGTCGCCGGCGTGGATTAAGCTCTGTGGGTGAGGCGATCCCTTGGGTCCCTCCACTGCGGCATTGTAGGTCTTGAGGGGGTAATTTGTCCGCCTCTCGATTTCTGACGAGGGCAGGACTGTGTCCCCAACAGACCAGTCAGTAAGTATGAAGCAAAGGTATAAGATTTCATTGTCGAAGTCACGTACCGTTGTTGTAGTCCAGGGTGCTATCCGCCATGGACTTTATCTCCCACGCCGGATGAGCCCTTTCACCCAGCGGACTCACCCGATTCTTCACGAAGTCACGTACAATGTCGTGAGCCGTTAGTCCCTGTTGGACCAAGTGAAGAATCACTTCGGCGTGCTTCATGTATTCGGCATTCATGACCGGGAGAGAATCCAACTCGCTCGGCTTCTCTGGCCGCAAGTTCTCGAATCACAACCCGCTCTCAGACGGAGGGGTGCAGTAAAACCACTTCTGGTAGCACCCATGCACAGAGTCTCACAGGGGTGGGAAGGGATACTCTTTCTTCTCCCTTATCCGGAAGTAGATACATCCGGCAGTGTTGGCGCTCTTCGACCACGCCGAGTAGTAGAAACGCCGGAAGAGATCCACGCTGGGATATACTCCGACAAAAGCTTCGCACAACTGCTGGAACACCGCCAGGATCAAGATCGCATTCGGGTGGAGGTTTATCAATTCCAACCCGTAATGCTCCAGAATTCCCTTCAAGAACCGACTCTCGGGGAATCGGAACCCGCATCGCAGGTATTCCTCGAAAACCACCAGTTCGCCCTCTTGGACGATTGAGATTTCTTGGTCCTTCTCCGCGGGCCGCCAGTTGATTAGCAGCCGTGGAGGAAGGATCTCTTCCTTCTCTAGTGCCATAAGGCTCTCCTCGGTGTGATGGACCGATCGGCTCCAGGACGCCATTTCTTGCGAAAGATCGTGATGAAAGGTGGTGACTTCGGGGAAGATGGAAGCGGTGAACAATGAGGGTTTTGTGCGGCGGAAGTTCTGAGGCAGGGTTTCTGGCTTTGTGGCTTCTTCAAGAAGCTACCTGCTCCTTTTATAGGCCCGAGGAGGCGCACTACTGTGAGTAACGTTCTATTGATTATTCTATTCATTTCCCATAATGGATACTCCTTCTGGCGGACCTGTTAGGCATTCCTAGTATCGGATCCGAAACAAAAGGGCTTCCTTGTTTCAGATTTGAGAAAACAAAAATGTGAAGAGTTTTACAAAGGTTTTCGGAGGACATTTTCCTTCATATTTCTTGTAAACTTTTCACGAATTGATCATGAAAATATCTTATGACCCAGTTTTTGGACGTACGGATATATTTTGATCAGGTTGCTGTGTGGTCGGAACCATGTCTTTGACTAAGCTTCGTTTCTAATCGAAGTGATGGTCTGATCGAGTTTCTGTTCTAACCGCAGTAATATTTCAAACCAAGCCTCAGTTCTAACCGCGGTTTCAAGTCTAATCGAAGAGATGGCCTGATTGAGCTTCGGTTCTGACCGTGGTAATCTTTCAGATCGGACTTCGGTTCTGACTGCGGTCTTAAGTTTGATCGTAGTATCGGTGTTAGTCGCGGTACAACATTGAAATGCAATTCTGGTCGCAGAACTGAAGCATGCCTGTGTATGAGTGGTCGTAAAGACATTTCTTATGGCCATATTTTCACACAGAGGTTGTAAAGAATATTCATATGATATGAAGAAAAAGAAATCTTTATTTCTGACATTCTTTACATAGAAAAGGGATACCAGCGACCAAAGCGTTGACCTGATCTAAAAGAAGTTTGCAAAGTTCCCCTAGGGACATCTTGTCATCTGTAGGGTCTACATTGGCGACCCCCAGGGAACTAGCAACTAATCTAAGCCTATCTACATCATCCCGAACGAGAGACGCACTATTATTCCTAATCAAATCGGAGAATTCTCGCTGTTGCTAAGCGTGATCCCTCTCCCGGCGGAATTGGCGCGCCTCTTCACGGGACCTTTCAAAACATTCTGCCAGATGTAGAATCGCCGAAGACATCTCTTCGGTCTTCTTCTCCAGAGCCTCTTTTTCCCCTTGGAGAGTTTGTCCAAGGGGAGGAGGCAGGATCTCAGCAGGCTGATCGCTGGGGGCTCCAATCTCCTACATTTGCAAATGTTAGTCACATTAACTAAAGCAACAAGCAAAAGGAGATAGAGATTATTACCTGTCCCTGCATGTGACAGGTTGATATAGGCATCCCAGAAAGTAGATCACCGATAAAATTCGAGGATCATCATATGGTGGAAGTGTGACCTTCCCACCATAAGATTGCTTCCCCAACCCAAGTTGAGGATCATCTGGTCGAGGAGGTGCAACTTGCCGACCAGAAAATTGATCACCCAAACAAAAAGGGGGAGTATTGGGATGAAATGGAGAAAGCTGAGAAGAACGACCCTCCAAAGGTGGAGATGAAAGTTCGACTTGCCAAGGTGCATGGATAGGAAGAACTAGAGGAACTGAAGGAAGAAAGAGCGATGATGCGTCTTTCATCTTTGTTCTATTGGAGGATCCCTAGTCAACCTTGGGTTTCTTCCTTGAAGGAGATAGATCTTCGGGCATCTGTGATTCTTGCTCGAAAACTTCATCCTCATCACTCTCAATCTCGATGATGTTGTGGTCTGCCATAGGGAGGTGTATGAGAAGAAAAGTAAAGATGGCTTTGAAAGAAACTTAGCCGAGAAGAGAAGTTGTGAAGCTTTGAAATCCGAAGGCTTCGGTATTTATAGCCGCCAGTGTGACGGTTCGGTTTTCGAACGCCTCGAATTTTTAAAGCATTTACAATTTTACCTCGGGTTAAAAAATGTTTCAGCGGCGCCATCATTACCCGTCACGTATTACCCAGAGCCCGTCTCGGGGAACCAACCGCCACACTTAGTGCGCCACTAAGTGGGAGATTTGAAGCGCCGGGTTAAAAATCTGATATAAGTCTTAGAATTTGAAGTAAACACGTCCCTTTGTTCTCTTCAAATTTGGGGGCTAGCTGACGAGGATTGATAACCGAGACCGTTCAAATAAATGTACAACTGATTCAAGGTGGATTCGAACCAGGCAAGCGCATGATGATGCGAACTCAAGTCATTCTGAGAAGCATGGGCATGAGGTCATAGGCTTTATGCGGTCAAGAGTTCGTATGATATACACGAACAGAAGACTGTAGATGTTGCGCGGTCAGCCAACATGGCGCGGTCAGAGCACTTTCGACCAGGGAACATGGGATTGATCTGTCCTTGTAACAGGGATATTCCGACTACCCCGAAGATTCTTCCACGTACGAAGAAAACCGTTAGGAGGTTAATACGTACGGTTATCCACGAATAACACGTGTTGAACCTGCGTGGAAGTAAAGAGCGGTTGCCGAAACCTCATCCAAGCAACTGTTTGATGTCATTATGACTTGGCGCCCTTTCAACCAATATAAAGAGGCAGCCCAATGCATCAAACAGAGGGAGATGGAAGGATCAGAAGATCGAGAAATCAATTGATCGAACCAGATCAGACAAAAACAACCCGAAGACAGTAGCTTAAGTTAGATAGCTTTCACAAAGCCCTTCAGGCTTTGTCTTGTACAGACACATAGGAAAAATCTTCGCCTGTGAAGATGTTTTCCATCTCTCTGTAAATCCTTTTACTATACATAGTGGAATCCCAACAGGACGTAGGGCCATTACTCCCACCATCGAGGGCCCGAACCTGTATAAACTTCTCTGTGCTCTAGTTCTCCATAGTTCAACATACCTTCCCAGAGGGACACCCTGAAAGGTCTCACAACCTACAAATTTTGCATAAGTTCGTCTAAGGACCCCGAGTCTGAATCGTCGACAGTCCCCATGATAGAAAGCTCTCGTGCGGACGCGCTGGTTGTACGCGAGTGCCATTTCACGTCTGAAGATGGCGTGGTGGAGGAGCGCTCAGTCACGCTCTTCCTCGACGAGGTCGACCTCCAGTCACTGTTTTGCTTCGTTGGTTTGGTACACTATGGCCGTAGCTCCGTCTAAGAGCTCGACCCACAGCGACCGAAAACCAATCTCCAAGGGGAGGACTGCCTCAGCCCCCGTACATGATCAAAAAGGGGGTGCAACCTGTTGCTCGGCTCATGGTCATGCGCATGGAGCACAGGATGGTCGGGAGCTCCTTCGCCCATGCACACCGCCTAGAGGTGGTCTGTTCAAGTCACCGACGCAATCCCTGTAGGATCACACCATTGACCCTTTCAATGGCTTCATTGCTCTTGGGATGAGCTACAGAGGCGAACTGGAGGGTAGCCCCCAAGCCTTCGCAGAACTCCCGGAAGTATGCCGAGTCGAATTGGGTCCCGTTTTTCCCAATCGAATTGATTGTAAGACTCATAACAATAAACTTTGCGAAGATCCCATTGTATTCCAGAAGCTCGTAACATCGGTCCCGATAACCCCCAATTTGTTGCTTCTTCTCCACTAATAAAACCGATTGCTTCAACTCGTTCTAAAAATAATGGGATTATTCGTAATAAGTTTTTGATATTCAACAACTCCTTGTAAAAAATAATCACAAAAATCTAAACATTTATCTATCCATCCATAGGGTAGATCAGCAGCTACTCCTCCGATGCGAAAATAATTATGCATCATTCACATACCTGTAACAGCTTCAAATAGATCGTATATCAATTCTCTTTCCCTAAAAATATAGAAAAAAGGAGTCTGTGCACCGAGATCCGCCATAAAAGGTCCAAGCCATAACAAATGAGAAGCTATACGGCTCAATTCTAGCATAATTACCCTAATATAGCTGGCTCTTTTGGGTACTTGAATATTCTCCAAGAATTCTAGTGCATTTACGGTTATTGCTTCTATGAACATAGTAGCTAAATAATCCCATTGTGTTACATAAGGTAGTTGTCGACGGTGATCTCTCGGGGGACCCCAAAGTGACATACAATATTCTTCCAAAAAAACCACTGTACCGCTCGGGAGGTGATGCTGGCTAAGGGCTCAGCCTCCACCCACTTGGAGAAATAGTCCACTGCGACCACCGCATACTTGTAGCCCCTTGGAGCTAGGGGGAAGGGACTGAGGAGGTCCATCCCCCAGTGCGCGAAGGGCGAAGTGATGGGGATGGTCTGGAGCGTCGCGTATGGTAGTGTGGAGCCCTTTGCCATTTTCTGGTAGGCCTCGCTGCAGAGACAAGATCTCGCGCATCGCGTACCACTGTGGGCCAATAAAGACCTTGGCAGAGAACCTTCGCCACGACTGAGCGCGGAGCCAGGTGAGACACGCAGCTCCCCGAGTGAATGTCCTCAAGGAGCCAGAGTCCTTCTTCTCGCAGGAGACAGCGGAGTAGGGCGGAAGCCCCCCGCTTATAGAGCTTTCCCTCTAGTAGGAGGTACGCCCGTGCCTTGGCACGGAGGCGCTTCGCCTCGGCGTCACCGGAAGGCTCCCCCTCCTCCCTTATAAAGGAGGTGAGTGGGTCCATCCAGGATGTGGCTTGAGCGATCTTAGAGACCTCCGGGCCGTGGGACTCGGGGTCTATCTACAATTTGGACTCGGGGTCCTTGGTCGATCTTATGCAAATTTGTGAGTTGTGGGACCTTTCAGGGCGCTCCTCTGGGAAGGTAGGATGAGTAATATCTGTACGGGCACAAAGGAATTTAGACAAGTTCGGGCCCTCGATGGTGGGAGTAATAGCCCTACGTCCTGTTGTGATTTCACTATGTGAGATAAATGTTTACAAGAGGGTGGAAGAGATGATCACAGGCGAAGATCTCTTCTATGTAAGTGTCTATCTAACTATGTCTAAATCTTCAGGTTATTTGGACTCCTAGTAATGCTTGTATGCTTAACCGCCCTTAGAATGTGCATTGACCACCCTTTTATATCGACCAAAAGGGCGCCAACACAAAGTGACCTCGAGCGGTTACTAGGATCCAGTTTTGTCAACCGCACTTAACTTCCACGCAAGCTTAACATGTGTAATCAAGGATAACCGCACATGTTAACCTCCTGGCAGTTTTCTTCGTACGTGGAAAGATCCTAGTGATACTCGTGATATGCCTATTCAAAGGATTAGATCTTCCCGAGTTATTTTGGTTACAAATAGTCAATGACCCTCTAACCGCGCATCGTCTACAGTCTTCTGACCGCGCACTATCTGCGGTCTCATGATCGCGCAAGGGCTGCGATCATAAATCATCTTGGTATCTGCGCCCTTTTGGTCATCTGAGACCATAGCGACGTACTTATTGACACACGTCTAATCTGATTCTGTCTTAAACCAGACGTGTATTATTTTGAACTAGCTCGGGTGATAATCGTCGTCAGCTAGCCCCCAAATTTGAAGAAAATGAAAGGGCATATTTAATTCAAAGTTTTATCCTGCATCGAATTATGAACCCGACATTTCAACTTCAACTAAAACTATTCCGCCGTGTGACGGTTCATATCCTGAGAAAAACCCTGAGTTTTTCTTGACAGGTAATGATGACTTAAGTGACCCATCATGATGGCAACCGTAAGTGCGTTTTAAGAACCCGAGACGTGTGTGGAAATGAACCAACGCCTTCTGGCTCTATAAATAGAAGAGCTTTTTGGTTCTTTGAACTCACGAGTTTTTCACCATGACTAAGTCTTTTTCAGAGCTACTTCTCCTCTCCAGTTGGTCCCTCTAAACCTCAATTCTTGTTTCGATGGCAGATCAAGACCCCAAGAACATTATTGAGATTGAGAGTGATGAAGAAGAAGTGATACGTGAACTCGGCCAGGACTTCCAGAAGGTAAGACTTTTCTCGAACTCTGGTTCAGGTCATCGTTTTACATCTTGATCGTTTCCAAATGCATTTTGGGAACTTACAGGTGACTGAGGAGCTAATCCCTTCAAAGAAGAAGTCGAAGGTTAATGCGGGATCCTCCAGTGGAGCTTCATTCACGGGTGCAAAGGTTGGGGATGCATCATTGCACTCTCTTTCCTTGTCCCATGTAGTTCTCCCTATCCATGCAACTCGGCAGGTTGAACTCTCATATCCACCTTTGGAGATCCATAATAATCATTCAAAGCTTCCATTTGCTTCTGGGAGAAGTCCCACATTTCTGCGATCAGATGATCCTCAGCTTTTGATGGCTGATCAATTTTCTCGTGGGAAGGTTGCACTCCCACGACCAGATGGTCCTCGACTTTTGTCGGGTGATCTACTTCCTGGGGGAAGTACCTCATCCTCCCATCCAACTTTACTGCGAGGATTGGTAATTATCTTCATTCTCTCTGCTGGTCATTTTATCTTTTAAAACTAACGCATACATGTGCAAGAGACGAAAATCTCTGGAGCCCCCAGCGACCAGCCTGCTGAAGTCTAGCCTCTTTTTGGTGAGAGTGTATCCCTCAAGCGAACTCTCCAAAAAGAAAAAGAGGCTCTGGAGAAAAAGACCGATGAGATGTCTTCGGCCATTCTGCAGCTGGCAGAATGTTATGACAACTCTCACGAAGAGGCGCGCCAATTCCGCTTGGAGAGGGACTATGCTCGGCAGCAGCGAGAACTCTCCGATTTGATAAGGAATAACAACACTTTTTTGATTCGGGATGATGTAGATAGGCTTAGAGCCACAGGCAGTTCTCTGGGGGCAGCCAGTGTTGATCCCATTGATGTTAACATATCCCTGGGAGAACTTTGTAAATGGCTATCAGACTAGGTCGATGCTTTGGTCGCCGTGTACCTTTTGTATGTAAAGATTGCCAGAAATAAAGAATTTCTTTTTCTTACATACTTGATCCCTTAAAAGGATTATGTAAAACTTATAATCCGAATTAAGGTTCTTTATATTCTGTGAGAAATGGTTACACAAGAATGCTTATGCGACCAAAAATACTCAGGTAGGCTTCTGCTCGAAATTGGCTTAGGACAGTTCTTCGGTCTCAGAATAGCATTAAGACCGTAGACTGCGATCAGAACTAGAGTAACGATCATAGAATAGTATCTTGACCATACGGCGACCACAGCTGTTATGATCACACATATCCGCAGCGATCACAGAATTGCATTGCGATCAGTATACAGGTCATAAGTTCATTCCAAAAAGTCATAAGGGATTATTTCCTTAATATACTTTTAGGAATTTCTCATATTTTTATCTGTACCATAGCCCCCTAATGTGAAATAAAATGATACATTCTATTTCGGATTCATTACTGGGTATGGATAATGGGTTCCAAGAGGGAAGGTACCCATTATGGGAAATTAATAAAATATTCAGCGAAGGGTTGTCTCGGGCATATAAAAGGAAGAGGTAGCTTACTGGAGAAGCCTCATAACCAAAAACCCTTCGTTTCCTTAGACTTTCCTGCCGCACAAAACCCTCTTTTGCACACCTCATCTTCGTCGTCTCCAAAGCCAGCACCTTTTTACTCAATCCTCCATAGTAATGGCATCCTAGAGCCAATCTGTCCACCACACAGAGGAGAGCCTGGTGGCACTAGAGAAAGAAGAGATCCTCCCCCCATGGCTGCTGATCAACTAGTGGCCAGCGGAGAAAGATGAAGAAACCCCAATCGTCCAAGAGGGCAAATTTGTGATCTTCGAGGAGTACTTGCGCTGTGGGTTCCGATTCCCAGAGAGAGAGTTTCTGCGGGGAATCTTGGACCACTACGAGTTGGAGTTAGTGAATCTCGACCCAAATGCAATCCTCATCCTGGCAATTTTTCAACATCTATGTGAAGCCTTCGTCGGAGTGCTTCCAAGCATGGAGCTTTTCTGGCGCTTCTACTTTTCGGCATGGTCAAAGAGTGCCAATGCCACTGGGTGCATCTACTTCCGCATACGGGAGAAGGAGTACCCATTCCCGCCTCTACGGGATTCTGTGCAAGGGTGGCACCATAAGTGCTTTTACTGCACCCCTCTGTCGGAGAGCGAACTATGGTTCGCGGATACCCTATCGGAGAAAGACAGTGAGTTAGACTCCCTTCGCAGAGTTGAAGAAACAAGCTCAAGCCATTCTTCACCTAGTCCAGCAAGGCTTGACCGTGTGTGATATCATACATGACTTCGTGAAGAACAGGATGAGCCCCCTACGTGAAAGGGCACATCCGGCTTGGGAGGTAGAGTCCATGGCGGACAACACCTTGGATTATAAAAATGGTATGTCCTCTATTCAACAAAATATGCATTTTTACTGATGAAAGATGTCGTATTTAACATGCTTGTTTGTGACAGCGCTATCCTTGTCCGAAATCGAGAAACGGACAAATTACCTCCTACAGGCGTACAATGCTGCAACGGAGGGAGCTAAAGGATCACCTCGTCCCTAGAGCTTAATTAACACCGGCAATGATCTTAAACAAGAGCGCCGAAAGGTATGACCTTTCCTAACAAGCTCTGTTGTAAATCATCCATTTGTCTTGTATTACCAAAAGCATTTTGAATAATACAGTTTCTGGGAAAATTTGCTGAGGTGATGTGTCCAAGCGAGGACGTTGGTCCTTCGGGGAGACCCGCTGCGAAGAAGGCGAGGAAAACCCCTTTGAAGCGCCAAGTGAAGGAGCCTGCTTCCGAAAAACCCAAGAAGATCCTGGGAGGGGCTTCTTCACGAAAGAAAATCATAACCGCAAAAAAGAGTGCGGTAAGATTTTCGGTACCCCCTGTAACCCCAAGTACAAGTGGAAATTACTTCTTCGTCGTACAGGGTGAAGGGAGCTAGGATGAGGAAGACGACATTCCTCTGTTCCGTCGCAAGAGGAAAGCGATTGACCTTTTGGGAACAAGCATCCCAGAGAGTCGGCTTCCCTTCAAGTCGTTGAAGTCTTGTCCCTGACCGTAGGGATAGAGACGGGTACAATGGGCCCCGTGACCACTGACAGTCCTGTGGTTACGGGAGAAACCCTGGTGCCTAAGGCTCGCGAAGCCCCAGGACTAATAACACCTCCCTTACTTATCGAGGGAGCGACTATGGCAAGAATCCTCACAGTCTCGTATGTTGTCATTCCTTTGCACATACTCATTGAATTGTGTACATACAGGGAGAAGAGGATACTGTCCTTTTTAAGAAAAGGAAGACAAGGACAGAAGACAATTCTCTCCCAGGAGCACCCAGTGGGCTTCTTTCTCCCAGGAGCTCATCATCGAAACCCAAACCATGGGTGGGTTTTCGAATAAAGTAAGAATTTCTCCTATCGCCATCTAGAGATGACCAGCAGGAGGCATTTTACCTTACAATATGTTTGTTTGTCTTCAGGCGCAGGGATGATGCACCCAGTACTCCGGTGACCTCGACAAGCCATGGTACTACACCCACAGCAGAGGTCGCGGGAGAGCCAAGTCCAACTCCCATGGTCGAAGAAGTTCTTCAGGCCATCGTGGAGGGAATGACAGCGGAGATCCGATCCCAAGGGATGGAAACCGCAGTCCCGGCCACAGAGGGGATCAACAGGAAAGATCATCTACTGCCCCTGCCGTGGACACAGCAAGTCTTGAGGCTTGACCTCACGCTGATGTTGAGAACTGCTCATTCAGCGATTACATAGAGGTACGCAAAAAACTCTTTTCATTATTTTCGAGCTCGCAAAAATTTAGGACCATTCAAGTTTTAAGAGCAATTCCTTATCGTGTTTCAAGACTTAACCCGGGTGGCGACGAAGTTGACAGCTATAGTAAAGCATCTCGAGGTCGCGCAACGGGAGATCAGCCGGCTGCAACAGTAAGTGTGGTGCTCTTTAATCTTGAATCGGAATTTGGGCATAGCTGATCGTCCTTCTTGTTACAGAGAAAATTCTTTTTTGAATAAAAGCATGGCTGATCGAGAGAACCAAGAAGAAGCTACGGCCGCGAGATATTCTTCTCTAGAGAAGGAACTTCACGAAGCACAGTCCAAGCTTTCTTGTAAGTATACTTCCGACCAGAAAAAATCTTCTCATCGTTTGAACTATTTATAGTAAGTGTTTACTGCGTTCATATACAGCACAAGAGGATCAAATAACCCATCTTTCAGAAGAGACGAAAAACCTTCAGGCGACCATCGAGTTACAAAGCTCGAAGATTGATACTGTTAGCATGGAGAATGAAGGTTTAAACAAAACAATTTCCTCCTACAGCAGTACTCAACTGAACATCTTCAAAAAGCTGAAGATGGTGGCTACTCTGCTAAAAGCAGATGTGATTGAGTCACAAAAGGACAATCCAAGCCTTAGCGAGTTAGCCACATTAGTCGCGGCCCAAGCCGAATCACTCCTCGAGTATCTTCCTAGAGATACAAAATGGCAGAAGATGCAATGAAGTCGAATGTACGATCTATAACCTCTGCCATTCTCTGTAGATTACGATTTCACCATGGCCCAGATCTGAATCTGAAGCCAGTGGTAGAAGACGCAGAGATCGAGAGTGATCAACTTGAGGCCATCTCTGAAGAAGTCAAGCCTTTAGTCGAAGATCTGTTGAAAGAACTAGGCCTTATTTGATTCCTTGTAATGATCTCTCTTAGTAATTGTACCTGAGAAATTACATTTATAACATGCAAATGTGTGCCTTAAATTTTGGAAAAGAGTGATACTTTCTTCGTTTCACATTATGACCATATTCTCTTAGTCCCCCTCCTGAGATCATAAGTGCTGAAGATCTAGTATTATAATCTTTGGAAAAATATGGGCGTTATGAATATCTAAGAAATGCTTTAACTTAGATACGGTCATCCGATCATACCAACACTGACCTTAATACAACACCCAGCCTTATTACGAACTGGCAGCCACTCGAATGATCAGGAATTAACACACCAGTAAGTCCCGTGTGCGTTGAGAAACGGCTTATTAAGGGATGTCTTAGCTGGATGCGACTATGAGATCGGCCAGCGAATCCGGTTAGGATATTGTAGCAAGATGATTATCGGCGATCAGCCCCCGAGCCGGGCTCGGTATAGGTATGACAAATAAAGAAATGAACATAACATGAGCCGAAGAAAAGTAGTCACAAAGTTTTTGTTAAACCATGCTAATTTAACAGGAAAAAAGATGGGGGAACTTACACGTAAAACTTGTGTAGTTGATCGATGTTCCAAGTATTGGACAAGATTCTACCGTCCTCCATCGCTAACCAAGCCGATCCTGGTCGCGGTATTGAAACAACAATGTAAGGGCCTTCCCACTGAAGAGAGAACTTATTGCGGTTAGACTGGTTTTATATTTTTCGTAAAACCAGGTCACCCTTGTGAAGACTACGTGGCCGCACCCTCTTGCTGTGATATTTTCGCAAAGCTTGCAAATATACTGCTGACCTTATCAATGCTCGATCACGTTTTTCTTCGAGGAGGGTTAAATCCTGAGTACGTTGTTCGATCTGATCAATCTGGTTGAATTGATATGTTCGGACAGAACAAATACGAATTTCTGTAGGTAACACAGCCTCGGCGCCGTATACCAATTGGAAAGGTGTCTCACCGATGGTTCGACTACAGGTAGTACGTAATGCCCATAGAATGGAGTAGAGTTCATCTACCCAAGCCCCGAGTGCATCTTAAGGCGATCGAAAACACGTTTCTTGATGTCTTGTAATATCTGCCCGTTGGCACGTTCGACGGCACCATTGCTCTGTGGATGAGCTACAGAAGCAAAGCACACCTTGGTTCCAATATTATTGCAATAGTCCAGGAAGAGACCGCTAGCGAACTGTGAACTGTTGTCAGTGATGAGACAATTTGGAATACCAAATCGAGTGATGATGTTCTTATGAAAGAACTTTTGTGCCACAGCAGTGGTGATATTGAGGATTGGTTCAGACTCGTTCCACTTTGTAAACGTGTCAATGGCTACGAACAGGAATTTGTAACCATTGATCGCCTGTGGCATAGGTCCCACAATATCTATCCCCCAGACCGCAAAGGGCCACGTTAAAGGGATAGTTTGCAAGGCATATGCGGGCTGATGAACTTGTCTTACATGAAATTGACACTAAGGGCATGTCTTGACCAAGTACTTGGCATCATCAAGTGCCGAAGGCCAGTAAAAACCCTGTCGGAAAGTTTTCATGACCAGTGTGCCAAATGACGCGTGCGCACCACACACACCGTCATGGATTTATTTCAAGAGGGATTTACCTTCCTCTTGAGAAATACAATGCATGAATACTCCTTGAGTACTCTTCCTATACAAAATCCCTTCTATAAGTTTGTATAGGCGTGCTTTTCGAATCAACCAATCGCTTTCGGTTCCATCCTTGGGAAAGGTCCCATGTTTGAGATAGACCCTCAATGGATGGGTCCAATCTCCTTCTTGCCCAAGGTTGGTAACGAAGACTGTTACTGTCGCGCCCCGAATCTGGGACTACGACTACTCCCATGGAGACCCAGCCCTCTGCAGCTGGTCCCATATATGCATACCATTGATTTCCCAGGATAAGTCAAGCACAGGAGTATATTCACATTGCAGCAGCAAAACTTACAAAATATTAAGTAGTGAGGCCTGCTGGCCTTACAACATAAAAATATTACAATGCCTTCGCGGCATACGGGTTTTAGCAAAATAATATCTACACAGCAGAAGGTAGGTGACCCTCCCACATCAAGAAGTTGACGGTAGAACAACACACATCAGGACTTTGATGGAACTGACTCTCCTCCTTCTGGATCCACAAAGTTCTCCACGCCTTCATCTTGGTCGTGAAACACTCCATCTTCTGGGTTGTAAGTTGCAAGGGTGAGTACTTACGTACTCAACAAGTCATAGGTAAGAGTAGATACATATAATAGTGTTGTTATGAACCTATGCTAGTCAAGAAATGTGGATGTTTGTAAAATAATCTTTTCTTTTATATCTCATCTCATGGCAGCACTTTTCATAACATAGCATCGCTATTCATGTTCACTAAATTATAGCACTACCACGACACGTTGACACACGACAGCCCATGGCAGCACCCCTTATCATGACAACACATGTCATTTGGGTAAACTTGACTTATCAAATTTTATTTATAAAACATACTTGTGCCACACCCCGTGGATTTAATCCACTGCAGTAGACTCCTATAAACCCAGGAGCTCGGAGTATTCGAATACGTTTTTAACTCTGCAGAGAGGTACCAATTTACCCGCAAGATATTCCACTTTCATGCCCTTCCTATCAAAATGATTGGACCCCTGGCTCACTTCATACTGTGAGTGGAAAGGTGGAGATAACAATAACTTTTGTTATGTTTTACTCACAATTCACCCCTGACCCTGTGGACCTCTCGCGAACCACAGTCGTGGCAGGTACTGCCTACCTACCACCCCTATTGCATCTTCCCATTACTGGGTCAGCGTGTATGATCACTTTCAATGATATGTGTAGGAGCCACACTCCGTGCAAATCATGCATCACTTCACATCTCATGCAGGGGTTTCATGTGCAATCCGCATAAGTACTTGTTCAGGCCTGTCCCATACCAGGCTTGCGGTTAGCATGTGTTTGATGCCACTAGACGCACAACACAAGGTTCTAGTCCTTATATGCCAGTGACCAGACTATCCACAAGCCTTGCACCTTCAGTGCATGCTCATCCTTTGCAGTTAAGCACCTCCAGTGCTACCACCATTCCATACCAAAATTCTGGTCACGGCTAGGGGTTTTATTACATGAATATATATATAAGTACATATATAATAATTCATGGCTTACTATTTGATCATCTCATATTTCACAGACATCCAGCCTAGTACTGCCAATTCATAATTCAACCATTCTCATTCTTTCACATGCAATATTATTTATATTCAAGGTTATGTTATAGCAAATCTTAAAATATAGGTTCAAGATGTCCAAGAATATGACTTGCCTTCCTCGAACTCTGGCTCTGACTCTGAGCAAAGATCAAACAAGCAACCAAGAATCACACCCTTTTCAATACATTATTATACTACATGCAATAATGCAAAGAAGAAATGTTTCGATGATTTTGGAATAATTGGATTTAGAAGCTGATTAGGGCTAACTCATAGAATTAGGGTTGAAGATGGGTGCTAGGGACTTTTAGGGTTCCAGGGTATGGAAATGACATTAAGTCCGCGGCTGGTTTGCCCAAAAACGACAAATGTCTTTAGGTTGACATTCGGTTCAAGGCGTCGACATAGGGTCAATGGTTGATAAAGGGCTTAACTCAAGTTGGGACAGAAGAAGAAAATGTAGATCACAACATCAGGAGTCTAAGGAACAAAGTCATTTTCAAAATTCATGTCTGGAGGGAGGTGAAAATGGCTAATGCCACTGGCTGGCATAGACTGGCATTGGACTGACATGGCCAGAAACTAGGGTTTGCCATATCCTTTGATCTAGGGCTCCAATTGATGCACCACTTTGTCTGGGAGATAGGCCTTGATAACAGGAACAAATGATACAACAGGTTCCAAGGTTGAAGATGGTCGGACGGCCAAGAAAATCGGCGATGAACATAGCGGCTGGAATCACATGAATTGGCACTGGACAAAGATTAGGGCATAGCCATAACTTCTGATTTAGATCGAATTAGGTGTCGAGCTAGTAGACAAAAGTGTTCAAGAGATTGAGATGCATCTAAGTGACAAGGTGGCTGGAGCTGAATCGGCCGGGAACAGATTTCCTGTGGCCGGCGCCGGAGAAGATAACACTGGATTTGGGGTTTTTTGCTATACGAGGTTTGAACTCAATTCCTTTCTCGGGGAGTAAGAGGGATGCATTTAGAAGCTAATGGCACAATCAATTTGGTCAGAGCATCACCAGAGAAGTCTGGCGACGAGAGCCGGCGGCTGGTGAAGTTCCAATTTGGGAACAGCTTCGATTCGAGTTCGATTTTGAAATCTTGATGCACAGGCTTGCTAAGGATAGCTCACTGATCAATTTGCTCTACTGGATTGAGGGCTAATTTGGATTGAATCAAGTTGCAAAGCTGGAACAGGGGTTCTGGCAATTCTGGCGATCACTGGCGATGAGGGGCACGGGAGTTCGATTAAATGATACAGCACAGAGGATTTGATGAGGGGAATGCACTGGTGGCTTCAATTTGAAGATTGATGCAGTGGAGCGTGCTGCCGTCATCGACCTCCTCGGCGGCTCTTCGGAGAAGAAGACAAGGTGAAGAAATGTGGTTAATTGCTGAGGAGTTTTGGAGAGTAGTGCTGGAGATGAAGAAGCTGCTCAGGGTTGCTATTTAAAGGCAAGACAAGATGAAGCTCACTGCTTGGAGGCTAAGATGCTTGTGCCAATGAAACCTTCGAGTTGAAGCAATGGTGAGTAGGTTTAGCTTCTCTCTGGCGCGTGAGCTGCTGATGTACTGGACAAGGATTGCCATGACAATAGCTAAGGTACAAACACATGTGCGCATGCAAACACGGTTGTGAAAAAGCACGGGCTAGCACGGCGCTTGATCGGCGGCAAAGACACAGTGACACGACGCTCCTGGTCGCGGTCGCAGCGACGCTGGTTGAAGTGATCAAACACTGTGCTGGCTGTGGTCGAGGTTGAAGGAGCTGGGAGCTCTGGTCGCGAACTGCAGCTCTGGTCGAACCAGTGACCCAGTTGCAAGAATTTTTGATTGAATTTTGGATTGATTTGTAATTTCTGACTTAGAGATAGATAATTTGCAATCTGATTTCATAGATGAGTATAAACTTATACCTTATACTCATCCAGCAAAAAATTTGGTAAAATCTGGCATGATTTGATGGTTTTTGATATAAACTAAAAATAGGGCATTTTAGGGTAATTAAAATTTGAGTTTTGGTCGATTTCGAATTCTGGCATTTAGGGTGAGATTTTGAAATCTGGACAGAAGGGAAAATTGTATCAAATAGCATTTGGAAAGGATTTGCTGTAGAAATTCTGAATTTGGAGTTGATCTTGAGGATTTTAGCCTTTCTGGGTTTCCAGATATCAGAAAAAGGACTGATTCGCGATACAATTTGGACTGATCTGTGAAAAAGGCTTAAATGAAGAAATCTGACTGTGAACTTTCTGGATTAGGGTATTGGAATACCCATGATCATAATCCAAGAATAATCTGGTCTGTATTAGGTCAAGATTTGGCTAAATCTGAGTTCAAAGTATTTATGGTAATTAGGATATTAATTAAATTCCTATTTTCAAAAACAGAAAAGGATTGCAAGATCTGAAAGTTAGAGATGGAATTGAATCTGGCTTCTGAAGGCTTTTATACTCAGAGTAACTGATAGATCGTATTTGAGCAATCTGATCATGATTTGGGTCTACAGGATAGATTTGGAAATTTTAGGGCTTGAGATAGATTAGGGTCTAACTGATCTGGCTACTACTACAGATTCATGCATGCATGATGTTCATGAAAAGAAAGTTTTCACCCCTAAACATAGGGTGTTACAGATCTACCCTCCTTAAAGAAATCTCGCCCCAACATTTACCTAAGACAAGAAAAGATAAGGGTAGGTTTGCTGAAGATCCTCTTCCTTCTCCCAAGTGGCTTCTTGTTCTGAATGTTTTCCCCATTGAACTTTACACAACTTGATCTTCTTCCTTCTGAGATGACGTTCATCAATGGCTAGGATTCTGATTGGATGCTCAAGGTAAGTAAGATTCTTTTGTAATGATATATCTTGTACATCTATCTGGTCAATAGGCTCTTTTAAACATTTCCGCAACTGAGAGACATGAAACACATCATGTACTCCTGCTAATCCTGAGGGTATTTCTAGTTTATATGATACTTCTCCTTTCCTCTTGATTATCTTAAATGGTCCAATGTACCTAGGAGATAGCTTTCCCTTCACTTGGAATCTCTGTAATCCTTTGAATGGAGTGACCTTGAGATAAACAAAATCTCCAAGTTCAAATGATAATTCTCTCCGTTGATTGTCCGCATAACTCTTTTGACGTGATTGTGCTATTTTCAACTTTTCTCTAATGAGTTTGACATGAGCCTTTGCCTCTTCTACTATCTCTGGTCTTATGACTCTTCGTTCTCCTGGCTCATTCCAATGCAATGGGGTTCTGCATTTACATCCATATAAAGCTTCAAATGGTACCATCTGTATACTAGCTTGATAATTATTATTATATGTAAACTAATCGAGGGACTCTGAGGAATTTTGCTGCCTGGAGCCCTGCAATAAGATCTTCATATTCTGCTGCGTTGTTAGTCGCAACAAAATGCAATTGAATGACATACTTAAGTTGGTCGCCTTGAGGCATGACTAAGACCACTCCAGCCCCCGAGTGTTGAAAACTACGAGAGCCGTCAAAATACATCGTCCAGTGGTCGGTGCATGATAAGTCTTTAGATTCTTGCATTTGTGGGTCGGGGTTAGTCTACTAGACCACAAAGTCAGCAAGGATCTGAGACTTGACCGCCATGCGAGGGGGTGAAATGGATGTCAAATGCTCCCAGTTCCATAGTCCACTTCACGATTCGACCAGATTTCTCCTGGTTTCGGATAATATCTCTCATAGGGACGGATAAGGGCATTGTAATTTTGTGTGCCTGAAAGTAATGCCGTAGCTTGCGGGAAGCCATCAATAGCGTGTAAAGTATTTTCTGAACCTCAAGGTAACGCTCCTTAGGACCATGAAGTACCTCGCTTATGTAATAAATGGGCTGTTGCACACCTTCTCTTTCTGTGATTAGAACCGCGCTGACTGCATGAGGTGTGGCCGCCATGTAAAGAAGTAGTGGTTCCCCTGCGACCGGAGAAACCAACACCGGCGGACTGGATAAGTACGGTTTAACCTCCTGGAATGCTTTCTCGGCTTCATCTGACCAGGTAAAACCATGGTGTTTTCGAAGAGCTTTGAAAAAAGGTAATCCCCTCTCGCCTAGTCGCGATATAAACTGACTTAAAGCTGCCATGCGACCTACCAAGCACTGGACATCCTTCATGGTCAAAGGAGACCTCATTTGCTCGATGGCCCTAATTTTTTCAGGATTAACCTCGATTCCTCTAGAACAAATGAGAAAGCCTAAAAGTTTACCAGATGAAACCCCAAAAGAACACTTTTCTAGGTTTAATTTTATTCTAAATCGGTTCAAATAACAAAAGGTTTTAGCAAGATCATCTAAATGAGTCAAGCTTTTTAAGCTTTTTACAACCAAATCATCTATGTAAGCTTCAAGATTACGCCCCATCTGGGAAAGAAAGGTCTTTTTCATCAAGCGCTGGTACGTGGAACCGGCATTCTTGAGATCGAATGGAATTCTGACGTAGCAGTAGGTGCCAAATGGTGTGATGAAGGCAGTCTTCTCTTCATCTTCTTCTGCCATGCTAATTTGATGATATCCTGGGTAAGCATCTAGGAAACTCATCAGTTGACAACCCGCAGTAGAATCGACCAACTGATCGATGCTGGAAAGGGGAAAGTCATCCTTCGGGCAGGCACTATTTAGGCTGGTGTAATTGACGCACATGCGCCACTTACCATTTGACTTATAGACCACGAACTGATTTGCAAGCCATTCCGGATGATCGACTTCTCGAATAAACCCGGCTGTTTAGAGTTTGTCTAACTCCGCACGGATAGCTTCTTGCCGATCAATAGCAAAGCATCTGAGCTGCTGCTTTATTGGTCGCTGTCCAGGTCGAATTGCTAACCTATGCTCAATTACCTCCCTTGGGACACCGGGCATGTCGGATGGTTTCCACACAAACACATCTGCATTAGCTCAGAGGAAAGTAACGAGTTCGAGTTCCTATTTGTCATCCAGGCTTGGTCCAATCTAAATTGTTCTAGATGGATCATCTGGGCATAACAGAACCAGTTTTAGTTTTTCCTCTGGTCGAGGGACGACCTTAATCGTATCCGCAGCTGTGGTGGTGATCTTGACATCCCAAAGGGGAAGTTGATCTATGAGCTCCAGGGATAACCGATCGCAAGTCAATGCCACATTGCGGCTGTCTCGAACCGAGATAACGCCTTTGGGGCCAGGTAACTTGCTGCACTGATAAGCATAGTGCGTCGCCATCATAAATTTAGAGCGAGTTGGCCTGCCAAAAATCGCATTATAAGCCGAATCACAATCAATTACGTCAAAAGTAACCAATTCTGTTCGAAAATTATCCGGTTCACCCAGCGTG
Organism: Pharus latifolius; assembly: GCA_019359835.1. NCBI lineage: Eukaryota > Viridiplantae > Streptophyta > Magnoliopsida > Poales > Poaceae > Pharus > Pharus latifolius. Next base: position 70,415,010 of record CM033322.1, read on the forward strand.
ACTGGGAGCACCACCTGTCCCATCGGCATCATCGAGGGACCATGAATTATCCCATAAAACGGATAGATTATGGGTTTGATTTCCGAACGAGGGATTTGCATCTCGTCCAATGCCTTGACCAGTAAAATGTCCAAGGAACTACCTCCATTGATCATGACCCTTTCGACTCTCGCGTTACTGATAATTGGGGTAATGACCAAAGGTAGTCTCAATGATCGAGTAAGCCCAACGGGACAATCAGAGCGATCAAATGTCAAAGGAGTGTCCGACCAACGGGGGTATTGAGGTTCGCCAAGGGGAGCTTCCGCTTGGTTAACTTCTCGATGAAACGCTTTAAACTGTCATTTAGAAACAAAAGAGGAGGAACCTCCAAAAATGACATTAACATAATTATGAGGTACCTAGTAGGACATTTCTTCGTCCCCGTTGGTGTCTCTAAGCCTGCAAGTCTGCTCTTTCGATGGCAAAGTTGGCATCGGCCCAATTCCCTGGTAGAAGTCATCAAGTTGCTTCAACCAGCTCCGGCAATTCCTGAGGTCGTGTCCCGGAGAGTTGTGGATCGGGCACCATTTCTTGCCTTCCTATGAGTTAGTCTGTTTTTTTGGCTAGTCGGCATTGCGACCACTAGAGGCAGTTTTATTTTTAAACAAAAACTTATTACCTTTGGCCGGTGGAGGCCTTTCCACGACTGCGACCTCCCGGTACTATCCGGTTTGATTCTTTTTGGACTTCTTCGACTTCCCGCTCGATGAAGACTCCGACTTCTTGCCCGCATCCTCTTTTTTCACGTCTTTGAGACTCGCTTGGGGCTGTAAATTCCCTTCATCCACCATCCTATTCCATTCAACGGCCTCGGCCGCGTCTGAGTAGCGATCAGCCATATCAAAGAGATCGGCTGCTGACCGATGTGGGTGGACAAGTAAATCTTCTGTAAACCTCTGATATCAAACAGTGTGCTTAAACGCCCTGATAACGGAGTTATCGAATATGTTTGGGATGGTATTTCTCACCCCGACAAACCTTTTGACAAATTGTCGAAGTCTCTGTAGTCCGGGGAGTGCCCAAGCGGCCTCAATTTTGCTAAGTCTTGCCGTCGGGGGAGCAGCCGGTGGGCTAGCCTCTAAGCCTGTTCTCGATGCTCCCGTGGCGAGGGGCGCCTCCAGCAGCCGATCTGGCTGCGGTGGCTCCCGGAGTGGCACTTAGACAACTTTGACAATTGTCACGCCGACTTGACTCCACCGAAGCCTGGGTCCTGGAAGGTCCCGCTGCTCCAAATACACCCCCCAGCCGGTTACGAGTACTGGCCAGAGGATCTCCTTCGAAGGGCCTTCCGGTGCATTAGAAGCTTGTACAAGGACCTTTCCCGGGAGTTCTCGGAAGGCCTCCGGGATTATAAGGGTAGTTGCTGATAATTCTCATATTTGTGCATATTTTCTGGATATTTGCCCCTCATTCATGCTCATTTTAGCCATAAAGATCATCAAATACTCAAATATATTTGTATTGGCTGTCGTTCGACCCCGAGTGTGTATTTTGTTTATTTTAATAGTAGGTCGACGTAATTTGGGTAATTTATGGCTGAATGGATGAGCTTCATTGACTGGATCTAGCCAACAGTTGATTCTATACAGAAGTATGCGTCGCTACGGACGCATAGGAGCTGACTGCGTCGAAGTCGGAGTCTCCAGAATTCTAGAACAGCTAAACCTAGCAGCCAAGGGTTAGTTTGCAATTTCTAGAAACTTAGAACCCCCCTCTGCAAAACAGCGAAGACACATAAACCCTAGCCGCCACCACATAAGGATCTATTTGCAATTTCCACAAAGGTCGAGGGCTTTTCTACAAAATAGTCAGAGCATTAGAAACCCTCAGCCACCACTGTGAACAATTGGACCTGGCACGTACCCAAAAAACCCCCACTTCTCTCCCAACCCCGGCGAGCTTGCCGCCAACGGCCAAGTCCACGCCGGCGGTAAGCGCCGGTCTTCTTCCCCATTTCTACCTCCCATTTTCTATCTCTCCTCCCTCTCCGGCGAGCCAACGATATTCTCCCCCTTCATCCTCTCTCACCACATTTGCTCCTCTTCTATCCCGTTCGTCCTCACCGTCGGCATGCTCTCGAGCTTCTCCTCTCCCTTCTCCTTCCTCCTTCCTCTTTCTTTTTCCTCTCTTCTCTTCTTCCTCTCTATTTCCTCCCTCTCTCTTCTCTCTCTCCCCTCTTTTAGATCTATGTCGTGCACTAGCGCCACCGCCTAAGAGCCGCCGCCTAAGCGCTGCCGCCGCTTCCCATTTCCACCTCCTGCGCAGATCTCGCTGCGCCGCTGCCTCCCGCTGCCGGAGCCGCCTCCAATCTCACTCCCGAGGCCACGACCCTTCGCGCGCCGCTGGATCCACCTTTCTGCAGTGCCGCACCACCGTCATCGAGATGCCACAGATCTCGCCTCACGCCGCCTCTCCGCTGCGCCTCCCGCGGGCGTGCCACATCCCAAGCCACCATCGGTCCAGCACAGTGCCTCCGCCTCCCACCGCCGGATCCACGTCACCGCACCACAGCCACCGTACGTGCCGCCACTCCACTCGCCCATCTGAGCTGATCACGCTGGATCTGAGCCCTACAGCTGAGCCCGCCGGCGCCACCATCCACATCGCCGCTGGGACCCTATGTCCACGGACCTCCTCCACCACCTTTGATAGAGAGCACCTGCTCGTTTTGCTTCATCGACCTCGGCTATAGTGTCTTCTACCTCGACGACCAGCACATCCCCCTCGACCAGTTCATCGACCTCGATAGCAAGCAGCCTCCACAGCTTCAACCATTTGCAACAACAAAATTGGTGATGAATTCTTTTCTCTCTCTCTATTCTTGATTTGGTCAATTGATGCTCCACTGAGATGTTTGAGATGAACCAGTATTGTAACTAAGATTACTTGAAATGTCAACTCTGGACCAAACTTGCTAATTCTGTAGTTTTGGCTAATTCCTATTAAGCATTGTTGCAACCACTGTTCTTGTTTGATTCTCTGATTTGTGGAATGGTTGTTTGCTTCTTTTCCCTAATTGAGTTATTGCATTAATATTTGCTTTCAGAGATACATCAAAGTCTGGTTCTAATTCAGTATAGTTTACTGCCATAAGCTTGGTTTGTTCTGTCTGTGTGTTTTTATTACTGTATAAGCTTTGCAACTTGCGAGTGGACACTTTAATTAAGAGATCTATCCTTTAGAAATCTTAAAACAATGACCTTGTTTTGCCAATCTGCACCAATCCCAATGGCTCTAATCTCTTAATTCTGTGGTTGCTTAGTCAGATTGTATCTCTTTCTCAGATGATCTGATCTTTTTATTTAAGGAAGTAACTATTTACATCTTTGAGCTGAATTGTGTTGAATTCTAGATTTGCTGCTTGTGCTTGTTGTTGAGTCGTTGCTGAGGAGAACTATAGATGATTGGTGTTTGTTTTGTACTTGTGGTTCATCGATGCTAGCCATAGATTTCGATCGATGATGGTTGTCGGCACTGCCTTGTGCGCGACCACTACACGATTTCTTTCTATCGCTTGTATTACGAAACACTAGTCTAGAACGAACACTAGTCGCTTGTCGAGGCGCTCACCTCTCTCTTTCTCTTCATTCTCTTCTGACATCTTCTTTCTCTTGTCCGTTTTGGTTTTGTTATCCACCGATTTAGTTTAGTTCTACGCGCTTCGCTTCTCTAGTACCTGTGGAAAGAATGATAGAATACTCGACTTACTACATCGTTCTCGTTCTCTTGCGAGACGGTCTAGGCCGGTATCAGTTGCTCACCGGAGGGGGTTGTCCTCTAGGGTAGTTTCCCGTGGGAGTCTTAAGTCCTCGGGTAGTATCTTGTATGTGCCTTGGTATTGTTGTCCCGGGGAGACCTTGGCCCACTGGGGGGGTTGTCCCTCGGTTAAATGTTTGATCAATAGAGACGTTTGAATTTTCTTGAGAGTTGTCTTCAAAATTTTTCAGAAATTATTGTTGGGGGAAATCTCCGCGGGATCAAGTCCAGGTAAGAGGCCGCCATTTGCCCGGGGACAAGGGTCCCCGGTCCCGGGTCACGTGAGGATCACGCGAGAAGCGCCTCGGGAATTGGCGGACACCTGTCAAGCATCCAAGGCTCCTGACCGGAAGAAGGACACTGGTGCCCCTCGATCCAACGGTCGCAAGTGGGGTAGTTTAGTCTTTTCGCATCTTTTGGGCCTATATAAGTCCTTGTAACCCCTCATGTAAGAAAGACAATTCATTTTTACTCTAATAGACAATCAAACAGGCGTGCTTCGGAGCCATCACTCCCTCGAGAGAGCTCCCCTAGCCAACTTCAGTTGGGAGCACGTCGACAGGACTAGGGCCTTCACTGAGGTCCAAACCTGTATAACCCTTCGTGTCATTCGCTGTGTTTATCCGATGGGAGATGACCGATCACGCGGTCAACTCGCGTCATCTTTTCTTTGCTAGGGAGCTCAACAAAACCTGCCGGGGTATTCACAATACCACGACAGTTGGTGCCGTTTGTGGGGACTCGTGACGAATCACGATGGCTCTCCCAAGAACGAGGGCTCGCACCCTTCCCGGTGACGCCGGTCCCGGTGACCCGGCGCCACCCCTCCAAAGCGCGGCCGTCCCGCTGCTACCGTCCAGACACGGCCAAACACAGGTACCACCTCTAACTCTCCCGGTAATTCTCGGCGGACAGGGCTCCAGGTCCAACCCGACGACCTCAGACGCTCCCGGGGGGACTGGCTTTCCCCCGGTGGCTCTGCCGGCTCCCTGGGACGCACTGCTCGAAGCTCTGGTGGAGGGCCAGCTCCGCGCCCAGCGCTCGATGGACGAGCTCCTCCGCGTTCTGGCGCGGCCGCCGGCTCCCATCTACCCACAGTTCCCGTTCATGGGGGCAATGCCCCCATTTATGGGACATCCGGTGGCCCTTCCGCTCCTCGGAGGTCAGGTCGCTCCCGGGGCTTGTGGTCCCATTGGGGGTTATGCTCCGGTGGGCCCGTCATCCGGAGCCTTCCTGACCTCAGGGGTGTTCCCAGGGCTGGGGACTTACCCCATCCCCGGGGTCTTCCCCATGCCAACGGTTCACTCCGCGCCAGGGGCATTCCCGGGACCGGACGCTGGCCCATGCCCATCGGTTATGCCCGTCGTTCCGGAGGTGGCCCGCCGGGTGACTCCAGTGCCGTCGCCGGACCTTCCCCGGCAGGGCCCCCACTCTCCGGTTCCGGACGGTATTACCAGGGACAGCCCGGTAATGAATTCCACCCAGGCCCCGGCTGCGCCTCCCGCACCCGCAGTCGAAGCGCATGAGCTCCCTCCTCCCCTGGGGCTGCCCCCGAGGGCTCCCCTGGCTGATCAAGTCCACTTCACCCGGGAGGAGGTTGAGCAAATGCGTACCACCAAGTCTGGGGAGGAGCCTTCCCTAGGTCGTGGACGCAAGGAGTCCTGCTCTCGCCGTGCCCGGGGAAAGAGACCGGCCAAAGAACCAACCGCCCCGAGGAGGTGTCTAGACGTCCTGGAGGTCAGCTCCACCAACCCGGAGGAAAAGCGGCGCTACCGCCATGACGGCGGACCCCTTGGGCCCCTTCTCGACTCTGACAACGAGCATGCGTCCCCTGTCAAAGGGGACAGCGACCGGGACTCTCCCCGGGAGGTGGAAGGTGCTAACCAGCCACCGTGCCGCAAACTCTGGTGCATTTGATGGCCGCGGCCTTACTGTTCACCGTACATCGAACATTACAACGGTGAGGCCGACCCTTATGAATTTGTGCAGGTGTATTCCACAGCCATTTCAGCGGCTGGGGGGACGAGATAGTTCAGTGCAACGTCTTCCCCCTCTACCTGTGTCGCCCCCCGAAACTGGGACTACGACTACTCCCGTGGAGACCTAGCTCGCTGCAGCTAGTCCCATATATGCATACCCTTGACTTCCCAGGATAAGTCAAGCACAGGAGTATATTTACATTGCAACAGAGAAACTTACAAATATTTAAGCAGTGTGTCCTGCTGGCCTTAATACAACATAAGAAGATTAAAGTGCCTTCACGGCATACATGGTCTAGCATAATAACATCTACACAGCAAAAGATAGGTGACCCACCCACAATGAGAAGTTGACGGCAGAACAACACATCAGGGCTCTGGCGGAACTAACTCTCCTCCTTCTGGATCCAAGAATTTCTTCATGCCTTCATCTCGATCATTGAACGCTCCATCTACTAATTTGTAGGTTGCAAGGGTGAGCACTTACATACTCAGCAAGTCATAGGTAAGAGTAGATACATATAGTAGTGATGATATGAACCTAGACTAGTCAAGAATTATGGATGTTTGTAAAATAATATTTACTTTCATATCTCATCTCATGGCAGTACTTTTCATAACATAGCATCGCTATTCATGTTCACTAGATTATAGCACTACCGCGACACGTCGACACACGACAGCCCACGATAGCACTCCTTATCATGACAACACATGTCATTTGGGTAATCTTGATTCAACAAATTTTATGTAGAAAACATACTTGTGTCACACCCCGTGGATTTAATCCACCGTAGCAGACTCCTATAATCTCGGGAGCTCGGAGTATTCGAATACGTTTTTAATTCTGCAGAGAGGTACCAATTTACCCGCAAGATATTCCACTTTCATGCCCATCCTATCAAGATGATTAGACCCTTCCTCACAACCATGTGTGAGTGGCAAGGTGGAGATAACAAGAACTTTTGTCATGTTTCACACACAGTTCACCCCAGACCCTGTAGTTTTTTCACACAAACCACAGTTGTGGCGGGATATACCCCCACCCCCAAGCCTCTTCCCATTACTGGGTCAGCGTGCATGATTGTATTACGTGGAGGAGCCGTATTCCGTGAAATTAGTGTATTGTTTTCCATCTCATGCAGGGGTTTAATGTGCGATCCACATAAGTACTTGTTCAGGCCTGTCCCATACCAGGCTTGCGGTTAGCACGTTGTTCATGCCACTAGACGCACAACACAAGGTTCTACTTCTTATATGCCAGTGACCAGACATCAGACCATCCACAAACCATGCACCTTCCGTGCCTGCTATCCTTTGCAGTTAAGCACCTCCAGTGCTACAACCATCCATACCAAAATTTTGGTCATGGCTAGGGGTTTTATTTCATGAATATAATATATATATAAGTACATATAATAGTTCATGGTTCACTATTTGATCTTTTCACATTTCATAAGCATCCAGCTTAGTACTGCCAATTCACAATTCAACCATTCTCATGCAATACTACTTATATTCAAGGCCATATCATAGCGACTCTTAAAATATAGGTTCAAGATGATCAAAACTATGACTTGCCTTCTGCGTCGTAAGAAACAGCAGTTGATGTCAAGTCTGCATTGAAGTCCTTGAACTTAGTTTCTGGATTTGCTCGGCGACAAACAAGCACACAATAATTACTAACTATGTTAAAATGATTTATGATCTATATGCAGATATGCTTAACAGAATAACTGAACGATACTGGAGATAATTGGGATTGCAAGCTGAACTGAGTCGAGATTCTAGGGTTTCAAGGAATCTAGGCCAAGGATAGGTGTTAGATGCTCTTAGGGTCTCAAGGCTGCAATAAGGACATCAAGTCCGCGGCTGGTTTGTTCAAAAACAGCGAATGTCAGCCGATTGACATTCGGATCAAGGCTCTGACATAGCTTCAAGGAAAGCTAGAGAGCTTATCTCAAGTTGTGACAGTAGAAGAAAGTGTAGATCACAACTCTACAAATTTAATGGACAAAGTGGTTCTCAAATTGCACAACCAGAAGTGGGTAAACAAGGCCAATGCCTCTGACTGGTATGCACTGACATAGTGCTGACAGTGTCAAAAACTAGGGCTTAGCAGCAAATGCAATTAAAGGCTTCATCTACTGCACCAAATATGTCTAGGAGACAGGCTCAAGTTGATGAGGACATCATACCTTCAGATACACGCATTGAACCGGCCCTTGAAGGTCCCATAACAAGAACTCGAGCACGACTACTTCCTCAACAGGTGAACTCGCTCCTAAGTGAATCGCATTGTATTTTCGAGGATGGATTGCTATTTAATGATGCTATTATACTTAGGAATCATGGAGAGGATCACCGCAGGCATGGAGACCAACAAGGAAGCAAAGGAGGCCAACAACCACGTCGAATTCGAGTTGGAGTGAAGCCCATCCGCAAGGAAGCAAAGGAGGCCAACAACCACGTCGAATTTGAGTTGGAGTTGAAGCCCATCCCGTCACCAATTCGAAGTTCGAGTCCACCTCGGAATCGAGGAGCAGTCTGCACTAAAATCGTCGCCCAGGACGCATACGGACTCCGTTTTCGACGGTTTATATACCGCTGGAAAGCTAAGGAGATAAGCTTTCCAATGGAATGGTCCCAGGTCAAAATTCCACCGGAGCCAATGGGAATCGTCAAAACAAGTCAGCGTCCAGAATCTGTCAGGGTGCTGCGCCACCGTCTTTGGGCCGTTGGCCCATGTACCTCGTTGCAGCCCATTAGGGCGCATCCAGGGTTCCTTGGCCAACCGTAACACCTTATATTCAGTAGCCGTCATCCGAGTTAGGATTGGGTTTTGCTTAGATTATTCTGTCTTCGAACAGTTTCGCCGCTTGATCGGTTTGTGAGACCCCAACTTGTGAGATTAATCATTCGTATTTGCAATTCAGTTTGCTTTCTTCCGTGTTCTTGCTTGTGTTCTCGATTCGCAGCAGGGATAAGCCTTCTTGGCGAGGTCAATCACGCTCACGCGAGATTGATAACCAACGGAGTAGTGGTGTTGCGATTGCAGGGTTCAGATCGTGCCTGATTTGAAGCCGGATCGTTCTACGTCGAAGCTCCATCAATCGATCTATCATGTACCTTTCGGAAGATCGGGCACCCAGCGTCACACCACAAGTAACAGGAACAAAAGACATAACAAGTTCCTTGGCTGGAGATGGCCGGACGGCAAGAAATCCGGTGATGAACTGCGGTGATCCCACTGCACTGAAATAGTTCTGGACACAGATCTTGGCAAGGTTGTAACTTTCAATCTAGGCCGATCTAGATGTTGAGATAGAAGACAAAAGTACTCAGGAGATTGAGGCACATCTAGGGGACAAGGTGATTGAAGCTGGATCGGCTGTAATCATATTTTTGGTGAACGGCGCCAGAGATGACACGGGAATTGGGCATTTTTGATACAGGTCGATTGAACTCAATTCCTTGCTCAAGGAGTAGCTAAGGGGTATAAGGAAGCTGTTGGTGAAGTCAATTTGACAGGAGGATCACCGGAGAAGCCTGGCGACGAGCGCCGGCGACTGGTGAAGCTCAAAATCGGGAAAAGCTTCAATTGGAGTTCAATTGAGGATTATGAGCTTACAGGCTTGCTAAACTCAGTTCACTGATCAATTTGTTCTACTGAATCAAGAGCTAATTTGGGATAAATTGGGCTGCATTACCGGAATAGGGCAAATCGAAGATTCCGGCGATCACCAGCGTTAGGGTCCACCGGAGAGCAATTGGATGCAACAGAACAATGAGGAGGATGAGAGATACTCACTGGTGGCTTCAATTTGAAGATTGGTGCAGTGGGGCGTGCTGGCACCGTGAGCCTCCTCGACGGCTCGCCGGAGAAGAAAACAAAAACGGAAAGATTTAGAACTTAATCGATTTCTGATGAAGTAGGGACGATACAAGTTACTAGAGTGCTTAAATAGGCCAGGGCGGAGCTTGCAAAGAAGAAACAGCAAGGAAATTGGCTCCAGGATTTGACTGGCCACGCACAGGGGCAACAACGGTGAAGATACAGCGTCGCCAGAGACGTCATCGAGCACAAGCTCGCGGTGACCCCCGGCCACCCCCCGATCAATCAGAAGCTGAGGAAACACTCCCTTGAACGCCAAGAGGTGATCAAGGTCGAGATCGCTAAGCTCCGAGAGGCGGGGTTCATTCGGGAGGTCTTGCACCCCGAATGGCTCATGAACCCCGTCCTCGTGAAGAAGTCGAACGGTAAGTGGTGAATGTGCGTGGACTTTACTGACCTCAACCTCGCTTGCCCCAAAGACAACTTCCTGCTCCAGGGAATTGACCAGTTGGTCGACTCGACCGTGGGGTGCAAGCTGATGAGCTTCCTAGACGCGTATTCAGGCTATCACCAAGTCCGGATGGCAGAAGGGGACGAGGAAAAGACGAGTTTCATAACTCCCCTCGGGACCTTCTGCTACGTCCACATGCCCTTTGGGCTAAAGAACGCTGGAGCGACCTTCCAGCGAGTCATGATGCTAGTCCTCAAGGACCAGATCGGTCGCAACGTCGAAGTCTACATCGACGACTCGGTCGTCAAAAGTCCCCGCACGACTGCCCACGTCGACAACCTAGTGGAGACCTTCTGCAACCTCCGCGCATACGGGTTGAAGCTCAACCCGGAGAAATGCGCCTTCGGTGTACGCGGAGGGAAGCTCCTGGTCTTCCTCGTGTCCCAGCGGGGCATAGAGGCCAACCCCGAAAAGATCCGGGCGCTCCTGGACATGCCCCCGCTGCGCTCGGTCAAAGATGTTCAAGGACTCACTAGCCGCTTGGCCGTGCTGTGTCACTTCGTCTCGCGGTTGGGGGAATGCGGTCTACAATTCTTCAAAATCCTCCGGGGGCTCGAAGGGTTCTGCTGGACCCCCGAGGCCCAGGAGGCCTTTGACGATTTGAAGAAATATCTCACGAGCCCCCCGATGCTCGTGAGCCCATCTCCAGAAGAGCCTTTGCTCCTTTACCTCGGCGCGACCCCGGTCGCCGTAAGTGCGGTATTGGTAAAGGAACAGGACGGGCAACAACGTCCCGTGTACTACATGAGTGAGGCCCTCCAAGGGGCCAAAACTCGGTACACAGAGATGGAGAAGATCTGCTACGCCCTTCTAATGGCGTCCCGGGGCACCCGATCACTGTCCCATCATCCCTCCCGTTGGACGAGGTGCTCCGGAACAAGGAAGTCACCTGCCGGATAGGAAAGTAGGGGGCCGAGCTTGCCCCCTTTTCCCTTTCCCTCACGGGGTGCTCCGCCATCAAGTCACAAGTCCTCGCCGACTTTGTGGTGGAGTGGACTCCTGCCTCCGGGCCCGGGGAGGAAAACCTCCCCGCACCGCCCCGATGCAATGACCATTGGATGCTCATGTTCGATGGCTCCCTGTGTCTCTCCGAGGCCGGCGTGGGAGTAGTCCTCCGGAGCGCCGAGGGAAGGGAACTGGAGTACGCGGCGCGGCTCGAGTTCCTTGCCATGAACAATGTCGCCAAATACGAGGCCTTGCTCCTTGGGTTGTGCCTCGCGCGCTCGCTGGGGATTCGATGCCTCCTAGTGAAAGGAGACTCCCAGCTCGTAGTTTGCCAAATGGACAAGTCCTACTTGTGCCATCACGTAAACTTGAGCCTCTATTTGTAGGAAGTGCGCAAGATGGAGAAACACTTCGATGGCCTAGAGGCCCGGCACATCCCGCGGAGGGACAACGACTGGGTCGACGCCCTGGCTCGGGAAGCCAACGCCCGAGAACCACTCCCCAAAGGGGCCTTCTTGGAGATCATCGCGAAGCCCTCGGTGGCCTCCCCGGACGTGGGTGATGAGCCCTGCGTTCCGGAAGTCACCGAAATCACCCGGACTTCATCTTGGATGGATCCCCTCGTCTCCTTCATCAAGGGGGAGGGAGACCCTTCTGACGAGACCGAGGCCAAGCACCTGCGAGCCAAGGCTCGAGCATACCTCCTGCTGGAGGGGAAGCTTTACGAGCAGGGGGCTTCCGCCTTGCTCCGTTGCCTTCCACGACTGAAAGGGCTCCGGCTTCTCGAGGACATTCACTCGGGAAGCTGCGGGTCTCATTTGGCCCCGTGCACCATCGCGGCCAAGGGCCTTCGCCAGGGTTTCTATTGGCCCACAGTGATTCGCGACGCGTGAGACCTTGTCTCTGCGTGCGAAGTCTGCCAGAAGATGGCCAAGAGTTCTAACCTCCCCCCTGTAGTGCTGCAGACTATCCCCATCACTTGGCCCTTCACGCGCTGGGGGATGGACCTCCTTGGTCCCTTCCCCCCAGCGCCCGGGGGCTACAAGTATGCGATGTTCGCGATCGACTACTTTACCATGAGGGTAGAGGCCGAACCTCTGGCCAGCATCACGTCTCGAGCAGTACAACAGTTTTTTTGGAAAAATATCGTATGTGACTTCGGGGTCCCCCGGGAAATCACTGTCGATAACGGGACCCAATTCGACTCGGTATATTTTCGGGAATTATGCGAAGGCTTCGGTCTCACCATCCACTTCGCCTCAGTAGCTCACCCTCAGAGCTACAGGTCCGTCGAAAGAGTTAACAGCGTAATCCTACAGGGGTTACGCTGGCGGCTCAAACAAGCCGCCTCCAAACAGGGTGCGTGGGCGGAGGAGCTTCCTAGCATCCTCTGTTCCATGCGTACGACCCCGAGCCAGGCAACGGGACGCACCCCCTTCTCCCTTTGTACGGGCCGAGGCGGTTCTTCCCCCGGAGATCGGCTTCCGGTCACTGCGGGTCGAGCTCCTAGATGGAGCTACGACCGAGACTTACCAAGCCAACGAAGCAAAGCAGTGACTGGAGGTCGACCTCATGGAAGAGGAACGCGACCGAGCGCTCCTCCGCCACGCCATCTACGAGCGCAAAATGGCGGGCGCATACAACTAGCGCGTCCACGAGAGGACTGGAGGTCGACCTCGTCCCCAAGTGCGTCCCCCAAGCCCAGGGCAAGCTCTCCCCCAAGTGGGAGGGCCCCTACAGAATCTCAGCAGTCCTGGGCTCGGGGGCTTACAAGCTCTCCAACCTTCAAGAGCAGGATCTGAAGCACACATGGAACGTACGCTTGCTTCGCAAGTTCTATGTCTAGCCTACAGGCTCGTCCCCTCCCCTGGAGCGGTTACGCTGGAGGGGAGGGGGAGATTGTACTCACCATTCCCTCCCCTGTCATGATCTTGTGGGGGGAGGCGTTGTATCTTAACTCATTATCAATACAACTGGTTTTTTCCTCAGCTCCAGCCTACTGCAGGTCTTTACCGTCTCTCACGGCGATTCCCTCCCCGTGAGGATGCCCTCCCCGTGAGGAAGTGGGCTAGCACGACCCAACAAGTCCCTACAACGGGAGTCCCACTCCCGTAGGGCAGCTTACCATCACCCCTCGTGGACTGAGGGTGTAAGCGGCAACCCGGTCCTCAAGGACTGTGATAACGAGTCAATTTGAGAGACTAGTCCCGTCCTCAAATACTCAGACCCGTCATCGGGCGCATCCTCCTCCGGGAGTCGATTTTCGCCTTAGCAAGACGAAATTCTCGGATATTCTTTCTCGGTGATCTCGTTCCCAGCTCCCCGTTTTCACGGCGACCGGAGGGTAAAAATTCCCAGAAATCTTGGGCGCTGTCTCCTGGATAGCTCTTTCCCGGTTCCCTGTTCTCACGGCAACCGGAGGATCTCACCGGGACTTTCAAAAAATTGTTCCCAGAAGTTTTTCCCAGCCCCCCATTCTCACAGCGACATGGAAAATTTCTCACCGGAACCTTTGGAAAACTTGAGGAATTCTTAATTGAGGAGTTTTTACCCCTGGGCTTTGTCACCTCCACAGCGCGCGGAGTTACCCTCTGGCCCGCTGTGGAGAGGGGGAAATAACCTGTACCCGGGGATCACCCTGTTCCGGACTATTCGAAAATACAGAGAGTACACAAGCAAACTTAGATTTATTAAAAACATCTAACCGGAGGACATCTTCCCCCTCCGGTGGGCATCGCTACATTAAACATGGTACAACCCGGAGTGCAACCCGGAAGGCTCCTACACCTAATAATCCCGGAGGCCCTCTGATAGCTCCCGGCCCAGGTCTCGATACAAGCTTCGTATACGGCGTTGGGCCTCCCGAAGCAAATCTTCGGGCCAATATTCATAGCCCGCCGGTGGAAGTATTCGAAGCGGAGGAACCCTTCGGGACCCTGGTTGCGGAGGGGATAGTTCAGCGCGGTGGTTGTTGAAGTAGTCCATATGCCACTCCAGAAGCCACCGCAACCGGATTGGCTCCCAGGAAACACCCCTGCCATGTCCTCCGGAGAAGAGACTTAACAATATGAAGGCGGCCTGGGCATCCCCCGGGTGACACCCGCCTCAAACCGGGGGCTCCACCTCCGGAGAGGCTCCCCGCAACATTGGGACGCCCCTGAGGTTGCGCTCCAACCATGGGGGTTTTTGCCCGGATGTAACTTCCTGAGCCCCGGCAGTAACCTCCCGGGAAACCTGGTACTTTTAATTCGAAGACCTAGCAAAAATTTCATTTCTATTGCATCAAAATATTTTTGTACAAATGTCCGAGGCTTCTTCTAAGAAGCTACCGGGAGCAAAAACCCTAAAACAAAAAAGGGTCCTATCTAAAGGCCCGGGGGGAGGGTCATACTTGTTCATTGGTGTCCTCCCCCCGGGAGGTTCCCGCCAGAGCCGTAGCATCTGCCCTCGGAGGCACCGACGCCGGGAATCGTACGCGGACGATCCGATCGTAGAAGCCACCGGCGAGCTGCTCCATTTCTCACCGGAGCGGCTCAAAGTACTCGGGAAAACCCCGGGGGATTCGACCCCCGATCTCTCGGGCGCCGACCCCCCGATGCTCCACGAGCCCCACCGCGGCAGCTACCATCAGGACCGCCCGGCCACGCGCCCAGGCATCGGCGGCCTCTGGGATCACGGAGACTTGTGCGTTGAGAAAATGCACTACCTCCGCCAGCGTCGCAGGTGCCGCCTCGGAGCTGCCCCTCGGCCAAGGCTCACCCCGAGCCCTTCGAGGGCCGAGCGGACAGAGCGACCCGAGTCCATCACTGCCTGGGCGCTGGAGCCCTGGAGCTCCCGGAGGGCATCCTCCTTGGCCTTTGCCTCCCTCCGGAGCAGGTCGTTGGCGTTCTTGGAGGCGTGGAGCTGGGCCCGGACTCGGGCCAACTCCCGGAGCGCACCGTCTCGCTCCTCCAAAAAGGCAGCGGCCTTCCCCTACACCTCCTTCAGTGCTTTATCGAAGCGCGCTTCAATGCCCCAGGCGATGGCCGCCCCCTGCGAACGCGAGAGTTAGTCGAAATCCGAGTTGGAATCCCGAAGAAAACAAGCCACAGGTTTGAGGACGAACCTGGATGTGGAGAGATTGAAGCTCCCCGCAGCGTTTGCGGAGCATCCCTTGTGAGACGTAGTCCTGGACCTTCTGGTCTGGAGTCCCTCTGCAAACCGGAAAGCCTCCCCCGTGGACAGCAGGGGGGTCTCCCTCCCGATGACCCCGGACCCATCGGGATCGGCGGCGGGCCCCCTCGCGAAGGTCGCGGGGGTGATGAGGACCGGAGTTGCGGTGGTCGGAGTCCTTACCGCCGAAGAGGTGTCTGAGGAGGAGGCCGACGAGCTTGTCGGGTGGACCTTGTAGACCGAGGGGCTCCCCCCTCGTCTACCAGCCATTCGATGTGCGGAGGGGAAGCCTCCGCGAATCGAACCTTCGGCCTCTCCGGCACCGGCGGTGCCGGGGCCACTGGGAGAGCAATCGTCGAAGGAGGCGAGGGAGCATAATCCACCTCGTCAGATGCCCCCCCGTCATCGGTTGGCTCCTTTCTCCGAGCCTCTCCAGAGGCCTCAGGGAGGCGCGCGAGCTCCTGTGCCTCCATCGCCCCCGTGGACTTCTCCAGGAGGGGCCGCGTCACTTCGTGCCAGGAAGGTGCCTGCGCGCGCCTCGACCCGGGGGCAGCATCCCGGGCCTTCACGGGTGTAGAGCCCGGCGTCGTCGCTGGACCAGGGGCCTTTTGAGCCTTGGCCCGCTTTGGCTCAGAACTTCCGGTGACCTCCTTCCCCCTCTTATGGGAACCGGGGGTGGGGAGAGGAGTCCTCGCAGGTAGCCTCAGCCCGAAGGCCTCAGCTACCAAGTTCCGGGGAGGACCCTTCCCGATGACACGCACAATGCGCTCGTGCTCATTGGCGTAGTACTTCCTGAGGAGGTTCTCCGCCTTCTCCCGCGCGGCCGGATACGGTCGGACTGCAAAAGTTAGAGTTAGAAAAGTCAACAAAGAAACGAGCAAAGTAGCTGGGAACTTATGTCGGGTCACCGGCTTTTGCAGGGGCCGCTGGGCCAGACACATCCCGATCCCCCTCCTCTCGTCCAAGAAGGGGGAGATCTTCAACAGTGTCAGCTCCTCAGCGGCGTCCCTCATGGAATAGATGCCCCGGGAGCCCACCACTTTGCTGAGGAGCTTCAGCTCCTCCTCGGTCCACACCGGGGGCTTGGAGGCGGACGATCGGCTATAGGAGGGGGGCTCCTGTGAGTCCGTCACCTCGTCGTCCCGGACCCGGAGGTAGAACCACCTCCGGACCCAGTCCCCCCAGTGGTCCCGGGAGGCTGCCACCGGGTACTCAACTACCCGGGATGGCAGGTGCTGGATCATGATAGAGCCGAACGGGGACTTCGGCCCTCCCTTCACCAGGTGGGAGCTCCTCGCCGCGGGCTCGTAGAAATACTGGAACAGCCGCAGCGTCGGCTCCCATTTGGTGGCGGTCTCGAACAGCCAAATGAAGATGCCCATCCGAACGAAGGCGTTCGGCGTCAGGTGGTTGATCACCACCCCGTACTCCCGGAGGAACTCCTGGAGCAGCGGATGCACTGGGAGCCGGAGTCTGGCCTTGAGGAAAGCCTCGAAGACTACCACTTCCCCGGGCCTAGGGCAGGGGAACCATCCTTCTTGGAGGGGATCCGGACGTCCCTGTCCGCAACAACCCCCCGGTCCATGAGGGACTCCATGTCCGCTGACGTGAACTCGGAGGCCCAGAGGAAGTCCACGGTGACTTCCTCCGGAGGCACCTCAGCCTTGGGTCCCAATGATTTCTCCGGTGGTTTAGGCTCGAAGGAAAGGGGCTTGAGTTTCCAGTGATTGGGCTTCTGGGAGAGAGCTACCGGGAGAGCTAAGAGCGCCAGTGGTGTTTGAGGGGTGAAGGCTCGAGTGACTTCTCCGGGTCCCTTGAGGCCCTATTTATAGGGCTCGAGCGCGGCCCCTATGGGCGCCACGTGGCTCCTCGTGGTGCATCCGTGCCGCTCAATTCAAACAGTGCGCGCAAACCGAAGGGACGGGAGCGCAAAATGATGCGTCGCCGGTTGGAACCACGAGCGGCCATTATGGTCGAACGGCGTGCTCCAATCGAGAAGAGGCCTTAATGAACAATGGCGCGGTCATAAACACTTGGCACGAAGATCGAAGCATCACAGCTCCAGTGATCCATCCAGAGGAGACGTTCTCGGTAACATGAACCTCCCCTCCGGGGACTCGAGCATCGCCCTCGGAAGGCATGGGGGGCTGCTGTTGGGGGAAATCTCCGCGGGATTAAGTCCAGGTAAGAGGCCGCCCGGTGGCTTGTCCCGGGCGCCGCCATTTGCCCGGGGCCCAGTGGCTTGTCCCGGGTGCCGCCTGACAAGGGTCCCCGGTCCCGGGTCACGTGAGGATCACGCGAGAAGCGCCTCGGAAACTGGCGGACACTTGTCAAGCATCGAAGGCTCTTGACCGGAAGAAGGACACTGGTGCCCCTCGATCCAACGGTGGCAAGCAGGGTAGTTTAGTCTTTTCGCATCTTTTGGGCCTATATAAGCCCTTGTAACCCCTCATGTAAGGAGGACAATTCATTTTTACTCTAATAGACAATCAAACAGGCGTGCTTCGGAGCCATCTCTCCCCCAAGAGAGCTCCCCTAGCCAACTTTAGTTGGGAGCACGTCGACAAGACTAGGGCCTCCACTGAGGTCCGAACCTGTATAAACCTTCGTGTCATTCGTTGTGTTTGCCCGACGGGAGACGACCGGTCACGCGGTTAGCTCGCGCTGTCTCTTCTTCGCTAGGGACCTCAACAAAACCTGCTGGGGTATTCGCAATGCCACGACAATTATTATCTCCTATCCGGGCTCGGATTAATCCCCTGCCCACAGAGGAGTGCGGCTTGGCGTCGTGCGCTATGGGTAAGGAACGTAAAGCCCAGACGTCGATACATACCGAGGTCACATAGCCCCCGGTCGAAAATTCTGGGATTTGACCGTGGATTTTCTGGTCAAAAAATTCTAGGGCCACCGAAAATTTCCCCCAGTCACCGTGAGAACAGGAGCCGGTCCAGAAATTCCAATGGCCAAGTAGAAAATTCTCCCAGTCGCCATGAGTACGGGGAGCTAGTCGCGAATTTTCCGGTCAAAAAATTTGGAAGCTGTAGCTTCTAGGCCCCTAAAGGAGTGTTTTGGTAATTAATGACAATTATAAATGTTGAACTAATGATACCTATTAAGATTGTGTCAAGAACAAAATCAAAAGACAGGATAATGAAAGGAAAAGAAAGAGCTACATGATGATGAAAGGACATTGAGCAAAGAGGCAAAGGTACGGAATAGGGCCTTTTTCATTTTACCGGTCTAAGGTGATTAGAGAAGAATTGTGACCGGATTACAGGATAGTCACCGTACTATTAAGAGGAGCATGTGGTGTATGACTAAATAGTTCATCTGTGTGCCACAAGTCATAAAAACAACTTGCATTGCATACTAGAAGGTCATATCTTTTGAAAATGCTCTTATCCATTCAAAACAGCCAAGTTCAGTCTCTCTCGGTCTGACCGATTGTTAGCCAGTCTGACCGCAGAAACGGTCTTACCGAGTGTTGTTTCGGACTGACCGATAGTTATGATGAGGTGTGTTTATTGTGCCAAAAGGTCGGTCTGTCCGTAGTTAAACATTGAGTCAGACTCCTGAAGCTTCATGATCATATTTTAATGAAATTTAGTGTGCTCGTCGGTCTGACCGATTGTTGGTCCGGTCTGACCGCTAAAACAGTCTGACTGAGATTTTGTACCGCGGTATGACCGTGTAGCCGGTCTGTCCGAAGTTTTCGGCCTGACCATAAATCGCGTCCAGAAACAATGTCATTTCTGGATGGTTTCGCGGTCTGACTGCTGTTAGCTTCGGTCTGACTGTGAGAGTGCCCGACAAGGGCAGGTGAGCATTTATTGCACCTGTTTAATGCCGTTGCAATTGCGGCGGTCTGACCGGGCTTATACCTGCGGTCTGACCGCCAAGTGATCTTTTTCTCTCCAACGGCTTGTAACGGCTATATTTATTGTGGGGGGTATATATATATACTCCCAAGCATGGTCCTGTTTACAACTTTTGGCATATTTGTGAAAATTGTCTTCATTCTTAAGAGCTTAACCACGTTTCATACACTCTAGTGTTCATTTTCTTGAATTTGAGAGAGTGTGCAATTGAGATCTTCTAGTGCATTGCATTTAGATCACAAAATCAACATTGTGGCACTATAAGAGCATTAAGTGATCATCACCGGCTTGTTACTCTTGGAGCTTGCCGGCTCCTAGACGGCTAGGAGGAAGGTTTTGGAGAGCTCTTCAAGGAAGATTGTGAAGAAGCCTCAAAACAACTTGTGAAAGGGTCGAGCACGCCTTGCCGGAGCGGTAAAGTGCATCAATAGTGGAATCGAGGTTTGGATAACTCATCATACTAATCCGGCTCGAGATCTAAGTCATTTCTTGAGAGGAAGTCGACTAGATAGAGGAGCAGTTAGAGATTTGGGTTTGCCTCAACGTGGATTAGGGGTGATCGGCAAATCACTTAGACCACGGGATATATCTTTGTGTTAAATTGCTTAATATTCATCTTGTTTTAGCTATTTGCTCTCAATTATTGATAATTGCTTGATTAGTTGTTAAATTGTCAAGATCACCTATTCACCCCCTGCCCCTCTAGTCGATATCCTAGATCCCTTTCAATTGGTATCAGAGCAAGGACTCCATATTTAGAGGATTTAACCATCCCGGAGTAGGATAAAGATGGCTAGTGAGGGCGGATTAATATTGGCAAACCACCACTCTTTGATGGATCAAACTATACCTATTGGAAAACTAGAATGATGGTCTATCTTAAAGCCATGGGTGGAAAGATTTGGAAAGTGGTGGATGTGGGCTTCACAATTCTAGATGATGAAGACATGACTAACCTAGATAGAGAAAATGCTTTAGCAAATGCTCAAGCCATGAATGTTCTTTATAGTGCTCTAAATCTAGGTGAATTTAACAGAATTTGTAAACTTGAAACGGCTCATGACATTTGGAGAAACCTTATGGATATTCATGAAGGAACCTCAATGGTCAAGGATGCTAAATTATTCATCCATAAGGGACAATTTGAAAAATTTGCTATGTTGCCCAATGAGGATGTCTCGGAGATGTTCAACCGATTAAATAATATAGTAAATGAGCTAAAAGGGCTTGGTATGGATGTCACAAATGTGGAGTTTTGTCATAAATTTCTTAGAGCTTTACCTTCAAAATATGACACAATTGTGACCTTACTTGTGCGATCTAATTTGAAGAGTCTGACTCCTTTGGAGGTCTTGAGTGAAATTCTCACTCATGACATATTTAAGAAATCACAAGAAGAGGTACAAGATGAGGCTTCTGACTCCAAGAAGAAAAATATAGCACTCAAAGCTCAAGCCTCCAAGAGGGAAGATAATGAAGAAGAAAGAGATGAGAGAGACACCGATGAGGAAATGGCTCTCTTCGTGAGAAGGTTCAAGCATTTCCAGAAAAAGAGATATCAAGGAAAATCCTTCAAGAAAGGACAATCATCAAAAAGGAACCCATTTGAAGAAAGAAGATGTTTTGATTGCGGTGAAAAGGGGCATATTTCCACACAATGCAAAAACAAGGAAGAAGAAAAATCTGTGAAAAAGAAGAAGTACGAAAAGGAAGGAGAAAGCAAGAAGAAGGCTTTCAGGAAATACTACAAGAAGAAGGACGAACAAGCTTGCTTCATTGAATGGGATTCGGATGCTTCAAGTTCCTATTCCGAAGATGAAGATGAAGCATCTCCTAAAGGACTCGCCGGAGTAGCTATCAAGGAAGCTCCATCTCTATTCTCCACTCCTCATTGCCTCATGGCTAAAGGAGAATCTAAGGTATCATGTGACGAAGATGAATACTCTTATGATGACCTAGTTGAGATGATCACCAGTTTTGATGACTATATGAGCAAAGAAAAGGAGAAATTAAAGGAATTGAAGAAGAGATACAAAACTCTTCAAAATTCCTATGAGGACCTAAAAACATCTCACGAGACTCTCAAAGAAACTCATGAGATGCTTAAGGAAGCTCACGACTCATTAATTGCTCATAAAGCCAACAAAACAGGTAATGACATAGGCATTACTTGCAATATTTCAAATGACTTGCCTATGATATCTACTTCTAGCATATCTACATCTTGTGAAGATTTAATTGAGTTACCATCTAGTCCAAAAGTTGATGACCATGTGCTTAGTCTTGAAAACAATGAACTTAAGGACAAAATTGAAAAACTAACAAATGATCTAGCTAAATGCTATGTAGGGGAATCAAAATTAAGACATCTATTAGATAGTCAAAGGTTCTCTTTAAGAAAAGAAGGACTAGGTTATAGTCCTAAAAAGGGCAAACATGCATTTCTTTCAAATAAAACCGTATTTGTAAAAGAAAAGGGGTATTTCAACAAATGTAAAAGTTTAGGTCATATTAATAAAAATTTTCATGCTAGCAAAACTAACTCATCTCTTATATTCAACTCTTGCTATGTTTTGAAGAAAATGGACAATGGCGATGTTAAAGCTAAATTTGTTGGAACCCCTATAATTGGTGCCAAAAAGAAAGCCAGTTGGGTCCCAAAATCCTTGGTAACTAACCTCCAAGGACCCAAAAAGATTTGGGTACCTAAAAGGACCTAACTTTGTTTTGTAGATAAATTACAAGGCCGGAGGACAACATTGGGTGCTCGATAGTGGATGCACTCAACATATGACCGGTAATCACAATATGTTCTCCTCCCTCAATAACGAAGGTGCGGAATATGACAAGATCACATTTGGAGATAATAGCAAAGGAAAGGTAAAAGGTTTAGGTAAAATTGCCATCTCAAACGACCTCTCCATCTCTAATGTATTGCTTGTCGAATATCTTAACTTCAATCTCTTATCCATAGCTCAACTTTGTGATCTTGGATTTATATGTGCTTTTTATCCAAAAGATGTGATTATCAGTAGTATTGATGATAATAGGTTTGACGAGGATTGACACCCGAGTCGGTTCAAATATATGCATGACTGATTCAGGATAGGTTCGAGCCAGACAAGTGCTTGGTGATGCGAACTCAAGTCATTCTGAGGAGCACAAGCCCGAGGTCGCAGGCTTTACACGATCAGACTGCAGCTAGTACGCGGTCAGGAGTTCGTATGCTATGCGCGAACAGAAGGCTGAAGATGTTGCGCGGACAGCCAACATCGCGCGGTCAGAACACTCTTGACCAGAGAACGTGGGATTAATCTGTCCCTATAACAGGGATATACCGAGTATCCTGAAGATTCTTCCACGTAGAGAAACAACCGTCGGGAGGTTACTACGTGCGGTTATCCACGAATAACACGTGTTAAACCTGCGTGGGAGTTAAGAGCGGTTGACAAAATTGCATCCAAGCAACTGTTTGATGCCGTTATGACTTGGCGCCCTTTCGACCAGTATAAAGGAGCAGCCCGATGCATCAAACAAAAGGAGATCGAAGGATCGAGAGATCGAAACACTAAGCCATCCAGTGATTGATTGATCGAACCTGACCAGACAAAAACAACCCGAAGACAGTAGTCTAAGTTAGATAGTTTCCACAAAGCCCTTCAGGTTTTGACTTGTACAAACACATAGGGAAAATCTTCGCCTGTGAAGATCTTTTCCGTCACTTTGTAAATCCTTTTACTATACATAGTGAAATCCCAACAGGACGTAGGACTATTACTCCCACCATCGAGGGCCTGAACCTGTATAAATCTCTCTGTGCTCTAGTTCTCCATAATTCGATATACCTTCCCGGAGGGACACCCTGAATGGTCTCACAGCCTACAAATTTTGCAAAAGTTCGGCTAAGGACCCCGATTCCGAATTGTCGACAGCTGGCCCCCACCGTGGGGCCTTTCTCAAGGCGTCCTAATTTTCATCCGGAGGTTCGCTGAACTATGGCTGGAGTATATGATTCCGAGAACGATTTCGATCTCGAGGATTGCTCACATTCCAATGCCTTCTCCGAGCGATCCTGTTCCCATGGAGGAAACTGGAGGCGAAAATCTCCCAGAGGTCGAATCGACTCTCCAGGTCATGTCTATCGACCAGAGGGCAACTAGCGTAAGGTTAGAACCCACCGAGGTTCTTAATGCGTTAGAGGGTGAGTCCGGTCCATCATACGACCCCACTGGGGGGAAGGATGATATCGACCAGGAAATCAGCCCAGGAAGGTTCGACCCTGATAACCTCCATCGTCTCTTTGATTTCGAGTCTGACTCAGAACAAACCGAGATGTTTTCTCCCTCTGCGACCTCTCTCCCTAGACAGTTTGCTGCTTTATCGGAGGAAACTCCTGATCAGCGGGCTGCTAGGGAAGAACAGGAATGCAAATAGAAGGAGGACCAAGATCTCGAGCAACAAGACAATGAACTATGCAGAACTGCCCTAGAGGCTCTTCAAGATGCGCAGGCTCGTTACGATGCTGTTCCGAGTTCTTCCAGACAGTCACGTGGTCGCAGACACGACCAGACCCCTTCTCTGCCTCCGGAGCACTTCCCGGTGGATGAAGAAACAGTGACACCTGGTGCCCCTAGGAGAAGCACACATGGCAGACTCCGATCTATCGCAGAGGTCATGCGTAATTTTCGTCCTACAGTCACGGATGCGCAGAAACCGGCCTTCACCAGAATCCTAGCGTTGAGGTTGGATGAGGTCGCATTCGAGGCGACCCCCAGAGCCTCTTCCCGGTCGGTGACACGTTCCCACAACCGAGAGCGATCTCACTCTGGTTCTAGTCGACGAAGTTATTCGCCGCCTGTACCGTCCCGGCAGGACAAATCCAGGCGGGCATAGGATTCTCGTGATATGGATCGACTCCCTGTCCACTCTCGCTTAGGCTCATGAGTGACTTCTCCATTGCGTGAGGTTGCTCACGATCCGGTCGAAAGTCACAGGATAGTTCACGGTCCCTACGTTGGTTGTAAAGCTTTCTTGCCCGGCCTTCGTGCGGTCGTTTGGCCGGACAAGTTTGACCAGGGGCCATAGAAAGGTTCGACGGAACTCAGAACCCGTCCGAGTTCCTTCAAATCTACATTACTGCCATCCAAGCGGCAGGAGGAGATGACCGGGTCATGGCCAACTACCTGCCAACAGTCCTTGAAGGACCGGCTAGAACTTGATTGTTCAATTAACCCGAAGGTTCTATCTATAACTGGGAAATGCTGTGCGACGCTATCCTCAGCAATTTCCAAAATTGTTATCAAAAGCCGGGTAAAGAGGGCGACCTCCATCGACTACGGCAAACTTCGACCGAAACCCTTCGTCAGTTTTTCAAGAGGTTTGTCAGGGTGAGGAATACCATCCCAAACATATCTAACAGCTCCGTTATTAGGGCATTTAAACATGCCGTCCGATATCGGAGATTCACCGAAGACTTGCTCATCCATCCTCCTCGATCAGTAGCCGATCTCTTTGGTATGGCTGATCGATACTCTAACGCGGCCGAAGCGGTCGAATGGAACCGGATGGTCGATAAAGGGAACCTACCGCCTCAACCAGGTCTCAAGGATGCTAGGAAAGAAGATTCAAGTAAGAAGCCGGAATCTTCGTCAGGCTTGAAGTCAAAGAAGTCGAAAAGGAATCACTCTGGACAGTACCGTGAGGTCGCAGTTGCAGAGAAGCCTCCTTCGACCAAAGGTAACAAGCCTTCGTTTAAGAATAAAACTGCTCCTGGTGGTCGTAGTGCCGACCAGCCAGAGAAGTCGACTAACCTGCAGGAAGGCAAGAAATGGTGTCCACTCCACAACTCAGCAGGCCACAACCTCAAGAACTGCAGGAGTTGGTTGAAGCAATTAGATGACTTCTACTAAGGGGTTGGACCGATGCCGACATTGCTGGGTAAGGAACAAGCATGCGGGCTTAGAGACGCTGACGGGGACGAAGAGATGTCTTACCAGGCCAACTCTTGCTAAGTTCATGATGGCAACGCACTATGCTTATCAATGCGGCAAGTTCCCTGGCCCCCTGGGTGTCATCTAGATCCGAGGTAGTTGCAATGTGGCACTAACTTGTGACCGGCTATCTCTGGAGATGGTCGACCAACTTCCCCTCCGGGACGCTCAGGTCGCAACAGTCGCCGCTGACGCGATCAAGGCTGCTCCTTGACCAGATGAGAAACTCAAACTAGTTCCTTTATACCCAGATGATCCATCCAAGACGATTCGGGTCGGATCAGGTCTGGATGACAAATAGGAACTCGAGCTCATTACTTTCCTCCGGGCTAACGCAGATGTGTTTGTGTGGAAACCGTCCGACATGCCCGTTGTCCCAAGGGAAGTAATCAAGCACAGGTTAGCAATTCGACCTGGACAGCGACCAATAAAGCAAAAGCTCAGGCGTTTTGCTGTTGGCCGACAAGAAGCCATCCGAGAGGAGTTGGACAAACTCCTAAAAGCCGGGTTTACTCGCGAGGTCGAATGGTCCGCAAGTCAAATGGTAAGTGGCGCATGTGCGTCGACTATACTAGTCTCAACAGTGCCTGTCCGAAGGACGACTTCCCCTTCCCCGCATCGACTAGCTGGTCGACTCAACCGCGGGTTGCGAACTGATGAGCTTCCTGAACGCCTACTCAGGATACGATCAAATTAGTATGGCAGAAGAAGATGAAGAGAAGACTGCCTTCATCACCCAGTTCAGCACCTACTGCTACGTTAGAATGCCGTTCGGTCTCAAGAACGCAGGTTCCACGTACCAGCGCTTGATGCAAAAGACCTTTCTTTCCCAGATAGGGCGTAATCTCGAAGCATATGTAGACGACTTGGTTGTAAAAAGCACTAAGAGATTGTCTCATTTGGACGATCTCGCTGAAACCTTCTGTAATTTGAATCGCTTTGGAATAAAATTGAACCCGGAGAAATGTTCTTTCGGGGTGTCTTCAAGAAAACTCCTTGGTTTTCTTGTTTGTTCCAGGGGCATTGAAGTTAATCCTGAAAAAATCAGGGCTATCGAACAGATGAGGTCTCCCTCGACCATGAAAGATGTTCAACACCTGGTTGGTCGCATGGCGGCCTTGAGCTGGTTCATATCATGACTAGGCGAAAGGGGACTACCTTTCTTCAAGGCCCTGCGGAAACATCACAATTTCACATGGTCCGATGAGGCCGAAAAAGCATTTCAGGAGGTAAAGACATATTTATCCAGTCCTCCAGTCTTGGTGTCTCCCGACAAAGGAGAACCATTACTTCTCTATTTGGCGGCCACCCCGCACGCAGTCAGCGCTGTCCAGATTGCGGATAGGGAGGGAATACACAGACCCGTCTACTATGTTAGCGAGGTATTTCATGGTCCTAAGGAACGATACCCTGAGGTCCAGAAGATACTTTACGCACTACTGATGGCTTCCCGTAAGCTACGACATTACTTCCAAGCACACAAGATCACAGTACCCTCCTCTTTTCCTTTGGAGGATATTGTCCGAAATCCGCAGAAATCTGGTCGAATCGACAAATGGGCGGTCAAACTCGGTGCTTTCGATATCCATTTCACGCCCCGCACGGCGGTTAAGTCTCAGATCTTGGCCGACTTTGTGGTCGAATGGACCAACCCTGAGCCACCCGTGCAGGCACCCGAGGAATTGAAATACCCCGATCACTGGACAATGTACTTCGATGGTTCCCGTAGTTTCCAACACTCGGGGGCGGGAGTGGTCTTAGTTACGCCTCAGGGCGAACAGCTTAAGTTTGTCATTCAACTACACTTTGTTGCGACCAATAACGCAGCAGAGTATGAAGGTCTTCTTGCAGGGCTCCGAGCAGCAAAATTCCTCGGAGTCCGTCGATTAGTGGTGAGGGGAGACTCACAGCCGGTCATAAACCAGGTAAATAAGGAGTACAACACCTCCGATGAGACAATGGTTCATTACCTGAGGGAAGTGAGGAGATTGAAAAAACACTTCAGTCAATTTCGAAGTCCAATACATCCCGCGAAAGGACAACATTCTCGCAGACCAATTATCCAAAATTGGGTCCTCACGCACGTCCGCTCTGGCAGGAGTGTTCATTGAACATTTGGAACATCCTTCGATTATGACTTCGGTCGAGGATGATCCGGTAACAGTCTACGTTACCAGCCACGGTCAGGAACAGGATTGGACTCATCCATTGGGAGTCTATCTTGAACATGGGACCCTACCCGAGGATGAAATCGAAAGCGATCAGTTGATTCGAAAAGCGCGTCTATACAAGCTCATAGAAGGAGTTTTGTATAGAAAGGGTACTCAAGGAGTATTCATGCGCTGTGTATCTCAGGAGGAAGGCAAATCCCTCCTAAAAGAAATACATGACGGTGTATGCGGTGCGCACGCGTCATATCGGACACTGGTCGGAAAAGCTTTTCGACAAGGATTCTATTGACCTTCGGCACTCGACGATGCCAAGCATATGGTCAAGATGTGTCCTGAGTGTCAGTTTCATGCAAGACAGGTTCATCAACCTGCCTATGCGTTATAGACCATTCCCCTTGCATGGCCTTTTGCGGTCTGGGGGATGGATATTGTCGGTCCTATGCCACAAGCGGTCAATGGATACAAGTTTATGTTCGTAGCCATTGATATGTTTGCAAAGTGGATTGAGGCCGAACCGGTACGAAATATTACCGCATCAGCAGCACAAAAGTTCTTCCATAAGAACATCGTTGCTCGATTTAGTGTTCCAAACTGTCTCATCATGGACAATGGTTCTCAGTTCGCCAGTGGTCTTTTTCTGGATTACTGCGATCAGATTGGGACAAGGTGTGCTTTGCTTCTGTGGCTCATCCACAGAGCAATGGTGCCGTGGAGCGTGCCAATGGGCAGATACTGCAAGGCATCAAGAAACGTGTTTTTGATCTCCTTAAGACTCGCTCGGGGGCTTAGGCGGACGAGCTTTACACCGTTCTATGGGCACTACGAACTACTTCTAGTCGAGCCACCGGTGAGACGCCCTTCCATCTGGTCTATGGGGCCGAGGCCGTATTGCCTGTGGAAGTTAGTATTGGATTTGTTCGGACAGAACAATTCGAACGAGTTGATCAGACCGAACAGCGATCATAGGATCTCATCCTCTTAGAAGAAAGGCGTGATCGCGCTTTGATCAAGTCCGCAGTATACTTGCAAGCTTTGCGCAAGTACCATGACAAAAGGGTGCAACCACGTAGTCTCCACGTGGGTGTTCTGGTTTTATGAAAAATTCAAAACCAGTCCAATCGTAACAAATTCTCCCCAAAGTAGGAAGGCCCTTACACTGTTGTTTCGGTGCCGCGACCAAGATCAGTTCGATTAGCCAAGGAGGATGATCAAATTTTGTCCAATACTTGGAACATTGATCAACTACGCAAGTTTTACGTGTAAGTATTCAATCCCTGTTCCTTTTCAATTAGCATTGTTTAATAAAACAAGAAGTCTTTTGGTTTCATACGATGAACATCTCCTTTCATGCTCGTGTGTTACGAACCTGACTCGGGGGCTGGTCGTCGACAGTTATATCACTACAACGTTCTAATCGGATTCGCTGGCTAATCTCATGACCACTTCTAGACAAGTCACTCCTAAATAAGCCATTTCTCAAAGCATATGGGCATGCTGGTATGTCCTTGGTCACCTGAGTGGCTGCCGGTTTGCAACAAGGTTAGTCGTTACATTGATCATAATTGCTACCCCGATCGCACACCTCTGGTCGTTGCACTCGTATTTTTCCTGTGTTTATAATACTAAGCCTTCAGTATCTATAATCAAAGGCGGGGGCTAGGGGGATATGCTTATAATATGAAACAACAAAAAAGTGCTTTCTTTCAAAATCAAAAAATACATGCATTGCATTCTATAAATTATGTCTGTACAGCTTCAGGGATTACATAATCCCGAGCTCGGTCAGGAGTTTATCTACAAGAGGATTGACTTCCTCCATGATAGCCTCGAGTTGCTCTTCACTCTCGATCTCTACCGTTCCCACCAGTGGATTCAGGTCCAGATCTGGGCCATGGTGGAGACAAAACCGGCAGAGAATGGCGGAGGCTACTGATCGAACCCTTGTTCTGATCATCTCTTGTTGTCGGCGTGTATCTTCACGAAGATACTCGAGTAGTGACTCTGCTTGGGCTACGACCAGTGTAGACCAGTCGCTCGAACTGAGGTCGCCTTTTGTGGTTCCGACCACATCAGCCCTCAGGAGACGGGCCACCATCTTTAGCTTTTCGAAGACGGATTGGCTCAGGTCTCTGTTCGCCCTTCGGGTAGAGTCGATGGTCATTTGGAGGAATGTTTTATTTTGTCCGAGCCTTTTTATTTGACTTGCTTGCGCTGCGATAAGAAGATTGTTACAAACTGTCCGAATAACAAGATCCAGTTGTTCTGGTCGGGAATTGACTTACCATAGAGCTGTGACCGCAGTTCTTTGAGCTCGGCCTCTTGATTCGAAATCACGGTGGTCGCCCTGAGCTTGTCATCGGCCAGGCTCTTCTTCAGAGAAGCAACCTCCCTGCGGCAAAGAAGATAATTGTCATAACAAGTTTGTCTTCATGGAAACTAAAAAAGCATTTCTCCTTACTCTTGCAAGCAGTCTCTCTCTTTTTGTATGGCCTCGATGCTTTCCACCATAGCAATCGATTTGGCCGTTATACGGTATAGTTCCTGTAACACAGAGGGAAGTCAGCTGTATTCTATGCAAAATTTAGGTATCATGAGGAATGTATAACACACCTCTGTATACTCCCGGAATGAACTATCCTTCGGGATGGAGGGAGGCCTAGTCGAGGGACTCACCTCATCCTCGACGCAAGCAGCAGGTGGATACGCCTGCTGGACCTCTATTGCAGAATCCAATGCCTGCAACTGGGTCTCCGCGCCCGACTTGTCCCTAACGGCCCGGACGACTTCCTGGACCAAAGGGACAGAGCACTCTTCTCCAGAGGATTCAGCACCGGCAGAGACTTCAACCCTCCCCGGGGCGGTTGGGGGGCTCGGTGCTATGTCTTTACTCCTACGAAGGAAAAAGAAATCGTCGATCACATTGATGGTCGCCACAATCTGATTCAGAATGAAACAAGCAGGATTCTTACCTTAACTGAAATCCCATTAGCTTCTGGGATTTCGAAGGTGGCTCCCCGAGAGAAAAAGGACAATCGTTGTCCATCCTGGTTTTTCTCTTCATGAACAGGGCCTTTCCTCCCTATGTATGTTTTCCTGTAAGCATATGCATAAGGAATGATAAAGACCTAAGTGGTAGGATAGATACTGATCTGGCTATTACTACAGATACATGCATGCATGCTATTGATGAAAAAGGAAGTTTTCACCCCTAACTCAGGGTGTTACACCGGGCGCCGCCATTTGGCTCCCGGGACGTGGCCTCCGGTGCCGTCCCGGGCGCCGCCATTTGCCCGGGGACGTGGCCTCCGGGCCCTCCCCGGGCGCCACCTTTTGGCCCCGGGGACGTGGCCCCCGGTGCCCTCCCGGGCGCCGCCATTTGGCTCCCGGGACGTGGCCTCCGGTGCCGTCCCAGGCGCTGCCATTTGCCCGGGGACGTGGCCTCCGGCCCCTCCCCGGGCGCCGCCTTTTGGCCCCCGGGACGTGGCCTCCGGCGCCGTCCCGGGCCTCATCGCCCTCCTAAAGGTAAAATCTCGAATTGTTTGTCACGTGCAGGTCACGCGAGGAGCGCCTCGGGAACTAGCGACCACCTGTCAAGCATCCATGGCGTTTGACCGGGAGAAGGACGGTCCTACCCTTCCATCCGACGGTGGCCTCCGGGGTAGTTTAGGTTTTTTGCTTCTTTTTGGGGCTATAAATAGCCCTTGTACCCATCTGTTGTAAGGGATCGGTTCTCTTTTATTGGAATAGCTAAACTCACAGACGTGCTCCGGAAGCCTCTCCCCCGGAGAGAGCCTCCCCAGCCGACTCCGGTCGGGAGCGCTTCGACAGGACTAGGGTCCCCACCGGGACCCGAACCTGTATAAACCCGTGTGTCATTTCTTGTGCTTGTCCGGCGGGGGAGGACCGGTCATCCGGTCAACCCGCGCCGCGTAATCTTTGCTAGGATCATTCACAAAACCTGCTGGGGTATTCGCAATACCACGACAGTTGGCGTCGTCCGTGGGGATTCGTGACAAGACGACATGGCTCCCCCAAGAACAAGGGCTCGCACCCTTCCCGGTGACCCGGGTCTCGGAGACCCGGCGCCGTCCGCCCGGGACACTGCTGTCCCGGCGGTCCCTTCCGGAGGCGACCTGGCCCAAGTACCGCCTCCCTCCTTTCCCCTTAACTTAGGAGCTTCCACCCCGAGGCCGTTCCTGGTGACCGCGGGGACCTCGGCCGGGACCAGTCTCCCCCCGATGGCTCCCCCGGCTCCCCGGGACGCCCTGCTCGAAGC
The DNA here is from genome assembly GCA_019359835.1 of Pharus latifolius. Taxonomy (NCBI): domain Eukaryota; kingdom Viridiplantae; phylum Streptophyta; class Magnoliopsida; order Poales; family Poaceae; genus Pharus; species Pharus latifolius. The sequence continues at coordinate 70,446,545 of CM033322.1, forward strand.
TCTCGTGCAAGGCCAGCTCCGTGCTCAGCGCTCTATGGACGAACTCCTTAGTGTGTTGGCGCGGCCTCCGGCCCCCACATTTGCGTCACACCCGTATCCGGGGAACATGCCCCCGTTTATGGGTTACCCGGCGGCCCCTCCGGCCTCCGGGGGTTTGTCTGCCCCGTATGATCCTGCCGGGGGGTTCCCTCCCCCTGCTGGATATACACCCGGACCCTTCCCGGCACCCGGGCCCGTCTCGGTGCCGGGAGGTTATTTCATGCCGGTGCCCTTCGTGGCACCAGGGGGGTACCCCGTCCCCGGCCTATTCCCGGGGCCGGGAGCCCACTTCATGCCGGGGGTTTACCCTACGCCGGGAGCCAGTCCCGCCCCCCGCGTCGCGTTTACCGCACCGGGGGCGGTTGACAGAGCAGCCCCTGTGCCGCAGCGGACTTCCCCCCCTTCGCCGCGGGGGCCCCCCCTTCGCCGGTTCCGGGTGTTACAAGGCCTGCCCCCTTCCCGGTTCCGGTCGTGGCCACTGGGGCCCCCTCCATTTATATTCCAGGTGTCGCCGCGGGCGCCCCCTCCCCGGTTCCGGATAATACAGGGGCCTGGCCCTTTGTGGTCCCGGGGGTCGTCGCAGGGGGCTCCCCCCAACCGGCTCTAGAGGCCTCCGGGCCGGCAGCTACAGCGCACGAGCTCCCTCCCTCGGCGGGACAGGTCCGTTTCGCCCCGGGGGAGGTCGAGCGAATGCGTTCACCAGAGCGCGGGGAAGAACTTCCCCCCGGCCGCGGGCGCGGGGGGCCTCGCTCTCGCACCGGTCGGGGGAAGAGACCCACTGAAGAGCCAACCTCTCCGGCGGAGAGCCCGGACGTCCGGGAACTCAGTCCCGGTCCGGAGGAAAAGCGTCGCCACCGCCATTCTGGCGGACCTCTCGGACCGCTTCCAGACTCAGACAACGAAGGTCCCGTGAAAGAAGATAGCGACCGGGGCTCTCCCCGGGAAGTGCAGGGGGCTAACCAGCCCCTGTGCCGAAGACTTCGCAGCATCCGGTGGCCGCGGCCTTACCGCCCTCCGCACATCGAACACTATAACGGTGAGGCAGACCCTTACGAGTTTGTGTAGGTCTACTCCACTGCCATCTCCGCGGCCGGGGGGGACGAGACAGTACAGTGCAACGTCTTCCCCCTCTACCTCTCAGGCATTGCCCGCTCCTGGTTCTACAACCTGAAGGCCGGCTCCATCAAGTCTTTCTCATAGCTCAAGCGGGAGTTCTGTGCCAACTTCCAAGGGAACTACGTGCGTCCCCTGGACTCCGCGCAACTATACACTGTCCGACAGAGGACTGGGGAAACCATCAGAAGCTTCTTCAAGCGCTTTGCTCAGGTAAAAAGCAAAGTGGCCCATGTCCCCGACTCTACGGTCATCGAAGCCTGCAAAAGCGGCATCCTCCCGGGGGAGCTCCACCGAAGGCTCTCCCGGAGCTGCCCCTCTTCAGCCGACGAGCTCTTCAACGTGCTCAAAAAGTACGCTCGGGCGGGGAAGATGACATCTGGAAGAAGACCCAGGGGGCTCCCGCCCCCGTGGACCGGGGGGCCAGGGATCCCCCCAAACGCCCCAGACAGGGGGGCCGTAGCGAGCCACGGCCTCGGGACACTTTTGTCCTTGAGGGCGGAGGCGGCTCGCGCAACCCCCCAAGGGGCAACCGCCCCTTCCCCAAACCGAAGGGCCATGGGGGAGGACAGTCTTCGCGCGGCCGGGAAGGCCCCGCGGGGAGAAGGCGGGAAGGACCGTGGTGCAGCTTCCACAGGTCCAGTACCCACGCTACCCGAGATTGTAGCCAGCTGCTGCAGCACTTCGCGGACTTCCTCGACCAGCGCGGGCAGGGGGGGGACTCCGGCCTCCTTGCCCCCTCGGCCAGCTATTCCGGCCCTTCCCGCTCCCGCGGGGGGTCAGCAGATGCAGGAGGGGGAGCGTTCAGAAGCTCTCCTGTTTCAAACTTCGCAGCGGCACATCAACGTCATCGTGGGAGGATCTGCCTCCGAGCGGGACTCTAAGCGCCAGCGTAAGGAGTACGCACGCGAGGTCAAGGTTGTGGGGGTGCTACACACATCCCCGCCACCAAAATGGTCGGATGTCCCCCTCACCTTCACGGCAGAAGACGTGCGGGGGGTCCGCTTCCCCCACGACGATGCGCTTATTGTCTCCGCGACCATCTACAACTGCCATCTGGCCCGTATCCTGGTGGACGGCGGGAGCTCCGCTGATGTCCTATTCTTGAAGGCCTTCAAAGAAATGCAAGTGGATGAGAAGATCCTGCAGCCCGCTGCCGGGCCCCTGCAAGGTTTTGTCCCGGGGAAGGCGATCCACCCCGTGGGCAAGGTAGATCTTCCAATGACCTTCGGCACCCCGGAGAACTACCGGACCGAGTTGGTCCACTTCGACGTAGTGGACCTCCCCTCCTCCTACAACGCGATTATGGGGAGGACGACAATCAACCGGCTGGGGGCTGCCACCCATCAAAACTATCTCTGCATGAAGATCCCCGGGCCGCATGGTGTGATCAACGTCCGGGGAGACCAAGACATGGCCCGTGCTCTATACGAGCGCGCTGCGGCCACAATCGGAAGCGTCAACCTCATAAAGATGCCCGGGGGGGAGGCTTCTCCCCCGGAACTAGACGCTGCTGCGCCACCACCCGGGAGGCCCCTCCTCAAGCCGCGTCCGGAAGGGGGCCTCCGGAAGGTCCTGCTGTCCCCGGGCAACGAAGATAAAACCGTCCGGATCGGGGCGGAGCTCTCCGAGGAGCACGCAGCGCAACTTGCGGCTTTTCTGCGCGAAAGCTCCGATGTTTTTGCGTGGAAACCTTCGAACATGCGGGGCGTCGCCCGGGAGGTCATTGAACACAAGCTCGCAGTGGCCCCCGGTCACCCCCCGGTCAAACAGAAGTTGCGAAAACTCTCCCTCGAGCGCCAAGAGGCAATCAGGGCGGAGATCACCCAGCTCCGAGAGGCGGGGTTCATTCGGGAGGTCCTGCACCCCGAGTGGCTCGCGAACCCCGTCCTCATCAAGAAATCAACCGGCAGGTGGTTGATGTGCGTGGACTTCACCGACCTTAACCGCGCCTGCCCCAAAGACAACTTCCCGCTCCCACAGATCGATCAGCTCGTCGACTCCACTGCGGGGTGCGAGCTCATGAGCTTCCTAGACGCCTACTCTGGCTACCATCAAGTCCGGATGGCGGAAGGGGACGAGGAAAAGACGAGTTTTATTACTCCCCTCGGAACCTTCTGCTACGTCCATATGCCCTTCGGGCTCAAGAACGCGGGGGCAACCTTCCAGCGCCTCATGACGTTGGTTTTCAAAGAGCAAGTCGGCCGCAACGTTGAAGTCTACGTAGACGACGCGGTTGTCAAGAGTCCCCGCGCAGCCTCCCACATCGACGACCTGGCTGAAACCTTCCGCAACCTCCGCGCGTTCAGGCTCAAACTCAACCCGGAGAAGTGCGCCTTCGGAGTGCGCGGGGGGAAGATCCTAGGTTTCCTCGTGTCCCAGCGGGGCATTGAGGCAAACCCCGAGAAGATCCGGGCGTTCCTAGATATGCCCCGCCGCGCTCCGTCAAGGATGTCCAGCGGCTCTCCGGCCGCCTAGCCGCGCTCAGCCACTTCGTCTCCCGGTCGGGGGAGCGAGGCCTCCAGTTCTTCAAGATTCTCCGAGGGCTCGAGGGGTTCCGCTGGACCCCCGAGGCCCAGGAAGTGTTCGACGACCTCAAGAAGTACCTCACGAGCCCTCCAATGCTCGTGAGTCCGTCTCCGTAAGAGCCCTTGCTCCTCTACCTCGCCGTGACTCCCATCGCCGTCAGCGCGGTCTTGGTGAAGGAGCAAGGGGGGCAGCAGCGTCCGGTGTACTACGTGAGTGAGGCCCTCCAAGGGGCCAAAACTCGGTACACGGAGATGGAGAAAATCTGCCACGCCCTCCTCATGGCGTCCCGGAAGCTTCGACATTACTTCCTGGGGCACCCCATCACCGTCCTGTTGTCCCTCCCCCTTGGGGAGGTACTGCGGAACAAAGAAGCCACCGGCCGGATCGGGAAGTGGGGGGCCGAGCTCGCCCCCTTCTCCCTGTCCCTTACCGGCCGCTCCGCCATCAAGTCTCAGGTCCTCGTCGACTTCGTCGCAGAGTGGACTCCCGCCTCTAGGTCCGGGGACGAAGATCTCCCTGTGCCGCCCCGACGCAGTGATCATTGGACCCTTATGTTCGATGGGTCGCTGTGTCTCGCCGGGGTTGGTGCGGGAGTAGTCCTCCGGAGCCCCGAGGGGAAGGAACTCGAGTACGCCGCGTGGCTCAAGTTCCCCGCAACCAACAACGTCACCGAATATGAGGCTTTGCTCCTCGGGATGCGCCTTACGCGCTCCCTGGGGATCCGGCGCCTCCTAGTCAAGGGAGATTCTCAGCTCGTAGTTTGCCAAATGGACAAGTCTTACCTGTGCCATGACGCAAACTTAAGTCTTTATTTGCAGGAAGTGCGAAAGATGGAGAGGCATTTCGACGGCCTCGAGGCCCGGCATATCCCACAGAGGGACAATGACCGGGCCGATGCCCTGGCTAGGGCTGCTAGCGCCCGGGAATCGCTCCCCAAGGGGGCTTTCTTGGAAGTCATCACAAAGCCCTCGGTGGCCTCCCCGGACACGGGCGATGAGCCTCACGTCCCGGAGGTCGCCGAGATCATCCGGACTCCGTCCTGGATGGACCCCCTCATCTCCTTCATTAAGGGGGAGGGGGACCCTCCTAGTGAGACCGAGGCTAAACGCCTCCGGGCTAAAGCCCGTGCATATCTCCTGCTGGAGGGGAGGCTCTACAAGCGGGGGGCTTCCGCCCTCCTGCGCTGCCTCCCCCGGCCGGAGGGACTTCAACTTCTCGAAGACATCCACACGGGGAGCTGTGGTTCTCACCTAGCCCCGCGTGCCATCGCGGCCAAGGCCCTCCGGCAGGGCTTCTACTAGCCCACGGTCATGCGCGACGCGCGAGACCTTGTCTCCGCGTGCAAGGCATGCCAGAAGATGGCTAAGGGCTCGAACCTCCCCCCTATAGCGCTGCAGACGATCCCCATCACTTGGCCCTTTGTGCGCTGGGGGATGGACCTCTTAGGGCCCTTCCCCCCAGCGCCCGGGGGATACAAGTATGCGGTAGTCGCGGTCGACTATTTTACAAAGTGGGTTGAGGCGGAGCCTTTGGCCAGCATCACGTCCCGGGCCGTTCAGCGGTTTTTCTGGAAAAACGTCGTATGTCGTTTTGGTGTCCCCCGTGAAATCACCGTGGACAACGGGACCCAATTCGACTCGGCTTATTTCTGGGAATTCTGCGAAGGCCTGGGGCTCGTCCTCCACTTCGCCCCGGTGGCCCATCCCCGGAGCAATGGGGCTGTCGAGAGGGTCAACGGCGTGATCCTACAGGGGTTGCACCGGAGACTCGAGCAAACCGCTTCTAAGCGGGGTGCATGGGCGGAGGAGCTCCCTAGCATCCTCTGCTCCATGCGCACGACCCCGTCCCGGGCGACGGGGCGTACTCCCTTCTCCCTGGTCCACAGGGCGGAGGCAGTCCTTCCCCCGGAGATCGGCTTCCGGTCGCTGCGGGTCGAGCTCCTGGAGGGAGCCACGCCCTCAGCGTACCAGGCCAACGAGGCCAACCAGCGTCTGGGGATCGACCTCGTGGAGGAGGAACGCGACCGAGCGCTCCTCCGCCACGCCATCTACGAGCAAGAAATGGCGCGCGCGTACAATCAGCGCGTGCACGAGAGGGCTTTCCGCCTTGGGGACCTTGTCCTCAAGCGTGTGACGGACCCCCAGGCCCAGGGTAAGCTCTCCCCCAAGTGGGAGGGCCCCTACAGGATCTCCGCGGTCCTGGGCTCGGGGGCCTACAAGCTCTCCAACCTTCAAGAGCAGGAGCTGAAGCACACGTGGAACTTGCGTTTACTTCGCAAGTTCTATGTTTAGCCTTACGGGCCTGTCCCCTCCCCCGGAGCGTTCACGCCGAAGGGGGAGGAGGGACACTGTATTTTCCTCCCCTTTCGCGGCTTCGCAGGGGGAGGCCTTGTACTTCATTTTATTAGCAATACATAGGTCTTGCTTTTCAAACTCTCATTGCAGGTCTCTCTCATTACCGCCCCTAGCGGCGATGCCCGCCCCTAGCGGCGAAGCCCTCCCCGCAAGGATGCCCTCCCCGTGAGGAAGTGGGCCAGGCCCAACAAGTCCCTACAACAGGAGTCCCACTCCCGTAGGGCGGCTTACGATCAGCCCTCGTGGACTGAGGTTGTAAGCGGCAACCCGGTCACAGTGGCCGTGGTAACGAGTCACTTTGGGAGACTAGTCCCCTGCCCAAACACTCAAGACCCGTCTTCGGGCACTTCCTCCTCCGGGAGTAGACGCTCTCCCCAGTGGGACGTCTAATGGCCTTCTTGGACCTATCTTCCTCCTCCGGGAGTCGACGTTATTCCCGGCTCCCCGTTTTCACGGCGACCGTATGATCGGCCCCTTGCGGCTTCATTGGATCTATCTTCCTCCTCCGGGAGTCGACGTTATTCCTGGCTCCCCGTTTTCACGGTGACCGGACGATTGGTCCCCGCCGACCTTATTCCCGGCTCCCCGTTCTCACAGCGACCGGATGAATGCCTCCCGGAGACCCTATTCCTGGCTCCCCATTCTCACGGTGACCGGACGATTGTCTCTCGGAGAAGTCACGGATTTCTCGGGCATTTTCTTCCCCGAAGACCCTATTCCCGGCCCCTCATTCTCAAGGCAACCGGACGAATGTCTCCTAGGAAGTTCACCTCCGGAAATCTCATCGGGTTCTCTTGGACATTTCTTCCGCATGAGGCTTTATTCCCGGCTCCCCGTTCTCGCGGCGACCGGACGATTGTCTCCCGGAAGTTCTTCTCCTTGAAAACCTCGTTTTAAAATTTTCTAACTTAGAAAATTTCCTATGCTACAGGTGACTTCCATCCCGGGGGCCTTGTTACCCCCACAGCGCGCGGAGCTATTCTCCGGCCCGCTGTGGGCGGGGGGGATAAGGAACCCCCGGGTGTCGACCGCGTCGCCCACGAGGAAACTTAGCTCATCCTTGTTAAGATGAGTCGTCCGGACCATCCAAGAAGAAGAAAATAAAGAGGCAATGAAAGGAAACAACAACAGCTTTATTGATTGTCAAACCCGGAGGACATCTTCCCCCTCCGGTGGGCTTCTGAAACGATACAACCTGGGTTCTAACCCGGGGGATTCTCTAAGCCCTAAGGTTCCTACACCTAATACTCCCGGGTTCTAACCCGGATGCCCGTATGCGGTGCCGAGCGTCCCGGAGCACATCTTCAGGCCAGAATTCGTATCCCGCCGGTGGAAGTATCCGGAGGGGAGGGATCATCCGGAGCCCCGGTCGTGGAGGGGACAATTCGGCACGATGATTATCAAAGTTGTCCAAGTGCCACTCCGGACGCCACCTCAACCGGATCGGCTCCCGGACACTATCCTCGCCGCGATTCCCGGAGACAAGGCTTAGGAAGATCAAAGCCGCTTGGGCGTCCCCCGGGGAGCCCCTCCCGGACCTTCGCCCGGGAGCAACCTCCCGGGAACCCTGGTAACAGTAAATTCAATTTAAAGACAGAAAAAATTCTAACTTCATTGCATTCGAAATGTTTTTGTACAAGTGTCCGGGGCTTCTTCTAAGAAGCTACCGGGATCAAAATCCTAAGAAAACAAAAGAGGGCCCTAGCTAAGACCCGGGGGGAGGCTCATACATGTTCGTTGGCGTCCTCCCCCCGGGGGGCTTCTTCCAAGGCCGGGGCTGGGACGTCTCCCGCCGGAGGTGCCGGAGCCGGGAACCACGCCCGGATGATCCGGTCGTAGAACCCTCCGGCAAGCTGCTCTACCTCCCGGCGCGAAGGCTCGAAGGAGTCCGGGAAGCTTCGGGGGATGCGGCCCCCGATCGCCCGGGCGTCGACCCCCCGGAACTCGACGAGCCCCGCAGCGGCCGCGACGACGGGGATCACCCGGCCCCGCGCCCGAACGTCGGCAGCCTCTGGGATGGCGAAGACCTGTGCGTTGAGAAAACGCACAGCCTCCACGAGGGTCGCTGGCGGCACCTCCCTGCTCCCGGAGCCTAGGCTTACGCCAAGGCCCTCGAGGGCCGACCGGACGGAGCGGCCCGCGTCCGCCACCGCCCGGACGCTCGAGCTCTCGAGCTCCCAGAGCGCCTCCTCCCTCACCTTGGCCTCCTCCCGGAGGCGGCCGTTGACGGCCACGGAAATATGGACCTAGGCCCGGACCCGGGTCAATTCCACGAGGGCTTCGTCGCGTTCCCGCAGGGCCTCCTCGCGCTGCCCTACGGAGGCCGCGGCCCGGCCCTCCGCCTCCTTAAGCAGCCGGGCGACCCGCTGCTCAAGGCCCCAGGTAACAGCTGCAACCTACAAAATATATAGAGTTAGAAAAATTTCAAAGTGCAGGGGATGAATGAAGACGTTATGGACTCGGGTTACCTGGGCCCCGAGGGACTAAAGCCCCTCGAAACGCTCATGGAGCGTCCCTTCCGCGACGAAGGCCTGCACCTTCCGGGTATGCAGGCCCTCCGAGTAGCGGGCGACCTCCCTCGCGGGAAGCAGAGGGCTCTCCCACCCAGCACCGCCAGCGCGGCCGGGGGGGTGTCCCCGGACCTCAAGGTCCGGTAACGCGGCAGGCGTCACCGGCGTCTTCGTCGATGAGGAAGTGCCCCCCAAAGACGTGGCAGAGGAGCTCTCGGCGGGAGCCCCCGCCCGGGGGGGAACCATCAGGCCTTTCCCTGCCCCGGGCCGGAAGGTCCTCGGGGCCTCCTCCTCCAGAGGAACCTCGTAGACCGAGGGGCTCCCCCCCTCGTCCACCGGCCAAACCCGCGGAGGCGAGGCCTCCGCGAATCTCACCTCCAGCCTCTCCGGCTCCAAAGAAGCCGGAAGGGGTAGGAGGGGCTCCACCAAGAGCAGCGACGGGGCGTAGTTCGCCGAGTCGGACGCCGCCCCGCCCGCGGTCGCCTCCTTCCCCCGGGCCTCGACGGGGCCCTTCGGGGGAGGTGTTGCTTCCTTCCGGGCCAGTGCCAGGGCACGCTCGCTCCCGGGAGTCTTGCCCCGGGGCTTCGCCGGTGTCGCCGCCGGCGTCGTCGACGGGCTGGGGGTCTTTTGGACCCGGGCCTTCTTGGGCTCCGAGCCCCCGGCCGCCTCCTTCCCCCGTTTGTGCGACCCGGGGGTGGGGAGAGGCTTCCTCTCTGGCAGCTTTAGCCCGTAGGCCGCCGCTACCAAGTTCTTGGGAGGGCCCTCCCCCACGGCGCGCACGACGCGCTCGTGCTCATCGGCGAAGTACCTCCCCAGGGGGTTCTCCGCCTTCTCCCGCGCCGCCGGGTACGGCCGGACTACAAGAGGTAAAGAGTTAGTTAAAATTTCAAAAATTCGTAAATACAATGCAGCAGGTTCCCGGAGCTTACGTCGCATCACCGGCTTCACCGGGGGCCGCTGCTCGGGGCCCATGCCGATCCCCCTCTTCCCGCCGATGAAGGGGGAGATTCGGAGGAGAGCCATCTCCTCGGCGGCGTCCCGCATCAAGCAGGTCTTCTTGGAGAGGATCACCTTGCCGAGGAGCTCGAACTGCTCGTCCGTCCACACCGGAGGCTTCAGCGCGGACGACCGGCTGTAGGTGGGGGGCTCCGGGGCGTACACCACCGCCTCGTCCCGGACCCGGAGGTAAAACCACCTCCGGACCCAGTCCCCCCAGTGGTCCCGGGAGGCCGCCGCTGGGTAGTCGATCAACAGGGACGGCAACATTTGGACCATCACCGAACCGAAGGGGGACTTGGGGCCCCCCTTCACCAGGTGGGAGGTCCGCGCGGCCTGTTCGTAGAAGTACCGGAAGGCGCGAAGGGTGGGCTCCCGCCCGGTCGCTGTCTTGTAGAGCCAGATGAAGAGGCCCATCCGGACGAGCGCGTTCGGGGTGAGGTGGTTGAGAGCCACCGCGTACTCCTTGAGAAACTCCCGGAGCATGGGATGCACCGGGAGCCGGAGCCCCGCCTCCAGGAAGGCCTCGAAGGCCACGACCTCTCCGGGCCTGGGGCGGGGGGCTCCGTCTTACTTCACGGGGACTGGGATGTCCCCGTCCGCTACGACGCAGCGCTCGACCAAGGACTCGGCGTCCTCGACCGTGAACTCCGACGCCCAGAGGAAATCCGGAGGGATTTCCTCCGGGGGCACTTCCGTGGTCTTCACCCGACCCTTGGGTGCCATGAGGTTAGTCTTCTTCTTTTTCGGTGGCTAACCTTGCAGGAGGCTACTGCTAAAATTTCCGGACGTCCGCTACCGGGCAAAAGCTACCGGAAAGAGCTACTGGGAGAGGGCTACCGGGAGAGCAAAGATTGCTAGGGCTGGAAGTTTGGAATGAACTCCCGGGCCCCCCAAGGCCCTATTTATAAGGGCGGGACGTGGTCTAGATGCGTGCCACGTGGCACCCACGGAGCAATCTGGACCGCAGAAGTTCAAACCGTGCGCGGGAAACGAAGGGACGGGCGCGTGAATCGAGGCGCCGGTTCGAACCGCGCGCGCATTTATGGCGAAACGGCGCGGCCTTAAGCGTGGGGCACGGAAACCAAGCGTCGCGGCTCCGGTGACTTGGCCCGGAGATCTTCCCGGTGACGTGTGCCATACCCACCGGGGACTCGAGCATCGTCCCCGGCGTGCATGGGGGGCTGCTGTCGGGGGAAATCTCCGTGGGACTAAGTCCAGGTAAGTTGCGTCACGATTGCCCGGTGACGTGGCCGCCGGTGCCCTCCCGGGCGCCGCCATTTGGCTCCCAGGACGTGGCCTCCGGTGCCGTCCCGGGCGCCGCCTTTTGGCCCCCGGGATGTGGCCGCCGGTGCCCTCCCGGGCGCCGCCATTTGCCCGGGGACGTGGCCTCCGGCCCCTCCCCGGGCGCCGCCTTTTGGCCTTGGGGACGTGGCCCCCGGTGCCCTCCCGGGCGCCGCCATTTGCCCGGGGACGTGCCCTCCGGCTCCTCCCCGGGTGCCGTCATTTGGCTCCCGGGACGTGGCCTCCGGTGCCGTCCCGGGCGCCGCCATTTGCCCGGGGACGTGGCCTCCGGCCCCTCCCCGGGCGCCGCCTTTTGGCCCCGGGGACGTGGCCCCCGGTGCCCTCCCGGGCGCCGCCATTTGGCTCCCTGGACGTGGCCTCCGGCGTCGTCCCGGTCGCCGCCATTTGCCCGGGGACGTGACCGTCGCTCCGCCCCGGCCGCCGCCATTTGGCTCCCGGGACGTGGCCTCCGGTGCCGTCCCGGGCGCCGCCATTTGCCGGGGGACGTGACCGCCGGCTCCGCCCCGGGCGCCGCCATTTGGCTCCCGGGACGTGGCCTCCGGTGCTGTCCCGGGCGCCGCCATTTGCTCGGGGATGTGGCCTCCGGCCCCTCCCCGGGCGCCGCCTTTTGGCCCCCGGGACGTGGCCTCCGGCACCGTCCCGGGCCTCATCGCCCTCCTAAAGGTAAAATCTCGAATTGTTTGTCACGTGCAGGTCAAGCGAGAAGCGCCTCGGGAACTAGCGACCACCTATCAAGCATCCAAGGCGTTTGACCGGGAGAAGGACGGTCCTACCCTTCCATCTGACGGTGGCCTCCGGGGTAGTTTAGGTTTTTTGCTTCTTTTTGGGGCTATAAATAGCCCTTGTACCCCTCTGTTGTAAGGGATCGGTTCTCTTTTATTGGAATAGCTAAACTCACAGACGTGCTCCGGAAGCCTCTCCCCCGGAGAGAGCCTCCCCAGCCGACTCCGGTCGGGAGCGTGTCGACAGGACTAGGGTCCCCACCGGGACCCGAACCTGTATAAACCCGTGTGTCATTTGTTGTGCTTGTCCGGCAGGGGAGGACCGGTCATCCGGTCAACCCGCGCCGCATAATCTTTGCTAGGATCATTCACAAAACCTGCCGGGGTATCCGCAATACCACGACAGATGTGGTTTGCCCTAGCAAGACAAAGGCTAAACCGAGCAAGAAGAGCTCAGGAAAAGGTAGAAAGAAAAGGTCAAAGTCGGAATCTTCATCTCAAGACGGTTCTATATGCCCTTCGGCATCCAACTCGACGGTATCAAATTCTAACCTCTCTAATAATGAGGTCATGGATATAATTATAGAGTTAAAAGGCTTGCTTGGCAATATGACTAAAAATCTTAGCACTTTAAAGAGTGATTACTCATCTTTGAAAGTGAAGCATCAAGAATTGAAAAATTCTTATGACTCCTTGCTTGCCAAGAATTCTATTAGCTCAACATGTGTATTAGTTGTTAGAGCTTCTTGTGACTCCCCTATTGATCCATCTCTAGGGTTACACACTTCTACTTCACATGCTAGCAATAATTCATTGGTTAATTCATGGTTAAATTCAAATGCTAGTCTTGTGGACACTAGTACTTCATGTAAAAACTTATCTAATGATTTAATTATAGATTCGCATGCTTGTACGGATGATACTAGTAACTCATGCCATGATTCATCTAGCGACTCATCTCTATTCCATGGTGTTGGTTCTAGTCAATCATCATTTGATATGCCTAGCTCATCTAGTGATTTTTGTGCTATGCCTTATAGTTCATTTACTTGTGATGAGATACCGTCATGTTCTTATCATATTTCACATGCTAACACGGAATTATCTCAAGCATCTAAAGTCAAAAATGATGAACTTAGGAGTAAAGTAAATAGATTGAGCAAAAACCTTTCTAGATGTCATGTGGGTAATGCTATGTTTGTTAAACCCCCTTTAGAACATAAATATTCATTTAAAAAGAGAAAATTAAATCATGCACACTCATCTAGTAAGAGGCATAATATACTCTATCACACTCATACAAATTCCTTCAAAAAGCCCTCTCATACTTTATGTTTATCATATCACTTAAAAGGGCAACATTCGTATAAGTGTGCATCAAATGTTTTTGAAATTGGTTCTTTTGACTTTTATTTGATTTCTTGCTCTAAAAAGGGTTTAATTGCAAAACCTATTCATTGTCATTTTCAAAAATCTAAAGATAAATCAATTTGGTACCAAAAGACCTATGCGACAAGGCTAGAGGGCCTCGCATGGTTTGGGTACTAAAAAGGGTTTAAATCTTTTTGATGTGGTTCATAAAATCTTTTACATTGCTTTTTCTCCTTTTTATTCTTTGATTGTTTTAAATCTTTATGGCCAACTATGTAAAAGAATGAAAATTTGAAACTTATGTTGCTACATCTTTAGGGGTAATAATTTATGAATGCTTCCGTTACTCATCATACCCCTATATGTGAAATGTTTCAAACTTACAATTATAAGTTTTTAAATTGAGCTCATTTGGTCAAAAAGTCAATTTTCCATCCAAAAGGGAAAACATCATCAATTCTTATCAAAATAGTTTTCAAAATGTATTTAAAAGATTTTTAGAGGCTTTGGATGAAGAAATGATGTTAAAAAGTATTTCTATTAAAAACTAGTCTCAAAAAGATCTTCGAGTATCTTATTTTTCAACAAAATCGTTTTCAAACACAAATCAAAATCTATTTGGTTTTTGCTAAAACTTGCTTTACAAAACTCCTAGATACTCTTAATCCGAATAAATTTGATATTGAAAACTTTCTCAAAAGAGTTCTCATTTGAAAGTTATGGGTATTTGAATCTCACCGAAAAACTTGCTTTAACCCGAAATACCCTAAACATGCAAAACATGGGTTTGACCACTTATATGGCCTTTGTGTGTGAAACTAGACTCAAAATGAAAATCAAATTTGAACTCTATTTGCAAAAGTTTGTCAAAATTCAATCCTTTTACTTAATACAAACATTATTTGGCCATAACTCTCAATTGAAAATTCCTTTTTGGAAAATTCTTTTTTGGAAAATGTACTTGATGAATTGAAAATCATATCTGCAAATTTTCATCTCATTTGGACATGATTTGAGCAAAATTGACTCTTTTCACAAATCGAAAATGAAATCTGAAAAATTCAGTTTTCTCATGGTTTTGGGCTGATTTGTCATTTTCATATATCTTTATTTGTTGACTATTTGAAGAAAGTTTCTATATTACATTTTATCCTCTATGATTGTTCTTTCTTGGTAATTTATTTCAAAATTATTAGAAGTCACTTGCATAGATTTCCAGGTGCGTTTAAAAGGGTAAAATGAATTTCTGAAACCTGAAATCTGAAACTTTAAACCTGACAAACATTTGTCTTTTTCATATCTCTTTATTGGTTGACTATTTGAAGAAAGTTTATATATGACTTCTTATGCTTTATGGTTGATATTTCTTGATAATTAATTTCAAAATTAATGGAAATCATGTGCATAGATTTTCAGGTGCGTTTAAAAGTGTAAAATGAACTTCTGAAACCTGAAATCTGAAACTTTAAAATCTGATCAACATTTGTCTTTTTCGTATCTCATTGTTGGATCATATTTTGGCTTCACTATAAAAGGAGATATTGTTCCTCATTGCATTATCTATCTCCAAAATTTAGTTTGGAATTTTTGGAACTTTTTTGCATATGTGTTGATGATTATAAAGAAGCCAACATGTTTAAGAAAATTTTAGTCTATTTGGATGTTAATCACTCAATTCTTTCAAATTACTAAAATAATTGAATCTTGGATCTTCATGGAAAGTTCTTGTGTTGATATTTTCTATCTCTATGAAACTTTTCATGAGTTTTGGTGGTTATTTGAATGTTTTCTCGATTTGAGTTCTTTTGGATTATTGTTGAGCTCTTGATTTTCAAATAGATCATTTTCATCTCTTGCATATTTTTCATGACCAAACTTGGATGACACATTTAGGGGAAGCAACTTCAAAGTCATTGAATCCTTGTATACCCTAATTGTGCACACATACCAAATTATGTATATGTTTTGTAAAAAGAGTCATTTTCGAGTAAAAAAGTAAAAGGAGCTCAAAACTTTCAAAATGTTCAAAATTACCACAAAACCTTCACAAATATGTTTCAAATATGTTTTCAAAGGTTTTGAAGGTGAAACAAAAGGCTTTCGAGCAAAAATGCAAAATTTTGACAAAATTGAAGTCTTCGGGATCTTGTTTTAGCCCAAAATGATTTATTTTCATAAAACAAGATGGGTTGAGATTTGATAAAAACTTTCTACATGAAACATTTCGAACTCACTCACCCAAAGATAGCTCGTATTGAACTTATTCCCAAAAGGCCTATGGTTTTCAAATTATCACATATCCTAGGTCGCCCGAAAACGGCTATCGACCCGAAAATACCCAAAAGTGCATCTTTGTGATTTTGGCTATTTGGACTAAAATTTCTTCCATGTCTTGGTTTGAAATGGTATTTCAAACTCATCTAAGTCCAAAACTTCAGAAAAATCCGAGTTTCTTCAAGAATTGAAGTTTTTCAAGAAAATTACTTTAGTTTTACCCTTTTACCCAAAAATCACTTTTTGAGAACTGATTTCATGATCTCCTTCAAATAAAATCCATTCTATTGGTATCCAACTAAGTTCCTATCTTGATATTCAAATCTATTATGGAACTTGAATCAATGTTTGAAGCGAAATTGCAAAAATCACAAATTTTCAGAAGTTTCAGGTGTATTTCGGAACTGTCCGGACATTTTCCGCCCAGAGCGGGACTCTATTCGCCCATTTCGGACTTTGTCCAACCCTAGCAGACTTTGTCCGGCCTGTGTGCAAACTGGATGGTTGTTTAACTTTTCAGCTGTTTCTTGTTACTCCCTGTTTTGTGAGATCCTAGCTTTCATTTCTCCTCATATTTTGCAAATTCTTCATGATTCTTTTGCTGAGATTTGAAAATCTTCTAATTGTGTTTTTGAATAACAAGTAAAGATTTTTTTCATGATTTTGGAGCATATTCAAATGAATTTGAGATTTGAGTTTCTTTTTGGAAGTTTGAACTCCTAATTAGGTCATATGCTTTTCTCCCATCTTGATGACCCAAACATGTTTCGACAAATCTCCTTTTGGCATATTCCTTATTTGTATGTTCCTCTTGTGTTCAATGCAATAAGAAATGGAATTTTTTGAACATTGACATTTTTGTCTCAAATTTAGTGGGTTTAAAAGCTCAAAATCCTTTCCTACATCAAATGATTTCCAAAAATGAAAAGTTTGACACAATCATCATCAACCATTCAATCGAGACATTATATTCTTGTGTGTCAAATACATATTGATGACATGACTTTTGATTATACTAGTGAATCACTCTATCAAGAATTTTTGTGAGATGATATTTAGGGAAAGCGAGATGATTCAAAAGCTACGTCACTTCCATGCACGACAAAACAAGCAACTCAAGAACGCGATTTTCAAGAATAAATTCAAGCATGTGAAGCAATCGCGCGCTCAAAAGCTTCGAGATGCAAGATGATGAAGCTATTACAACTCTCAAACCTACAAATGAACATCTCGACATGGATGAACACAAACAAGCGGTCAATTCTAAACCCTATCAATCATTGTTTGGTAGTTTTGTTTTATTTTACCGCATTTTATTCCGTCATCATATTTAGTGATTGCAAATGTACTAGAAATTGATCATTTCCTAAGGAATGTCATATGATTGCCATGAAATGCATTCTTAGGTAATTGAAATGCAATCCTAGATAGATCTTTGATATCCAAAAATACAAATTTTGAATTACTTAATTATTTGGATTTGGATCTTATGACTTGAAGGATAGATCGAAATAATACATCCGATGGTTGTTGTACTTAAATTCTTATGGATGAAAACAAAACATTGGATTATCTAATTGCTTTCGAATAAATGCCACCCTTATGAAATATTGAAAGTGTCGTAAAAATGTTGAGTAATTTGATTCAGAACTCTTGGTTAAAGTATATTGATATACGACACCATTGTATACAAGAGTTTGTGGCATGAAGAGGTTTAGAGTTGGATCTTGATATGGCACATATGCATCTAGCGAATATGTTCACATCAAATTAGACGCATCTAGATTTTGAATGTTCAAAAATGGATCAAATGCCATAGATATAAATATCATCGATATATTCATTATATGTTGATTGTTTTGATGTCCTCTCTATATTTTGAATGTGATTTTCAAAATCCCTTTAAACAAACCTTCTTGAAATCATGTTTTTGCATAAAAACCATTTCATATAAACTCTCATGACCTAGAAAATATTGTTTCTCAAATTTTAAGCTCTCAACCCTTCCTTTTTTGTGCTTGATGACAAAGGGGGAGAGATAGTGTTTGATAGTGTTTGAGAGAGAATGGTTTAGAGATAAGCTTTAGAGAGCTTTAGAGAAAGCTTTAGGGGGAGAGACTTTAGGAGAGTTTGGGAGAGATGTATATCTCTTCACTTATAAGATTAGATGTTGTATTCAGTTCCGATATATTTTTGCATATATTGAGGGGGAGCTGAAGAATCTTTTTTGGATTTATTGAGCTTATAAATGGTGTTGTCATCAATCATCAAAAATGGGGAGATTGTTGGATCTAGGTACATCTTAGTATCTAGCTTTTGATGATTAATGACGATTTGGATAAATCCATTGTGATTAAAGTTAATCTGAAGATGTCAGTTTTGATGATCAAATGACAAATTAGATAAATCCTGATTTAGCACAAGTGAATTGAATTGATTATCAGTAAACCCTGAATTGGATGTTTCCTCAGTTGCGGGTTTGATATTGATGCATATGTAGAGGAGGAGCTCGGTGGTTGCATCAAGCTTGTGCTGATTGATTGATCAAAATGTAACATGTTAAATCTTGAGACTGATGACTCCAGTTGTGGATTTTATATCGATGCACATGTTGAGGGGGAGCTCATCACTTTGGTCATCTATGTTGATTGATATCATGATATGAGTAGTATAGATCGTGTGCGTATGTGTTTATCATCTACGAGCTATATGATTGTATTTTATCTTATACTAATTTGCTACTCGTTGAAAATAGTTTGTCATGTCTTTTGAAAGGGAAACCGTTGAGCTAACTCCTGTGTGGAGTAGTTTCTCTAGAGGTGATTAATGACGACTTATATATGAGACTAATGTTGTGCATTGAGTGTACGTATTGTAGTCTCAGTTTGATTGCAGGATAAAAGCGAGCAAGGATGTGAGGAGGATGAAGACGATATGAGACATCCCGAGCAAGGTCAAGCTTAGCAAGGACGAGCTTTGCGATGACGAGCGTCGAGCGATCGAGCTTCACGAGGTCAAACTCCACCTAAGGTAAAATCCAAGATTAAGGATTGTTTTCTTAGGTTTTACCGGTCTTGGTGTTTGGAGACAGACCGGGTTGATAGGTTTCTTTTTACTAGTTTGACCGTACTATTAAGAGGGGTCGAAAACTAGTAGCTTGAATCTATCTAGTGCGGAAGCTCAGATTCATTCATATCATCTTGCACTACTGTCTTGCTTTGCTAGTGAGTCTAAGTGTAGTTCATGTGCATTAGATTAAATGTTTTGAAAATTGCACTTAGTCGTGATCGCCAGCTATTTAAATTGGTTTATTTATCTAGAGCTGGTCGTGGTCGTATTTGCATATTCTGATCGTATCAGTGTTGATACGTGGTCGTGGTCGTGTCGCTTGTTTGGCGGCCTTCTGTTTAGGGTTTGGACGTGGTCGTAGGAGTTCGTACTGGTCGTACTAGTCTTTGGCTCGCTTGCGTACGCTCGACCAAACTCTATCGACCACCTATTTTCGATCGGATGTCAGACCTGTGTGGTCATGGTCATTACTGAGTGACAGCAATCACATCCGCGAGAAAACAGCAAAATCTGTATGTGCAAATACCCCAAATTGCATTTGAGATGTTTTTTGGATTGAACATTTTGATAGTAGGAAAGTTTCTGAGTTTTCTAGAAGTTTCTAGACCTTTATAGGTCTTGCTCCTGTTGATAAAATTGTAGATCTCTAAGTTATCTTTCCAACAAGCTGAAAATCACCTCAATCGGATCTCTGAACCAAAAGTTATGCTTATTTTACTGTCAGTGTGCAGTGAGCCAGACTTTGTCCGAAATGGCCGGACATTGTCCAGCCTGTACAAATTTTTTGAGCCGAGAAATGAAACAAAGACAAATGCATCCGTCTGGGGCTATCTGTCCGAAGTGGCCGGACATTGTCCGATATGGCCGGACAATGTCCGGCCTTCACAAAAAATGCCCCCAACGATCTCTGACACGTTGTGCAACGAGCGTAGTTTTTTATATATTGGCCAGACAGTGTCCGAAGTGGTCGGACATTGTCCGGCCTGTACAAAAATGACGCATCTGGTTGCAAACGGCAAGTTTTTCTTTGAGGGCTATAAATACTTCGTGTTTGCCTTCATTTGTGGGTGCTCAAAGAGTTCATTCTTCAGCTGAAAACCTAGCCAATTGATTTGCATTTGAGTTATTGCATTTAGAGGCTAGAATTGAGCCCAAATCTTGAGTAGATTTGAGAGAGAGCTTGAGGGAGATTGTGTGAGTGTTTAGTGCACTTCATCTCCATTAGATTGCTAGAGCTAGAGTGTTGAGCATATCATTTGCATCATTGAGCTTCTAGCACGTGGTTGATTCAAGTGAAAGCGCATCTGGCTTGTTACTCTTGGTGATCGCCTTCGCCTAGATGGTGCCGGAGGAGAGCCGAGATCTCTCCAATTGAAGTTTGTCAGAGAGGCCGGCAAAAGATTGTGAAAGGTGTGGTGCTCGCCTATCTGGTGTGGAGAAGGAGCAACCCTAGTGAGATATCCTTCGTGGATATAGAAGCGAGGCTCCGAGCGAGCGCTTCAACGAGGAGTAGGGGAGACCGGGCGAGTCTCCGAGACCTCGGTAAAAATATTGTGTCAATTGCGTAATTCTTATTTGCTTTATATTCATCTTGACACAATTGCTTATATCACTATTGTTGCATGTATTGTTAAATATTTTATATGGTTGAATGCAACTAGTCGATTGAATTGTTTTAAGCCTTATTGTATAATCTAACTCAAACAATTATCTTGTTGAAATAGCTTAGTGGGGAAGAAAATTTAAAAGCCTCCTAATCACCCCCCCTCTAGTTGGCATCCTCGATCTTACAACTTGGTTTCAGCTGAAACTGATTTTGCCAAATGGGTTTACTAAATTCAACAAGCAGGTATACAACGATAAAAGACATAATTAAGTGTCTTTGATCAGGTTTTGAGCAAGATGAAAACAGGAAGATTAGGGTAATTAGGGTCTGAATTTTGGCGAGGAGGAAAACTGAATCTAAGGATGAGATTTTGAGATTTTGCCTGAAGAGAATTCTGTTCAGAATAGCGATTGGGAGACATTCCCTGAATTCCCTCAAGGTTTGGAGTTTATTTGTGGCTTTTAGCCTTTTCAGGCTTCTGAGAAAATCGAAAAAGGATCAATCTAAAATACTTTTGGACTAAAATGCGAAAATGATCTAAAAGGTGGAGTTTAGCTGCCAACTTTTTAAATTAAGATAGTGGCATACCTAAGATCATGATTCTGTGATAAGAGATCAAAAATGGGGTTGAGACATCCGAGAATCCAGTGAAGATATGTTGGCTGGCAAGCTAAAGAGGTAGCAAAATTTGGGATGTTACAGCCCATGCCTTGGCTCGGAGGCGCTTCACCTCGGCGTCACCGGAAGGCTCCCCCTCCTCCCTTATAAAGGAGACGAGAGGGTCCATCCAGGACGTGAACCAGGTGATCTCAAAGACCTCCGGGTCGTGGGACTCGGGGTCTGTCGACGATTTGGACTCGGGGTCCTTGGTCGATCTTATGCAAATTTGTGAGTTGCGGGACCTTTCAGGGCGCTCCTCCGGGAAGGTAGGATGAGTAATATCTATACGGGCACAAAAGAATTTATACAGGTTCGAGCCCTCAATGGTGGGAGTAATAGCCCTACGTCCTATTGTGATTTCACTATGTGAGATAAATATTTACAAGAGGGTGGAAGAGATGATCACAGGCGAAGATCTCTTCTATGTTAGTGTCTATCTAACTATGTCTAAATCTTCAGGTTATTTGGACTCCTGGTAATTCTTGTACGCTTAATCGCCCTTGGAACGTGCATTGACCGCCCTTTTATATCAACCAAAAGGGAGCCAACACGAAACGAGCTCGAACGGTTACTGGGATGCAGTTTTGTCAACTGCTCGTAACTTCCACGTAGGCTTAACACGTGTAATCAAGGGATAACCGCACATGTTAACCTCCTGGAAGTTGTCTTCATACATGGAAAGATCCTCGTGATACTCAGGATATGCCTGTTCAAAGGATTAGATCTTCACGAGTTATTCTGGTCACAAATAGTCAATGACCCTCTGACCGTGCATTGTCTACAGTCTTCTAACCGCGCACTGTCTACGGTCTCATGATATCGCAAGGCTGCGATCATAAATCATCTTTGTATCCTCGCCCTTCTTGTCATTTGAGACCATAGCGACGGACTTATAGACACACGTCTAATCTGATTTTGTGTTAAACCAGACGTGTATTATTTTGAAATAGCTCGGGTGATAATCCTCATTTGGTTCCACGCCTGGAGGGGTCACTGAGGGCTTCGCGATGATCTCTAGGAAGGCGCCCCAGGCCAAGGCGTCAGCGCGATCATTGTCCCTCAAGGGATATGCTGGGCCTCCAGGCCCTCGAAGTATCTCTCCATCTTACGCACCTCTCCCAAGTAAAGACTCAGGTTTGTGTCATGGCACAAGTATGACTTGACCATTAGGCAAACCACGAGTTGGGAGTCCCCCTTGACCAGGAGGCGACGAATACCCAGGGAGCGTGCGAGATGCAGCCCCAGGAGCAAGGCCTCGTACTCGGCTACATTGTTCGTAGCAGGGAACTCGAGCCTCGCTGCATACTCCAGTGTCCTTCCCTCTAGGCTCTGGAGGACTACCCCTGCGCCAACCCCGGCGAGACACAAGGAGCCATCGAACATGAGTGTCCAATGGTCATTGCGCTAGGGCGGCTTGACAGGAGTCTCCCCCTCCGTCCCGGAGGTGGGGTTCCATTCCACCACAAAGTCAGCGAGGACTTGTTATTTGATGGTGGAACGACCCGTAAGGGAGAGGGAGATGGGAGCCAGCTCGGCCCCCCACTTCCCAATCCGACCAGTGGCCTCCTTGTTTCGCATCACCTCCCCAAGTGGGAGGGAGGACAGGATCGTGATCAGATGTCCCAGGAAGTAGTGGCGGAGCTTTCGGGATGCCATTAGCAGGGCATAGCAGATCTTCTCCACCTCAGTGTACCGTGTCTTAGCCCCTTGAAGGGCTTCGCTCACATAGTATACAGGGTGTTGCTGCCCATCTTGCTCCTTTACTAATACCGCGCTTACAACGATCAGAGTGGCGGCGAGGTAATGGAGCAGGGGTTCTTCCGAAGACGGGCTTACGAGCATTGGACGGATCGTGAGGTACTTCTCCAGGTCTTCAAAGACCACCTGGGCCTCGGGAGTCCACTTGAACCCCTCGAGACCCTGTAGGATTTTGAAGAACTGGAGGCCACGTTCCTCCGACCGCGAGACGAAGCGGCTTAGCGTGGCCAAGCGGCCGGTAAGCTATTGTACGTCTTTCAAGGAGCGTGGAGAGGGCATGTCCAGTAGGGCCCATTGGCCTCTATGCCTCGCTAGGACACGAGGAAGCCAAGCAGCTTCCCCCGCGCACGCAGAAGGTGCACTTTTTTGGGTTGAGTTTCAACTCGTACTTGTGGAGGTTGCAGAAGGTCTCCGCTAAGTTGTCAAGGTGAGCGGCCGCACGGAGGCTTTTGATGACCTCGTCGTCGACGTAGACCTCAATGTTGCTGCCAATCTGGTCCTTGAGGACCAGCGACATGAGGCGCTAGAAAGTTACCCCAGCGTTCTTTAGCCCGAAGGGTATATGGACGTAGGAGAAGGTGTCGAGGGGAGTTAGAAAACTCATCTTTTCCTCATGCTCCTCAGCCATCCGGACTTGGTGGTAGCCCAAATATGCGTCCAAAACATAAGCTCACACCCCGCGGTCGAATCAACCAGCTAGTCGATCCACGGGAGTGCGAAGTTGTCTTTTAGGCAAGTTTTGTTGAGGTCGGTGAAGTTTATGCACATCCTCCACTTATCGCTCGACTTCTTCATGAGGACGGGGTTCGCTTGCCACTTGGGGTGCAAGACCTCCTGAACAAACTCTGCCTCTCGTAGCCTAGCGATCTCGGCCTTGATGGCCTCTTGGCGCTCGAGGGAGAGCTTCCTCAACTTCTGCTTTATCGGGGGGCGACCGGGCGTTACCGCAAGCCTGTGCTCGATAACATCCTAGGCGACGCCCCTCATGTCAACGGGTCTGCACACAAAGACATTAGAGTTTTTGTGGAGGAAGGCCGCGAGTTGTTCCGCGTGCTTTTCCCCGTCCTCCGGGGAGAGCTGGACTTTTTGGAGGTCTCCCTTCGGGTGTGGTTTTGGGAGAAACTTCTTGGAGGGGACGGCCAGGGTGTCCGGAGCCGAGGGGCACCTCTCCCCCCTGGGGACTTGATCAGGCTGACGCTCCCGATCATCGCAGCAGCGCGCTCGTAAAGAGCACGGGCCACGTCCTGGTCACCTCAAGCAGTGATCGTGCCACGAGGCCCAGGGATCTTCACACAGTGGTAGCTCTGGTGGATTGCCGCCCCCAGACGGTTGATCGTAGTTCTCCTCATGATCACATTGCACGAAGAGGGGCGATCCACTCTATCAAATCAGACCATCTCCGTCTGGTAGTTGTCCGGGGTGCCGAAGTTCATGGGGAGGTCGACCTTCCCTACCGCATAGATGGTCTTCCCTAGGACGAAGCCCTACAAGGGCCCAACTGTGGGCTGCAGCAGCTTTTCATCCACCTGCATTTCCCTGAACGCCTTTAAGTATAGGATGTCAGCGGCGCTTCCGCCGTCGATGAGGATGCGCGCCAACTGGCAGTTGTAGACGGTAGTAGAGACGATAAGAGCATCGTTGTGGGGGAAGAGAACCTTGTGCGCGTCTTCCGCTGTAAAGGTGAGGGGGACGTCCAACCACTTTGGCGGCCAGGACGTGTTCAGCACCCCCACAACCTTTACCTCTCGCATGTACTCCTTACACTGGCGCTTGGAGTCTCGCCCCGTGGCGGATCCTCCCATGATGACGTTTGCACGCCTTTGGGAGGTTTTGAAGGGCAGCACTTCGGTAGAGCCCCTTTCCTGTGCCTGTCCTTGCTGCTCCCCTAAGGGGGCAGGGAGAGCCGGCAAAGCCCGCGGAGGGGGCAAGGAAGTAGTGCTCCCCCCTGCCCACGCTGGTTGAGGAATGCTTCAAAATTTTCAGAAGTTGGTGGCATTCCCGAGTAGCTTGGGTATTGGACTTGTGGAAGCCACACCACAAATTGGTTGTGCCCTCCTTGCCTCCCGTTGTGAGGCCTTCCCGGCCACAGGACGACTGTCCCCCCACAGCCTTTCGGCTTGGGGAAGGGGCAGTTGCACTTGTTGCCTTCACGCGACGGCCTCCGCCCTCGAGGACAAAGGTATCCCGGGGCCGTGGCTCACTGCAGTTTCCCCTGTTGGGACGCTTGTTGAGAGGGTCCCTGGCCTCCCGATCAGCGAGGGCAGGGGCCCCCTGGTTCTTCTTCCAAAGGTCGTCCTCCACTACCCGAGTGTACTTCTCGAGCACGATGAAGAGCTCATCAGTAGAGGAGGGACAGCTCCAGGAGAGTCTCCTATGGAGCTCCCCCGAGAGGATCCCGCTCTTCCATGCCTCGATGACTGTGGAGTCAGCGATGTGAGCCACTTTGCTCTTGACCTGAGCAAAGCGCTTGAAGAAGATGCGGATGTTCTCCCTCATCCTCTGTCGAACGGTGTAGAGCTGTGACGAGTCCAGGGGACGCACAAAGTTCCCCTGGAAGTTCGCGCAGAACTCGCGCTTGAGCTGTGCGAAGGACTTGATGGAATCAACCCTTAGGTCGTAAAACCATGAGCGAGCGATTCTGGTGAGATAAAGGGGAAAGACGTTGCATTGTACCAACTCGTCCCCCCCAGCCGCTGAGATGGCTGTGGAGTATACCTGCACAAATTAATAAGGATCGGCCTCACCATCGTAATGTTCGATGTGCGGTGGATGGTAAGGCTGCGGCTAGTGGATGCACCGGAGGCGACGGCACAGCGGCTGGTTTGTCGCCCCAACCTCCCAGGGAGATTCCTGGTCACTGTCCCCTTTGACAGGGGACGCGCGCTCATTGTTGGAGTCGGGGAGGGGCCCAGCAGTCCCCCGCACGGCGGTAGCGCCTCTTCTAGATAAGGGGGAAAGACGTTGCATTGTACCAACTCATCCCCCGCAGCCGCTGAGATGGCTGTGGAGTATACCTGCACAAATTAATAAGGATCGGCCTCACCGTTGTAACGTTCGATGTGCGGCGGATGGTAAGGCAACGGCCAGCGGATGCACCGAAGGCGGCGGCACAGCGGCTGGTTTGTCGCCCCAACCTCCCGGGGAGATTCCCGGTCGCTGTCCCCTTTGATAGGGGACGCACGCTTGTTGTCAGAGTCAGGGAGGGGCCCAGCAGTCCCCCGCATGGCAGTAACGCCTCTTCTAGATAGAGGGGAAAGACGTTGCATTGTACCAACTCATCCCCCCCAGCCGCTGAGATGGTTGTGGAGTATACCTGCACAAATTAATAAGGATCGGCCTCACCGTTGTAACGTTCGATGTGCGGCGGATGGTAAGGCAACGGCCAGCGGATGCACCGGAGGCGGCGGCACAGCGGCTGGTTTGTCGCCCCAACCTCCCGGGGAGATTCCCGGTCGCTCTCCCCTTTGATAGGGGAAGCACGCTTGTTGTTGGAGTCAGGGAGGGGCCCAGCAGTCCCCCGCATGGCGGTAACGCCTCTTCTATATAGAGGGGAAAGACGTTGCATTGTACCAACTCGTCCCCCCCAGCCGCTGAGATGGTTGTGGAGTATACCTGCACAAATTAATAAGGATTGGCCTCACCGTTGTAAAGTTCGATGTGCGGTGGACGGTAAGGTCTCACCCAGCGGATGCACCGGAGGCGGTGGCACAGCAGCTGGTTTGTCACCCCAACCTCCCGGGGAGATTCCCGGTCCCTGTCCCCTTTGACAGGGGACGTGCACTCGTTGTCGGAGTCGGGGAGGGGCCCAGCAGTCCCCCACTCGGCGGTAGCACCTCTTGAATCTTTGGGTACCCCCCGGATATGGCAGTAGCCTCTTCGACCAGTCTCTTCCCCTGGTCGGGCCGGGAGCGTGGCTCACCACGGCCGCCAGCCGGGGGGAGTTTCGATAGGTAATGAGAGGGAGCCACCCTAGATTTTGCAGTACGCATTCGCTCTACCTCCTCCTGGGTGAAACGGGTCTGGTCCACCGGGGGTGCCCTCAGGGGCGACTCCGTGGGAGGAGGGAGCTGATGCGCATCGGTCGCCGCCCCGGTGGATGCCACTGGCGAGTGGGCTAGCTTGGCGCCGGGTGAGCGTCTGGGGCGGCGATGGGAGTTGGCGCGGGGAGAACCTCTAGAGCAACTGCCAGCTCCCGCGCCAGAGTGCCCCCGGGCATTGACCCGGGGGCACCTCCTGACACATGGGCGGCCGTGGGCGCGGGGAGAGCTCTCGGCGCAACGACAGCTCCCTACGGAGGCTCCGGGCTAGGTGCCAAGTAGGCCCCCGGAACGGGGAAGGTTCCGGGCAGGGGCCGGCCTCCCGGCTCAGGAAATATTTCCAGCGCAGGGAAGGCTCCTAGCACAGCCGAGCCCCCCGGTGCGGGAAACATTCCCAACGCAGGGAAGGCAGTCGGGTGCCCTATGAAGAAGGGAGGTGGTGCCTCCATAAACGAGTATGCGGGTGGGTAGACAGGAGCCGGGGCCGCGCTAAGGCACGCAACAACTCGTCCAAGGTTTGCTGGGCATGGAGTTGGCCCTCGACCAAGGCCCTGAGCAGGGGGTCTCCGGAGACCACGATTGCCTATTGGGGGCACTAGGGCCCGCAAGCACGATCGCAGCCATCGGGCTAGGAACGGGAACACTTCTCTTGGAGACTACAGAAGAAGAAAATGGTACCTCTGTCCGGGTCTCCCCGAACGGCAGGGTCATTGCAGCGGCATCTTACAGGGGTGGCATGGGGTTGCTGGGACCGGCACCACCAGGAAGGGAGAGCTCGAGCTTTCGTTGTTAGGGGAGCCATGGTGATTCGTCACGAGTCCCCACGGTCGGCACCAACTGTCGCGGTATTAAAAATATCATTGGAAGATTTCTCGGACGTGTGCTACACGCGTACAACGCGTGCGAGCTGACTGAGTGATCGGTCACCTCCCGCTGGGCAACTCAGAGATTGGCACAGTGATTTTTATACAGATTCGGGTCCCGGTGGGGGCCTTAGTCCTGTCAGCACCCTCCGAACGTAAGTCCGCTTGGGAGGTGCTCTCTCGGGGAGAGAGGTCTCCAAGGGAGCCTGTTGTTTGTGTGTGTTAAAAATGAATTGGAATCTACTTACAAATGAGATACAAGGGGGTATATATAGGCCCCAAAAGAAGCAAAAAGACAGAAAAGCCCTAGCTACGGCCGTCGGATTGAGGGGAGTTTATGCCATTTCATCGGCCAAAGGTCTTAGATACTTGACAAGTGTCCTCACTAGTTCCCGAGGTGCTCCTCACGTCACCCGCACATGACCTTGCACGGGAGCCCTCCGTGGCTTTTCCCGGGAGGTCTCCGTGACATTTCACGGGAGGCATCCGGGGTTTGCCACGGGAGGTGTCCGGGGCTTGGAGAGGTACCCACAGCCTTCTACGGGAGGCCTCCGTGGCTTTTCCCGAGAGGCCTTCGTGATATTTCACGGGAGGAGTCTGGGGTTTGCCACGGGAGGCCTCCGTGGCTTTTCCCGGAAGGCCTCCGTGATATTTCATTGGAGGCGTCCGAGGTTTGCCACAGGAGGCATCCGGGGCTCAGAGAGATCCCGTGGTCTTCTGCGGGAGGCCTCCGTGGCTTTTCCCGGGAGGCCTCCGTGATATTTCATGGGAGACGTTCGGGGTTTTCCACGGGAGGCGTCCGGGGCTCAGAGAGATGCCCGTGGTCTTCTACGGGAGGACTCAGTGGCTTTCCCGGGAGACCACCATGATATTTCATGGGAGGCGTCTGGTGTTTGCCATGGGAGGCATCTGTGACTTTCCCTGGTAGCCCTTCGGGATTTTCCACGGGAGGCATCCAGGACTTTGCCCAGTAGCCCTCTAGGATTTCTCACGGGAGGCGTTCAGGACTTTCCCTGGTAGCCCTCCGGGACTTTCCACGGGAGACGTTTGGGACTTTTCCCCGTAGCCCTACGGGATTTTCCCAAGGAGGCCTCCGGGACTTTCCCCGGTAGCCCTCCGAGATTTTCCACGAGAGATGTCCGGGACTTTTCCCGGTAGCCCTTCGGGTCTTTTCCTGGTAAACATTTGGGATGTCCCCCAACACCGCCAATGATGGAGAAGCTGAGGCCACAAATGCGAGCACGACCAGGGGGATAGGCAAACAGGTAGATGCATATGCTCCCCCTCTAGTCGGAGACATTGTGCTTCCTTCCTTTCCAGAAGAAGGAGTGCAGGGGACATAGGAGACGACGGTGCAACCTATCGAAATTCATCTCACTGCCCCTGACTTGAGCATTCGGTCTCAATTTTTAAGTAGAGTGGGACAGGCACGGGACAACTTGTCTTCTTCCAGCCAAGGTGTTGAAGTTGGGGAACTCCTTGAGAGGTACCTTGAGGAGTTCTTAAAGGTAAGTAAAAATCTTTACCTCATAACTCCAAGTGTTTTTCTTCAGACACTTTCTTTTTGTTTTATACAGAACACTGCTCGCAGTGCAGACATATTTGTTAGACTTGTGGAGCAGTTTAAGATTTCTCAAGAGGATTGTGAGAAGTTAAAGTAGTAAGTAACTTGCTTCAATCTCAGTCCTTTATGAACTGGTATAATAATTTCTGTTGTCGTAGGGAAAACTATGCTTTGCTAGAAGAGGTCATCAACGAGTGCAACAACAAAGACGTTGCAACCATTGAGCGCTCTCTTCTGGAGAATAAAATGGATGAAGCCCAGAGGGAAAATAGCAATAGGCTTGTTGAAACCCTAGAGCTTGAAGCCAAATTGAAGGATGTTGTAGAAAAGGCGGCGACCTCAGAGCAAAAAGCATCATTATATGCTTCTCTTCTAGGGAAAGCCAAGAGCCTTCAAACGGATTGCAATCAAATGCAGAGCAGAGTTGATGGTAAATTCATTTTGGCAGAAATTTCCATTGCCTCTGTGAACTTGTATAAATTTGATGAATTCAGTTGAATTCATTTCTTCCTCTTCTCAGAGCAAAGAGAGGAGAATAGCAAGCTGACTGAGGAAAAAGACCACTGCGAACAAAAGTGTATCAAGCTTGGAAATAGCTTCGATAGACTTCAGATGGCCATAGAGAAGGCCAAGGAGAACGCCAAGCTCTCCCTTAGTGAAAGGGGGCCTTGGAAGAAATCATCAAGAGCTATGGTCTCAAGGAGAAAGATACCCTCGCAAAGCTGTGGGTGGTCGCAGACTCACTAAAGGCGGATGTTATTGATCCTAAGAAGGATGTTTCTACCCTTGGTGAGTCCTACAAGTTGGTCGCAGCTCAAGCTGATATTTTGGTCGCTAGCATCTCTGAAATTGCGAGAAGGCACAAAGAGGCACTGAAGAGCGATGTCGCAACTATAGCCTCCGCTATGCTCTGCAAACTTAGGCTTCGCCATGCTCTGAATTTGGATCTGAATCCAACGGTGATCTATGAAATTTATGGAGCTGGTCTATGTTCTAGGCATTTGATAATATTCTTCCGTCTTCCATAGCCAATGGGGCCAATCCTGGTGGTGGCATTGTGACCACAGTAAAGGGACCTTCCCACTGAGGGGAGAATTTTTTTTAAAACCAAGTCTCCCACGTCTAGCGTATGTGGTCTCACCCTTTTACTATGATATTTACGCAGAGATTGTAAATATGTTGCTGAGCGGATCAGTGCTCGATCACATTTTTCTTCAAGAAAAACAATCTCATCTTCGCGTTCCTCACCCTGATTTATGATATCTAAGTGATTCACGCGAGCAAAACCAATTTTGATTTCAATTGGTAGCATGGCTTCTACACCACAAACCAATTGGAAAGGCATTTCTCCAGTGGCTCTACTGGGTGTGGTGTGCAATGCCCATAGAACGGAGTAGAGTTCTTCTACCCAATCCCCCGAGCGTAACTTAAGGCGGTCGAAAACACGTTTGTTAGCCCCTTGTATTATTTTCCCATTGGCACATTCTATTGCACTATTACTCTGTGGATGAGCAACAGATTCAAAACAGATTTTAGTCCCAATATGGTCGCAGTAGTCCATAAAGAGGCCACTGACAAACTGGGACCCATTATCTATTATGAGACGACTTTGAACACCAAATCGAGTTACTATGTTCTTTGGAAAGAACTTCTTTGCCGCTACGGCAGTAATGTTTTGGACTGGTTCGGCCACAATCATTTTGGTAAACGTATCAATGGCTATGAACAAAAAACATGTATCCATTGACCGCTTTAGGCATAGGTCCCACAATATCTATCCCCCATGTGGCAAATGGCCACGTTAAGGGAATAGTTTGTAATGCATATGCTAGCTGGTGAACCTGCAGAGCGTGAAATTGACACTGTGGGCAAGTCTTGACCAATTGCATGGCATCATTAAGTGCCGTTGGCCAGTAGTAACCTTGTCGAAAAGCTTTTCCCGCCAATGTTCTATAGGATGCGTGTGCACTACACATGCCTCCATGAATCTCTCTTAGAAGGGATTTACCATCTTCTTGAGGAATACAGCGCATCAGTACTCCTTGAACGCCTTTTCCTTATAGGGTTCCTTCAACTAATCTATATATTTGTCCTTTTCTAACTAACTGGTCACTCTCGGTTTCGTCCTCGGGCAGGGTCCCATGTGCAAGATAATTCCTCAATGGTAGGATCCAATCTACATCATGCTTGAGGGTGGTAACGTTAGTCATTTCCTTTAGTGCCTCTGCGGTGGTCGCGATTGAGGGCTTTTTTAAGTGCTCGATGAACACTCCAGCCGGGGCGGATGCACGTGAGGAACCAATTTTTGACAGTTGGTCTGCAAGAATATTGTCTCTTCATGGAACAAATTGGACTTCGTAATTTCTAAAGTATTTTTCCAATTTCCTCACTTCATCCATGTATAGAACCATTGCCTCGTCAGAACATTGGTATTCCTTAATGACCTGGTTTACGATTAGTTTCAAATCTCCCTTCACCACTAATCGCTGGACTCTGAGGATTTTGACTGCTCGAAGCCCGGCTAGAAGACCTTCATACTCTGCCGCGTTATTTGTAGCAACAAAGTGTAATTGTATGACATACTGCAGCTGGTCGCCCTGGGGAGTAATTAAGACCACTCTAGTCGCCGAGTGACAAGTATTATAACCTGAGTTAGTCACCTTTGCCATTCTATAGTCGTAAGGCTTACAGAATCAGGTCTAAATTATTTGCATACCTCTCTATGGTCTCATAGCCTAAAAGGGAGACAATAGGATGATCCAAGATATTTTGGACATAGTCTATTCTATGGTCTCGGCCTGTGTTAGTGGAGTCCGTAGTCTCAATATACCCTCAAAACAAAGGTTGAAGAGTTCATGGTCTCGCATACCCACGAATACCCTAGTCACAGAGATATTTTACCGTGGTCACACAAGTTGTGGAGAGTGAGTAAATAATTATACCTGGTCATAGTTAATACGTGACCTAAGCGATTAAGGAGTTAAAACATTCAATGGCTGATATGGTTGGACCTGTTTGACCACTACCGCTGCCTTGGATATCTCCAGCCTACTTAATTAATTTCTAATAACAGTTAAGAAGATAAACGTGCAATAACAAACAGGCATAATTGCACATTATGGTTGGTGCATGTTTGCCTCCCAGTGACCCTTCAATTCCGTAATCAGCGACTGGCGACGAGCTATAAAAGGGGGATCACTGGGAGAGAAGGGAGAGGAAGATCAGAGCTTATTTGAGCCAAGACACAAAACTTAAGAGACAAGAGCAGTAGATTGTTATTGTTATGGAGTTTTCGTATCAGATACGAAGATTTAATGTTAGACTCATCCTGCAGTTCAGATAAGATTTGAAAACCTAATCTATTAGGATTTCTTCTGCATGGCCCTATATAAAAAGAGGTATGATAGGTTTTGAGAACCATCACAAAAGCCATAGCTGCCATCTCTTTTTGCTAGCCCCTAAACCCTTGTCGTGCAAGTTGGTGCTAGCACACCATCGTACGATGTTCCATCCCGGTACGTGTGGATACTGGTAGAGGAGCTGCTGCAATTGTTGTGCTGATTAGAACGATCCGTGAGCGGTCGTTGTCATCTACATGTGCTGATCAGGACGATCCGCAAACGGTTGCTGTGAACATTCAATCGCTTCACCAAATCTGCTTCTGTTATTAGTAACAATCTAATCTATGATCTATTACTTGCAGCCTTCAAGTAAAATTTTTTGAAATTCTGCTCGTGTAGCTTACTCAGTTTCCTACAATGGGATCAGAGCCAGGTTGTATAGTATTAGATCTGGATTAATAATATATATGTGATATATGAAGTTATAGTAGATTAGATCTACTAGTTTATTCAATCTGTTACCGTATAAGTTCGTTATACATGTTTGTTTTGACATCCAAGTGTTGTGATGAACTATTTTTTGGCCGACTTTAATATGAACTAATGTCTAATGATCCTAGCATGGGCCAGAGGGAGGTGATGTTAGGGTTTATATGACAATAGTAGATTGGATCTTCTAAATCATATGTGTATAGATTGGATCTATATATGACATTAACTGCCTATTCTAGATATTCATATTGGACTTAATATCAATGACTTAAGGGGATTTAAACCAATCAGATTGGTTCAAAAATTTGATTAATGTGGTTAATTCAAAATAATAATAATAATAATAATAATAAAAGATTATACTTGACAACCAGAAGCTGTCAACTTTGGTGTCTAAGGAAAGAACACATTATAAGGTTTTTCTTAATAAGTGCCGCTCAGCGGAACGCTTTCCTTCATGGTGTGAGCGAAAACAGTCGCGGTCTTTCTTGGCCAAGGTTACTGCCAACGGAAGTTAAATATAGTCGTGGTTATGCATGTTAGATCATCTAATTGATGGTTATTTTCATGTATATAGATGTTGTGACATCTTTTAACCTCTCATGAAACATAAAGATTATACTTGACAACCAGAAGCTGTCAACTTTGGTGTCTAAGGAAAGAACACATCATAAGGTTTTTCTTAATAAGCCCCGCTCAGCGGAACGCTTTCCTTCATGGTGTGAGCGAAAACAGTCGCAGTCTTTCCTGGCCAGGGTTACTGCCAACGGAAGTTAAATATAGTCGAAGTTGCACCTGTTAGATCATCTAGCTGATGGTTATTTTGTGCATATGGATGTTTTGCCATATTTTAACCCCTCATAAAAATTAAGTGTTTATTATGGCCTTCCAATTGCTGCACCTGCCAAGATTTTGATCATTGCTTGGTGGGCCTGATAAATCAGGGCACCATCAACTATCTTAATAAGGCAGGATGTGTGTTGGACACCCATAAGCATAGAATTGGTTTAACTTAACAAGGCCATCAAAACGGTTTTGGGCTTTGGGGCATGGTGTTGGGATGATACCCAACAAACAAGAGTTATATATGATATAATTAGTAAGGAGTTGCTTACCTAAATAACTAGGTTTCTAGTAGTGATGCCAAAGCTCACTAGAACTTAGTGAAATATGGATCTTGGCCTACTATATATATTTCTTGAGGGATTTTTGTTCTAAAATATATAGTTGGTACATCTTTTATTGAATTGTTTAATAAAAGATTTTTCATAAATATAATGCTAAAATTTTGCATTTCTTTACTATTGTAGACCATGGATAGTGGTAGCTCCTCAAACAATTTAAGTTTGCGATTTGTCCTTAATAAAGAAAAGCTCAATGGAACAAATTTTATTGATGGTGTAGAAACTTAAGAATTGTTCTCAAACAAGAGAAAAATGACTATGTTCTAGAGACTCCTATACATGATGAACCAACCGCTAGTGCTCCACATGCTCAAAAGGATGCTTACAAAAAGCATACCGATGACGCACTTGATGCCAGCTGTCTAATGCTAGTCACCATAAACTCTGAGCTTCAGAAGCAATATGAGAACATGATAGCTTATGACATGTCCATGTCTCTTAGAAACTTATTCGAGGAGTAGGCCAGGGTGGAAAGATATGAAACCACCAAGAAATTGCGTGATTGCAAGTTGGCAGAAGGGAGCTTGGTCAGTCCTCATATGATCAAGATGATTGGTTACATTGAGAATTTGGAAAAGCTTGGTTTTCCCCTTAGTCAAGAGTTGGCTACTGATATGATTCTCCAATCGCTCCCTCCGAGCTATATGACCAGTTTGTCATGAACTATAACATGAATAATTTGGAAAAATCATTGACCAAATTTCATGGGATGCTTAAAATAACAGAATAGAACATTAAGAAAATTCCAAATAATGTAATGATGGTTCAAAAGGGAAAAAGCTTTAAGAAGAAGGGCAAGGGCAAGGCTAAGGGAAAGGGCAAAGCTCTAGAAAGATCCTCTAGCGCTAAGCCTAATTCCAAAGGAAAGTCCAAGCCAGGTGCCACCCCTACTACTGAATGCTTCTATTGCAAGGAATCTGGCCATTGGAAGAGGAATTGCAAGAAGTACCTGGAAGATTTAAAGAAAAAAACGGAAAGTGAGACTCCTTCAGGTACATATGTTATAGAAGTTCATTTAGCTACTTCTCCTTCCGACTCTTGGGTATTTGATACTGGATCGGCTACTCATATTTGCACTTCAATGCAGGGGCTTAAAAGGAGTAGAAATTTGGCTAAGGGCGAGGTTCAACTTCGCGTTGGCAATGGAGCAAGAGTTGCAGCATTAGATGTTGGAACTTTTATATTAGCTTTACCTTCAGGATTAGTTTTAGAACTTAATAACTGTTATTATGTTCCCGCCATAAGCAAAAACATTGTATCTGTGTCGTGTTTGGACATGTTGGGTTATGAATTTAGAATAAAGAACAATCGTTGTTCCTTTTATTTAAATGATATATTTTATAGCAATGCCTCATTGGATAATGGGCTTTATCAACTAAATCTTGAATTACATGTCTATAACATATGTACTAAGAGGCTTAGGCCCAATGATTTGAATCCCACATTTATCTGGCATTGTCGTTTAGGCCATATAAATGAGAAACGCATCATGGAACTCCTGAAAGATGGTCTTCTAGACACATTTGATTTTCAATCATTTGATGTGTGTGAATCTTGTTTACTTGGCAAAATGACAAAGGCACCTTTCACAATTGAAAGTGAAAGGGCAAGTGACTTATTGGCTCTTGTTCATACCGATGTATGTGGACCATTAAGTTCAATAGCTTGAGGTGGTTTTTAGTACTTCATAACTTTTACCGATGACTTTAGTAGATATGGATATGTCTACTTAATAAGGCATAAATCTGAAACGTTTGATAAATTCAAGGAATTTTAGAATGAAGTACAGAATCAACCTGGCAAGACAATAAAAACCCTACAATCTGATCGTGGAGGGGAGTATTTGAGCCAAGAATTTGGTGATCATCTAAAACAACACGGCATTGTTCCACAATTGACTCCGCCGAGAACACCTCAATGGAATGGTGTGTCAGAACAATGGAACAGGACCTTGTTGGACATGGTTCGGTCAATGATGAGCCAAACTGATCTTCCATTGTCCTTCTGGGGATATGCTCTAGAAACAGCTGTGTTCACATTAAATAGGGCTCCATCAAAAGCCGTAGAAAAGAGACCATATGAGATATGGAATGGAAAGCGTCCCAGGTTGTCTTTTCTTAAGATTTGGGGTTGTGAGGCTTATGTAAAATGTTTAATGACTGATAAGCTCAAACCCAAATCAGATAAATGCTTCTTTGTGGGATATCCTAAGGAAACAAAAGGATATTACTTCTATAATCGAGAAGAAAACAAAGTGTTTGTTGCCCGAAATGGTGTCTTTTTGGAGAAAGAGTTTCTCTCAAAAGGAGTAAGTGGGAGCACAGTGCAACTTGAAGAAATTCAGGAACCACTGAAAATTGTTTCAGCACCCACTGAAGCTCAACAAGACCTGCAAAATAATGTAGAAAATGCAGGACAAGCACCGGTTACACGTAGGTCTGAAAGGGTATGTCACGCACCTGGAAGGTACATGTTCCTTAAAATGGAACAGCGTGAAGTATTATTGGTAGACAATGATGAGCCCAAGACTTACGAAGAAGCGATGATGAGCCCTGACTTTGAGAAATGGCATGGAGCTGATGGTGTAAAACCATTGAGTGCAGATGGGTTTATAAGAAAAAGATTGACATGGATGGTCATGTCTATATCCATAAAGCACGATTAGTTGCCAAAGGTTTCAAGCAAATTCAAGGTGTTGATTATGATGAAACCTTTTCGCCCGTCGCTATGTTAAAGTCAATCAGGATCATCCTAGCTATTGCTGCCTATTTTGATTATGAGATATGGCAGATGGATGTCAAAATTAACGGCTTTCCTAAATGGAAACCTAAGTGAGGATGTGTATATGGCACAGCCTAAAGGTTTTGTCGATCCAAAAAATACTGGGAAAGTATGCAATCTTCATAAATCCATTTATGGGTTGAAGCAAGCATCTCAGAGTTGGAATCTTCGTTTTGATGTAGTCAAACAGTTTGGCTTCATCAAAAATGAAGAAGAGCCTTGTGTTTACAAAAAGGCAAATGGGAGCGCACTTGTTTTTCTGGTCTTATATGTGGATGACATACTTATGATCGGAAATGATATTGCTATATATGCGTGAGTCTGTGAAGTCCTCGTTGAAAAGTAGCTTTTGTATGAAAGACTTAGCTGAGGCAGCATATATTTTGGGCATTAAGATCTACCGAGATAGATCTAAAAGGCTAATTGGATTAAGCCAAAGTACATATGTTGACAAAGTATTGAATAGATTCAACATGCAAGATTCCAAGAAAGGTTTTCTGCCTATGTCACATGGCATTAGTCTTAGCAAGAGTCAATGTCCTTCGACATGTGATGAGCGGGACCGAATGAATAAGATTCCATATGCTTCTACTGTTGGGTCTATTATGTATGCCATGCTTTGTACATGCCTAGATGTCTCCTATGCTCTAAGTGTTACAAGCAGATACCAATCAGATCCAGGTGAGAGTCACTGGATTGCTGTAAAAAACATCCTTAAATACTTGAGAAGGACTAAGGATGTGTTCCTGATTTATGGAGGTGAGGAAGAGCTCGTGGTTAGTGGTTACAAAGATGCTAGCTTCTGACAAGGATTATCACCCGAGCTAGTTCAAAGTATTACACGTCTGGTTTAAGATAGAATCAGATTAGACGCGTGTCAATAAGTCTGTCGCTATGGTCTCAGACGACCTAAAGGGCGCGGACACAGAGATATTTTATGGTCACAGCCCCTGCGCGATCATGAGGTCGCAGACAGTGTGCGGTTAGAAGGTCGTTGATTATCTGTGACCAGGATAATTCAGGAAGGCCTAACTCTTTGAATGGGCATATCCCGAGAATCAAAAAGATATTTCCACGTATGAAGACAACTGCCAGGAGGTTAGCATGTGCGGTTATCCCTTAATTGCACGTGTTAAGCCTGCGTGGAAGTTAAGTGCGGTTAACAAAACTGCATCTTAACAACTGTTCGAGGCCATTTCGCATTGGCGCACTTTTGTCCAGTATAAAAAGGTAGTCTGTCGTGGTATTGCGAATACCCCGGCAGGTTTTGTGGACGATCCTAGCGAAGAAAACGCGACGCGGGCTGACCGAGTAACCGGTCCTCCCCCGTCGAACAAACACAAGAGTTGACACGAGGATTTATACAGGTTCGGGTCCCGGTGGGGGCCCTAGTCCTGTCGGCGTGCTACCGACCGGAGTCGGCTGGGGAGGTTCTCTCGGGGTAGAGGCCTCCGGAGCACACCTGCGAGTTTTGGCTATTCCAATAACGAATCACTTGTCTCTTACAACTAAGGGTACAAGGGCTATTTACAGCCCCAAAAAGAAGCAAAAAAGAATAAACTACCCCGGACGCTACCGTCGGATTGAGGGGTAGCAACGTCCTTCTCCCAGTCAAGTGCCTTGGATGCTTGACAGGTGGTCGTTGATTCCCGAGGCTCTCCTCGCGTGACCTGCACGTGATCAACAACCAGAGACTTTACCTTTAGAAGGGCGATGAGGCCCGGGACATGCATCGGAGGCCAGGACCCCGGGCCTCATCGGGACCGGCACCGGAGGCCTGGTCCCGGGAGCCCCGAAGGCCAGGTCCCAGGAGGCAAAAGGCGGCACCCGGGGCAGGCACCGGAGGCCACGTCCCCGGGCAAATGGCGGCACCCGGGACAGGCGCCGGAGGCGAGGTCCCAGGAGCCAAAAGGTGGTGCCCGGGGCAGGCACTGGAGGCCAGGTCCCCGGGCAAATGGCGGCGCCCGGGACCGGCACCGGAGGCCAGGTCCCAGGAGCCAAAAGGCGGCGCCCGGGGCAGGCACCAGAGGCCAGGTCCCCGGGCAAATGGTGGCGCCCGGACCGGAGGCCACGTCCCCGGGCAAATGGCAGCGCCCGGGACCGGCGCCAGAGGCCAGGTCCCGGGAGCCAAAAGGCGGCGCCCAGGACAGGTACCAGAGGCCACGTCCCCGGGGAAATGGCGGCTCCCGGGGCAGGTACCGGAGGCCGGGTCCCCGGGCAAATGGCGGCGCTCGGGACCAGCGCCGGAGGCTAGGTCCCCGGAACCAAAAGGCGGCGCCCGGGGCAGGTACAGGAGGGCACGTCCCCGGGCTAATGGTGGCGCCTGAGCGATTGTGACGCAACTTACCTGGACTTAGTCTAACGGAGATTTCCCAAAACAGTAGCCCCCCATGCCCCCCGGGGATGATGCTCGAGTCACCGGTGGGTTTGGTACATGTCCCTGGGAAAATCTCCGGACCCAGCCACCAGCGCCGTGACGCTTCGATTATCATGCCGCGTGCTTATGACTGCGCCGCTCGCCATAAATGCTCTTGCGGTTCAAACCGGCACCTCGGTTTGCACGCCAGTCCCTTCATTTCCCGCGCACGATTTGAACTTCAACGGCCCAGATGTGCCGCGAAGTGCCACGTGGCGCCCATCTAGGCCACGCTTTGCCCCTATAAATAGGGCCTTGGGGGGCCCGAGAGGCTCATTCGAAACTTTCCAACCTTAGCGCATTTAGCTCTCCGGGGTAGCTCTCTCCCGGTAGCTTTCTCCCGGTAGCAGGCGTCCGGAACCTTTAGGGGCAAACCTGATGGCACCGAAGGGTCGAGTGAAGACCATGGAGGTGCCCCCGGAGGAAATCGCCGCTGATTTCCTCTGGGCGTCAGAGTTCACGGTCGGGGACATGGAATCCCTGGTCGAGAGCGGAGTCGTCGAGGACGGGGACATCCGGGTCCCCGTGAAGAAGGACAGAGCTCCCCGCCCCAGGCCCGGAGAGATCCTGGCCTTCTAGGCCTTCCTGGAGGTGGGGCTCCGGCTCCCGGTGCATCCATTGCTCTGGGAGTTTTTGAAGGAGTATAGGGTGGCCCTAAACCACCTCACCCCGAACGCGATTGTCCAGATGGGCCTCTTCATTTGGCTCTTCGAGACGGCGACTGGGCGGGAGCCCACCCTACGCGCCTTCCAGTACTTCTACGAACCGGCGGCGAGGAGCTCCCACCTGGTGAAGGGGGGACCCAAGTCCCCCTTCGGCTCGGTGATGGTGCAGATGTTGCCGGCCCGGGTAGCTGATTACCCAGCGGTGGCCTCCTGGGACCACTGGGGCGACTGGATCCGGAGGTGGTTCTATCTCCGGGTCTGAGACGACGAGGTGGCATACGCCCCGGAGCCCCCCGCCTACAGCAGATCATCCGCGCCGAAGCCTCCGGTGTGGACGGACGAGGAGCTCGAGCTCCTCGGTAAGGTGATCATCTCCCGGGGCACCCGCTCTATGCGGGACGCCGCTGAGGAGATGATGCTCCTGAGGATCTCCCCCTTCTCACGCGGGAGAAGGGGGATCGGCATGGG
This sequence comes from Pharus latifolius, assembly GCA_019359835.1. Classification (NCBI taxonomy): domain Eukaryota; kingdom Viridiplantae; phylum Streptophyta; class Magnoliopsida; order Poales; family Poaceae; genus Pharus; species Pharus latifolius. The sequence goes on from CM033322.1 coordinate 70,486,662, forward strand.
CCCGGAGTAGCGGCCCCCGGTCAAGCCGGTGACCCGACGTAAGTCCCGGTTACCTGATGCATTGCAGTTACAAATTTTTGGAAATTTGACTAACTCTTTATCTTTTGTAGTCCGGCCATACCCGGCGGCGCGGGAGAAGGCGGAGAACCTCCTGGGGAGGTACTTCGCCGACGAGCACGAGCGCATCGTGCGCCTCGTGGGGGAGGGCCCTCCCCGGAACTTGGTAGCCGAGGCCTTCGGGCTAAAGCTACCGGAGAGGAAGCCCCTCCCCACCCCCGGGTCGCACAAACGGGGGAAGGACGCTGCCGGGGGCTCTGGGCCTAAGAAGGCCAGAGTTCAAAAAGCCCCCGGCCCATCGATGACGGCGGCTTCGACACCGGCGAAGCCCCGGGACGAGACCCCCGGGACTGGGCGCGCCCGGGCGCCGGCCCGAAAGGAGGCAACACCCCCTCCCCCCGGGAGCCTCGTGGAGGTTCAGGGGAAGGGGCCGGCCTCAGGCGGGGCGGCGTCCGATTCAGCGGACTACGCCCCCTCGCCGCCTTCGGTAGCAGCCCTCCCGGCGCCCCCGGTACCATTGGAGCCGGAGAAACCGGAGGTGTGGTTTGCGGAGGCCTCGCCTCCGTGGGTGGAGTGGCCCGTAGACGAGGGGGGGAGCCCCTCGGTCTATGAGGTCCCTCCGGAAGTGGAGGTTCCGGGGGCCCTTCCGCCCGGGAAGGGGAAAGGTCTGATGATCCCCCCCCCCCCGGAAAGGGACCCCCTCCGAAACGTCCTCGGCCACTTCCTCGGGGGCACTGCTTCGGCGACGAAGACGATGACGACCGCCACCCCGACCGAGATCATGCCGGGCGCCCAGATCCGGGGGCCCGTCACCGGCCGCGACGGGACTAGCGCCGGGCGGGAGTCCACCCTGCTTTCCGCAAGGGAGGTTGAGCGCTGCGCGGAAGGCCTGCAGACCCCAAAGGTCCAGGCCTGCGTCGCGGAGGGGATGCTCCACGAGCGCTTCGGGGAGCTCCTGTCCCTCCAAGTCCAGGTATTCACCCGTAGCGGTTGCCGCTTTCTTTTGGATTCCTACATCCAAAATTTTTCTAACTCTGGAATTTGTAGGGGGCGGCGATTACCTGGGGCGTTGAGCAGCGCATCGTCCGGCTGCTCAAGGACGCGGAGGACAAGGCCGCCGCCTACCTGGGTCAACGGGACGAAGCTCTCCGGGAGCTGGCCCGGGGTCTGGGCCCAAGTCCACATCTCCGAGGCCGTCAACGACCGCCTCCGGCCAGAGGCGAAGGCCAAGGAGGAGGCTTTCTGGGAGCTCGAGGGGTCGAGCGTCCGGGCGGTCATGGACACGGGCCACTCCATGCGCTCGGCCCTTGAGAGCCTTGCCGTGAGCCTAGGCTCCAGGGGTGGCTCTGAGGTGCCCCCGGCTACACTCACGGAGGCTGTGCGTTTTCTTAACGCACAAGTCTCTGTGATCCCGGAGGCAGCGGACACCCGCGCGCGAGACCAGGCAATCCCCGTCGTCGCGACCGCGGCCGGGCTCGTCGAGCACAGGGGGGTGGGCGCCTGGGTGATCGGGGGCCGCATCCCCCGGAGCTTCCCCGAGTTCTTCGAGCCCTCGCGCCAGGAGGTCGAGCAGCTCGCCGGGGGCTTCTACGACCGGATTGTCCGGGTGAGATTCCCGGCACCGGCGCCTCCGGCAGCGGATGCCCCGGCCCCGGCCCAGGTGGAAGCCCCCCGGGGGGAGGACGCCAATGAAAGAGTATGAGCCTCCCCCCGGGTCTTAGTAAGGACCCTTTTGTTTTCTTAGGATTTTGATTCCGGTAGCTTCTTAGGACAAGCCCCGGACACTTGTAAAAAGACATTTTGAATGCAATAGAATTAGAAATTTTTCTAAGTCTGGAATTGAATGCAATGTTATCAGGGTTCCAGGGAGGTTACTCCCGGGCGAAGGTCCGGGAGGGGTTCCCCGGGGGCGCGGCCCTCGAGCCCCGGCAGGTGCCCCCAGGGGGAAGCCCAAGCGGCTTTGATCTTGCTAAGCCTTATCTCCAGGAAGCGCAGCGGGGACGCCGTCCGGGAGCCGATCCGGTTGAGGTGGCATCCGGAGTGGCACTTGGACAATTTTGACAATCATCGCGCCGAATTGTCCCCTCCTCGTCCGGGGTTCCGGATGGTCCCCCCACTTCGAATACTTCCTCCGGCGGGCTACGAGTACTGGCCCGAGGATGTACTCCGGGAATCTCGGCGCCGCGTGCGCGCATTGTACCGGGACTTGGCCCGGGAGCTAGCAGAGGGCCTCCAGGACTATTAGGCGTAGGAGCCTTAGGATGTAGAGAGCTTCTGGGTTTTGACCCGGGTTGTATCGTTTCCGATGCCCACCGGAGGGGGAAGATGTCCTCCGGGTTGAGTGATCAATAAAGCTGTGTTTGCTTCTTCTTTGAGTCTTCTTTTGTTTTTCTTGGATGGTCTGGATGACTCCTTTTAATAAGAATGAGCTAAGTTTGCTCGTGGTCTGTGTGGTCGACACCCGGGGGTTCCTTATCCCCCCCGCCCACAGCGGGCCGGAGGGTAGCACCGCGCGCTGTGGGGGTAACAAGACCCCCGGGGTGAAGATGACCTGGGGGACGATCGTCCGGTCGCCGTGAGAATGGGGAGCCGGGAATAGGGTCTCCGGGAAAGAAATGTCCAAGAAATCCCTAATTTCTCCGGGAGACAATCATCCGGTTGCCGTGAGAACGGGGAGGCGGGAATAGGGTCTCCGGGAGGCAATCATCCGGTCGCCGTGAGAATGGGGAGCCGGGAATAAGATCGGAAATCCTGAGGAAAATTCTGGAGAAAATCCTTCCGGCAGACAATCGTCCGGTCGCCGTGAGAACGGGGAGCCGGGAATAAAGTCTCCGGGGAAAAGATGTCCAAGAAAGCCAGAGACGTCCCACTGGGGAGAGCGTCAACTCCCGGAGGAGGAAGTGCCCGATGACGGGTCTGAGTGTTTGGGTAGGGGACTAGTCTCCCAAAGTGACTCGTTACCACGGCCGCTGGGGACCGGGTTGCCGCTTACACCCTCAGTCCACGAGGGCTGATTGTAAGCCGCCCTATAGGAGGGACTTGCTGGGTCTGGGCCCACTACCTCACGGAGAGGGCATCCTCACGGGGAGGGCTTCCTCGTGGGGAGGGCATCCTCGCGGGGAGGGCATCGCCGTTAGGGCCGGTAATGAGAAGGACCTGCAATGAGACAGTTGAAGAGCAAGATCTATGCATTGATAACAAAATGAAATACAGTGCCTCCCCCAGCGAAGCCGCAAAGGGGGAGGGAAAAGTAAATACAATGTCCCTCCTCCCCCTCCGGCGTGATCGCTCCGGGGGAGGGGACAGGTCCGTTAGGCTAAACGTAGAACTTGCGAAGCAAACGCAAGTTCCACGTGTGCTTCAGCTCCTGCTCTTGAAGGTTGGAGAGCTTGTAAGCCCCCGAGCCCAGGACCGCGGAGATCCTGTAGGGGCCGTCCCACTTGGGGGAGAGCTTACCCTGGGCTTGGGGGTCTGTGACGCGCTTGAGGACAAGGTCCCCAAGGTCGAAGGATCTTTCGCGCACGCGTCGGTTGTATGCGCGTGCCATCTCGCGCTCGTAGATGGCGTGGCGGAGGAGCGCTCGGTCGTGTTCCTCCTCCACGAGGTCGATCTCCAGTCGCTAGTTGGCCTCGTTGGCCTGGTACGCTGCGATTGTGGCTCCTACCAGGAGTTCAACCCGTAGCGATCGGAAGCCAATTTCCGGGGGGAGGACTGCCTCTGCCCATAGACTAGGGAGAAGGGGGTACGTCCCGTAGCCCGGGACGGGATCGTGCGCATGGAGCAGAGGATGCTAGGGAGCTCCTCTGCCCATGCACCCCGCTTAGAAGCGGTTTGCTCGAGTCTCCGGTGCAATCCCTGTAGGATCACGCCGTTGACTCTCTCGACGGCCCCATTGCTCCGGGGATGGGCCACTGGGGCGAGGTGGATGACGAGCCCTAGGCTTGCGTAGAATTCCCGGAAATAAGCCGAGTCGAATTGGGTCCCGTTATCCACGGTGATTTCCCAGGGGACACGAAAACGACAAACGATGTTTTTCCAAAAAAACCGCTGAACGGCCCGGGACGTGATGCTGGCCAAGGGTTCCGCCTCTACCCACTTTGTAAAGTAGTTGACCGCGACCACCGCATACTTGTATCCTCCGGGCACTGGTGGGAAGGGCCCTAAGAGGTCCATCCCCCAGCGCACGAAGGGCCAAGTGATGCGGATAGTCCGCAGTGCTACAGGGGGGAGGTTCGAGCCCTTGGCCATCTTCTGGCATGCTTCACACGCGGAGACAAGGTCTCGCGCATCGCGCGTGACCGTGGGCCAGTAGAAGCCCTGTCTGAGAGCCTTGGCCGCGATGCCACGCGGGGCTAGGTGAGAACCACAGCTCCCCGCGTGGATGTCTTTGAGAAGTTGGCGTCCCTCCGGCCGGGGGAGGCAGCGCAGGAGGGCGGAAGCCCCCCGCTTGTAGAGCCTCCCCTCCAGCAGGAGATATGCCCGGGCTTTGGCCCGGAGGCGCTTAGCCTCGGTCTCGTTGGGAGGGTCCCCCTTCCCCTTGATGAAGGGGATGAGGGGGTCCATCCATGACGGAGTCCGGGTGATCTCGGCGACCTCCGGGACGCGAGGCTCGTCGCCCGTGTCCGGGGAGGCCACCGAGGGCTTCGTGATGATTTCCAAGAAGGTCCCCTTGGGGAGCGATTCCCGGGCACTGGCCGCCCGGGCTAGGGCGTCGGCTCGGTCATTGTCCCTTCGCGGGATATGCCGGGCCTCGAGGCCGTCGAAGTGCCTCTCCATCTTCCGCACCTCCTGCAAATAAAGACTCAAAGTTTGCGTCATGGCACAGATAAGACTTGTCCATTTGGCAAACTACAAGCTGAGAATCTCCCTTCATTAGGAGGCGCCGGATCCCCAGGGAGCGCGCAAGGCGCATCCCGAGGAGCAAAGCCTCGTACTCGGCAACGTTGTTGGTTGCGGGGAACTCGAGCCGCGCGGCATACTCGAGTTCCTTCCCCTCGGGGCTCCGGAGGACTACTCCAGCACCAGCCCCAGCGAGACACAGCGACCCATCGATCATGAGGGTCCAATGGTCACTGCGTCGGGGTGGCACAGGGAGGTCTTCGTCCCCGGACCCGGAGGCAGGAGTCCACTCTGCGACGAAGTCGGCGAGGACTTGTGACTTGATGGCGGAGCGGCCTATGAGGGACAGGGAGAAGGGGGCGAGCTCGGCCCCCCACTTCCCAATCCGGCCGGTGGCTTCTTTGTTTCGCAGCACCTCCCCCCAGGGGAGGGACGACGGGACGGTGATGGGGTGTCCCAGGAAGTAGTGGCGAAGCTTCCGGGACACCATCAGGAGGGCATAGCAAATCTTCTCCACCTCCGTGTACCGAGTTTTGGCCCCCTGGAGGGCCTCACTCACGTAGTACACGGGGCGCTGCTGCCCCCCTTGCTCCTTCACCAATACCGCGCTGACGGCGACCGGCGTCGCGGGAAGGTAGAGGAGCAAGGGCTCTTCTGGAGACAGACTCACGAGCATTGGAGGGCTCGTGAGGTACTTTTTGAGGTCGTCGAATGCCTCCTGGGCCTCGGGGGTCCAGCGGAACCCCTCGAGCCCCCGGAGGATCTTGAAGAACTGTAGGCCTCGCTCCCCTGACCGCGAGACGAAGCGGCTTAGCGCGGCTAGGCGGCCGGAGAGCCACTGGACGTCCTTGACGGAGCGCGGAGGGGGCATGTCCAGGAATGCCCGGATCTTTTCGGGATTTGCCTCTATGCCCCGCTGGGACACGAGGAAACCCAGGAGCTTCCCCCCGCGCACGCCGAAGGCGCATTTCTCCGGGTTGAGTTTGAGCTCAAACGCGCAGAGGTTGCGGAAGGTCTCCGCCAGGTCGTCGATGTGGGAGGCTGCGCGAGGGCTTTTGACGACCGCGTCGTCTACGTAGACTTCGACGTTGCGGCCGACTTGATCTTTGAAGACCAGCGTCATGAGGCACTGGAAGGTTCCGAGGGGAGTTATGAAACTCGTCTTTTCCTCGTCCCCTTCAGCCATCCGGACTTGATGGTAGCCCGAGTAGGCGTCCAGGAAGCTCATCAGCTCGCACCCCGCGGTGGAGTCGACGAGCTGGTCAATCCGCGGGAGCGGGAAGTTGTCTTTGGGGCAGACACGGTTACGGTCGGTGAAGTCCACGAACATCCGCCACTTGCCGGTTGACTTCTTCACGAGGACGGGGTTCGTGAGCCACTCGGGGTGCAGGACCTCCCAAATCAACCCCGCCTCTCGGAGCCGGGCGATCTCCCCCTTGATTGCCTCTTGGCGCTCGAGGGAGAGCTTCCTCAGCTTTTGTTTGATCGGGGGGTGACTGGGGGCCACTACGAGCATTTGCTCAATAACCTCCCAGGCGACGCCTCGCATGTCCGAAGGTTTCCACGCAAAAACATCGGAGTTTTCGCACAGAAAGGCTGAAAGCTGCGCTGCATGCTCCTCGGGGAGCTCCGCCCCGATCCGGACGGTTTTGTCTCCGCCGCCCAGGGAGAGCAGGACCTTCCGGAGGCCCCCTCCCGGACGCGGCTTGAGGAGGGGCCTCCAGGGCACTAGCGCAGCAACGTCTGGATCCGGGGGAGAGGCCTCCCCCCCGGGTGCCTTTATGAGGTTGACGCTTCCAATTGTGGCGGCGGCGCGCTGGTATAGAGCACGGGCCACGTCTTGGTCTCCCCGGACGTTGATCACGCCGTGCGGCCCAGGGATCTTCATGCAAAGGTAGTTTTGATGGGTGGCAGCCCCCAGCCGGTTGATTGTGGTCCTCCCCATAATCGCGTTGTAGGAGGAGGGGAGGTCCACTACGTTGAAGCGGACCAGCTCGGTCCGGTAGTTCTCTGGGGTGCCGAATGTCATAGGGAGATCTACCTTGCCCACGGGGTGGATCGCCTTCCCCGGGAAGAACCCTTGCAGGGGCCCTGCTGCGGGCTGCAGAAGCTTCTCATCCACCTGCATTTCTTTGAAGGCCTTCAAGAATAGGACGTCGGCGGAGCTCCCGCCGTCCACGAGGATGCGGGCCAGGTGGCAGTTGTAGATGGTCGCGGAGACGATGAGCGCGTCGTCGTGGGGGAAGCGAACCCCTCGCGCGTCTTCCGCCGTGAAGGTGAGGGGGACGTCCGACCACTTGGCGCGCGTACTCCTTACACTGGCGCTTAGAGTCCCGCCCGGAGGCGGACCCTCCCACGATGACGTTGATGCGGCGCTGAGAAGTTTGGAAGGGGAGAGCTTCTGAAGGCTCCCCCTCCTACAGCTGCCCCTGCGGACCCCCCGAGGGAGCGGGAAGGGCCGGAACAGCTGGCTAAGGGGGCAAGGAGGCCGGAGTCCCCCCTGCCCGCGCTGGTCGAGGAACCCCGCGAAGTGTTGCAGCAGCTGGTGGCAGTCTTGGGTAGCGTGGGTACTGGACCCGTGGAAGCTGCACCACGGTCCTTCCCAACTTCTCCCCGCGGGGCCGTCCCGGCCGCGCGAAGACTGTCCTCCCCCATGGCCTTTCGGCTTGGGGAAGGGGCGGTTGCCCCTTGGGGGGTCGCACGAGCCGCCTCCGCCCTCGAGGACAAAGGTGTCCCGAGGCCGTGGCTCGCTACGCCCCCCCTGCCTGAGGCGTTTGAGGGGATCCCTGGCCCCCCGGTCGGTGGGGGCGGGAGCCCCCTGGGTCTTCTTCCAGATGTCGTCTTCTTCCGCCCGAGCGTACTTTTCGAGTACGTTGAAGAGCTCATCGGCAGAGGAGGGGTAGCTCCGGGAGAGCCTTCGGTGGAGCTCCCCCGGAGGATGCCGCTTTTGCATGCTTCCATGACCGTAGAGTCGGGGACGTGGGCCACTTTGCTCTTCACTTGAGCAAAGCGCTTGAAGAAGCTTCTAATGGTCTCCCCTGTCCTCTGCCGAACGGTGTACAGCTGCGAGGAGTCTAGGGGACGCACGTAGTTCCCCTGGAAGTTCGCGCAGAACTCCCGGTGGAGCTGCGTGAAAGACTTGATGGAGCCGGCCTTCAGGTTGTAGAACCAGGAGCGGGCGATGCCGGTGAGGTAGAGGGGGAAGACGTTGCATTGTACTGTCTCGCCCCCCCGCCGCGGAGATGACTGTGAAGTAACCTGCACAAATTCGTAAGGATCGGCCTCACCGTTATAGTGCTCGATGTGCGGAGGGCGGTAGGGCCGCGGCCACTGGATGCTGCCAAGTCTTTGGCACAGGGGCTGGTTAGCCCCCTACACTTCCCGGGGAGAGCCCCGGTCGCTGTCTTCTTTGACGGGGGACACACCCTCGTTATAGGAGTCTGGGAGCGATCCAAGGGGTTCGCCGGAGTGGCGGTGGCGACACTTCTCTTCTAGACCGGGGCTGAGTTCCCGGACGTCCGGGCTCTCCTCCGGAGGGGCTGGCTCTTCAGCGGGTCTCTTGGCCCGACCAGTGCGAGCGCGAGGCTCCTCACGCCCGCGGCCAGGGGGAAGTTCTTCCCCGCGCTCAGGTGAATGCATTCGCTCGACCTCCCCCCGGGAGAAACGGACCTGTTCTGCCGAGGGAGGGAGCTTATGCACTGTAGCTACCGGCCCGGAGGCTTCCAGGGCAGGCTGGGGGGAGCCCCCTGCGAAGACCCCCGGGACCGGAATGGGGGAAGCCCCTGTATTATCCGGAACAGGGGAGGGGGCGCCCACGGCGACGTTTGGAACCAAAGTGGAGGGAGCCCCCGCGGCAACGACCGGAACCGGAAAGGGGGAAACCCCTGTGATATCCGGAACCGGCGTCGGTGGAGCCAACGGGGCGGCCTCCGGATCCGGGGAGCCGATGCGGGGGGAACTCCGCTGAGGCATGGGAGCTGCTCTGTCGACTGCCCCCGGTGCGATAAACGCGACACGCGGGGCGGGACTGGCTCCCGGCGTAGGGAAAACCCCCGGCACGTAATGGGCCGCCGGCCCCGGGAATGGGCCCGGAATGGGGTATCCCCCAGGCGCCACGAAGGGACCTGGCAGGAAGTAGCCCCCTGGAACTGGGACGGGCCCGGGTGCCAGGAAGGGTACGGACGTATAGCCCGCAAGGGGAGGGAACCCCCCGGCGGGGTCATATGGGGCGGCCAAACCTGTGGAGACCGGAGGGGCCGCCGGGTGACCCATAAACGGGGGCATAGTCCCCGGGTATGGGTGCGGCGCAAATGTGGGGACCGGAGGCCGCGCCAACATGCTGAGCAGGTCATCCATAGAGTGCTGGGCGCGGAGCTGGCTCTCCACTAATGCCTCAAGCAGGGCGTCCCGAGGAGCCGGGGGAGCTGTCGGGGGGAGACTGGTCCCGGCTGAGGTCCCCGTGGTCACCGGGAGCGGCCTGGAGGTAGAAGCACCTAAGTTAAGAGGAAAGGCGGGAGGCGGTACCTGGGCCTGGCCGCCTCCGGGCGGAAGCGGCGGGACAGCCGTGTCCCGGACGGGCTGCGCCGGGTCTCCGAGACCGGCGTCACTGGGAAGGGTGCGAGCCCATGTTCTTGGGGTAGCCCTGGCGTCTTGTCACGAGTCCCCACGGTCGGCGCCAACTGTCGTGGTATTGCGAATACCCGGCAGGTTTTGTGGACGATCCTAGCGAAGAAAACGTGACGCGGCCTGACCAAGTAACCGGTCCTCCCCCGCCGGACAAACACAAGAGTTGACACGAGGATTTATATAGGTTCAGATCCTGGTGGGGGCCCTAGTCCTGTCGGCGTGCTCCCGACCGGAGTCAGCTGTGGAGGATCTCTGGGGGGAGAGGCTTCCGGACCACACCTGCGAGTTTTGGCTATTCCAATAATGAATCACTTGTCTCTTACAGCTGAGGGTACAAGGGCTATTTATAGCCCCAAAAAGAAGCAAAAAAGACTAAACTACCCCGGACGCTACCGTCGGATTGAGGGGTAGCAACGTCCTTCTCCAGGTCAAGCGCCTTGGATGCTTGACAGGTGGTTGCTGATTCCTGAGGTGCTCCTCGCGTGACCTGCACGTGATCAACAACCAGAAACTTTATCTTTAGAAGGGCGATGAGGCCCGGGACATGCACAGGAGGCCATGTCCCCGGGCCAAAAGCGGCTCCCCGGGTCCCGGGAGCCAAAAGTCGGCGCCCGGGGCAGGCGCCGGAGGCCATGTCCCCGGCCAAATGGCGGCGCCCGGGACCGGCACCGGAGGCCGGGTCCCGGGAGCCAAAAGGCGGCGCCCGGGGCAGGCGCCGGAGGCCACGTCCCCGGGCAAATGGCGGCGCCCGGGACCGGCACCGGAGGCCAGGTCCCGGGAACCAAAAGGCGACGCCCGGGGCAGGCACCGGAAGCCACGTCCCCGGGCAATTGGTGGCGCCCAGGGCGGGCACCGGGGGCCACGTCCCCGGGCAAATGGCGGCGCCCGGGACCGGTGCCGGAGGACAGGTCCCGGGAGCCAAAAGGCGGCGCCCGGGGCAGGCACCGGAGGCCACGTCCCTGGGCAAATGGTGGCGCCCGGGAGCCAAAAGGCGGCTCCCAGGACCGGTGCCGGAGGCCAGGTCCCGGGAGCCGAAAGGCGGCGCCCGGGGCAGGCACCGGAGGCCAGGTCCCCGGGCAAATGGCGGCGCCCGGGACTGGCACCGGAGGCCAGGTCCCGGGAGCCAAAAGGCGGCGCCCGGGGCAAGCACCGAAGGCCAGGTCCCCGGCAAATGGCGGCGCCCGAACCGGAGGCCACATCCCCGGGCAAATGGCGGCGCCCGGGACCGGGAGCCAAAAGGCGGCGCCCAGGGCAGGTACCGGGGGCCACGTCCCCGGGCAAATGGCGGCTCCCGGGACCGGCACCGGAGGCCAGGTCCCAGGAGCCAAAAGGCTGCGCTCGGGACCGGGGCATGTACCAGAGGCCGAGTCCCCGGGGAAATGGCGGCGCCCGGGACCGGCGCCGGAGGCCAAGTCCCGGGAGCCAAAAGGCGGCGCCCGGGGCAGGTACCGGAGGCCACATCCCCGGGCAAATGGCGGCGCCCGGGCAATTGTGACACAACTTACCTGGACTTAGTCTCGCGGATATTTCCCCCAACATAGTCAATGCACGTTCTAAGGACAGTGAATAATTCAGTCAAGCATACAAGTACTAACAAGAATTCAACAAACCTGAAGACTTAGATATAGTTAGATAGAAACTAACATTGAAGAGATCATGGCCTGTGATCATCTCTTCTTCCCTATTGTAAAACATCTTATTTGATATAGTGAAATCACAACAGGACGTAGGGCTATTACTCCCACAATCAAGGGCCCGAACCTGTATAAAATCTCTGGTGCCTCATGCAGACATCACTGATCCTACCTTCCCAGAGGAGCACCCTGAAAGGTTCCGCAACTCACAAATTTGCATAAGCTCGACTAAGGACCCCCAGTCCAAATCGTCGACAACTTCCAAACCGACAAAGATGATTTCAAATCGCAATCTGGTTTTGTGTTTTGTCTTAATGGAGGAGCTGCAAGCTGGAAGAGTTCTAAGCAAGAAACTGTTGCTGATTCTACAACAGAAGCAGAGTACATTGCTGCTTCTGAAGCTACAAAGTTCATCTCTAAACTTGGTGTGGTTTCTAGCATTTCAACCCCAGTGGATCTCTATTGTGATAATAGTGGAGCCATTGCGCAAGCTAAGGAACCAAAGTCTCATCAGAAATCCAAACATATACTCAGGCGTTATCACCTCATCCAAGAAATTGTGAATAGAGGTGATGTGAAGATTTGCAAAGTGTCCACCGATTTGAATGTTGCTGATCCATTGACAAAGCCTCTCCCGCAACCAAAGCATGAGTTGCATACTAGAGCAATAGGTATTAGATACATTTGTGATTGACTCTAGTCCAAGTGGGAGATTGTTAGTGATATGTCCTAGAGAAAATCACAGAGTTGTATTTATCTTTGTTATATTTATGAACATTGGAATAATATGTTATTTTTGAATAAATTATCATCTTAGTTTGATCAACAAGTATGTGATTGTTCATGAGACTCTAAATTTATTTGATGATATTATTCTAATATAATCCCTGATCCATTATCTTTAAATAGGACATTTTAAATTAATGGATCAGCGCATTTATTGATTGATGGTTATGTTTCACGGACCATGAATATAAGATATCAAATCAATAATGTGGACATATATGTAATGTTGGATAGACCCATTTTGAGACACTATTTGGATTTGTTATTTAAGTGTCACCAGTTGGTTTCAAATAATGTTTATGATTGATCCTTAGACCTGAGACCATCATAGTTTCCTATATGTGTATTAGTATACTTTGATACTACCAAACGCTACTTTTAATTAAGTAGTAATAAATGTAATATTCGGGTATGCTATGAGCCATGCGGAGGAATATGAATGATTAAGATGGAATTTGCATATCTCATATAATGAGAGAGATATCTCTGGGCCCCTCGATATAGATGAATTGAGAAGTGCATGGCCATACCGTTTGTGGTTGAATGTCAACTACGGGAAGATCAATTCACTATGAGATTGAGAAAGGATTGAACAGTGCAAGGGTGGCACATTTCTACCTTGGGTTTAATCTGGTATCGTATGGCAAAAGGATCAACATGAAGACATTATATAAGTTTACTGATTATGATATTTGTGTGTATTTGGATAGTCATTATGTCCTGCTAGGGGCCACTATCGACTTACAATTCGGGTAAGTATTCCCGGGTCGTGACTAAATATACACGAACCTACAGGGTCACACACTTAACGGGTTGGAATAATGCAATTCGGATTAAGTCTATTTTGAAGTTTCCGTATCAGATTCGGAGACTTAATATTAGACTCCTTATGCATTTGGATTGCGTTTGGTATGGGTTTCCGTATCAAATTCGGAGAATTAATATTAGACTCCTTATGCATTTGGATTAGGTTTGGTATGGGTTTCCATATCAGATTCGAAGACTTAATATTAGACTCCTTATTCATTCGGATTGGGTTTGGTATGGGTTTATGTATCATACTTGGAGACTTCATATTATACTCCTTATGCATTTGGATTGGGTATGTTATGAGTTTTTGTATCAGATCCAGATTGGGTCTGTTATGGAATTTCATATCAAATACGAAGATTTAATGTTAGACTCATCCTGTAGTTCAGATAAGATTTGAAAACCTAATCTGTTAGGATTTCTTCTGCATGGCCCTATATAAAGAGAGGTATGATGGACTTTGAGAACCATCACAAAAGCCATAGCTGCCATCTCTTTTTGCTAGCCCCTAAACCCTTGTTGTGTGCGTTGGTGCTAGCACACCATCATACAACGTTCCATCCCGGTATGTGTGGATACCAGTAGAGGCGCTGCTGCAATTGCTGCGCTGATTAGAACGATCCATGAGCGGTCATTGTCATCTACATCTGCTAATCAGGATGATCCGCAAACGGTTGCTGTGAACATTCGATCACTTCACCAAATCTTCTTCCGCTGTTGGTAACAATCTAATCTATGATCTTTTACTTGCAGCCTTCGAGTAAAATTTTTTGAAATTCTGCTAGTGTAGCTTACTCAGTTTCCTACAGTTATACACAGTGTAAACAAGAATAAGAGATTGTTCTTAGTTCCTCTAAGAACACCTCCTATTCTTCCCTTGTAAACCTAAATATCCTATATCAATAATAGTAGGGCTATTACTCATCATCAGAGGGCCCAAACCTGTATAACTTTGTTTCTTCATAGATACCCTGATTTACTTGAGTTTCACCATAGATTGGCTTCACATCTCATCACCTAATTTTACATAAGTGTAACTAAGGACCAGAGTCCCAATCGTCGACAGCTGGCGCCCACCGTGGGCAAGTTTCAAGGTGTTATTCTTCATCAAGAATCTTGGTAAGCCATGTCAGGAGTTTACGATTCCGAAAATGATTTTGATCTTGCAGATTACGCTGATCTTAACATGGAGGATGAGACTCTCCATATGGAAGTAAATAAAGTTCCCTCGGAGCCTAGTACTGAGGAGTATTGTCAGAACCTGGTTCATGGCCAAGAGCCTAAACTAGCAATTCGTTCACCTCCGGTGAGTCCTGCCACCTCTAGAGGTGAATATGTGCCAGAACCCATCGTCCCCGATGATACGGGAGATGAGAATCTTGAATTCAGTCTGGAAGGATTTGCTCCAGATAACTTGAATTCCATCTTTGATTTTGAGTCTGATCAAGATGAGGAAATGCTCTCTACTTTTGTGAACTCAGTTCCCCGGGAAGTTGTTGTACTTTCTGAGGAAACCCCTGAGCAACGCGTTGCCAAAGAGGGGGAGGAGCACAAATGGGAAGAAGATGCAGCTCGTGAGCGGCGAGAGGCCGAGGTTCGTAAAGTCACAGAGCAAGCTCTACAACTTGCGCAATCTCGCCATGATACTGCAGCTCGCGACCTTGCCCCTGGGACTTCTTTCCCGCGATATCATCATGGCCGCAGGCAGGACCAAACTCCACTTTCCGCCTTTTCCTGTTCTCCAATAGACAAAGTTACAATAACTCCCATGGCGCCCAGAAGGAGCACACAAGAAAGAATTCGTGTGATTGCAGATACTCTTTGGAATCCTCCATCTGATTTGGCGAATGATGACAAAATGCTATTCGTAAGGATTTTGGCAGATAACCTCGATGAGGTAGCAATTGTTGTGACTCCACATCATCCTCACGATCAGTAACTCGTTCACGAACGCGATAGTTATCATTCAAGCCAGGGGCAACATGGACATACGTCGTCAGACCAGTATCGTAAAACCAGGTAAACAGGTTGATCCATTTGAGACCTAGTCTTAGTTTTCGCACTAGGATCGCCCAGATTCTAATATACAGAAATAATGGGATCTTACTCGGAATTACTGAAACCCAAAGATGATCGAAAACACAGCTCAAAGTAATTGCACAACTCTTTATTTCAAGGAGCGCTTTACACGTCGAACGTTAGGACGCACTCGCCCACGTCGAGGAACTATGTGTCTCAGACTTCAATCTAGACTTGATGATCTAAACTAGAACTATTACAAAGTATTTATAGTCCAATCGTATAAGTACGTATCAGACTCAATAACCTAAACATATTAGACTCATATAACTAACTAACTCTAAACAGATAAGCTTAGTTATACATATTCAGATTAGACTCCAATTCCGAGTAGAGAACGAATTCCTTTTCAAGGTCACGAACGAAGCCATGGTCGTGAACCCTTTCCTAACTTGGTTATGGTCGAGGAGCCTTATGTGACCATGACCTGAAGAACCTCCCGGATCATGACTCCCTTGTTGAGAAGGAGCCAACTCCTGTTGTGACCTCTTGATCAAACTGAAGATGTGGAAATTGAGATTGACCTTCGTCTTTGGTGTACCACTTTGCTGCACGTACTCGTTGACCCTTCCGACCGATTCGAAAAGACTCTTTTGTGCCACTGCGGGTGGTAGTCACCTTCTTCTCTAGGATCAAATCTTCGTGTAGATGTTTGTCTCATTGATAGACCAAGACTTCAACTGACAGTACTATGGTATCTGGCTCATCATCCAGCATTGAAGGCTCAAAGAGTTTGAGGTGTTCAACATTGACAACCGAGTAAATATCCATGTATGGAGGTAACTCTAGCTGACAAGCATTATTCCCAATTTTTCATAAAATCTAAAAAGGACCATAACGAATGGGTTTGAGCTTCTTACCTTCACCTTTAAGTCTCTCCTTACTCAGATGTAACAAGACCATATCACCTTCTTGGAATTGAGCATCAACTCAGTGCCGATCATGTCGCGTCTTGTACTTGAGTTGAGCTTTTAGCAAGTTCTGTTCAACCTCCCGATGGATCCGTTGAATGCCTTCCAGTAACCGTTGTGCTCGATCCTAATCAAATGCTTCCTTGCTGTTTTGTGCTGAGGTAGTGATCACAAACTCCATGTCGAATGTACTCTGTGGTAAAAATCCTAAACATACCTCAAATGGTGACTTTCTAGTCGAACCATGCACTACTCGATTAAAAGCAAACTACAGGTATGGTATGCTTTCATCCTAGGTCTTCGGATGCTTAGAGTTATATTCTCTCAAGAGATGAACGACTGTGCGATTTACCACCTCGGTTTGACCATCAATTTGAGGATGAAAAGCAGTACTCCTATTTAGTTTTGTGTCCATTATTGTCCAGAGCGATCGCCAAAAGTGCTAAGGAATCGGGTATCACGATCAGACACAATAGAAATTGGCAGTCCAAAATGTGTCCAAACGTGCTGAAAGAATGCCCGAGTCGCTTCCTCTCCCATGATAGTCTTTCGACAAGGTATGAGAATGGCCATTTTGGAGAACCGATCAACGACCACAAAGAGATAGTCGTTGCCACGTCGGGTCTTAGGCAATCCTCCCAAGAAATCCATGGATATACTTTCCCATGGTCGCAATAGAACTGGAAAAGGAGTGTACCAACCTAATTTTTGATTTGTCGGTTTCGAGATGCTGCAGAGACCACAGACTCGAACAATACTAGACACATCTTGCTACATCTGCGGCCAGAACACATGTCGGTGAAGATTTTGCAAGGCCTTTGTGGCACCAAAGTGACCAGCAACCTTCGATGTATGAGCTTCTCGCAACAACTGGATTCGAGATGCTTCACGAGGTATACAAAGTAAATTGCCTTTGTACAGGAATCCTTCTCGGCGAATGAACTCCGTAGCTTTCCTTGTTTTGAGCTCAATCAGTGCTGTTTGAAAATCAAGGTCTTCACTGTACATTGTGGCATTATCATCATGACATGAGAGCTCGATCTACATGAATGTTGATAAGCAGAGGGTCATAACTGGTGGTCGCGACAACATGTCCTCCAGTTTGTTGTGTACACCCTTCTTGTACTTAATCAACAGATTAAACTACTGCAGATACGACATCCACTTCATATGCCGAGCTTGCTGTAGCATGGACTGAGTTTGTAAATATTGCAAAGGCTGGTAGTCGGTGTGGACAATCGTCTCTTTACCTAGAAGGTAACATCGCCAATGCTTTACGGCCTGATGTAGTGCACACAACTCCTTGTCATAGGTCGAGTAGTTATTCTGAGCTCCCTGGAAGTACTCGAAGTGATATGCTACTGGTCGACCTTCTTGTAGGAGTACAGCGTCCATTGCACAACCTGAGGCATCGGTTTCTAACTCAAATGGTTTCTAGAGATTCGGCAAACCTAACACAAGTGCCTCACTGATCTTCCTCTTCAACAAGAAAAATGTGTCCTCATGTTTCCCTGTCCACTCGAACTTATGATCTATCCTGGTTAATGCATACAATGGAGAAGCCACAATCGAGAAGTGTCAGATGAACTTCCGAAGGTATTGGCATACTCCTACAAAACTACGCACTTCTGTAACTGTTCGCGGTCGCGGGCACTCGCGAATTACCTTTACCTTGTCCGGGTCGATTTGCAACATATCCTTGCCGACCATGAATCCCAGGTAAAGTAGAGTTTACTAGCCGAACTCGCACTTCTTACGGTTGAAGCAAAGTCGATGTTGCCGAAGCTGTTCGAACACCTTTTCAACATGAATGAGGTGCTCGTCCCATGAACAACTATAAACCAGTGTGTCATCGAGGTAAACGATCACAAAGTCATCAATGAACTGTCTTAATACGTCATTCATAAGACGCATAAAATTTTTCGGGGCGTTGCAAAGGCCAAATGGCATGACCAGCCATTTGAACAGACCTTATCGTGCTTTGAACGCGGTTTTCCACGTATCCTCCTCTCGGATGCTGACTTGATGATATCCTGACTTAAGATCCAACTTCGAGTAGACAACAGCATGCTTGAATTGATCTAGCAGGTCGTCAATACGAAGAAGGGGTACCGATTCTTGATGGTGATCTTGTTCAATGCTCGATAGTCGATGCACATATGCCAAGTCCCATCTTTCTTTGGCACTAGCACCATAGGAGATCCACAACGTGAACTACTTGGTTGATTGTCACCATCGTTCAGCAACTCACCAAGTTGTCTCTTGATTTCTTCATTCTCCAACATTGAGTTGTGATACATACTCAGATTGGGAAGTGTCGCATCAGACACGAGCTGAATTTCGTGCTCGACTGGACGTTTCGGCGGATGACTCTAGGTATTCTCGAACATATCACTGTATTTCTCCAGTAGTCCCGATAAACGATCAAAATTCTCTCGGCACGCTAGCGACAACGCTGGTCGAGTACCATCACCTGGACCAATGGGTCGAATCATGACAAGCACGTACTTGTGACATGCATTGATGATTCGTTTGGCTTGATTTGCGGTACTCAAGTTCGAAGTGTCGACGTTGATGTCTCTACTGATCATGAACTCAACTCTGTCTTTGGTGAGGTCATACTCTTGGGCTCGCCAATGGAAATGAGCGTCTCGATCATACAGATATGGACTCTCAAAGATCACCTGACAAATATCGATAGGAGCAATGTCGCATTGAACCTCATCAATATAACGAGCAGAGATCGCAAATTTCAACACACACTGACTCGTAATCTGTTGGTTGACATCAGAGGTAAACCAACCTAACAGATACGGTTGCGGGTGTGTGGTTGTCTTCAACCCAAGTCACCAAACAAGTTCAGCAGAGACCAGATTCTTCTGACTTCCAGCATCGAATATCGCTGCGACCACATTGTTCTTCACCTAGATGTTGATGGTGACAAGTCCTCCGTTGGGTGATGGTCATTCGGTGGATCCGAACCCTTCTCCTTCGGCATTGCCATCAGAGACAAGGTCGTATCTGCCTCATCAAACGAATTCACTCGGACAACATCTTCGTCGGGTGAAGTCGCAGTAGCTGTGGCTGTTCTTTTCCCTGGTCTGTTTTTCTTTGGTCGAAGCTAAGGATGAAGCTTGTAGGATTTATCTTTGGTGTGTCCTGCGACTTGACAATGCTCACAAAAGACACTCGTGCCCAGCTTCGAAGCATTCTTCTTCGGACTCGGTTTTCTTTTTGTCGAGGTCGCACTGTCCTTTGTGCCTTTGTCGCTACAGGAACGGTTCTTTTTCTCGATCACCATAGCAGTTGTGCTCGCTGTTGCGATGTCTGGAACGCTGAACAGGCTTAACTAAGCACTGTTCAATTTCTGAAGTAGATGTGTATTTCCAAAATACCTGAGGATCGGACAGTGAGATGCCGATGACCATTGCTTATCGCCGGAACTCCGTCGTATAGTCCTGAATAGATTGGTCGCGTCGTTGGTACAATCTGTGCCAACGTTCCCATCTCTCCTCGGGGTAAGCCATCAGATAAAATTCTTATCATAGGAGTAGCTTGAATTGACCCCACGCAAGGTCGTCAGATTCACCATTGGTGACAAGGGTCTTCCACCAAGTCTTAGAGTGGTCCTTCATCTTCAAAGGTGCGAACTTTAGCTTTTGAGTGCTATTAAACCCTTTCAAATCAAAGTAGATCTCAAGCTGATCAATCCAAGAATCTAGCTTCTCAGCATCGTTCACCCCATCATATATGGGTATTTCAATTATAGCGTTGACCTTGAAAGATCTAACAGCTAAGGAGGTGTTGGCGAGGTCATCGGCCTTATAGTCGCCTTCATCTTCATCTTCGTCTGCCCTGCGCAAGTCTTCATCAATCTTCACACCCATAACCTTCCCTACTTTAGGAGGTACAATCATGGCCTACTGCTTCATCCAAGCAATCACGGTTTCCATGTCTTGGAGAGCTTAGCCACTTGTTCGGCTAGGTTAGATTGAATGGAGGTATCGTCAGACTTTGTCGGAGATGCAGCTGTAGGAACCATTGATTGATCTCCTGAGGTTTCACCAGAAGTTTTGTAACCCTGGTGAGTCTTCACCATCCACAGTACAGAAAAGTTGCTCTGATACCAACTTGATCCGCTTGAGACCTAGTCTTGGTTTTCGCACTAGGTTCACCCAGATTCTAATATACGGAATAACGGGATCTTACTCGGAATTACCGAAACCCAAAGATGATTGAAAACACAGCTCAAAGTAATTGCACAACTCTTTATTTCAAAGAGAGCTTTACACATCGAACGTTAGGATGCACTCGCCTACGGCGAGGAACTATGTGTCTAAGACTTCAATCTAGACTCGATGATCTAAACTAGAACTATTACAAAGTATTTATAGTCCTATCATATAAGTACATATTAGACTCAATAACCTAAACGTATTAGACTCATATAACTTACTAACTCTAAACAGATAAGCTTAGTTATACATATTCGAATCAAACTCCAATTCCGGCCATAGAACGAATTCCTTTTCAAGGTCGTGAACCAAGCCATGGCTGCGAAACCTTTCCGAACTCGGTAATGGTCGCATAGCCTTATGCGACCATGACCTGAAAATCCTCCCAGATCACAGGAAATCTTAGTGACCTTCATTGTGAATCAGTGTATTCGCGTTCGGGGCCGCAAGTAGATTCTTCTCTTGACCGTAATCGTGGACTGGTCCGATCACACTTGGGGCCACCAGCTGACTCTTTTTGCGACCTTGATGGAGGTCGTGACGATCAAAAACCACGTCCCTCATACGTCAGTTGTAAGGCTTTCTCGCTAGGACTACATGCAGTAGTTTGGCTCGATAAGTTTAAACCCGGAACAAGTGAGCGATTTCATGGAACCAAGAATCCTTCTGAATTTCTCCAGATATATATTACTGCCATCCAGGCGACTAATGGTGATGAACGGGTTATGGCAAACTATTTATCGACTGTCTTGGAAGGTCCAGCACGAACATGGCTATTCAATCGGCCTGGAGGATCAATTTACAATTGGGAAATGTTGTGTGATGCGATCCTCAACAATTTCCAAAATTGTTATCAGAAGCCGGGTAAGGAAGATGATCTTCATCACTTGCACCACACTTCTACAAAAACTCATTGATAGTTTGTCAAAAGGTTCATGGGGGTGCGAAATACAATCCCCAACATCTCTGACAGCTCCGTTATTAGGGCATTTAAGCATGTCGTTCAATATCGGAGATTTACTGAAGATTTGCTGATTCATCCACCACAATCAGTAGCCGACCTCTTTGATATGGCTGATCGCTATTCTGATGCAGCTAAAGCCGTGGAGTGGAATAAGATGGTGGATAAAGAAAATTTTCCATCTCAACCAGGTCTCAAAGACAAGAAAAAGGATGATTCATGCAAGAAGCCTAAATCATTCATGGGCGAAAAATCAAGAAAGGATAAGACAGCTAGAACAGGCCAGTTCCGCGAGGTCACCATCATCGACAAGCAACCTCAAGGGAAAGGTAAGAATGTTCCATTTAAGGCTAACAAATTTTCTTCTGGTGGTCGTGGCGACCAGACAGAAAAACAAACTAAACTGCAAGGAACGAAGAAATGGTGTCCGTTGCACAATGTTTCATCACACGATCTCCAGAATTGTGGAACCTAGTTGAAAAAATTGGATGATTTTTAGCAAGGTAAAACCCCTATGCCTACAGTACCAGGTCAAGGGCTAGTCAGCGGAACTAAGGGCGCTACTGGAGATGAGGACATGCCATATCAGGTACCTAACAGTCACGTTAATGTTATTTTTAGTGTTTCTTCCTCTTATTTTTCTAGGCATTAGTTTAAAAATGTTTGCCGTGAGGTAAATGGTACTGAAGCTCCTTTAGGAGAGCCTCAGTTTCCCCGATGGTCGGAGATTCCCTTGACCTTTAGCCGGGAATATTTCCCTAAGGGATTGACGCGACCTCGGTGCCTCCCTTTGGTAATATCCCCCATTATCAACAATGCTAAGGTAGGATGAGTATTGGTCGATGGAGGAAGCTCCCTTGACCTACTTTTTGCCAAGGCTCTTGATGAGATGCAAATTCTTCATTCAAAAATAAAGATAGTGGCTCAACCATTTTTTGGGATATTTCCTAGCTCTTCTATGTTACCAATTGGACAGATTGTTCTACCCATAACACGTGGAGAACCAACGAATTATTGAACATAATTAATTACTTTTGATGTGATTGATTTTGATTCAGCTTATAACGCCATTTTTGGTAGGCCTTCACTTGCTAAGTTCATGGCGGTGGTGCATTATGCTTATCAGTGTGTCAAGGTGCCAGGTCCTCATGGTGTGATCACAATCAGAGGCAGTCAAAACACCGCTCTAACTTGTGATCAAATTTCCCTGGAATTGGTCGACCAACTTCCTCTCTGAGATGTCAAGGTTGCGACCTCAGCACCAGATGCGATCAAGGGATCTCCACGACCAGAGGAAAAACTCAAACAAGTTCCATTACTCCCAGATGATCCATCTAGAACCATTCGGATTGGGTCAAATCTGGATGATAAATAGGAACTAGCGCTCATTGCTTTCCTCCAGGCTAACATGAATGTGTTTGCGTGAAAAACCTCAGACATGCTAGGAGTCTCAAGGGAAGTAATCGAGCACAGGCTAGCTATTCGGCCTAGACAGCGACCGATAAAGCTCGGCTAGAAGACCTTCATACTCTGCTGCGTTATTTGTAGCAACAAAGTGTGAATGTACGACATACTGAAGCTGGTCGCCCTAGGGCGTAATTA
The DNA here is from genome assembly GCA_019359835.1 of Pharus latifolius. NCBI lineage: Eukaryota > Viridiplantae > Streptophyta > Magnoliopsida > Poales > Poaceae > Pharus > Pharus latifolius. Next base: position 70,509,202 of record CM033322.1, read on the forward strand.
GGACCGCTCCAGCCCCCAAGTGACAAGGATTATTACCCGAGTTAGTCACCTTCGCCATTCTATAGTCGTAAGGCTTACAGAATGAGGTCTAAATTATTTGCATACCTCTCTATGGTCTCAAAGACCTAAAAGGGAGACAATTGGATGATCTAAGATGTGGGGAACCCCACCCCATACTGAACACCATGGTATGGAACAGCATTCCCCTGTCGCAACTTCCTAGGAGTCAGTTACGAACCAGAAATGAATATCACAACAACCAGCACAATACATAAATAATCCACAAAATATTACAAGGTTCACAGATGACGGCACTAGGGCCTTACAATAGTAACACAACGAGGTACAAAATAACAGTTCAGTTTTTCAACAAAACGCGGAAGGAGCGGAACGCTAATCTTCACCCACAGTCGCTCGACCGGGGTACGCTACGCCTAGAAGCTCGTATCATACTCGAAGAAGTCTTCATAAGGCTCAAACTCACACTCATGTGAACCCAAGTCGCTTGGCTCTTCATCTTCTGATGGAGCAAGTCAGTCACAGGTGAGTACAGAGTACTCAGCAAATCACGACTTAACAAATGCAATATATATATAACATGCAAGTAATTCAAGGAAGTGGTTGAGGTTCTTTTTCTGAGCCTTGTTCATAACCTAACAGTTGATAGTCATAAATGCATTCAAAACACACTTTAAGAACTTGCTTTAAGCAATAGTTCAAGAGTAAAGGAATTAAAGCAGTTGATAAAATAGTTTATGAAAACTACTTGTGCCTCACAATCATGGATGAAATCCAATGACCATAACACACTCCAATTCCGGGAGCACGGAGTATTTAAATACATTTTAAACTCTGCAGAGGGGTACCACTTTACCCACAAGACTTCTCAACTACCACTGTTGACCACGAGCATAGGCCTTTTGCCCAATCATGCTACTTTAAGCACATGAGTCTCCTATGCCAAGTTCGATCACGCTGCTTTAAGCGCGCCACTGAGTTGAGAATAACACGCTTTTCACCCTGCCTTGCCATTATACTAGCTCTGCCCCGTAAAAGGTTCACCACCGGTCAATGGCCCAGGAATTCCACCTCTGGGTGGGGTTCCTAATACAGTTGTGAAGCATTGTAGGATCTTCCCTCTCATACCTTCACCCTACCCCTCACTCAGTATTGGGCCGCGATGGGAGACCCTCTCCACCAATAGTGAGCGGACACACGAGGGGTTTGTGCTGGGAAACCACATCCAACACGCGTGCCCTGGAACCACATCAGTTGCACAATCTTTCACTCAGACAGATCAGGATTTAGAGGTCGGACGGAGGAAAACCACTTTTGGCGAGATTTTAGAGTAAACCGGGTAAAAATCGGATCTCGAAAAAGGTGAAAACAAGATCCAGGACTCAGATCTAAAAGAAAATTACAAATCTGGAAGAAGAAAATAGTTAAACAGAATTTCAGAAGATTCAGACCGGAAGGAAAATCTGAGAAGGGGAGGGTTAAGAGCGGAATTTTGGGGCTATTACATAAGATATTTTGGACATATAGTCTATTCTATGGTCTCGGACTGTGTTGTCACGGGGTCCGTCGTCTCGAGATACCCACAAAACTAAGGTCGAGGAGTTCATGGTCTCGCATACCCACGAATACCCTGGTCACAGAGATATTTTCCCGAGGTCGCACAGGTCGTGGAGAGTTAGTAAATAATTATACCTGGTCATAGTTAATACGCGACCTAAGCGATTAAGGAGTTAAAACATTCAATGGCCGATATGGTTCGACCTGTTCGACCACAACCACCACCTTGGATATCTCCATCCTCCTTAATTAATTTCTAATAACGGTTAAGAAGATAAAAGCGCAATAACAAACAGCCAAAATTGCACATTATGGCTGGCGCACGTTTGCCTCCCAGGGACCCTTCAATCTCGTAACCGGTGACCGGCGACAAGCTATAAAAAGGGGGATCACTGGGAGAGAGGGGAGAGGAAGATCAGAGCTTATTTGAGCCAAGACACAAGACTTAAGAGACAAGAGCAGTAGATTGTTATACACGGTGTAAACAAGAATAAGAGATTGTTCTTAGTTCCTCTAAGAACACCTCCTATTCTCCCCTTGTAAACCTTAATATCCTTAGTGAAATATCAACAGTAGTAGAGCTATTACTCATCATCAGAGGCCTGAACCTGTATAAATTTCCTTTCTTTCTTAGACATAGATACCCTAATTTACTTGAGTTTCACCTTAGATTGGCTTCACATCTCATCACTGAATTTTACGTAAGTTCGACTAAGGACAAGAGTGCCAATTGTTGACACCGAGTTTTTGAAACTTCGAGAGCCATCGAAATACAACGTCCAATGGTTGGTATTTTCTAAATCCTCACATTCTTGCACAAGTGGTTCGAGATTAGTCCATTCGACCACAAAATCTGCAAAAATTTGCGATTTGATTGCTACTTTGGCTATGAAGTGGAGATCGAATGCTCCATGTTCTATAGCCCATTTTGCAACTTAACCCGTTACTTCTGGATTATGGAGAATGTCCTCTAAAGGAAAGGACGAGGGCACAATAATCTTGTGCGCTTGAAAGTAATGTCGCAGCTTCCTAGAAGCCATTAAGAGAGCATAAAGTAATTTCTTGACCTCAGGGTATCTCTCCTTTGGTCCATATAATACTTCACTTACATAATAAACTGGACGTTGTAAACAAGAATAAGAGATTGTTCTTAGTTCCTCTAAGAACACCTCCTATTCTCCCCTTGTAAACCTTAATATCCTTAGTGAAATATCAACAGTAGTAGAGCTATTACTCATCATCAGAGGCCTGAACCTGTATAAATTTCCTTTCTTTCTTAGACATAGATACCCTAATTTACTTGAGTTTCACCTTAGATTGGCTTCACATCTCATCACTGAATTTTACGTAAGTTCGACTAAGGACAAGAGTGCCAATTGTTGACACCGAGTTTTTGAAACTTCGAGAGCCATCGAAATACAACGTCCAATGGTTGGTATTTTCTAAATCCTCACATTCTTGCACAAGTGGTTCGAGATTAGTCCATTCGACCACAAAATCTGCAAAAATTTGCGATTTGATTGCTACTTTGGCTATGAAGTGGAGATCGAATGCTCCATGTTCTATAGCCCATTTTGCAACTTAACCCGTTACTTCTGGATTATGGAGAATGTCCTCTAAAGGAAAGGACGAGGGCACAATAATCTTGTGCGCTTGAAAGTAATGTCGCAGCTTCCTAGAAGCCATTAAGAGAGCATAAAGTAATTTCTTGACCTCAGGGTATCTCTCCTTTGGTCCATATAATACTTCACTTACATAATAACTGGACGTTGTACTCCTTCCCTCTCCACGACTAGAACAGCACTGACCGCATGAGGATAGGAACCAAATAAATGAGTAATGGCTCTCCCAAAAGTGGGGAAACTAATACTGGTGCACTCACCAAGTAGGCTTTTACTTCCTAAAAAGCTTTTTCGACCTCATCCAATTTTGGAAACCATTGTGCTTTCGTAGAACCTTAAAGAAAGCTAATCCATGCTCACCCAACCTTGATATGTACTGACTTAAAGTCTTCATTCGACTGGTTAAGCTTTGTACCTCCTTCATGGTCGAAAGAGATTTGATTTACTCAATGGACCGAATTTTTTCAGGATTAACTTCAATGTCTCGTGAACAAACAAGGAAATCCAAATGTTTACCAGAAGAAACATCGAAGGAGCACTTTTCAGGATTCAACTTTATCCCCTGTTTATTCAAATTACAAAAAGTTTCAACCAGATCATCTATATGACTAGAGCTTTTTACACTCTTTACATCCAAGTCATCTGCATAAGCTTCTAAGTTATGCCCTAATTGTGATTGAAAGGTGTTCTTCATCAAGCGCTGATAGATGGAACCATCATTCTTAATCCCAAATGGCATCTTGATGTAGCAATACGTGCCAAATGGTGTGATGATGGCAGTTTTCTCCTCATCTTCTTCTGTCATACTAATTTGATGGTACCTTGAGTAGGCATCCAGGAAGTTCATCAATTCGCAACCCGCTATTGAATCGACCAATTGATCAATGTGGGGAAGGGGAAAATTATTCTTTGGGTAGGCATCATTGAGGCTGGTGTAATCGACACACATACGCCACTTACAATTAGATTTTAGGACCATGACAGGGTTTGCGAGCCATTCGGAATGGTCGACCTCACGAATAAAGCCAGCCTCTTGGAGTTTATCTAACTCCGAACAAATGGCTTCTCTCCGATCAGAGGCAAAATGCCTGAGAATTTGCTTTATTGGTCACTATCCAGGCTGAATATCTAGCCTACGCTGGATCACTTCACTTGGGACTTCAGGCATGTCGGATGGTTTCCACACAAACACATCTGCATTAGCTTGGAGAAAAGAGATGAGCGCAACTTTCTATTTGTTCTCCAGTTCTGTCTCGATCTAAACAATTTTGGTCGTGGAGTTACCTTGCTCACATTTGTCTCTTTTGATTTGGTCGCATCCCTGAGGGGAACCTGGTCAACCAATTCTAGGGAAATACGATTGCAAGTGAGGGTCGAATTTTGTCAACCAATTCTAGGGAAATACGTCTTTGACCAACGGGGGTATTGAGGCTCTCCTGGGGGAGCTTCAATATTATTCACCTCTCGGCGAACAGACTTAAAATGATGCTTGGAAAAGTAAAATGAAGAACCACCAAAAATAACATTAACATGATTATTTGGTACCTGTATGGCATGTCCTCTTCTCCATCGCCATCTTTATTCCCACCGGGTTGTCCTTTTTCTGGTATAGTAGCCATAGGTGCTTTACCTTGGTAAAATTCTTCAATGCGTGTTAACTAGTTTCGAGAATTCTTGAGGTCGTGTCCCGGAACTTCATGCAATGGACACCACTTCTTGCTTTCCTGTGGGTTAGTCTATTTTTTCATGTCGTCGCTGTTGCGGCCACAAGGAGTTTTATTGTTCTCATATGGAACTTTGTTACCTTTACCCTGTGGTCACTTTTCCATGTTAGCGACCTCTCGGGAATGGCTCGCTCCATCCTTTTTTGACTTCTTGAACTTCCCGCCCATGGATGATCCAAATTTCTTGTTAGAGTTCTCTTTCTTTTTGGAATCTAAACCAAGTTGTGGTGATAAATCACCCTTATCAACCATCCTATTCCACTCCACTACCTTAGCAGCGTGGGAATAATGATCAGCCGTGTCGAAGAGTTCTGACATTGATCTTCGTGGGTGAATGCTGAGATCTTCAGTGAATCATCGGTATCAAACGCCATGTTTAAAGGCTATCATTACCAAATTATCAGAGATGTTGGGGATAGAATTTCTTACCCCCACAAATCTCTTCACTAACTGTCGGAGAGTATCACTTGAGGTTTGGCGTAAACGATGAAGATCATCTTCCTTGCCAGGTTTTTCATAACAATTTTGGAAATTGCTGAGGATGGCATCACACATCATTTCCCAATTGTAAATGGATCCTTTTGGCTGATTGAAAAGCCAGGTTGGTGCCGGACCTTCAAGGACCGTTGGCAAATAATTCGCCATTACTTTTTCATTTCCACCTGTCACCTGGATAGCAATGACATAAATTTGGAGGAATTCGGATGGATTCTGCATCCCAGTGAACCACTCGAGCATGCCTGGCTTGAATTTATCAAGCCAGACCATAGCTCTTAATCCTGGCGAAAAAGCTTTGCAACCAACATATGTAGTACGTGGTTCTCAATTATCGCGGCCATCTTCCTAGTCATAGGAAAGGTTGGTAGGTGGAACTCCACGGTGTTGTCCCAAACATGAGTGTATTAGCTCACGGTTGCGATCATGGGAATGATCAACTCTTCGGATCATATCATGACCATGACGAGTAGACATGGCTCAAACACTGTTGCATCTTCTCTGGCTATGATAAGAACTATCTCCTTCCTGACAGTTGGTTACTGAACGTGATGATCTGATTACAGGCTGGACGGGTTTCTATCTAGCCTCAACCAGATGCTACTTTTCTCTGATTGAAGTATAGATGGGCTTCGAATATACTCGATCAGATGCTAATATGTGGAATAACGGGATCTTACTCGGAATTACCGAAACCAAAGTTGATTGAAAACATAGTTCAGAAGATAGCACGCTCTTTATTTCAAAGAGGGATCTTGTACACATCGAACGTTAGGACGCACTCGCCTACGTCAATGAACTAAACTAGAGCTATTACAATGACTCTTCGATCCTATTCGATGATCTAAACTAGAGCTATTACAAAGTATTTATAGTCCAATCGTATGAGTACTTATCAGACTCAATAACCTAAATGTATTAGACTCAGACAACTAACTAAACTTGAATACGTAAGACTTAGTTTATATGTATATTGATTGTATTACTATTCTGACCAAAGTTCAAATCGAACCAAGGTCGCGGAACCTTGCTGAACTCGATTAGGTCGTGGTCGCGAAGCCTTTTCGAACTCTTCCTGAATGACCCGAAGATCCTCCTGGATCATGACTCCCCTATTGAGAAGGAGCCGACCCCCATTGGCAACCATGTGATCAAAACTGATGTGGAAATTGATTTTGACCATCTTATCGGTTGTACTATTTGCCGCACATGCTCGTTGATCTTTCTGGCCGATTCCAAAAGACTCACGTGTGTCGCTGCGGGTGGTCGTCATCTTATTCTCCAATATCATGTCGTCAGGTAGAGGTTCTTCTCATTCATAGACCAAGTCTTCGACAGATGGTACTATAGTATCGGGCTCACCATCCAGCATGGAAAGCTCAAAGAGTTTGATCTATTCAATATTGACAACGGAGTAAATATCCATGTATGGAGGTAACTCGAGCCGACAAGCATTAGTACCAACTTTCTGCAAAATTTGAAAAGGACCATAATGGACAGGTTTAAGCTTTTTACCTTCACCTTTATGTCCCACCTTACTCAGATGTAACCAAACCATATCACCCTCTTGAAATTGAGCATCAACTCGGTGGCGATCATGTTGCGCCTTGTACTTGAGTTGAGCTTTCAGCAAGTTATGTTCAACCTCATGATAGAGACATTGAATACCTTCCAGGAACCGTTGTGCTCGATCCTAATCAGATACTTCCTTGCTGTTGTGCGCTGAGGTAGGGATCACAAACTCCATGGCGAATGGACTCTGTGGTAGAAATCCCAAACAGATGTCAAAGGGCTACTTCCCAGTCGAAGCATGCACTACTGGATTAAAAGCAAACTGCAGGTACAGTATGCTTTCATCCCAGGTCTTCAGATGCTTAAAATTAAAGGCTCTCAAGAGATGAATGACTGTTCAATTTACAACCTCGGTTTGACCATCAGTCTGAGGATGAAAAGCAGTACTCCTCTTTAGCTTGGTGTCCATCATCATCCAGAGCGATCGCCAAGAGTGACTAAGGAACTGGATATCACAATCAAACACAATAGATAGGCCCTTAATCTTGATTTTGATGTTAAATGACAACAAGTGTCTAGGACTAATCTATTTGCTTTGAGTATTATCCATAAGATTAGGTTAAAAGAAGAAAGGTCGCCCGAGGTCGCAAGCGCAAGGTCACAGTGTTGCCCGGATCTATAGGTCACTAGCCAAGGTCGCCCGAGGTCGCGAGCCAAGGTAGCAAGTGCAAGGTCCCCAAGAAGGAAGCAGCAAACACATAAGGTAAGTGCTTGTTTATTGTGCTAGTCTCAGTGTTTGGAGTATTGACCGGTTTTATAGAAATTCTTTTTAGCTTTAACCGTACTATTAAGAGGGGTTGCGAAATCTCTTTTAGTTCCAGTAAAAACTGAGAAACTCTTAGATCATATGTTGCATTCGTATTCATTCATATTCTTGGTCAAAATCTGAGAAATATAAAGATTTCAAAGAGGGATTGAAACTGGTCTTTTGAGTACTGTTCGTCTGACCGAATACTATTCATACGACCAGACACTGTTCATTTGACCAGAGGTTACTCGAGGACTATTCATTTTACCAGACACTATTCATTCGACCAGACATTCCAATGGCTATTTACTAGCAGTTAGAGGTCGTAGCTGGCTGTTAGCTGTACTGATTTCTTTCCTTTTCGACCACAACGGCTAGCTGAGAAATTGGGCTATAAATATAGGTGTTTTGAGCAGTATTCTCATCCATCTCAAGCCATATTCTCATATACACCTTCAAGCACCATCTCTCTACTCTTTTGAGCAGATTTTCTCTACTATTTTTGAGCAGTTTTTAAAACTATTTTTGAGCAGTTTCCATTCACATTATCAAGCAGTTTTTAAACACTTTTGAGCAGATTTCTCTACTGTTTTGATCAATTTTTAAACACTTTTGGAGCAGATTTTTGATCAGTTTTCTGATATACACTTGAGTCCAAGTGCTAAAATCTTGATCTTTTGATCAAGTATCATTCATTGTGATTAAGAGAGATCTTCTGATTGCATTCATTTGCATCTTTAGATGTTTCTCGGTATTTGTTGGGGGTCAAGAGAAGATCTTGTAACTTATTACTCTTGGTGAACACCCTCACCTAGACGGTTTGGAGGCGTGGCATATTTTTGAAAGGCATTGGTGCTCGCCTATCTGGAGTGGAGAAGAAGCAACCTTAGTGAAAATATCCTTCGTGGATATTGAAGCAATACTCATTCATTTGAGTACTTTAACGAGAAGTAGGGGAGACTGGGCGAGTCTTTGAGACCTCGGGAAAAATCACCTTGTTTGATTTTTTTACTCTACTTAGTGCAAAATATTATTAAATTCTATCAATTTATTTGCTCTTTGTCTTTCCTTGCAAAAATTGTTTTTAGTCGAAAAGTTTTAAAGCCACCTATTCACCCCCCTCTAGTCGGCATCCTCGATCCTACACGTGGTATCAGAGCTTGGTCTCTCTTTTGAGTAGGCTTCACCGCCCAGAGAGAGGATGGCTATATTGAGAAAACTTTCCAAATATTACTTGTGCTGAAGCCACATGGATAGAATCCACCGCAAGCAGACTCCATAACTTGGGAGTTCAGAGTATCCGATACTTTTTAATCTTTGCAAAGGTGTACCTCTTTTTAAATCCACTTCCTCACTTGACTTTTAAGTCGGTACCTCTCCATGCAACTTTTACGCATGTGACAAGGTTGAGATCATTTATGCATGCATATGTCTCTCCAAGATCAGCAAAATCAGCCCAGACTAATTCTATCCTAAGCCCAAAAAACTCAAAATCTTCCCTGTGAACCCAAATCAAGATCTGACTTTCCAGATTTGACCTACTATTTATCCTGAGATTAAAAGCCTTCAGAAACCAGATCCAATTCGATCTCTAACTCCCAGATTTGTCAACCCTTTCTGTTTTCGAAAACAAGAAATTAATTATCCTAATTACACTAAATACTCTAAACTTTGATTTAATTAAAGTTTGACCTAATCCAGACCAGATTATTCTTTGATTATGATCAAGGGTATGCCAATACCTTAATCCAAAAAGTTGGCAATCAGATTCTATCATCTAGACCATTTTCACAAATCAGTCCAAGAAGTATCGCGGATTAGTCCTTTTCCGGATTTTCCAGAAGCCTGAAAAGGCTAAATGTTGCAAATCAACTCCAAATCCTAATCTGATTCAGGGAACACCTCCCAAATATTATTCAATACAAAATCTTCTTCTGTGATGATCTCAAAATCTCATCCTAAATCCCAGAATTTCAATATTGATAAAGTTCAGATTTTAAATACCCTAAATTACCCTGTTTTCGTTTTATCCGAAGACTATTCAAATGTGCCAGATTTTACCAAATAACCTTGCCAAATTATCTGTTGAATAAAGTTTGCCAAATTGGTGAAGTTCAAATCTGCCCTAATCCTCTAAATCCAAGAATTTACAAATCAGTCCAAAGCCAAAATCCAGATTTTGCAATCAGGTCCAATCCCTGTTTTGACCAGCAGTGCCAGCACGCCTTCGACCAGCGCCAGGCTTCGCCGTGTTTTCTCGCCACCGGCCAAGCTTCGCCTTCGCCTGTGCCTGTGCTTAGCTGTGCTTGCATGTGCGCATGTGTCCGCACCAAAACCATCGCCATGGCAGCACCAGCAACCAACAACCACGTGTGTGCCACCAGCAACGACCGCTGTAGCAACTTTGTCAGGAGCTTCCCACCACGTTGCCATGCCGTGCCAGCTTTGTCGCCCTCGCTTTGCATCGGCCAGCGCCAAGTTCCAATGTACCGACCATTTGAGCAGTTGCATAACCGTTGTCGCCGTCACGTCATAGTCACTGCTGTCTCCCTCACCGGCGCAAAGTTCGTTGCTATTCCCTCCTTGCAAGCTCCGCCCTGTGCCTATAAATAGCAGCCCCAGATCAGCTCATCTCCACCACTTCACTCCATAGCTCCCTTAGCCATTTAAACCATATCTTCTTTGTTTTCTTCTTCTTCTCCGGCGAGCCGCCAAGAAGGAGCACGGCGCCAGCTCGATCTGCTGCGCCATTCTTCAAATTGATTCAACCAGCGAGTACCTCCCTCCTTCCTCTCTGTTTTGTAGCATTTGTAACACCCTGGGTTTGGGGTGAAAATTCTTTTTCATAAAAATTCATGCATGCATATGTCTCTCCAAGATCAGCAAAATCAACCCAGACTTATTTTATCCTAAGCCCTAAAATCTCAAAATCTTTCCTGTGAACCCAAATCAAGATCTGACTTTCCAGATATGACCTACTATTTATCCAGAGAATAAAAGCCTTCAGAAGCCAGATCCAATTCGGTCTCTAACTCCCAGATTTGTCAAACATTTCTGTTTTCGAAAACAGAAATTAAATTAATTTCCTAATTACCCTAAATACTCTGAACTCTGATTTAATCAAATCCTGACCTAATCCCGACCAGATTATCCTTGGATTATGATCAAGGGTATCCCAATACCTTAATCCAAAAAGTTGGCAATCAGATTCTATCATCCAGACCATTTTCGCAAATCAGTCCAAGAAGTATTGCAGATCAGTCCTTTTTCTAATTTTCCAGAAGCCTGAAAAGGCTAAATGTTGCAAATCAACCCCAAATTCAAATCTGATTCAAGGAATAGCTCCCAAATGCTATTCAATACAAAATCTTCTTCTGTGAGGATTTCAAAATCTCATCCTAAATCCCAGAATTTCAATTTTGACAAAATCCAGATTTCAAATACCTAAATTACTCTGTTTTCGTTTTATTCGAAAACTATTCAAATGTGCCAGATTTTGCCAAATATTTTTGGTAAATCATCTGTTGAATAATGTTTGCCAGAATTGTGAAGTTCAAATCAGCCCTAATCCTCCAAATCTAAAAAATTGCAAATCAGTCCAAAACCCAATTTTTGTAGTTGCAATTGAGTCCAAATGCTTGTTTCGACCAGAGCTCCCTGCAGCAACGACCAACGACCAGTGCCAAGCCTCCTCGTCACGATCTTCACCGCCAGCCAAGCTTTGCCTTCGCCCGTTCGTGTGTTCGTTTGTGCTTGTATGTGCGCACGTGTTCGCGCCTAAGCCGTCGCCGTGGCAGCACCAGCGACCACCAGCAACCACACGCGCGACTAGTAGCGACCGCAGCAACCATTTTGTCAGGAACTTCGCGCCACATCGCCTCACCGTGCCGGCTTTGTCGCCTCCACTTTGCACCGCTCAGCGTCAAGTCCCAACGAGCAGACAATTTGAGCAGTTGCAGAGCTATTGTCGCCGTCGTGTCGTCATCACCACTGTTGCTTCTACGCCCGGCCAGTCTCATCCCAACGCAAAGACCGTTGTTGTTCCCTCCTAGCAAGCTTCGCCCGTGCCTATTTAAGCCACCCGTAGTCTCATTTCTTCTCGTCTTCATCTTCTTCTCCGGTGAGCCGCCGAGGAGGAGCACGACGCCAGATCGATTCGCTGCATCAATCCTCAATTTGCTTCCACCAGTGAGTGTCTCTCTCTCCCCTCATCATGCTGTACCTTCTAATTGAACTCTGGTGGAACCTAACGCCAGTGATCGCCGGGATTCTAATTTACCTTGTTCTGGCAATGAAGCTTGATTTAGCCCGAATTAGCCTTCTCTGTAGTAGATTGAAATGATGACCAAATTGTTCTTAGCAAGCCTGTTCAGCCAGAATTTGAATTGTAAGCATGCTTTGAGTTCTTTGTTTCTTCGCGCACCACCATGAATGCCTCACGTCGCCGGCCCGTTCCACCTCACCTCCGACCAAATTGACTACACAAAATCGTTCCTTGAATTATGTAGATGGTGTAGCCAAGCTTAATTGACCAGCACTGCTTTGTAGTAGTTGCGCCGACCTCACCGTCTTCTTCGAGTCCGGTGGCAACACCGGCGAGTCCCAAACCTCCATTGTAGCCAAATCGCTCCCTCCAGCACCATTTGTGCAGTCCCAGGAGCTTAACCATGCCTTCAATTTGGGGAATAATCCACCCAATCGCTTTGCCGCCGTTGAGGCCGATTCTTATTTCGGCGCAGTTCGCCGCCACTCGCAGCCGGCCACTTTCTTTTGTTGCCACCTTGTTCAGCAGATTTGCCTTGACCTATTGAGTATATCTCTCCACTACATCGACCTTTGGTTCTGCACAAAATCTCAAGTTATCGCCGTGCCAAGATTGTGTACAGTAGCTGTACTATGTCGTGACGCCACCATGTTTCTTCGCCATCGTTCATCGCCACCCGGCCACTCCAATGATCGAAACCACCACCACTGGATTACTGTTGCTTTCGCCTATCTCCTAGACATAGTTGGCGAAGCAATCGAAGCCTTAAATCGATCAAATGCTTAAGCCCTAATTTTTGGCAGTGCACAGACACTCAGTTCAATGTGCACAGCGGTCTTTTGCTAAATCCTTGAACTTCTGGACTTTTCTATAAAAACCTCAATGTCAAACAGATACCTTGTTCAATTATGCGCCCAATGCCTTGATCCAAATCTATTTTGTCCACTAGAAACCTTCTAAAACATGTCAAGCCATGAACCAAATGTTGATCTGTTGACGTTCGTCGTTTTTGAGAAAACCAGCCATGAACCCTTGTCAATTTTGATATCTTGAAACTCTATTTTACAACCATCCACACTTCTTTACTAGCACAAGTTCATATCATCACTAATATACGTAAATACTCTTACCTATGACTTGCTGAGTACGTAAGTACTCACCCTTGCAACCTACAATCCAATAGATGGAGCCTTCTGTGATCAAGATGAAGGCATGGAGAACTTTTGGATCCAGAAGGAGGAGAGCCAGTTCCGCCAGAGCCCTGATGTGTGTTGTTCTGCCGTCAACTTCTTGCAGTGGGGGTTCACCTATCTTCCGTTGTGTAGATGTTTTATTTTGATTTAGCTAGACCATGTATGCCACGAAGGCATTGTAATCTCTTTATGTTGTATTAAGGCCAACAGGCCACACTGCTTAAATATTTTGTAAGTTACTCTGCTGTAATGTAATATACTCTTGTGCTTGACTTATCCTGGGAAGTTAATGGTATGCATGTATGGGATCAGCTGCAGTGAGCTGGGTCCCCACGGGAGTAGTCGTTGTCCCCAAGGTGGGGGCGCGACATCATTTGATTGAACTCCAGTGAACCCTAACATCGGTGATCACCGTTAAATGCATTTGCCCTGTTCCGGCAATGTAGCTCGATTTAGCCCGAATTAGCCCTTCTGTTAGTAGAGTTAGATGATCAGTAGCTCAATCCTAGCAAGCCTGTTCATTTAGATTTCAAATGCCCCTCACCTCTCTCTCTTGCTCTCACCGAGAAGAATTGACCTCCAGAGCCCTGTAGTGGAAATGCCCAAATCAGCCCCTTCTTCTCCGACCGCGTCATCGAATCCCTCGCCGACACCGCCTCAGCCAAATCCCGCCGAGCCACACCATATGTAGCAACCCAGGAGCCTAACTGTGCCATCAAGTTGGAGAATTAACCACCCAATCGCCTTGTAGCCGATGAGGCCGATCTCTTATCCGGCACAGTTCGCCCCCACTAGCCGCCGATCAACCTCCAGCCAAATCCAACGCTCCAGATTGTACCAAATAACCCCAGCTAGCTCCAGCAACTTCGATTTCTAGATTTGCAGCACGAAATCACAAGTTGGGTGTTTTACCCCTCGCTGCCATGCCACCAGCATGCTCTCCGGTCGCCACCGACCACCGCTGTCGTCGCCATCTTGTCCAGTAGAACAGCCTTACTCCCCTGATCATATCTCTCCACTACATCGACCTCTGGTTCTGCACAAAATCACTAATTATGGCTATGCCAAGATTGTGTCCCGTATCTATGATGTGCCATGTCGCCACCGTATTTCCTCACCGCTGTTCGTTGTCGTCCAGCCACTTCAGTGCTCGAAACCACCACCATTGGATTCCTGTTGCTTTCGCCTACCTCCTAGACAAAGTTGGTGAAGCAGTGCATGCATAATTTGTTCAGACACGCTAAACCTAAGTCTTGGCAGTGCACTGGCATTCAAATTCACTGTGTCCAGGGATCTTTTTGCAAATTCTTTGAACTTCTAGACTTTTCTACAAAAACCTCTTTGTTAAGCAGATACCTTGTTCAATTATGCACCCAATGCCTTAATCCAAATCTGTTTTGTCCACTGGAAACCTCCTAAAACATGTCAATGCCATTCTTGGACATTGTCAGCCCTTGTCAATCTATGTCAACCAGTGGCATCAACTCAGTTCGATCACTTCTGGTTGTGCAAATTGGAATCCACTTTGTCTACCAAGTTTGTAGAACCATATTCCACATTTCCTTCAACTGTCGTTGACGAGGATTGATACCCGAGCTAATTTTAATAAATACACGACTGGTTCAAGGCAGATTCGAACCAGACGAGTATATATTGATGCGAACTCAAGCTACTCCGAGATGATAATGCGCGGTCAGGAGTTCGTATGCGAATACGCGGACAGAGGGCTGCAGATAGTGCGTGGTCAAATGATTACAAGAAACGCGCGGTCAGACACCTTCGACCAGGAGACGCGAGATTGCTTGGTCCCTACAACAGGGATATCCTGAGTATCCCGAAGATTCTTCCACGTATGAAGACAACCGTCGGGAGGATAATACGTGCAGTTATTCCACAATGACACGTGTTAAACCTGCGTGGAGGTTAGGGGTGGTTACCAAAACTGCACCCGAGCAACTGATCGATGCCGTTATGCCTTGGCGCGCTTTCGACCACTATAAGAGGGTAAGCCAATGCATCATACGAGGGGATGGGGGCATCGAAGGACCAAGAGATCAAAAGATTAATCGAAGACACTAGAACAAGTTAGTTAGCTTTTGTAAGCCTCTCGAGGACAATCTTGTATAAACCTACAGAAAAAATCTGCGCCTGTGAAGATCTTTTCCACAGTTTTGTAACTCTTTTTTTCCCACATATAGTGCAATCCTAATAGGACGTAGGGCTATTACTCCCACCATTGAGGGTCTGAACCTGTACAAATCTCTCTGTGCTCTAGTTAACGTTGATTCATCATACCTTCCCGGAGGGACACCCTGAAAGGTCTCACAACCTACAAATTCTGCATAAGTTCGACTAAGGACCCCGAGTCCGAATCGTCCACAGCTGGCGCCCACCTTGGGACCTTTCTCAAGGCGTCCTAATTTTCATCTGGAGGTTCACTGAATCATGGCTAGAGCATATGATTCTGAGAACGATTTTGATCTCGAGGATTATGCCCACATTCCGATGCCTTCTCCTAGCGATCCTGTTCCGATGCAGGAAACCGGAGGCGAGGACGTCCCGGAGGTCGCTTCGACTGTTCAGGTCATGTCTGTCGACCAGGAGGCGACTAATGCAGAATCAGAACCCACTGAGGTTCTTAATGCGTTAGAGGTTGAATCCGGTCCATCATACGACCCTACTAAGGGGAAGAATGACGTCGAACAGGAAATCAGCCCGGGGAGATTTGACCCTGATAATCTCCATCGTCTCTTCGATTTCAAGTCTGACTTGGAACAAACGGAGATGTTCTCTCCCTCGGCGACTTCTCTCCCTAGACAGTTCGCTGCCTTATCGGAAGAAACTCCCGATCAACGGGCTGCTAGGGAAGAACAGGAACAAAAACAAAAGGAAGATCAAGATCGTGAGCAACAAGACAACAAACTTCGCAAAACAGCACTAGAGGCTCTTCAAGATGCGCAGGCTCATTACGATGCTGCTCCAAGTTCTTCATGGCGGTCGCGTGGTTGCAGACGCGACCAGACACCTTCTTTGCCCCCGGGGTGTTTCCCGGTGGACGAAGAAACGGTAACACCTGGTGCCCCTAGGAGAAGTACGCATGGCCGGCTTCGATCTATCGCGGAGGTCATGCACAATTTTCCTCCTACGGTCACAGATGCGCAGAAACCGGCCTTCACCATAATCCTGGTAGAAAGGCTGGACAAGGTCGCATTGGAGGCGACTCCGACGGCTTCTTCCCGGTCAATGGCATGCTCCCATAACCGAGAGCACCCTAACTCTGGTTCTGGCAGGCGGAGTCACCCACCACCTGTACCATCTCAACAGGACAAGTCCAGATGGGCACAGGATTCACGTGATAGGGATCGAATTCCTATCCACTCTCGTTTGGGACCACGAGTGGTTTCTCCATGATCAGATCGAGAGCCGCAGGACAATTGATGGTCCCTACGTTGGTTGTAAAGCTTTCTCGCCCAGCCTTCGTGAGGTCGTTTGGCCAGACAAGTTTAGACCAGGGGCCATAGAGAGGTTTGATGGGACTCAGAACCCGTCTGAGTTCCTCCAAATCTACATTACTGCCATCCAAACGGCAGGCAGCGATGACCGAGTCATGGCCAATTACCTGCCAACAGTCCTCGAAGGATCGGCAAGAACCTGGTTGTTTAACCAACCCGAAGGTTCAATCTATAATTGGGAAATGCTGTGCAACGCCATCCTCAGCAATTTCCAAAATTGTTATCAGAAGCTGGGTAAGGAGGACGACCTCCATTGACTACGGCAAACCTCTACCGAAACCCTTCAACGGTTTGTCAAGAGATTTGTCGGGGTGAGGAATACCATCCTGAACATATCTGATAGCTCCGTTATCAAGGCATTTAAACATGCCGTTCGGTATCGGAGATTCACCGAAGATTTGCTCATCCATCCTCCTCGATCAGTAGCCGATCTCTTTGATATGTCTGATTTATGTTCCGACACAGCCGAGGCTGTCGAATGGAACCAGATGGTCAATAAAGGTAACCTACCGCCTCAACCAGGTCTCAAGGACGCTAGAAGGGAGGATTCAAGCAAGAAGCCGGAATCTTCATCAGGCGGGAAGTCAAAGAAGTCAAAAAGGATCGCGATCGCAGAGAAGCCTCGTTCGACCAAAGGTAACAAGCCATCGTTTAAAAATAAAACTGCTTCTGATGGTCGTAGTGCCGACCAGCCAGAAAAGTCGACTAACCCGCAGGAAGGCAAGAAATGGTGTCTGCTCCACAACTACGCAGGCCACGACCTCAAGAACTGCAGGAGTTGGTTGAAACAGTTAGATGACTTCTGCCAGGGGATTGGACCGATGCCGACCTTACCAACTAAGGAACAAGCATGCGGGCTAAGAGACGCCGACGGGGACGAAGAGATGTCTTACCAGGTACCTCGCAATCATGTTAATGTTATTTTCGGGGGTTCCTCCTCTTCTGTTTCCAAGAGGCAGTTTAAGGCCTTTTATCGAGAGGTTAACCAAACGGAGAATTCCCATGGTGAACCCCAATACCCCCGTTGGTCAGATACACCTTTGACGTTTGATCGCTCTGATTGTCCTGCGGGGCTTACTCGACCATTGAGGCTTCCCCTGGTCATTACCCCTATTATCAGCAATGCGAGAGTCGAAAGGGTCCTGATCGACGGAGGTAGCTCCTTGGACATCTTATTGGTCAAGGCGCTCGACGAGATGCAAATTCCTCGTTCGAAAATCAAGCCCATAATCCATCCATTTTATGGGATAATTCCTGGTCCCTCCATGATGCCATTGGGACAAGTGGTCCTCCCAGTCACGCTGGGAGAACCAGATAACTTCCGAACAGAATTAGTCACTATTCTTACCAGTGCGGCAAGTTGCCTAGTCCCAAAGGTGTCATCTCGATCTGAGGCAGTCGCAACGTGGCATTGACGTGTGACCGACTATCTTTGGAGATGGTGGACCAACTTCCCCTCCGGGACGCTCAGGTCGCCACAGTCGCCGCTGACGCGATCAACGCTGCTCCTCGACCTGATGAGAAACTCAAACTAGTTCCATTGTACCCAGATGATCCATCCAAGACAATTCGGGTCGGATCAGGCCTGGACGACAAATAGGAACTCGAGCTCATTACTTTCCTCCGAGCTAACGCAGATGTGTTTGCGTGGAAACCATCCGACATGCCCGGTGTCCCAAGGGTGGTAATCGAGCACAGGTTAGCAATTCAACCTGGACATCGACCTATAAAGCAAAAGGTCAGGCGTTTTGCTGTTGACCGACAGGAAGCCATCCGAGAGGAGTTAGACAAACTCCTAAAGGCCGGGTTTACTCGCGAGGTCGATCACCCGGAATGGCTTGCAAATCCGGTCATGGTCCGCAAGTCAAATGGTAAGTGGCGCATGTGCGTCGACTACACCAGCCTCAATAGTGCCTGTCCGAAGGATGACTTTCTCCTTCCCCGCATCGATCAGCTGGTCGACTCTACTGCGGGTTGCGAACTGATGAGTTTCCTGGACGCTTACTCAGGATATCACCAAATTAGCATGGCAGAAGAAGATGAAGAGAAGACTGCCTTCATCACCCCGTTCGGCACCTACTGCTACGTCAGAATGCCGTTCGATCTCAAGAACGCAGGTTCCACTTACCAGCGCTTGATGCAAAAGACCCTTCTTTCCCAGATGGGGCGTAATCTTGAAGCTTACGTAGCTGACTTGGTTGTAAAAAGCACCAAAAGATTGTCTCATTTAGACGATCTCGCTAAAACCTTCTGTAATTTAGATCAATTTGGAATAAAATTAAACCCAGAGAAATGTTCTTTCGGGGTTTCTTCAGGAAAATTTCTTGATTTTCTTGTTTGTTCCAGAGGAATTGAAGTCAATCCTTAAAAAATTAGGGCTATCGAACAGATGAGGTCTCCCTCGACCATCAAGGATGTTCAGTGCCTAGCAGGTCGCATGGCGGTCTTAAGCCGGTTCATATCACGACTAGGCGAAAGGAGTCTACCTTTCTTCAAAGCCCTGCGCAAACATCACAATTTCACATGGTCCGATGAGGCCGAAAAGGCATTTCAGGAGGTGAAAGCCTATTTATCCAGTCCACCAGTCTTGGTGTCTCCCGACAAAGGAGAACCATTACTTCTCTACTTGGCAGCCACGCCACACGCGGTCAGCGCTGTCCTGATCGCAGATAGAGAAGGTATTCACCGACCCGTTACTATGTAAGCGAAGTACTTCATGGCCCTAAGGAGCGATACCCTGAGGTCCAGAAGATACTTTACGCACTACTGATGGCTTCCCGAAAGCTACGACATTACTCCCAAGCACACAAGATCACAGTACCCTCATCTTTTCCATTGGGGGACATTGTCCGTAACCCGGAGAAATCTGATCAGATCGCCAAATGGGCTGTCGAACTCGGTGCTTTCGATATCCATTACACACCCCGTACCGCGGTTAAGTCTCAGGTCCTGGACGATTTTGTAGTCGAATGGACCAATCCTGAGCCATCCGTGCAGGTGTCCGAAGAATTGGAATGCCCTGATTACTGGACAATGTACTTTGACGGCTCTCACAGTTTTCAACAGTCGGGGGCTGGAGTGGTCTTAGTTACGCCTCAGGGGGAACAGCTAAAGTTTTTCTTTCAATTGCACTTTGTTGCGACCAATAACACAGCAGAGTAGAAGGTCTTCTTGCAGGACTCCGGGCAGCAAAATTCCTCGGAGTCCGTCGATTAGTGGTGAGGGGAGTCTCACAACTGGTCGTAAACCAGGTAAACAAGGAGTATAGCACCTCCGATGAGACAATGGATCATTACCTGGGGGAAGTGAGGAGGTTGGAAAAACACTTTAGTCATTTCGAAGTCCAATACATCCCGCGAAAGGACAACATTCTCGCAGACCAATTATCCAAAATTGGGTCCTCACGCACATCTGCTCGGGCAGGAGTGTTCGTTGAACACTTGGAGCATCCTTCGATTATGACTTCGGTCAAGGATGATCCGGTAACAGTCTGCGTTACCAACCTCGGACAGGAACAAGATTGGACTCATCCATTGAGGGTCTATCTTGAACATGGGACCTTGCCCGAGGATGAAATCGAAAGCGATCGGTTGATTCGAAAAGCGTGTCTGTACAAACTCATCGAAGGAGTTTTGTATAGAAAGGGTACTCAGGGAGTAGTCATGCGTTGTATATCTCAAGAAGAAGGTAAAACCCTCTTGAGAGAAATTCATGACGGTGTATGCGGTGCGCACACGTCATATCGTACACTGGTCGGAAAAGCTTTCCGACAAGTATTCTACTGGCCTTTGGCACTCGATGATGCCAAGAATTTGGTCAAAATGTGTCTACAGTGTCAGTTTCATGCGAGACAGGTTCATCAACCCGCTTATGCTTTACAAACCATTCCCCTTGCATGGCCTTTTGTGGTCTAGGGGATGGACATTGTCGGCCCTATGCCACAAGCGGTCAATGGATACAAGTTCTTATTCATAGCCATTGACACGTTTACAAAGTGGATTGAAGCCGAGCCGGTACGCAATATTACCGCTGCTACAGCACAAAAGTTCTTCCATAAGAACATTGTTGCTCGATTCGGTGTTCCAAATAGTCTCATTATAGATAATGGTTCTCAGTTCGTTAGTGGTCTTTTTCTAGATTACTGCGATCAGATTGGAACCAAAGTGTGCTCTACTTCTGTAGCTCATCCACAAAGCAATGGTGCCGTAGAATGTGCCAACGGGCAAATATTACAAGGCATCAAGAAACGTGTTTTCGATTTCCTTAAGACACGCTCGGGGGCTTGGGCAGACGAGCTCTACACCGTTCTATGGGCACTATGAACTACCTCTAGTCGAGCCACTGGTGAGACTCCTTTCAATCTGGTATATGGGGCTGAGGCCGTGTTACCTATGGAAATCAGTGTTGGATCTATTCGGACAGATCAATTTGAACAAGTTGATCAGAGTGAACAGCGATCACAGGATCTCATCGTCCTAGAAGAAAAGCATGATCGAGCTTTGATCAAATCCGTGGTATACTTGCAATCTTTGCGCAAGTACCATAACAAAAGGGTGCGACCACGTAGTCTTCACGTGGGTGATCTGGTTTTACGTAAAATACAAGACCAATCTAGTCGCAACAAGTTCTCTCTGAAATGGGAAGGCCCTTATACTGTTGTTTCGGTGCCGCGACCAGGATCAGCTCGGTTAGCAATGGAGGATGGTCGGATCTTATCTAATACTTGGAACATCGATCAACTACGCAAGTTTTACGTGTAAGTATCCAATCCCTTTTCCTTTTCAATTAGCATGATTTAATAAAACAAGTGCTTTTGGTTGTTTCATATGTAAAGTATTTCCTTTTGTGCCCAAATGTTACGAGTTCGGCTCGGGGGCTGGTCGCCGATGGTTATATCGCCCCAATGCCCTAATCGGATTCGCTGGCCGATCTCATGATCACTTCCAGACAAGACACCCCTCAATAAGCCAATTCTCAACGCACACGGGGCTTGCTGGCATGTCCTTGGTCATCAGAGTGGCTGCCGGTTTGCAACAAGGTTGGGCATTGTACTGAATATAATTGTTGGTCTGGTCGAATATTCCTGGTCATCATTACATCCATATCTTTCCTGTGCTTACAATACTAAGTCTTCAGTATTATAATCACAGGCGGGGGCTAGGGGAATATGGTTGCAATATGAAACAAAAGTGAGTGCTTCCTTTCAAAACAAAAAATGCATGCATTGACATTCTATAAACTGTGTCTATACAGGTATAAAGACTTACAAAATCACAAGCTCATTCAAGAGTTTATCGACAAAAGGTTTAACTTCCCTCATGATAACCTCAAGTTGGTCTTCACTCTCGATCTCTGCCTCTCCTACCAATGGATTCAGATACAGGTCTGGGCCATGGTGAAGACGGAACCGGCAGAGGATGGCGGAGGCTGCTGATCGGACTCTCGTTTCGATCGCCTCTTTTTGCCGCCTGGTATCTTCAGGAAGATACTCGAGAAGTGACTCCTCTTGGGTTGCGACCAATGTGGACCAGTCACTAAGGCTAAGGTCATCCACTGCGGTTTCGACCACATCAGCCCTTAGCAGACCGGCCACCATCTTCAGTTTTTCGAAGATGTCTTGTTGAGCCCTGTTGCAGGTTGAAAGGGACGTCCTTAAGTCTTTATTCTCCTTGCAGACAGAATCAATGGTTGCCTGGAGGTCCTTTTTCTCTTGACCGAGCTGGCTTATTTGATCACCTTGTGCTGCGATAAGAAGGCCATTACAAACAGTCCGTGCGACAAAATTAGTTCGCTCTGGTCGGAAGTTTACTTACAGGAGAGCTACGACCGCAGTTTTTTGAGTTCGGCCTCTAAGAATGAAATCGTGGTGGCCGCCCTAAACTCCTGGTTTTCCTGGTCAGCGAGGCTCTTTGTCAGATAGGCATTTTCCCTGTGACAAAAAAGACATTTGTCATGATAAGTTGACATTCGGGCAAATGGAAGAGCATCTTCCTCACCGTTGCAGGCGGTCTGTTTCCTCTTGTGCGGCCTCGAGGCTATCCGCATTAGCCATCGATCTGGTCGCCATACGGGTCAGTTCCTATGACATGGAGGGAGATCAGTTACCAAACCTGGATGTTCCTATTCAAATGCAGAGCTCAAAAACCATGAGGGATGCTCAACATACCTCAGCATATTCCAGGAATGACTTGTTCTTTGGGACAATTGGAGGTCGATATGATGGACTCGCCTCATTCCCAGCAGGAGCAACAAATGAGTTTCCCTGTGGAACCTCATTTCTTGCCGGGGTCGCAGATTTTAATAACTGCGATTGGGCCTCGGTGTCCAACTCCTCCCCCACGGCCCGGATGACTTCCTAGACTGGAGGGATAGAGCTCTCCTCACCAGAGACCTCAGTAGCAGAGGCAACTTTGACCCTCGCCGAGGCTACTGGGGGGCTTGGTGCTGAATCTCTACACCTAAACAAGAGGAGAAACTGTCAGTTTGATGGTTGATCTCCACAATCCAATCATGTTTTAATGGAAGGAATTCTTGCCTTAATTGAAATCCCATCAGCTTTTGGGATTTCGAAGACGGTTCTCCGAGGAAAAGAGGACAGTCGTCATTCGTCCTGATCTTCTTCTTCGTGAACAAGACCTTGTCTTTTTCTCCCTGTGTGTACCAACCTGTAAGCACATACATGAGGAATGATGCAGACCTAATTGGTAAGAATTCTTACTGGGCTAACCTGCTCAGTCGGCAGGGAAGCATCCAATGGTTCGGACATCTCGTGAACCGCTGATGATGGAATTTCATCCGCGGCCATGAGATTGGTGGTGATCGCGGTGTCCTGCTCTATTATTCCTGCTCCTGTCGACAGGAGCGGGGTGTTCGTCGTCCCAGGGCTGGCAGGAGTCATAAGGGGGATTTCTTCTTCCTGTGCAAACATGACTTAACAGATGTACTCAAACGAGTAATAACACTCCAGGCTGTGAGGAACCTTACCACAGCCGCCCCTTCTGCCAAGGGGGGGGATGTTACAGATCCTGAAGCCTCCAGGGCCTCAGGAGCAGAGGTTTCACCTGCAACCACGGGATTTTCGGTGGTCGCGGGGCCCGTTGTAGTTGTCTTTGTCTCTGCAGGCCAAGACAATACTTCACCGGTTTGAGGAGCAGTCGTCTTCCTCTTCCGGCGAACAAGAGGAACGTCGTCTTCCTCATCCTCGCTCCCTTCATCCTGTACGGCGAAGAAATAATTCCGGTTCGTACCTAGGGTAACAGGAGGCACATGATATCTTACCGCAGTCTTTTTCTTGAGAGTTTTATGCGAGGAGCCTTCCCTGAGAATTTTCTTGGATTTCTTGGGGACGGGTTCCCTTGCTCCAGGCCTTGAAGAGATTTTCTTTATTCTCTTCATTGTCGGTTTACCCAGAAGACCGATGCCTTCGCTTGGATGCGTCGCTTCGGCAAACTTCCCCCGAAGCTATGTAATTCCAATGCCCTTGTTAGTACAAGATGCGCAGGTGATCAACAAACAGAGCCTGATGAGAGAAGTCGTACCTTTCGGCGCTCTTGTCTGAGGTCGTCGCCGGCGTTGATCAAACTCTGGGGTCGAGGTGATCCCCTAGTACCCTCCACCTCGGCGTTGTATGCCTTGAGGAGGTAATTTGTCCATTTTTCAATCTCGGACGAAGGCAAAACTATGTCACCAGCAAACAAGTTAGCAAACATGACATTCTCCAAGAAGAAATGTACGTTCTTGTTGGCTAGATGACATACCGTTATTGTAGTCCAGGGTACTGTCCGCCATGGACTGAATCTCCCAAGCCGGATGAGCTCTTTCACGCAGGGGGCTCACCCGATTCTTCACAAAGTCGCGAACGATGTCGCGAGCCGTTAGTCCTTGCTGGACTAAGTGAAGAATCACTTGGGCTTGCTTTTTCTGCTCCGCATTCAGAGCAGGGAGAGAATCCGACTCGCTGGACTTCTCCGGCCGCGAGTTCACGAACCATAGCCCGTTCTCGGACGGAGGAGTACAATAGAACCACTTCTGATACCACCCGTGCACGGAATCGTGCAGGGGTGGGAAGGGGTACTCCTTCTTCTCCCTAATCCAAAAATAGATGCATCTGGCGGCATTGGCGCTCTTCGACCATGCCGAATAATAGAAGCGTCAGAAGAGTTCCACACTTGGAAGCACTCCGACGAAAGCTTCACACAGATGCTGGCAAATTGCCAAGATCAGGATAGCGTTTGGGTGGAGATTTACCAATTCCAGCCCATAGTGCTCCAAGATTCCCTTCAAGAACCAGCTTTCGGGGAATCGGAACCCGCAGCGCAGGTACTCCTCAAAAACCACCAACTCGCCCTCTTGGACGATTGGGGTTTCTTGATCTTTCTCCGCAGGCCGCCAGTTGATCAGCAACCTCGGAGGGAGGATCTCTTCTTTCTCTAGAGCCACCAGACTCTCCTCTGTGTGGTGAACAGATCGTCTCCAGGTCGCCATTTCTTTCGAAGGATCGGAGGGAAAGGTGGCAACTTTGGAGGCAATGGAGAATGGGGAATGAGGGTTTTGTGTGCGGTGGGGGTTCTAAGGCAAGTTTCTGGCTGTATGGCTTCCTCAGGAAGCTACTTGCTCCTTTTATAGGCCCGAGGCGACGTTCTACTGAGGGTAACGTTCCATTGAATATTTTATTCATTTCCTATAATGGATGTTTTCTCTGGTAAACCCGTTATGCGTTTCCCGCACCGGATCCGAAACAAAAATTCTTCCTTGTTTCGAATTTGAGGATTAGGGTGGACACAAAAACGTGAAAAGATCTACAATGATTTTCGGAGGACATTATCCTTCATGTTTCTTGTAAATGCATTTTTGTGACGTCTCGATCATAAAGATGTTCTATGATCATTACAAACTGCTATGTATGCAGTTGTTATTCGATCAGGTTGTTATGTTATCGGAACTGTGATTCTGATCGAACTTCAACTCTAGTTGCAGTGGTATTTCTGATCGAATTTCGGTTCTGATCACGGTGATCGACTAGATCGAGTTTCAGTTTTGACCGCGGTTTTTGGGTCTGATCGCAGTATCAAAACTGGACGCAAAGTAATATATTGATGTATTTCTGATTGCAAAACTCGAATTTATCTGTGTATGCGTGGTCGTAAAGACATTATTTATGGCCATATTTTCACATAGAGATTATGAAGAGTTTTCAACTTATGTAAGATGAAGGAAATCTTTATTTCTCGCAGTCTTTACATACAAAAGGGATGCAGGCGACCAAAGCGTCGACCTGATCCGAGAGAAGTTTACAAACTTCTCCTAGGGACATATTGTCATCAGTAGGATCTACACTGACAGCCCCAAGGAACTAGCAACTACTCTAAGTCTATCTACATCGTCCCTAACAAGAGACGCACTACCATTCCTGATCAAATCGGAGAGTTCTCGCTGCTGTCGAGCGTAGTCCCTCTCCAAGAGGAATTGGTGCGCCTCTTCGCGGGATCTTTCAAAGCATTCAGCCAGATGCAGAATTGCCGAAGACATCTCTTCGATCTTATTCTCCAGGGCCTCTTTTTCCCCTTGGAGTTCGAGGGGAGGAGGTTGAATTTTAGCAGGCTGGTCGTTGGGGGCTCCAACAATTTTCATCTCCTACATTTGCAGATGTTAGTTGTACTAACTATAACAACAAGCAAAAGGGAGATCGAAATAATTACCAATCCTTGCAAGTGACAGGTTGAAGTATTTCCCTCGGAAAGTAGATCACCCGATAAAAGCCGAGGACCATCAGATGGTGGAAGTGCAACCTTCCCACCAGAAGATTGTTTCCCCAACACAAGTTGAGGATTATCTGGTCGCGGAAATACAGCTTGCCAACCAGAAAATTGATCACCCAAAAAAGGACGGGGATCACTGGGATGAAATGGAGAAAGCTGAGAAGAATGCCCTAAGGGATCATCACGAACCTCCAAAAGTGGAGATGAAGGTTTGACCTGTAGAGGTGTATGAACAGGAAGAACTACAGGAGCCAAAGGAAGAGAGAGCAATGATGCATCTTTCACCTTTGTCCTGCTGGAGGATCCCTCGTCAACCTTGGGTTTCTTCCTTGAAGGAGACAGATCTTTGGATGTCTGTGAATCCTGCTTGGATTCAAATGCCACTTCTTCTTCATCACTTTCAATCTCGATGATGTTTTGGTCTGCCATCGAGAAGTGTATAGAGGAGAAGAGAAGATGGCTTTGGAAGAAACTTAGCCGGAGGAAGATTTGTGAAGTTTTAAAATCAAGAGGCTTCGATATTTATAGCCTCCAGGGTGACGGTTCATTTTTCGAATGCCTTGAGTTTTTAAAACATTTACAAATTTATCTCGGGTTAAAAAACATTTCTACGGCGCCATCATTACCCGTCAAATATTACCTAGAGTCCATCTCAGAAAACCAACCGCCACATTTAGTGCACCACTAAGTGGAGAATTTGAACCGTCGGGTTACATATCTGATGAGTATCTTAAAATTTGAAGTAAACATGTCCCTTCGTTTTCTTCAAATTTGGGGGCTAGCTGACAAGGATTGATACCCGAGCTAATTTAAATAAATACACGACTGGTTCAGGACAGATTTGAACCAGACGAGTATTTGTTGATGCGAACTCAAGCTACACCGAGATGATAATGCACGGTCAGGAGTTCGTATACGAATACGCAGACAGAGGGCTGCAGATAGTGCGCGGTCAGATGATTACAAGCAACGCGCGGTCAGATACCTTCGACCAGGAGACGCGAGATTGCTTGGTCCCTACAACAGGGATATCCTGAGTATCTCGAAGATTCTTTCACGTATGAAGACAACCGTCAGGAGGATAATACGTGTAGTTATTCCTCAGTAACACGTGTTAAACCTGCGTGGAGGTTAGGGGCGGTTACCAAAACTGCACCCGAGCAACTGATCGATACTGTTATGCCTTGGCGCCCTTTCGACCACTATAAGAGGGTAAGCCAAAGCATCATACGAGGGGATGGGGGCATCGAAGGACCAAGAGATCAAAAGATTAACCGAAGACACTAGACCAAGTTAGTTAGCTTTCGTAAGCCTCTCGAGGACAATCTTGTATAAACCTACAGAAAAAATTTTTGCCTGTGAAGATCTTTTCCATAGTTTTGTAACTCTTTTTTCCCACATATAGTGCAATCCTAACAGGACGTAGGGCTATTACTCCCACCATCGAAGGCCCGAACTTGTATAAATCTCTCTGTGCTCTAGTTAACGTTGATTCATCATACCTTCCTGGAGGGACACCCTGAAAGGTCTCACAACCTACAAATTCTGCATAAGTTCGACTAAAAACCCCGAGTCCGAATCGTCGACAGTCATATCTTGAGAAGAGACTTCTAAAGCCAAACAAAGCCATGTCAGGCCATGAACCGAATGTCGATCTGTTGACATTCGTCGTTTTTGAGCAAACCTGTAACACCCCGATTTTTCCCAACCCTAGCCTGCCTTGTCTTTCTACATTTTAGGATGAGATCTTGGTTATGCCAGAGTGTTACCCTGAAAAGTTGGCAGCCAAACTCCTTCATTCAGGTCATTTTCGCAGATCAGTCCAAAAGTTTCTCAAATCAGTCCTTTTCAGATTTCTGAGAAACCCAAAAAGGCTAAAAGTCACAGATCATCTCCAAATTCTGATTTGATTCAGTGAACATCTCCCCTTCACTTTTCTGAACATTTTTCCCCTCTGGAAGAATTTCCAAGTCTCGCTCGAAACCCTAGTTTCAGCTTTATCAAAATTTCAAAGTTCCAATTACCCTAATTACCCTGTTTTCAGTTCATCCCAAAACTTGTTTAAATCTCCAAATTTTATCATCCCTAGCTGCTAATCAATCTCTTAGACTTTGTGGATTAATTTGGCAAAGTCAAAACCCTTTTTACCTAAGAGAAATGCCAGATTTACAGATCAGTCCCTGAAATCAAGATTCTGAAATTGCAAATCGGCCCTTCTATTCTTTTTAGCCCATTTTCGACCAGGGCTGGTCGTTGCTTCGACCAGTGCTGTTTCACCGGGAGCTGCGCCGTGTTTCTCGCCGCGTTTGCTCGCCGCCGGCCATCGCTTCTTGTCGCCAGTGCTCGTGAGTGATTGTGCCACCCCGTACGCACGTGCCATCAACCAGAGCCCTGTTGAAACCAGCGGATAAACGCCCGCGCTCCAGCACCGTTTTCGCTCGCGCACGCCCGTAGACGTGGCATTTGCATGCTGTTACGTGTCATCGCCGTAGCTGCGCTATTGCCTCCGCATCTGCGCCGTCCCAAGCAAAGTCCCATTGCACCGGACAAAGCTAGCAAAGCTGCTACACCGCCTGTGCGCCATCACATCGCCGTTCACCGCTGTTGCGCCTGTGCCCGGCCGGTCTCATCCCCGGCGCAAATTCCCTCGTTGTTTTTCTCTCGTTGGCTCCGTCCCTGTGCCTATTTAAACCCTCCAGCACTGTGAAGAAACCACAACTCCAGGACTTAGCCAATTTTCCAGTTTTCTCGCTGTTCCTTCTTCTTCCCCGACGAGCCGATTTTGAGGCCACCGTCGCCAGAGCAAACCGTAGCCCCTCTCTCCAATCCAAGCTCACTAGTAAGATCCCTACACCCATCTTCCCGTGTCCAAGCAACCAATTGCATTCAGGTGATCTCCATCGCCGGTGATTGCCGGAAAACCGAAGACCCCTGTTCCTGAAATTAAATCCACTCCAGTCCTTTTCACCACCCATTCCTGTAGAATTAATTGATCCTTAGCCACTTCTTAGCAAGCCTATTCAGCCAGTTTTCAAATTGGTGCAGCGCCGCGTGTTTTCCCAATTTTCGTGCGCCACCGTGGATGTCGCACGTCGCCGGCGTGCCTCACTGCAGCTCTCCCCAATTTGAAGCCACCTACACCTTCCCTGTAACCCCTAGATGGTGTAGTCCAGAGATTTTAACCTGCATTGCTGTGTAGAGCCAGTTCGTCGTTCACCGTCTTCTCCAAGTCCGGTGACAACACCGACGAGCTCGCACGCTTAATCTCTGTCCAATTCCTTTCTCAAGAACAATCAGCACCACCCCAGGAGTATTTCCCCTCAATCAATTTCGAGTTCAATCCACTCCAGTTCTCTGTCACCGTGGCTCGTCCATGTCTCAGGCGACTGAAGGTTTCAACCTCACTGTTCGTCGCCAATAAGCCACCCCAGCCAAATTCCTTCCACCAGCAACCTTGTTTTGATCCCGCCTACATCCCTGACATGTTTGGCGAAGCAACGCATGCGTGATTCGTCCAGATGCATGTGCCCCAGCTCACTGCTGTACAGTGGCATTTGATTTCCTGTGTCCTGAGCCTTGCTGTGATTTTCTGTTAATTCTAGGGCCTTTCTGAAAAGTCCACTTTGTCATTTGGGTCCCTCACAGCATTTGGCACACAATGCCACCTCTTGCACCAGTTTTGATCATCCAGAAGCCCCAAATCATTCTTGTGTCCTTTTTGGACATCGTCTGTTCACGAACTGAATGCCAAGCCTTTGACTTTAGTCGCATTCGAGTCTTGTCCAGTGAACCTAACCCTAATATCCTTTTCTCCGCTGTTCTGCCTCTGACCAAATCCCCTCATTTGCATACATGTTTATATTTTACATATATTTTTGTATAAAGCCTATTTTCTAGATGCTTATGTCTTGTATGTGTTGTGTGTGCTTTCATGCGAATGCGGAGCAAGGAGCGGAAGATTTGGAAGGAACATTTGAAGACCCAGCAGATTTCTTAGACCCAACTTGGCAAGGCAAGTCGCCACCCTTGATCATGTCTCACCTAGTATTTTGATATAAAGTAGATTAACTGTTTTAAAGATATATGCATGCTGAGTATTTGATAAAAACTATGTTTAGAAACATGTGAATAGATATGACCCAAGTCTCATGTGGAAACCCCTTTTTGAGATTGAATCATCATGCAACCTTTTCACCGTAGGATGCTATGCTTAAACTCTACTCTTATTTAAATGTACATGTTGAGTGTGAAATGGCTAATATGTGAGAAATGAATTTGAAACCCCTTTTATGAAAGAAAATGTGAAATTAAGAATTGATAGTGAGGAATGGTTTGTATGGTGAGGGTATGGTGCACACCAGGGAATGTGGATGTCTCCTCATTATTAATTCATAAGGACTAGAACCTTGTGTTGTGCCTCTATGCGGCATGAAAAACGTACCAACCACTTGCCTGGCATGGGACAGGCACAGCTTAGTAGCTTTTTGGTATTAGCAGTTCCCTGCATGGTTTGTCGGTCTGGTTTCTCGCGTGGAAACTGGTTGGGCGCAGTTCGTCGGTGAGTGATGTGAGTTCAGAAAAAATTATGAGAGGAAAAGGTGGAAAGAAGGAAGTCGCCCTATGCCTAGATTAAGTCGTGCACGGCTGTAATCAAGAAGGTCATATGCCTTGCGTGGACACAGACCAAGGCTGGGAAGTAAGGCAGTGGGGAGGACCCACAACGGTACTTGAGGCTTAATTGTCTATTTACCGGGCGGGAATACTATTAGTACTAGACTGCAAAAGCGTTGTGTGATCTCGGCCTTGTCACATGCGTATAAGTCGCATGGAGTTGGCCCGACTTGAAAGTCGAGTGAAGAAGTGGATTTAAAAAGAGGTACACCTTTGCAAAGCGTAAGAAAAGTATCTGATACTCAGTACTCCCAGGTCATGGAGTATGTTCGCGGTGGATTTATCCATGTGTTTCAACACAAGTAATATTTGGGAAAAGCTTTCATAATATGGTTAATTCAAAATGGTGGATCATGGAGGATCGCCATCCACAATGTTTTCTTAAAGTCTATTATAAGATTTACAAAACCCCGCTGTTGAAAATAAAACCCTTATTTGAGAGATCAAAGAATTGAAATCTATACTATATATGATTATAAGAGTTAACCCCTTTTCTTGATCACTCCTCATCTATATAACTTCATTTCTAAGTAAAAGACTTGCTGAGCATTGTGTCAAAGCATGCTCACCCTTGCCTTTACAAACAATTCAGAAGAGGGATTCGCCGATCCCGATTCGTTTGGTTATGAAGATGAAGCAAAAGATGGGAACGTCCCAGATGATTCGGAGTTCTAGGAGGGTCTCGCGCCGAGTTGAGTCCGATGTGGAGAAAGCCCTACCAGAACCGTTGCCGCCAGAAGTGAAGATCTTTGTTGTTGCTGTCTGCTTTGTTTTGTGTGTTCGGTATCTCAATACCGACTCTTGTATGGATAAACTTGTTATTTTCATAGCAACTCTAAGTAGCGTCATTCTGGGCGCTATGTTAATGTAATATTGGTCCCTGTGACCTCGTACCTGTTTACTTATGTTTTATGCAATTACTGCTTTCCGCTTGTTGTGAGCTTGTTGTGATGAACCTATCTGTGCGCAATCCACCTGGGCGGTTGCCACGGGATTCCTCAAATGAGGGTCTCACAAAACCAACCACGGACTCAATGTCAATATTGATGCCTTCAGACTTTCGTAACCTCTAGTACTCAATCTTAGCCCAGATTCTTTGGAACCCTAGAATCTCGACTCAGTTCAGCTTGCAATTTCAATCAACTTCAGCATCGTTCAGTTATTCTTTTTAAAGCATATCTGCATATAGATCATAAAACATTGTAATATAATTAGTAATCATTGTGTGTTTGTTTGCTGCTGAGTAGATCCAGAAGCTGAGTTCAAGGATTTCATTGTCGACCCGATATCAACTGCTGATTTTTACAACGCGGAAGGCAAGTCATATTCTTGAACATCTTGAACCTATATTTTAAGAGTTGCTATAATATAAACTTGAATATAAGTAGTATTGCACGTGAAAGAATGATTGACATATGAAATGGCAGTACTAGGCTGGATGCCTATGAAATGCGCAATGATCAAGTAATGAGCCATGAACTAATATATGTGTATTTATGTATATTCATGAAATAAAACTCCTAGCCGTGACTAGAGCTTGGTATGGAATGCTGGTGGCACTGGATGTGCGAGCACTGGATGTGTGTGGTTGTGGATGGTTTGGTCACTGGCATATAAAGACTAGAACCTTATGTTGTGAGCCTAGTGGCATGAAAAACGTACTAACCGCAAACCTGGTATGGGACAGGCCTAAACAAGTAAGTATGCGGATCGCACATGAATGAGATGGAGAGTGGTGCACGATTGGCACGGAGTGCGGGTCCTACACATATCATTGGATGTGATGATGCACGCTGACCCAGCAATGGGGCGATGCAGTCGGGGTGGGGGTATCGTGTCGCGCCCCACCTTTACAGGGGAACACGACTACTCCCATGGGGACCCGGCTCGCTATAGCTGATCCCATACCTTTTGACTTCCCAGGATGAGTCAAACATAGGAGTATATTGCAACAGTTTAACTTTCATTACATTGAACAGTATGGCCAACTGGCCTCATTACAACATAATAAATTACAAGCCTTCACGGCATAAATAAGTTTGGTTGCAGAAGAACATCTACTCGGTAGAAGCTAAGTGAACCCCCACAGCAATAAGTTGAAAGCAGAGCAACACTTTGCAGGACTTGGGTGGAACTGACTCTCTTCCTTCAGGGATCCAAGAAGCTCTCCAGGCCTTCGTCTTGATCAGGGACATTCCATCTACTGGATAGTGAATTGCAAGGGTGAGCACTTACGTACTCAGCAAGTCATAGATAAGAGTAGGTACATATAGTAGAATGATATGAACCTATGCTATTAGGGAAGGAGGGAAGGTTGCAAAATACTTTTCTTCTTCCTAAACTTATGGCAGTCTCATCATGACATACTATTAATATCTTTTATAAACTCTTAGAAGTACTACCATAGCACGACAGCACATGTCTGCCCATATTAGCACCTCATTTCATGACAACACATGTCAAGCACACATGAGCTAAGTCTAGCCATATTTTATTTAGAAAACATACTTGTGTCACATCGACGTGGATAGGATCCACAGCGCGCAGGCTCCTATAGACCCGGGAGCTCGGAGTATTCGAATACGTTTTTAACTTTGCAAAGGTGTACCACTTTAATCCACCGTTCACTCAGCTTTCAAGTCGGGACCTCTCCATGCGACTTTTACGCATGTGACAAGGCTGAGATCACACAATAGTTTGCAATCCTAGTATTAACAATTCCCTGCCTGGTAAATAGACATTCCAGTCCTCATTACCGTTGTGGGTCCTCCCCACTGCCTTACTTCCTAGCCTTGGTCTATGTTCTCGCAAGACACATAGCCTCTTTTGATTACAGCCGTGCACGACTTAATCAGGCATAGGGCGTCTTCCTTCTTTCCACCTTTTCCTCTTATAATTTTTCTGAACTCACATCACTCATGGCCCTCATTGGCCCACCAGTTTCTCACGAGAAACCGGACCGACAACCATTGCAGGGAAAAGCTAATACTGAGAAAGCTACTAAGTTGCGCCCGTCCCATACCAGGCAAGTGGTTAGTACATTTTTCATGCCGCATGGAAGTATAACACAAGGTTCTAGTCCTTACATGCCCATGACCAGTGCATTCCACAAACACTGCACTCGGCAGTGCCACCACCATTCCATACCAAACTCTGGCCACGGCAAGGGTTTTATTTCATGAATATACATATATATATATATATTAGTTATGGCTCACAGTTTGATCATTTTATAAGGAATCTCCTCATATTTTGTCGGCATACAGTCTAGTACTGCCATATCATACTTTTGTCATTTCATCAAATGCAATACTACTTATAGTCAAGGCAATATCTTAACAATTCATAAAATATAGGTTCAAGATGTTCAAGAATATGACTTGCCTTCCGCGTCGTAAGGTACAGCAGTCGATGTCGAGTTTGACAAAATCTTCATACTCAGGCTCTTGCTCTAATCAAAGATCAAACAAGCAAACAGGAATCACAATCCATTAATAATCTATATGCAACATGCAAAGGAGAAATACTCTTGGCGATACTGGAATAGGTAAGCTTGAAAGCTGGATTTGAGTTGATCTTGGAGATTCATGGAATTAGGGTTGAGGACGAATGCTAGAGACTCTCAGGGTTTCAAGGCTACAATATGGACATCAAGTCCGCGGCTGTTTTGCTCAAAGACGACGAACGTCAATAGGTCGACATTCAGTTCAGGGCTCTGACATAGCTTCAGAGAATGCTAGAGAGCTTATCTCAAGGTGTGGTAGTTGAATAAAATGTAGAACATAGCTCTACAAGCTTAGTAGACAAGGTGGTTTTTAGGTTGCATAACCAGAAGTGGTTAAATTGGCCTAATGCCATTGGCTGGCATGAACTGACAAGGGCTGGCATTGTCAAGGAATGGCATTGATGTGGTTTGGATAATTTCCAGTGGGAAGAATGTGATTTGATCAAAGCATTAGATGCAAAATGTAATAAGGTAGCTATTTGACAAGGTGGTTTTCATAGGAAAGGTCCAGAATTTAGGCAATTTGCAAAGAGGCCCCTGGACACAGTGAATTGAATGTCAATGCACCGCCAAATTCTAGGGCTTGAGTATTTGATCGATCTTCTTGAGCTTTGCTTCGCCAACTATGTCTAGGAGGTAGGCGAAGACAACAGGAATCCAATGGTGGAGGTTTCAGGAACTAAGGTGGTCGGACGGTGATGAACGGCGATGAGAAATCACGGTGGCGACACGGCAAGACACAGGTACTGGACAGATCTTGGCATAGGGATTACTTGCGATTTGGCACAGCATCGAAGGGCGATGCAGTGGAGTGATATGCTCAGTAGGTTGAGGCAAATCTACAGGACAAGGTAGATTGAACAACGGCGATGAGACGACGACGAACGGCGAAGTCGAACTCGTCGGTTTTCAGGAACTGAGGTCAGCTATGGTGGCAGCGAGCTACAGACGATAAAACTCGAAATTGGTTGAGGATTAACACTTCTAGGGTGTTGCTGATCATTCTCCAGCGAGGAATTGAGTTGCAATCAAGTACTGGAGCTCGCCGGCATTGATGCCGGACTCGAAGAAGACATCGAGTGGGGCGCTGCTGATATGGGATAGCCCCGGTCAATTAGGTTCGGCTACACCATCTACGGAGTTCAAGGATCACAATGCCACGGTCAATTTGGTCGGAGGTGAAGCTATACGGGCCGGCAACGTGAACTGCTCACGGTGGCGCGCGAAAACAGGGGAAAGGCTCCAACCGAGCTTCAATTTGAAATCCAAGACCATGGGCTTGCAAAGAAGGATCTACTGATCAATTGCCTCTACTAAAAGGAGTACTAATTCTGGCTAAATCAGGCTACAAGGCTGGAACAGGGCATAAGCAAATAACGGTGATCACCGGCGACAGGAACCACCGGAGTTCAATCAAAGCCTACAGAATGATGAAGTGAGCACAAGGTACTTACTAGTTGAATCAATTTTTTGATTGGTGGAGTAGATTGTCCCGGCGTTGTGCTCCTCCTCGGTGGCTTGCCGGAGACGAAGAAGAAGCGAGGAGAAATGGGAGGAAGCGAGACTTGCTGGTTCTGGTGAGGAGTGAAGCTGCTGCGAGCTATGGGGAAGCCTAAATAGTGGAAGATGGGGCTCTCGAGACTTGGAGCAATCGGGAGGATATCCAGCTGGTTGGCTACGGTGGCGGTGTGCAGCGGTCTCGACGACTTTTCAGCACGGTCGTCGCGTGCTCTGGCAAGTGCAGTGGTAAAGCGTATGGCGGCTCCGGCATGGAAGCAATGTGGCACAAAGCTTCTGACATTGCTGCAGGCGAGCGCGCACGCATGCGAGGGAAAGATTCAGGCGATGCTGGTGCTGTTGCAGCGCTACCACGGCGGCCAATCTGGTGCTCGCATGTGGCGACGTGGTTGCGGCGAAGCTCCACCGGCGGTGAGGTTCGCGGTGCAGTTGTGCTCCTAGTCGCAGCTGGACCTGAGGTCGAAAACGGCACAGCTACTGGTCACGGCTGCCCTGGTTGAATGTGGTGCTGCTGGTCGAAACAAGAGGCTGGACTCGATTGCAATTTCTGTTTTCTGATTTTGGACTAAACTGTAAAATCTGAGATTTTTAATATTATGGCTGATTTTGACTTCACAAATTTGAAGGACTTTATTCAACGGATGATTTGAGGGAGGACCTAATAAAATCTGGGAACCTTTGATCAAATTTGAACTGAAGTGAAAACAGGGTAATTAGGGTATCTCAAATCTGGGTTTCGTCGAGATCTGGAAATCTGAGACTTAGGGTGAGATTTTGATGTTCTGACAAAAGGCGATTTTGTATTGAATAGCATTTTGGGAGGTATTCCTTGAATCAAATTGAGATTTGAAGTTGATTTGCGGCTTTTAGCCTTTTCGGGCTCTGGGAAATCAGAAAAGGACTAATCTGCGATACAATTTGGACTAACTTGTAAAAAGGGCTTAAATGATGGAATCTGGTTGCCAACTTTTTGGATTAAGGTATTGGCATACCTATGATTACAATCCAAGAATAATTTGGTCTAGATTAGGTTAAGATTTGGTTAAATCTGGATTCTGAAACTCAAGGTATTTAGGGTAATTAGAATATTCATTTAATTCTTGTTTTCGAAAACGGAAAGAGGTTGACAATTCCAGGAGTTAGAGATTGAAGTTGATCTGGCTTCTGAAGGCTTTTATACTCAGGATAGATAGTAGATTATTTTTGGATAATCTGATCTTGAATTGGATCTTCAGGATAGATTTTGGGATTTTTGGGGCTTAGGATAGATTTGACGAGGATTGACACCCGGACCACTTCTATTGGACTTCTGGTTAAAGGCAGGTTCGAGTCAGAAGTGTATCTGGCGATACGAGCTCAAGTTGTTCTGAGGGACATCACTATGTGATCGCCAGCTTTACGCGGTCAGACCGTAAGCCTTGCGCGGTCAGAAGTTCGTAGGCTATACGCGAACTACACATTCAGGATATTGCGCGGTCAGCCAATATCCCGCGGTCAGAACATCTGCCGATCAGGATACTTGGGATCTATCTATTCGGTTGCCCATACAACAGGATATTCTAAGTATCCCGAAGATTCCTGCACGTGGATAATTGACTGTCAGAAGGTTAACACAGGCAGTTATCCATGAATAACACGTGTTTAACCTGCGTGGAGGTTAAGAGCAGTTCCAAAAAACCGCATCCAACCGTCCGTGCAACCGATTGATGCAGTTTCTTTCACATGGCACCCTTTCAAACAGTACAAAAGGATGGCATGGAGCATCAATCAGGGAGGATCATCCGAAACATCAACCGAGAGATCGGAAGATCAAGAAATCCAAAATCATTTAAGTTAGCCAAGTCTACGGCCCACCTCATATAGCATTTTAGTAAGCCTTCTTTGGCTTATCCTTGTACACTTTTACAGGGAAAAATCCTCGCCTGTGAGGACTTTTTCCTCCATTTTGTAAACCTTTTACCACACTTAGTGAAATCTCAACAGGACGTAGGGCTATTACTCCCACCATCGAGGGCCCGAACCTGTCTAAACTCTCTGTGCTCCTGTTCACCATTGTTCAGCATACCTTCCCGGAGGGTCATCTTGAAAGGTCTCACAATTACAAATTCTGCATAAGTTCGGCTGAGGACTCTGAGTCCGAATCGTCGACAGCTGGCGCCCATCGTGGGGCCTTTCTCAAGGCGTCCTAATTGAAATTCGGAGGTTCGCCGAAACATGGCTAGAGCATATGATTCCGAGAATGATTTTGATCTCGAGGATTATGCCCATATACCAATGCCTTCTCCAAGCGATCCTGTTCCGATGGAAGAGGTCGAAGGCCAGAATCTTCCACAGGTTGAATCATCTCCCCAAGTCATTTTAATCGACCAGGTGGTAACTGGCACAAGGTCAGAACCCACAGAGGTTCTTAATGTGCTAGGAGATGAATCCGGCCCCGTCATACGATCCCGCTGAGGGAAAATATGATGGTGACCCTGAAGTTAGCCCAGGAAGGTTCGACCCTGATAACCTCCACCGTCTCTTTGATTTCGAGTCCAACTCGGAACAAACCGAGATGTTCTCCCCATCGGCGACCTCTCTCCCTAGGCAGTTTGCTGCGTTATCGGAAGAAACTCCAGATCAACAGGCTGCCAGGGAAGAACAAGATCGCAAACAGAAGGAGGAGCAAGATCTCGAGCAACAGAACAACGAAATACGCAGAACTGCCCTAGAGGCTCTTCAAGATGCGCAGGCTCGTTACGATGCTGCCCCGAGTTCTTCTTGACGGTCGCGTGGTCATAGACGTGACCAGACTCCTTCCTTACCACCGGAGTATTTCCCAGTGGACGAAGAAACAATAACACCTGGTGCCCCTAGGAGAAGTACCCATGGTTGACTGCGATCTATCGCGGAAGTCATGCGCAATTTTCCTCCTACGGTCACGGATGCGCAGAGACCGGCCTTTTTCAGGATCCTGGCGGAAAGACTGGGTGAGGTCGCATCCGAGGCGACCCCAACAGCCTCTTCCCGCTCAGTGACACATTCCCGTGAACGAGATGGTCCTCATTTTGGCTCTGGCCGGCGGAGTTACCCGCCGCCTGTACCGTCCCGACAGGACAAATACCGGCGAATGCAGGACTCTCGTAGTAGGGATCGAGTTCCCGTTCACTCTCGTTTGGGACCACGAGTAACCTCGCCATTACGTGAGTTTGCTCGAAACCCAACCGAAAGTCGCAGGACGGTTCACGGTCCTTACGTTGGTTGCAAAGCTTTCTCGCCTGGCCTACGAGCAGTCGTTTGGCCCGATAAGTTTCGACCAGGGGCCATTGAAAGGTTTGATGGAACTCAGAACCCATCCGAGTTCCTTCAGATCTATATTACTGCCATCCAAGCAGCAGGAGGCGATGACAAGGTCATGGCCAACTACCTGCCAACAGTCCTCGCAGGACCGGCTAGAACCTGGTTGTTCAATCAGCCTGAGGGTTCCATCTACAATTGGGAAATGCTATGCGATGCCATCCTCAGCAATTTCCAAAATTGTTACCAAAAGCCGGGTAAGGAGGACGGCCTGCACAGACTGCGGCAAACTTCGACCGAAACACTTCGGCAGTTTGTCAAGAGGTTTGTCGGGGTAAGAAATACCATCCCGAACATATCTGATGGCTCCGTAATCAGGGCATTTAAGCATGCCGTTCGATACCGGAGATTCACTGAAGACTTGCTTATCCACCCTCCTTGATCAGTGGCTGATCTGTTCGATATGGCTGATCGATACTCCGATGCAGCCGAGGCTGTCGAATGGAACCGAATGGTTGACAAGGGGGACCTACCGCCCCAACCAGGCTTCAAGGACGCCAAGAAAGAAGATTCAAGCAAAAAGCCGGAGTCTTCACCGGGTGGGAAGTCAAAAAAGTCGAAGAGGAACCGCTCTGGACAGTACCGTGAGGTCGCAGTCGCGGAGAAACCACCTTCGACCAAAGGTAATAAGTCTTCTTTTAAAAGTAAAACTGCTTCTGGTGGCCGGGATTCCGACCAGCCAGAAAAATCAACTAATCCGCAGGAGGGCAAGAGGTGGTGTCCACTCCACAACTCCGCAGGCCACGACCTCAAAAACTGCAGGAGTTGGTTGAAACAGCTGGATGATTTCTACCAAGGAGCTGGGCCAATGCCAACCTTACCGCCTAAAGAGCAAGCGTGCGGGATTAGAGACGTCGACGGAGACGAAGAAATGGCTTACCAGGTACCTCAAAATCATGTTAATGTCATTTTCGGAGGTTCCTCCTCTTTCGTTTCCAAAAAGCAGTTTAAAACCTTTTGCCGAGAGGTTAACCAAACGGAGACATCACTTGGCGAACCTCAATATCCCCATTGGTCGGATATGCCTTTGACGTTCGATCGCGCTGACTGTCCTGTGGGGCTTACTCGACCATTGAAGCTACCTCTGGTTATTACCCCAATCATCAGTAACGCGAGAGTCGAAAGGGTCCTGATTGATGGGGGAAGTTCCCTTGATCTCTTATTGGTCAAGACACTCGACGAGATGCAAATTCCTCGTTCGAAGATCAAGCCCATAATCCATCCGTTTTATGGGATAATCCCAGGCCCCTCCATGATGCCATTGGGACAAGTGGTCCTCCCGGTCACTCTGGGAGAACCACATAACTTCTGAACAGAATTGGTTACTTTCGATGTAATCGATTGTGATTCAGCTTATAATGCAATCTTTGGCAGGCCGACTCTTGCTAAGTTCATGATGGCAACGCACTATGCTTATCAGTGCGGGAAATTGCCTGGCCCCAAAGGTGTCATTTCGGTCCGAGGTAGTGCAACGTGGCGCTCACGTGCGACCGGCTATCTTTGGAGATGGTCGATCAACTTCCCCTCCGGGACGCTCAGGTCGCCACCGTTGCCACCGATGCGATCAGGGCTGCTCCTCGACCAGATGAGAAACTCAAACAAGTTCCTTTGTACCCAGATGACCCATCCAAGACAATTCGGGTTGGGTCAGCCCTGGATGACAAATAGGAACTCGACCTCGTTGCTTTCCTCCGGGCTAACGCAGACGTGTTTGCGTGGAAACCGTCCGACATGCCCGGTGTCCCAAGGGAAGTAATTGAGCACAGGTTAGCAATTCGACCTGGACAATGACCAATAAAGCAAAAGCTCAGGCGTTTTGCCACCGACCGACAGGAAGCCATCCGAGAAGAGTTAGACAAACTCTTACAAGCCGGGTTTATCCGCGAAGTGAATCACCCGGACTGGCTCGCCAATCCAGTCATGGTCCGCAAGTCAAATGGCAAGTGGCGCATGTGCGTCGACTACACTAGCCTCAATAGTGCCTGTCCGAAGGATGACTTTCCCTTTCCCCGCATCGACCAGCTGGTTGACTCCACTGCGGGTTGCGAACTGATGAGTTTTCTGGATGCCTACTCAGGATATCATCAAATTAGCATGGCAGAAGACGATGAAGAGAAAACTGCCTTCATCACCCCGTTCGGCACATACTGCGGTCTCAAGAACGCAGGTTCCACGTACCAGCGCTTGATGCAAAAGACCTTTCTTTCCCAGATAGGGCGTAATCTCGAAGCATATGTAGACGACTTGGTTGTAAAGAGCACCCAAAGATTGTCTCATTTGGACGATCTTGCTGAAACCTTCTGTAACTTGAATCGCTTTGGAATAAAATTGAACCCGGAGAAATGTTCTTTCGGGGTTTCTTCAGGGAAGCTTCTTGGTTTCCTTGTGTGTTCCAGGGGCATTGAGGTTAATCCTGAGAAAATCAGAGCTATCGAACAAATGAGGTCGCCCTCGACCATGAAGGATGTTCAACGCCTGGCTGGTCGCATGGCGGCTTTAAGTCGCTTTATATCGCGATTAGGCGAAAGGGGACTACCTTTCTTTAAAGCCTTGTGGAAACATCATAACTTCACGTGGTCCGACGAGGCCGAAAAAGCGTTTCAGGAGGTAAAAACATATCTGTCCAGCCCGCCAGTATTGGTGTCTCCTGAAAAGGAAGAACCATTACTTCTGTATTTGGCGGCCACCCCACACGCGGTCAGCGCAGTTCTGATCGCGGAAAGGGAAGGAGTACACAGACCCGTCTACTATGTGAGCGAAGTACTTCATGGTCCTAAGGAGCGCTACCCTGAGGTCCAGAAGATACTTTACGCGCTACTGATGGCTTCCCGTAAGCTACAACATTACTTTCAAGCACACAAGATCACAGTACCCTCCTCTTTTCCTTTAGGGGATATTGTCCGAAATCCAGAAAAATCTGGTCGAATCGCCAAATGGGCGGTCGAATTCAGTGCCTTCGAGATCCATTTCACCCCTCGCACGGCGGTTAAGTCTCAGGTTTTGGCCGACTTTGTGGTCGAATGGACCAACCCTGAGCCGCCTGTGCAGTTGTCAAAGGAACTGGAGTGCCCCGATTATTGGACAATATACTTTGACGGCTCCCGTAGTTTTCAACACTCGGGGCCTGGAATAGTCTTAGTTACGCCCCAGGGCGAACAGCTTAAGTATGTCATTCAACTACACTTTGTTGCAACCAACAACGCAGCAGAGTATGAAGGTCTTCTTGCAGGGCTCCGGGCAGCAAAATTCCTCGGAGTCCGTCGATTAGTGGTGAGGGGGGACTCACAGCTAGTCGTAAACCAGGTAAACAAGGAGTACAGCACCTCCGATGAGACAATGGCTCATTACCTGGGGGAAGTGAGGAGATTGGAAAAACACTTCAGTCACTTCGAAGTCCAATACATCCCGCGAAAGGACAATATTCTCGCAGACCAATTATCCAAAATTGGATCCTCACGCTCATCCGCTCCGGCAGGAGTGTTCATTGAACACTTGGACCATCCTTCGATCATGACTTCGGTCGAGGATGATCCGGGAATAGCCTTCGTTGCCAACCTCGGTCAGGAACAAGATTGGACTCATCCATTGAGGGTCTATCTTGAACATGGGACCCTACCCGAGGACGAAACCAAAAGCGATCGGTTAATTCGAAAGGCGCGTCTGTACAAACTCATAGATGGGGTTATGTACAGAAAGGGTACTCAAGGAGTATTCATGCGCTGCATATCTCAGGAGGAAGGAAAATCCCTCTTGAAAGAAATACATGACGGTGTATGCGGTGCACACGCGTCATACCGAACACTGGTCGGAAAAGTTTTTCGACAGGGATTCTACTGGCCTTCGGCACTCGATGATGCCAAGCTTATGGTCAAGATGTGTCCACAGTGTCAGTTTCATGCAAGACAGGTTCATCAACCTGCTTATGCATTGCAAACTTCTCTCGCATGGCCCTTCGCGATCTGGGGAATGGACATCGTCGGTCCTATGCCACAAGCGGTCCATGGGTACAAGTTTCTGTTCGTAGCCATTGACACGTTCACAAAGTGGATTGAGGCCGAACCAGTACGAAATATTACTGCATCAGCCGCGCAAAAGTTCTTTCACAAGAACATTGTGGCACGATTTGGTGTTCCAAACCGTCTCATCACAGACAACGGTTCCCAGTTCGCTAGCGGTCTCTTCCTAGACTACTGCGATCAGATTGGGACCAAGGTGTGCTTTGCTTCTGTGGCACATCCACAAAGCAATGGTGCCGTAGAACGGGCCAATGGGCAAGTATTGCAAGGCATCAAAAAACGTGTTTTTGATCGCCTCAAGACCCGCTCGGGGGCTTGGGCAGATGAGCTTTATACTGTTCTATGGGCACTACGGACTACCTCTAGTCGAGCCACCGGTGAGACACCCTTCCATTTGGTCTATAGGGCCGAGGCTGTGTTGCCTATGGAAGTTAGTATTGGATCTGTTCGCACGAATCAATTCGAACAGGTCAACCAATCCGAACAGCGATCGCAAGATCTCATCCTCCTGGAAGAACGGCGTGATCGCGCC
Source organism: Pharus latifolius (assembly GCA_019359835.1). NCBI lineage: Eukaryota > Viridiplantae > Streptophyta > Magnoliopsida > Poales > Poaceae > Pharus > Pharus latifolius. Next base: position 70,553,243 of record CM033322.1, read on the forward strand.
CTGATCAAGTCCGTGGTATATTTGCAGGCTCTACGCAAATATCACAGTAAAAAGGTGCGACCACGTGATCTCAACGTTGGCGACTTGGTTTTACGAAAAATTCAAGACCAGTCTAACCGCAATAAATTCTCCCCAAAGTGGGAAGGACCATACACTGTCGTCTCAGTGCCGTGGCCAGGATTTGCCCGGTTAGCCATGGAGGATGGTCGGATTTTGTCCAATACTTGGAACATCGATCAACTTCGCAAGTTTTACGTGTAACTATTCCAATCACTTTTTTCCTGTTCAATTAGCATCTTTTCATAAAAAGCATGTCTTGTTTTCATACAATGAGTATTTTTCTTTAAAGCCCAAATTATACAAATTCGACCTGGGGGCTGATCGCCGGCGGTTAGGTTATTACAGCATTTTTCAACCGGATTCGCTGGTCGATCTCATGATCACTTCCAGATAAGTCACTCCTAAATAAGCCGTTTCTCAACGCACACGGGACTATTTGGCTAGTCTTCGGTCATCTGGGTGGCTGCCAGTTTGCAATAAGGTTAAAATGTTACTTTAATCTTGACCATCGGCTTGAAGCACATATCCCTGGTCATCATACTTATGTTTTCCCCTCTGCTTAAAATACTAAGGCTTCAGTATTCATAAAACAGAGGCGGGGGCTAGAGGGATATACTTATAGTATGAAACTTATGATGTGAATATGCACTTTCTTTTAAAAAAAATAAATAGTTTTACATACATTGCATTGTAATTACAATTGTTTGGTTACAAAAATAAGGATCATTCGATCCCCAGCTCAGTCAGGAGTCTATCTACTAGGGGCTTGACTTCCTCTATGACTGCATCGAGCAGCTCTTCACTCTCGACCTCAACCGGACCCACCAATGCGTTCAGATCTGCATCTGGGCCATGGTGAAGTCGAACCCGGCTGAGTACGGCTGCTGCGGCTGATCAAACCCTGGTTCTGATCGCCTCTTCGCGTCGCCGTGTATCTCCAGGGAGATACTCAAGCAGTGAATCCGCCTGGGCAGTAAGCAGCGATGTCCAGTCACTTATGCTGAGGTTGTCTTGCCTCAGTTCTACCACATCGGTCTTCAAAAGATCAGCCACGGCCTTTAGTTTTTCGAAGATCCGGAGGCTCAGTTCTTTGATTGCCCGATCGGTGTGGCGAATCGAGGATTCAAGAATCTCCTTGTCTCGACTGAGCTGCGTAATTAGACCTGCTTGCGCTGTACAGAGAGAGGAGATTATTTGCATATTATGGATTCAAGTCTTCCTAATCAGGAATCGGCTTACCAGCATTCTCTGATCGAAGTTTGTTGAGTTCAGTTTCTTGTTTCTTAAACATTGAGACTGAACCGGCCACCTCTTTCTTCAAAAATGTAACCTCTCTGCAGCAAAATCAAGGCAGTCACAACTAAGATGCACCCATGCTAACCAAAGGGTAATGGTACTCACCTGCGCAAGCTGTCGCGTTCTTTTTGAATGGCTTCTGTACTAGCCATCACAACACGCGAATGGCTAATTAGCCAGGATAATCCCTGTGGTGCCAAAGAAGAAGATCAAAGGTGTCCTAAGTACAATTCAGGCACGAAAGCAGAGTTTTATTATACCTTCATAAACTTTTGTAAAACAGCATCATTCAGTTCAGCGGGAATCCTCGCTAGAGCCTCCGACGTGCTCACTACAGGGACAGTTGGTGGGAGTGCCGGCTGGACGCCACCCCCAGTAGTCATCGATGGTGACTGGGTCCCTACATTTATCCTTTCCCCTGCGGTCTGGACGACTTCCTGGACCACAGGGGTGGAGCGTTCTTCGTTGGAAGCTCCTGCACCAGCTGTAACTTCAACCTCTCCGGAGGTGGTTGAAGAGCTGGGCGTCGTCTTTCTTTGCCTGACATGAAGGACAATTTGAGCAGTTTTTATTTAAGATTATTACCAAATTTAAGGTTCTTACCTTATTTGAAATCCCATTCGCTCCTGGGATTTCTGGGAAGGTTCCCCTTGGGAAGAAGAACCGTCATCGGTTCTTGCCTTCCTTATGGTAAATAAGGCAGCACCCCCCTGGAAATGTCATGTTATAAGCATATTCTTAGGGAACAGGTAAAAACACATAGAAAGGTCTTTACCTGGGCCACCGGACTAACTGGTGGGGCTGCATCCGAAGGCCTTGGCGATTCCAGAGTTGCTGGGACCGTCACAGCCGGCCTTTGTTCATCTACTTCCTCCTCTGTCCGCGGAGGAGGAGGATTTTCCTCCCTGGAACCCCCAGTGGTCCCAGGGGGAAGCTCTCCTCCCTGTATATACATTAACTTGTCAAATGTGCAGAAAGAGCCATAGAAGGAACGGTTGAAAAGATTCCTTACCTTGGTCGTCCCTTCAACCAGGGAAGCAGAGATAATTGACCCTGAAACCTCGGGGGCTTCAGGAATTGGAAGGTCACCTGCGACCACAAGATCTCCGGTGGTCGCAGGGTCAGCCACGGCCACCTCTTCGGTAGCTGTGGTCCCTACGGGACAGCTTGGGGCGTCACCAGCAGGGGACTCCCCGGTCCTCTTCCTTTCGATGACTAGAGGCACATCATCGTCCTCTTCCTCCTCGCTCCCCTCTCCCTGTACGACGAAGAAGTGATTCCATGTCGCGCCTGAAAAAGTAGAAGGAATGCGATATCTTACCGCAGTCTTTCTTACGGGACGAGGAATGCTTCGTGAAGACCCCTCCCCAGGGTTCAGCTTGGTCTTCTTGGGGGCAGGACTCTTTGTCCTGGGTCTCTGAGAGACCTTCTTCACATTCTTCGCCGTCGGCTTCCGCAGAGAGCCGACATTTTCGCTTGGGAACGTCGCATCAGCAAACTTCCCTAGGAGCTGGTTCACAGTCCATTACAATGGATTAGCACTGGACACACACAAGACCTACAGAACCAAAGCCGGACAAGGAAATTACCTTTCGGCGCTCCTGTCTGAGGTCATCACCGGCATGAATCAAGCTCTGCGGGCGAGGTGATCCCTTAGGGCCCTCTACATCAACATTGTAGGCCCTAAGGAGGGAATTAGTTCGCCTCTCAATTTCGGCTGAGGGCAGAACTGTTCCCAAATTCAAGTTAGAAAACATAAATTTCAGAAATGACAAAGCACAGTGCTAAAAGGTTGAGTACCTTCATTGTAGTCCAGGGTTCCATCCGCCATGGACTTGATTTCCCAAGCAGGATGAGCCCTTTCGCGCAGGGGGCTCACTCTGTTCTTCACGAAGTCTCGGATGACATCCCTCGCTGTCAATCCTTGACCCACCAAGTGAAGAATCACCTCGGCGTGCTTCAGGTGCTCCACGCCCAGCGTCGGGGGAGCATCCAACTCACTTGACTTCTCTGGCCACGAGTTCTCAAACCATAAACTACTCTCGGACGGCGGAGAGCAGTAAAACCACCTCTGGTGCCACCCGTGCACCGAATCCCGCAGAGGTGGGGAGGGATATTCCTTCTTGTCCCTCAGCCGGAAGTAGATGCATCCGGCGGCATTGGTGCTTTTCGACCATGCCGAAAAGTAGAACCGTCGGAAGAGGTCCACGCTAGGATACACTCCGACGAAGGCCTCGCAAAGATGCTGAAACACCGCCAGGATCAGCATCGCATTTGGATGGAGGTTGATCAGTTCCCACCCATAACGTTCGAGGATGTCCTTTAGGAACCGACTCTCAGGGAATCGGAACCCGCAACGCAGATACTCCTCGAAGATCACCAACTCGCCCTCCCGGACGGTTGGGGTTTCTTGGTCCTTCTCCGCAGGCCGCCAATTGATCAGCAGCCGCGATGGAAGGATCTCCTCTTTCTCCAACGCCACCAGAGTCTCCTCAGAATGGTGGTTGGATCTGCTCCAAGATGCCATTTTTTGAGGAAGATCGGTCGAAAAAGTCGATGATTTTGTGGGAGATGAAGGCGAGAAGATGAGGGTTTTGTGCGGCGGGAACTCTAAGGGTTTTTCGCGGCTGAATAGCTTCCTCAAGAAGCTACCTACTGCTTTTATAGACTCGAGGAGTCACGCCTCTGTGAGTAACGTTCCACTCAAGCGTCCTCTTAAATATTTTATTCATTTCCCATAATGGATATTCTATGATAAACCCTTTAAAGCGTTTCGGGTATCAGATCTGAAATAAAAAGACTTCTTTATTTCAGAAGCTGAAAGAGCTAAAACTCGAGAAGTCTGCTAAGGCTTTTTGAGGGTTATTTACCTTTCTTTTTACTTGAACATTTTTATGAAAAATATCATGTAACTCAAATTTTGACGTACGGATATATTCTAACTGGGTTATGGTTTGGTTAAAACCATGTTATTTAACTTCGTTTCTGATCGAAGTGATGGTCTAACCGAACGTTCGACTCTAGTCGCAATTCAGTTCTAACCGCAGCCTTAAGTCTGATCGCGGCATCAGGGCAGGTCATGGTGATCTTTTAAAACGCGATTCTAATCGCAGAACTGAAATTTCCTGTGTATGAATGGTCGCGGACTAAGCTTTTGGCCATAATTTCACACAGAAGGTATGAAGAATGTTCATATGAATAAAAGAAACTTTATTTATTGCATTCTTTACATACAAAAGGGATACGATCGATAAAAGCATCGACCTGTTCCGAAAGAAGTTTACAAAGTTCCCCAAGGGACATGTTGTTGTCAGTAGAATTTACACTGGCAACCCCCAGGGAACTAGCAACTACCCTAAGTCTATCTATATCGTCCCTAACAACAGACGCACTATTGTCCCTAATCAAGTCAGAGAGTTCTCGCTGTTGCTGAGCGAAGTCCCTCTCTCGACGGAAATGGTGCGCCTCTTCTCGGGATCGATCAAGACATTCTGCTAAACGCAGAATCTTCGAGGCCATCTCCTCGGTCTTCTTCTCCAGGGCATTCTTCTCTTCCAGAAGGGTCTGTCCGGAAGGAAGAGATGGAACAGCAGAAGGCTGATCGCTGGAGCCTCCTACCTCCTGCATTTTACAAAAGTTAGTCATACTAACTAAAATTATCAGTAAAAAGGGAGAAGAATTGTTACCTGTCCCGGTGCATAACCCGTTGATACACCCATCTTGGGAGGAAGATCATCATATGGTGGAAGAGCAACCTTCCCATCAGAAGATTGCTTCGCCAACCCAATATGGCAATCATCTGATCGAGGGATAGTCACCGATTGCCAACCAGGATGTTGATCACCCAAAAGGATGGGAGAATTGGATGTGATGGGATCTTTCTCTAAGGATAAAGGCCTAACTTTCCGAGAGGCATGAACGGGGAGGGTCAAAGGAATTGAAGGAAGAAAGAAACTCGCTACGTTCTTCACCTTTGTTCCACTGGAAGATCCTTCGTCAACCTTGGGTTTCTTCCTTAAGGGAGACAGGACTTCATTCGTTTGAGACCCTTGTTCGACAACTTCCTCTTCATCACTCTCAATCTCGATGATATCGTGATCTGCCATTGGGAGGAGTATGTGAAAAGGAAGAAGGCAGGATAACAAGAAAAGGACTTAGGCGTGGAGGGAAATTGTGAAGCTTTACAAATCCAAGAACCTGGTATTTATAGCCGCCTGGGTGACGGTTTGCATTCCAGGCGCCTCGGGTTTCGTCAAAGCCTTTACGATTTTACCTCGAGATAAAAACAATTCTACGGCGCTATCATTGCCCGTCACGTAATGTCAGAACCCATCTTGAAAAACCAACCGTTTTCACTTAGTGCGCCACTAAGTGGAGAAGTTAAAGGGCCGGGTTAAAAATCCAATGCATGGTCTTAAAATTCGAAATAAACACGTCACTTCGTTTCTTTCAAATTTGGGGGCTAGCTGACGAGGATTGACACCCGGACCACTTCTATTGGACTTCTGGTTAAAGGCAGGTTCGAGTCAGAAGTGTATCTGGCGATACGAGCTCAAGTTGTTCTGAGGGACATCACTATGTGATCGCCAGCTTTACGCGGTCAGACCGTAAGCCTTGCGCGGTCAGAAGTTCGTAGGCTATACGCGAACTACACATTCAGGATATTGCGCGGTCAGCCAATATCCCACGGTCAGAACATCTGCCGATCAGGATACTTGGGATCTATCTATTCGGTTGCCCATACAACAGGATATTCTAAGTATCCCGAAGATTCCTGCACGTGGAGAATCGACTGTCAGAAGGTTAACACAGGCAGTTATCCATGAATAACACGTGTTTAACCTGCGTGGAGGTTAAGAGCAGTTCCAAAAAACCGCATCCAACCGTCCGTGCAACCGATTGATGCAGTTTCTTTCACATGGCACCCTTTCAAACAGTACAAAAGGATGGCATGGAGCATCAATCAGGGAGGATCATCCGAAACATCAACCGAGAGATCGGAAGATCAAGAAATCCAAAATCATTTAAGTTAGCCAAGTCTACGGCCCACCTCATATAGCATTTTAGTAAGCCTTCTTTGGCTTATCCTTGTACACTTTTACAGGGAAAAATCCTCGCCTGTGAGGACTTTTTCCTCCATTTTGTAAACCTTTTACGGCCCACCTCATAAGCATTTAGTGAAATCTCAACAGGACGTAGGGCTATTACTCCCACCATCGAGGGCCCGAACCTGTCTAAACTCTCTGTGCTCCTGTTCACCATTGTTCAGCATACCTTCCCGGAGAGTCATCTTGAAAGGTCTCACAATTACAAATTCTGCATAAGTTCGGCTGAGGACTCCGAGTCCGAATCGTCGACAAGATTAGAACTGAACTGATCTTGCTACTTCTAAAGAGATACATGCATGCATGATTTTCATAAAAAGGAATTTTCACTCCCAAAACCAGGGTGTTACATATCGCCCACCACAACTGTGGTTTGTCCGACCACAGGGTCAGGGGTGAATTGTGAGTGAAACATAACAAAAGTTCTTGTTATCTCCACCTTGCCACTCACATTATGTAGTGAGGAAGGGTCTAATCATCTTGATAGGATGGGCATGAAAGTGGAATATCTTGCGGGTAAATTGGTACCTCTCTGCAGTGTTTAAAAACATATTCAAATACTCCGAGCTCTCAGGTCTATAGTAGTCTCCTGCGGTGGATTAAATCCACGGGGTGTGGCACAATTATGTTTTCTAAATAAAATTTGATAAGTCAAGATTACCCAAATGACATGTGTTGTCATGATAAGGGGTGCTACCATGGGCTATCGTGTGTCGACGTGTCGTGGTAGTACTATAAATAGTGGAATATGAATAGCAATGCTAGCTATGAAAAATACTGCCATGAGATGAGACATAAAGGAAAATACTATTTTACAACCATCCGTACTTCTTTACTAACATAGGTTCATATCATCACTAATATACGTAAATACTCTTACCTATGACTTGCTGAGTACGTAAGTACTCACCCTTGCAACCTACAATCCAATAGATGGAGCGTTCCATGATCAAGGTGAAAGCATGGAGCACTTCTTGGATCTAGAAGGAGGAGAGCCAGTTCCTCCAGAGCCCTGATGTGTGTTGTTCTGCCGTCAACTTCTTGTTGTGGGGGCTCACTTAATTTCCGCTATGTAGTTGTTATTTTGCTAGACCATGTATGCCGCGAAGGCATTGTAATTTCTTTAGGTTGTATTAAGGCCAGCAGGCCACACTGCTTAAATATTTTGTAAGTTACTCTGCTATAATGTAAATATACTCCTGTGCTTGACTTATCCTAGGAAGTCAATGGTATGCATGTATGGGATCAGCTGCAACGAACTGGGTCCCCTCGGGAGTAGTCGTTGTCCCCAAGGCGGGGGCGCGACAAATTTATGGTATCAATGAGGGTTTTCATCTTTGTCACACCGGGCGTGCGCCTATCTTTGACGGGACTAACTATCCCTATTGGAAAGTGCGCATGACGGTTTTTCTAGAGCCCATGGGCCTTGATGTTTGGGACATTATTAAGATTGAGTTTACTCCTTGGGTTGATCCGGCAAATCACTCCGATGATGATAGGAGAAAACTCCACTTAAATGCCTGTGATAAAAATGCTCTCTTTGCCAGCTTGTCCCTAAATGAGTTCAACCGCGTGAGCAACCTTACCACCACTCACAAAGTTTGGACCACCATCGAAGATATATATGAGGGCACCATTAGGGTCAAGGAGGCAAAGTTGCTCATGGTTAGGCAAAGATATAAGACATTCACCATGTCACCAACCGAGTCAGTGGATTCCATGTTCACTCGGTTGAACAACATTGTGAATGCACTCAAAGGACTCGGAGTTGTTTACTAACATTGAAATTGTAAGAAAAATGCTTAGGGCTCTTCCGGAGAGTTTTGACACTCTTGTGACGGTCCTCACCAACTCCGACTTATCATCCACCACACCTACCGATCTCTATGGGAACCTCATCACCCAAAAAAGCTTATTCGCAAGTTGCATACAAAGGGAGTCAACATCGACACAAGACCAAAGGGGTCAAAGCAAGCAAACTTCAAGGACATCATATGCTATGAATGTCATGAAAAGGGACATATAGCTTCAAGATGCCCAAATAAGAACAAGCCTTGGTATAAGAAGAAGAAAGATCCTAGGAAGAAGAAATTCTTCAAAAAAATGGCAGAAACCAAGAAGCATGCTTCGGAGAATGGATGTCCAGAGGAGAGAGCTCCAATTCCGATTCCGATGATGAAGGGGGCTGTTCCAAGAAGCTAGCCGGATTAGCTCTGGGCAACAACAACACATCGACAAGTTCATCCTTTTGACTTATGGCTAAAGGTGATGAGAAGGTACACTCTCTTGACCCTTCATGATGGGGACATCACTAGCTCAGACATGAACAAGGCTCCATCCACTCCTTCCAATACTTCCACTACTTCCACGCCGCCACGAGAATATCAAGGAGAATGGCTAGTCGGCATGAATCCATGTGCTGAGCCATTCATTATGCCCATACCAGAGGATCAGCGAGTTACATCAAACGTGGAGCAACCCATGACGCATCAAGCCCAGCCCAAGATCAAGCCCAACTCGTCGGCGAGTCCAGCTCGGCCATCCAGCAGCAGTCCAACTTTAAACGGATGCCCAGGCCACATACGTAGTCCGTTTGGGGTGAATGAGCACTTTACGGAGAAGCCCACGACACCGCCTTTCCAACGGATCTGGCCCCACTTCCATATTTTGTCTAGAACACCTGCAATCGATGAAACAATTCACTGACAGATTCTACCGGGTGTTGTGTCACCTCTACTTTGGGCCCAAGGCCCGTGTACCCGTAGGGTTTCACATCCACCTCCTTGGCCGCCACCACTGTTACATATGGCTTTCACCCTTCCCGCTCTTGCTCAGGTTTTGTTTAGATTAGTTTTCCCCATGTGTGAGACTTCATCCTTGTGTTCTTGTGTCGGCTAGACCAACAACTACAAGTTACACAACCTCAAATTTATCGTGTGCTTCACCCATATTTGCAATTTCAAATTGCTTTTATCTTGTTCTTGCTTGTTCTTCGGTTGCTTGCAGGAATTGATCTTCGTGATCAGGTCAGCCGCGTCCTGGCACGGTTGATCACGACTCGTGAGTGTGGTTTAGCAATTGCTAGGGCGTCCAATCTTGTTTGGTTGGTAGCCGGATCATTAAGGTCACTCTCCATTAAATCGAAGTTATCCCTATCACCAGAAGATCGGGCATATGTGTCTTCATCAGTTGGTATCAGAGCTTCCAGTTGACTAGTGAGAATTTATCTATCTTAGTTTAGTCGATTGATTTCATACCTAGAGTCCAGAAAATTGCCATACAAAAAGATTAATTTTCCGCTATCCAAACCATTGTCGTTAGCCTTGCATCACTCTCTTCAGTTTGCATCTTTGAATTTTCATCCATCGTTGTCGAGTGCTAGTTCTTAGTTTTAGTCTTGGTCTTGTTTTATTTTTGCATCTTGTCACGCAGTCGAATTCCACATCGATCTCCTCGTCGCGTCCAATTCTAATCTGCTGCTGTTCAGTTTGTTTTTTCATCATAGCTTCTTCATACTAACTCAGATTTTCACATTCTTGTAGTTTCTGGAAACTTCAGATTGTGCTCTACAACTTTGCTGTTGAGGTCAAAGTCAGATTCGGCTTCCATCGATGAGATATTGGGGCATTAATGTCAATGGTGTAGAGTTTGAATCTAATAGATCTGTTTCGGTATTTTCATTACAATTCTTTGTCCGAACTCGGATTAGGATAAATTTATACTTTCTACAATCTTTGCGAGAAATCCCACAAAAAGTTAGTTGGGGTAATCTTCAAATTCGGCTGTTTTCATCACGCTAAAATTTAGGCAAAGTTAGTTGGGGTAATCTTCAAAGTTAGTTGGGGTAATTGACGAGGATTGTCACCCGAGCTAGTTAGATTAACATATGTCGGGTTCAAGTTTGTTGGGGGAAACCTCCACAGGATCAAGTCCAGGTAAGAAGCACCACCATTTGCCCGGGGACAAGGCCCCCGGGTGGCTTGTCCCGGGCGTCGCCTTTTGCCCGGGGACATGGCCCCCGGGTGGCGCTTCCTCCGAAGGCAAAGGTCTCCGGTCCCAGGTCACTTGACGATCACGTGAGAAGCACCTCGGGAACTGGCGGACACCTATCAAGCATCCATGGTTCCAGACCGGAAGAAGGACGTCGCTGCCCCTCAATCCAATGGTGGCAAGCAGGGTAGTTTAGTCTTTTTGCATTCCCTGGGGGTATATAAGCCCTTGTAACACCTCATGTGGAGGGGACAATTCATTTTTATTTGGAATAGACAATCTAATTGGTGTGCTCCGGAGACATCTCTCCCCCGAGAGAGCTCCCCTAGCCAACTCCGGGTTGGAGCACGCTGACAGGACTAGGGCCTCCACTGAGGCCCGAACCTGTACAAACCTTCGTGTCACTTGCCGTATTCGTCCGACGGGGAGGATCGGTCACGCGGTCAGCTCGCGTCATCTTTTCTTCGCTAGGAACATCCACAAAACCTGCCGTGGTATTCGCAATACCACGACAGTTGGCGCTGTCCGTGGGGACTCGTGACGAATCGCCATGGCTCCCCCAAGAATGAGGGCTCGCACCCTCCCCGGTTACGCTGGTACCAGTGACCCGGCGCCACCCGTTCGAAGCACGGCAGTCCCGGCACCGACGTCCGGACATGGCCAAACCGAGGTACCGCTTCACCCCTTCCCTGTTAATATCGATGGTTCGACCTCCGGGTCAATCCCAGGGACCGCGGCCGCCTCGGCCGGGACCAGCCTCCCCCCGACGGTTTCCCCGGCTCCCCGTGACACCTTGCTTGAGGCCTTAGTGGAGGGCCAACTCTGTGCCCAGTGCTCTATGGATGAGCTGCTCCGTGTCTTGGAGCGACCACCGGCCCCCACCTACCCGCAGTTCCCATTCATGGGGGCCATGCCCCCATTTATGGCTCACCCGGCAGCACCTTTGGTCCCCGGAGGGCCGATCACTCCGTACGACCCCACCAGAGGGTATCCCCCCCGGCAGGTCCCTCGTCCAGAGCCCTCCCGACGCCGGGAGTCTTCCCGATGCCGGGGGGTTATCTCATGCCTGGGGCCTTCACTCGGGTCGTGGACACGGAGAGTCTCGCTCCCGCTCTGGCCGGGGGAAGAGACCTGCCGAAGAACCAGCCGCTCCTGGGGAGCTCTCGGACGTGCTGGAGGTCAGCTCCACCAACCCGGAAGAAAAGCGATGCTACCGCCATGCCGGCGGACCTCTTGGGCCCCTCCCCGACTCCGACAACGAGCGCGCGTCCCCTGTCAAAGCGGACAGCGACCGAGACTCCCCCCGAGAGGTGGAAGGGGCTAACTAGCCGCTGTGCCGCAGACTCTGGTGCATTTGATGGCCATGGCCTTACCGCCCGCCGCACATCGAACACTACAATGGTGAGGCCGATCTTTATGAATTTGTGCAGGTGTATTCCACAGCCATCTCGGCGGCGGGGGGGACGAGATGGTACAGTGCAACGTCTTCCCCCTCTACCTGACTGGGATGGCCCTCTCGTGGTTCTACAACTTGAAGGTCGGCTCCATCAAGTCCTTCGCGCAGCTCAAACGTGAGTTCTGCGCAAACTTCCAGGGGAACTATGTGCGTCCCCTGGATTCCTCACAGCTGTACACCGTCCAGCAGAGGACAGGGGAGACCATCCACAGCTTTTTCAAGTGCTTTGCTTAGGTCAAGAGCAAAGTGGCTCATGTCCCTGACTCCACAGTCATTGAGGCGTGTAAGAGCGGGATCCTCCCGGGAGAGCTCCATCGGAGACTCTCCCGAAGCTGCCCCTCTTCCGCCGACGAGCTCTTCAATGTACTTGAAAAGTACGCTAGGGCAGAGGAGGATGACCTCTGGAAGAAGAACCAGGGGGCCCCCGCCCCCGTCGATCGGGGGGCCAGGGATCCCCTCAAACGCCCCAAGGGGGGGAATCGTAGCGAGCCACGGCCTCGGGACAGCTTTGTCCTTGAGGGCGGAGGTGGCTCGTACGACGTCTCCAAGGGCAACCACACCTTCCCCAAGCCAAAAGGCCGTGGGGGAGGACAGTCGTCCCGCGGTCGAGAAAGCCTCGCTGCAGGAGGCAGGGAAGGCCTGTGGTGTACCTTCCACAAGTCCAATACCCATGCCACCCGGGAATGCCAGCAACTGCTTCAACAATTCGCCGCATTCCTCGACCAGCATGGGCGGGGGGGGGGGGGGGACTTCGGCCTCCTTGCCCCCTCAGTCGGCCTTACCAGCCCTTCCTGCTCTCGTGGGGGGACAGCAGGGACAAACGCGGGAGGGGGAGCCGTCAGAAACTCTCCCCTTCCAAACCTCCCAAAGGCATGTCAACGTCATCATGGGAGGGTCCACCTCTGAGCGGGACTCTAAGCGTCAGTGGAAGGAGTACGCGCGTGAAGTAAAGGTGGTTGGGGTGCTGCATACGTCTCGGCCACCCAAGTGGTCGGACGTCCCCCTCACTTTCATGGTAGAAGACGCGTGTGGTGTTCGCTTCCCCCATGATGACGCACTCATCGTCTCCGCTACTATCTACAACTGCCATATGGTCCCCATCGTCGTGGATGGCGGGAGCTCCGCCGATGTCCTGTACCTAAAGGCATTTAGGGAGATGCATGTGGACGAGAAGCTCTTGCAACCCGCAGCAGGGCCCTTGCAAGGATTCGTCCCGGAGAAGACGATCTACCCCATGGGGAAGGTGGATCTCCCCATGACCTTCGGCACCCCGGACAACTACCGGACAGAGATGGTCCGATTTGATGTGGTAGACCTCCCCTCTTCTTACAACACCATCATGGGGAGTACCACGATCAACCGCTTGGGGGCCGCGATCCACCAAAACTACCTCTGTGTGAAGATCTCCAAGCCTCATGGCATGATCACCACCCGGGGAGACCAAGACGTGGCCTGCGCTTTATACGAGCGCGCTACCGCAATGATCGTGAGCGTCAACATCATCAAAACCCCTGGGGGGGAGGCCTCTCCCCCGGAGTCAAAGGCCGCCGTGATACCTTCCAAGAGGTCCCTTCCCAAGCCACGCCCGGAAGGGGACCTCCGGAAGATCCCGCTGTCCCCGGACGACGGGGACAAAACCGTTAGGATCGAGGCGGATCTCCATGAGGAGCACGCGGAGCAACTCGCAGCTTTCCTGTGCGAAAACTCTGATGTTTTTGCCTGGAAGCCCTCCGGCATGCGAGGCGTCGCCCGGGGCGTCATCGAGCGCAAGCTCACGGTGACCCCCGGCCACCCCCCGGTCAAGCAGAAGCTGAGGAAAAACTCCCTTGAATGCCAAGAGGAGATCAAGGTCGAGATTTCCAGGCTCCGAGAGGCGGGGTTCATTCGGGCGGTCCTGCACCCCGAGTGGCTTGCAAACCCTGTTCTCGTGAAGAAGTCGAACGGCAAGTGGCGAATGTGCGTGGACTTCACTGACCTTAACCGCGCTTGCCCCAAAGACAACTTCCCGCTCCCACGAATTGACCAGTCGGTCGACTCCACCGCGGGGTGTGAGTTGATGAGCTTCCTAGACGCATATTCGGGCTATCACCAAGTCCGGATGGCAGAAGGGGACGAGGAAAAGACGAGTTTCATAACTTCCCTCGAAACCTTCTGTTATGTCCACATACCCTTTGAGCTGAAGAATGCTGGAGCGACCTTCCAGTGACTCATGACACTAGTCTTCAAGGACCAGATCGGTCGCAACGTCGAAGTCTACGTTGACGGTGGAAGTATTCAAAGCGCGGGAACCCTCCGGGACCCCGGTCGCAGAGGGGACAGTTCGGCGCGATGGTTGTCGAAGTTGTGCAGGTGCCACTCTGGATGCCACCGCAATCGGATTGGCTCCAGGGAAACGCCCCTGCCATGTCCCCCAGAGAAAAGACTTAACAAAATGAAGGAGGTCTGGGCTTCCCCCGGGTGACACCCTCCGGAGACCAAGGGCTCCACCTCCGAAGAACCTCCCTGTAACATTGGGACGCCCTTGAGGTTGCGCACCAATCTCGGGGGCCTTTCCCCAGAAGTAACCTCTCAAGGTCCGGGAGCAACCTCCCGGGAAACCTGGTAAATTTGGTTTGAAGACTTAGCAAAAAAAAAAATCCCATTTCTATTGCATCAAAATGTTTTTGTTCAAGTGTCCGGGGCTTCTTCTAAGAAGCTACCGGGAGCAAAAAACCCTAAGACAAAAAAGGGCCCTATCTAAAGGCCCGGGGGGGAAGCTCATACTTGTTCATTGGCGTCCTCCCCCTGGGAGGCTCCCGCCAGAGCCGCAGCATCCACCCCCAGAGGCACCGGCGCCGGGAATCGCACCCGGACTATCTGGTCATAGAAGCCACCGGCGAGTTGCTCCACTTCTCTCGCCTAGATGGCTCGAAGAACTCCAGAAAGCTCCAGATTTATCTCAAGCTCTAAAATATCTCAAAATATTTCCTGTGAATCCAAATCAAGATTAGATTTCTCAGATGAGATCTATCAGTTACTCTAAACATAAAAGCCTTCAGAAGCCAGATTTAATTCCATCTCTAACTCTCAGATCCTGCAATTCTTTTCTATTTTCGAAAACAGGAATTTAATTAATATCCTAATTACCCTAAATACTCTGAACTCAGATTTAGACAAATCTTGACCTAATCCAGACCAGATTATCCTTGGATTATGATCATGGGTATGCCAATACCTTAATCCAGAAAGTTGGCTGCGAAATTTCATCATCTAAGCCTTTTCACAGATCAATCCAAATTCTATCGCAAGTTAGTCCTTTATCTGATATCTGGAAACCCAAAAAGGATAAAATATTCAAATCAACTCCAAATTCAAATCTGTTTCAGGGAACACCTCCCAAATGCTAATTAATACAAAATCTTCTTTTATCAAAACACCCAAATCTCTCTCCAATTACGTTGAATTCAAAATCGACCAAAACTCAGATTTAATTTACCCTAAATACCTTATTTTTGGTTTATATCGAAAATCATCAAATCATGCCAGATTTTACCAAATTTCTTGCTGGATGAGTATAAGGTATAAGTTTATACTCATCTATGAAATCAGATTGCAAATTATCTATCTCTAAATCAGAAATTACAAATCAGTCCAGAAATCAAACATGATTCTTGCAACCAGGTCCTTGCCTCGACCACACATGCAGTTCACGACCAGGGCTCAGCATCTTCGACCGGAGCCACTGTTCACGACTGGAGCAGCAGCAGTGACCAGAGCTCGCATCCCCTTCGATCTCGACCACAACATGCAATGCATAGCTTCGATCAACGCCGCTGCGACCGCAACCAGAGTACCGTGTCGCCATGTTTTTGCCGCCAATCGAGCGCTGCTCTAGCCCGTGCTTTTTCGCAACCGTGTTTGCATGCCCACACGTGTTTGCACCTCAGCTATTGCTGTGCCAATCCTTGTCCAGCTCACTAGCAGCTTGCACAGCTTCACCTGTTCGCCGTTGCTTCAACCCGAAGGTACACCGCGCAAGTACCTTAGCCTCCAAGCAGTAAGCTTTGCTTCGTTTCGCCTTGCCCTTAAATAGCAGTCCCGAGCAGCTCCCTTGTCACCAGCACTACTCTCTAGAGCTTCTCAGCAAATAACCAAATCTTCTTCGCTGTTGTCTTCTTCTCCGGCGAGCCGCCGAGGAGGTCAACGACACCAGCTCGCCTCGCTTCACTAAACTCCAAATTGACACCACCAGTGAATATATCTCATCCGCCTCATCGTTCTGTAGAATTTAATTGAACTCCCGTGCACCTCATCGCCGGTGATCGCCGAGAAATGCCAGAATCCTTGTTCCAACCTCGCTGTTTGATTTAATCCAAATTAGCCCTCGATCCAGTAGAATAAATTGATCATTGAGCTTTATTTAGCAAGCCAGTGAATCCATATTTAGAAATTAAGCAAGAACTGAAGCTATTCCCAAGCTCGAGCTTCACCAGTCGCCGGCGCTCGTCGCCAGACTTCTCCGGTGATGCTTCGACCAAATTGATCATGCCAATAGCTTCCATATGCATCCCTCTTACTCCCTGAGCTTGGAATTTAGTTCAAATCCTGTCTAGCAAAAACCCCCAAATCCAGTGTCTTCGTCTCCGGCGTCGGCCACCGGAAATCTATTCTCGGCTGATCCAGCTCCAGCCACCTTGTCCCTTAGATGCATCTTGATCTCCTGAACAATTTTGTCTACTAGCTCGATGTCTAATTCGGTCTAAATCAAAAGTTATGGCTATGCCCTAATTTCTGTCCAATGCCATGACTTGAAACTCCAGCCACCGTGTTCTTCGCCGATTTTCACCACTTTCCGCCCATCTCCAGCCCTAGAGCTTGTTGAGTAAATTGTTCCTGCTACAAATGCCTAACTACCAGACAAAGTGGTGCATCAATTGGAGTTCTAGATCAAAAGATATGGCAAACCCTAGTTCTTGGCCATGTCAGCCCAATGCCAGTCTATGTCAGCCAGTGGCATTGAACCTTTTTACCTACTCCCAGCCATGCATTTTGAGCATGACTATGTCCTTTAGACTCCTGGGGTTGTGATCTATAATTTCTTCTTCGGTCACAACTTGAATTGAGCCCTCTATCAACCATTAATCCTTTGTCGATGCCTTAAACAGAATGTTGACCTAAAGACGTTCGTTGTTTTTGAGCAAACCAGCCACGGACTTAATGTCATTTCCATACCCTGGAACCCTAAAAGTCCCTAGCACCCATTTCAGCCCTAATTCTGTGAGTTAGCCCTAATCAGCTTCTAAACCCAATTATTCCAGAATCATCGAGACATTTCATCGTTGCATTATTGCATGTAGTATAATAATGTATTGAAAAGGTTGTGATTCTTGGTTGCTTGTTTGATCTTTGCTCAGAGTCGGAGCCAGAGTTCGAGGACTTCACTGCTGATTTGACATCAACTGCTGTCTCTTACAACGCGGAAGGCAAGTCATAGTCTTGATCATCTTGAACCTATATTTTATGAGTTGCTATGATATGACCTTGAATATAAATAATGTTACATGTGAAAGAATGGTTTGAGATATAATTTGGCAGGAGATAAATAATGTGAAAAGATCAATTAGTGAGCCATGAACTATTATATGTACTTATATATATTCATGAAATAAAACCCCTAGCCGTGACCAGAATTTTGGTATGGATGGCTGTAGCACTGAGGTGCTTAACTACAAAGGATGTGCAGGCACGGAAGGTGCATGATTGTGGATGGTCTGGTCACTGGCATATAAGGACTAGAACCTTGTGTTGTGCGTCTAGTGGCATGAAACACGTGCTAACCGCAAGCCTGGTATGGGATAGGCCTGAACAAGTACTTATGTGGATCGCACATGAAACCCCTGCATGAGATGGAAAACAATACACTAATTTCACGGAGTGCGGCTCCTCCATGTATTTGATCATGCACGTTGACCTAGTAATGGGAAGAGACTTAGGGGTGGGGGTATATCCTGCCACAACTGTGGTTCGCGAGAGATCCACAGGGTCAGGGGTGGATTGTGAGTGAAACATGACAAAAGTTCTTGTTATCTCCACCTTGCCACTCACACTATGAAGTGAGCCAGGGGTCCAATCATTTTGATAGGAAGGGCATGAAAGTGGAATATCTTGTGGGTAAATTGGTACCTCTCTGCAGAGTTAAAATCATATTCGAATACTCTGAGCTCTCGGGTTTATAGGAGTCTGCTGCGGTGGATTAAATCCACGGGGTGTGGCACAAGTATGTTTTCTAAATAAAATTTGATAAGTCAAGATTACCCAAATGACATGTGTTGTCATGATAAGGGGTGCTGTTGTGGGCTGTCGTGTGTCGACGTGTCGCGGTAGTGCTATAATTTAGTGAACATGAATAGCGATGCTATGTTATGAAAAGTGCTGCCATGAGATGAGATATGAAAGAGCAGATTATTTTGCAAGTCTCCATAATTCTTGACTAGTATAGATTCATAACAACACTACGATATGTATCTACTCTTATCTATGACTTGCTGAGTACATAAGTACTCACCCTTGCAACTTACAACCCAGTAGATGGAGCGTACTATGATCAAGAAGAAGGCGTGGAGAACTTCTTGGACCAAGATGAAGGAGAGCCAGATCCGCCAGATCCCTGATGTGTTGTTCTGCCGTTAACTTCTTACTGTGGAGGGGACACCCATCATCCGCTGTGTAGAATTTTTTATTTTGCTTCAACTAAACCTCGAATGCTGCGAAGGTATTGTAATCTCTTTATGTACTATTAAGGCCAGCAGGCCACACTACTTAAATATTTTGTAAGTTTTTCTGCTGCAATGTGAATATACTCCTATGTTTGACTTATCCTGGGAAGTCAAAGGTATGCATATATGGGACTAGCTGCAGCAAGCTAGGTCTCCACGGTAGTAGTCGTAGTCCCAGTTTCGAGGCGCGACAATCCGGCCCCCGATTGCCCGAGCGCCAACCCCCCGTGGTCCACGAGCCCGGTTGCAGCAGCCACCACCAGGATTGCCCGGCCCCGTGCCTGGGCATCAGCAGCCTCCGGGATCACAGAGACTTGTGCGTTGAGAAAACGCACAGCCTCCATGAGCGTCGCCGGCACCGCCTCGGAGGTACCTCTCGAGCCAAGGCTCACTCCGAGCCCCTCGAGGGCTAAATGGATGGAGCGGCCCGCGTCCATCACCGCGCGGACGCTGGAGCCCTCGAGCTCCCGGAAGGCATCCTCCTTGGCCTTCGCTTCCCTCCGGAGTAGGTCGTTGGCATTCTCGGAGGCGTGGATCTGGGCCTGGACCCGGGCCAACTCCCGGAGAGCGTCGTCCCGCTACTCCAAGTAGGCGGCGGCCTTCCCCTCCGCCTCCTTCAGGGCGTTGTTGAAGCGCGCCTCGATGCCCCAGGCGATGGCCTCCCCCTACAAGCGCAAGAGTTAGTCGAAATTCGACTTGGAGTCCCAAGGAAAACAAGCCACCGACTCGGGGACGAACTTGGATCTGGAGGGATTGAAGCTCCCCGTAGCGCTCGCGAAGCGTCCCTTGCGAGACGTAGTCCTGGAACTTTCGGGTTTGTGTGGGACCCTCATTTGAGGAATCCGGTGGCAACCGCCCAGGTGGGTTGCACTCAGAAATGGTACATTGTAGCTCAGAACAACAAGATGCATTATATAAAAATGCGAGTAATTAAAACAAGTGCTGATCACAGGGACCAACATTACAATAACATAGCGCCAAAATGACGCACTTTAATGTTGATACAAAATTAAGGAGTTTTCTTCGACGCAAGGGTCGGCACAAAATAAAACAACGACAGTAAACAAAAGGACTTCATCTGACTCCTTCAACAGCAGCGGTGTTGCACGGGCCTTCTCCACATCGGCCTCCACTTGGTACGTGATCCTCTAACAGGCTGGATCTTCTGAAGCAGTTTCTTCTTCTTGTTCCATGTTGGGTTCAAGACCGTAGGACTCAGGGTCAATGAATCCTTCTTCTAAATTTTGTTTGCAAAAGCAAGGGTGAGCACATTGTCCACATGGTGCTCAACAAGTCACAAATAAGAATGCACGTATATATAGATGAGGGGGAAATTCTTAAAGAATGGCTCTTTGGCTTATAGAATAGATTTTCACACTCAATTTTGAAGAAGAGTTCTTTGTTTTCAAAAGCGAGGCTTTTAAAACCCTAAGCTAAATTTTCAAAAAATGTTATGTGTGGCGGTCTTTCATGAGTCACCACTTTACACAGATTTTGTTAAAACTTTCCAAAAACTACTTGTGCTGCATCAACGTGGATAGAATCCACCGTGCGCAGACTCCATAACTTGGGAGCTCAGAGTATCCGATACTTTTTATAACTTTGCAAAGGTGCACCACCTTAATCCACCGATCACTCAGCTTTCAAGTCGGTACCTCTCCATGCGACTTTTACGCATGTGACAAGGCTGAGATCACACAACAGTTTACAATCCTAGCATTAACAATTCCCAGCCCGATAAATAGACATTCCAGTCCTCATTACCGTTCTGGGTCCTCCCCACTTCCTTACTTCCTAGCCTTGGTCTATGTTCTCGCAAGACACATAGCCTCTTTTGATTACATCCGCGCACGACTTAATCAGGCATAGGGCGTCTTCCTTCTTTCCACCTTTTCCTCTCATAATTTTTCTGAACTCACATCACTCATGGCCCTCACTGGCCCACCAGTTTCTCGCAAGAAACCAAACCGACAACCATTGCAAGGAAAAGCTAATACTAAGAAAGCTACTATGTTGCGCCCGTCCCATACCGGGCAAGTGCTTGGTACGTTTTTCATGCCACATGGAAGTACAACACAAGGTTCTAGTCCTTATGAATCTTTAGTGAGGAGCCTTTCACATTCCCACTGTGCACACAGCACCATCCATTCAAACCATCCTCACTATCGATTTCAATCACATTTTCTTTCACAAAAAGGGGTTTTGAATATGCTTTTCTCACATGTGACCATTTAACATTTAACGTATAATATTGAGCATAGCATAGCCTAAGCATGATATTCTAGGGTGACAAGGGTGCATGGATATTCAATCACAAAAGGGGCTTTACAATTATTTGGGTCATATCTAATCACTTTATTTGAATATAACTCTTATTTGAATATAAGGCATGCATATACTTGAAAACAGCTACATACTTCATTTCAAAATATTAGGCTAGACATGATCAAGGGTTTGAGACTTGCCTTGCAGTGATGGGTCTAGCTACTCAGACGATTCTTAGAGGATCTCTTCCGCTCCTTCAATTTCTGATTCCACGGTGAAGTTCTACTAGAAAATAATGAGTAAATATATCATGCATGCGGGGGAAAAGGTTTGGACAAGGTCACTTGGTGTTGATTGAGGAGATGGGCTCAAAAAGACTTGAATGTCGAAAGGCTGACATTCAGTTCATGGCTGGACATAACCCTAAGTTGGTCCTAGGTATGTTTTCTGGAGATGTGACAGTAGGGAATATTGTAGAACATGGCTCCAGGAGCTTAGTGGACAAAGTGACATTTCAATTGCTCAAATAGAAAGGGTTAAACAGGGCCAATGTCAGTGTCGACGATTCGGACTCGGAGTCCTCAGCCGAACTTATGCAAAATTTGTAATGATGAGACCTTTCAAGATGACCCTCCGGGAAGGTATGTAGAACAATGGTGAACAGGAGTACAGAGAGATTTATACAGGTTCGGGCCCTCGATGGTGGGAGTAATAGCCCTACGTCCTGTTAGGATTTTACTATAGGTGATAAAAGGTTACAAAAATAGCAGAGAAACCTCTTCACAGGCGAAAGGCTTTTCCTATGTAAATGTACAGAGTAAAGCCAGGAAGGCTTGTAAGAACTATCTAATATAGGCCGTAGACTTGGCTGTTTTTAGTGGTTGAGATGTGTTGAGTCTCAATTGCATCAGAAGTCTTGTTCTTCCAGATGGATCGGATCCTCCTGTTTGATGTATTTCGCCACCCTTTTATACTGGACGAAAGGATGCCATGTCATAACTGCATCAAACAATTGTCTGGACGGTTGGATGCGGTTTATTGAACTGTCCTTAACTTCCAAATAGATTAAGCACGTGTTATTCGTGAAATAACTGCTTGTATTAACCTTCTGGCGGTTAGTCTTCTACGTGGAGGAATCTTCGGGATACTTAGAATATTCCCACTATAGGGATAACCGGTCAGATAAATTCCAAATATCCTGGTCGAGAACGTTCTGACCGCGGGATGTTGGTTGACAGCGCAACATCTTCGACATTCTGTTCGCGTATAACATACGAACTTCTGACCGCGCAAAGCCTGTGGTCTGATCGCACGAGGCTTGCGACCTGATCGCGCAAAGCCTGCGACCTTAGGCAGATGCTTCTCAGAATGACTTGAGTTTACACCGCCGGGTACATGTCTAACTCGAATCTGTCTCGAGCCAACAATATATTTATTTGAACTGACTCGGGTGTCAATCCTCGTCAGTCAGTGACTGACATACATTGACACTGCACTGACATTGTCAAAAACTAGGGCAGAGGGTTAAATTTGGTTATGGGCTTCAAACTCTTCGCCAACTATGTCTAGGAGATAGGTGTGGATGCCAGGAACATATTGGCAGTGGTTTCAGGGCAAAAGACATGGTTCTGGACAGGAATTTGGCAAGGGAATAACTTTTGATCTGGGCTGATTCAGGGTTCGGGCTAGTGGAATAAAATACTCAGGGGGTTGACGCCTAGCTAGATGACAAGGTGGCATCAGCTAGATCGGCCGGGAAGAGAACTCCAGTGAACTGAGCCGAAGACGAAGACACAGAATTGGGCGTTTTCGTTTTAAGGCATTTAAGCTCAATTCCATGCTTGTGAAGCACCCTGGAGACAACAGGAAGCTACTGGGGGGTTCAATTCGGCCAGGGAATCGCTGGAGAAGCTCGGCGGCGATCTCCGCCGAACTGACAAAATCCCAAATTGGGGGTTCTTCGCTCGGGGCAAAATTGAAGATTCCAATCTTGCGGGCTTACCTCTCTTGGCTCACTGGACACTTTACTCTACTGGCACGAGGTTTCACCAGGGTTCAATTAAACGCCATGAAACAGAGAGGAAGGTGAGGGGAACTCACCGGTGAACTCGGATTGAAGAGAGAAGCTGAGGCTTGGGCTAGCGGCAAGAGCTCCTCCGGTAGCTCGTCGGGGAAGACGATGGCAAGCACTAGAGCTAAGCTACGAAGCTTGCTGGTGAGGTGTGGTGTGGAGTGGGAAGCTCTGGACGAGGGGGCTTTATATAGCCAGGGGGCTGGGTCCTCCGAAGTTGCAGTGAATCGGGCGGGGATGCTTGACTGGCCCCGGAGAAGTATCGAGGTGGTGTTGGGACACAGCGGTAGCTCTGCCAGAGGAGAAAAATCGCGCGACATCCGGTTTTGGCAGATCGACGGGATGACAAGTCTCGGCATGGCGGCGAAGTGGCGCAAAAGTTCTAACAGCAGCAGGCACGCGCGCACGAATGGCGTTGCTGGTGGTCTCCGGTCGTCGCCACGGTGGAGCTCTTTGGCGCGACGTGAACACGTGCGGACACGTAGGATATGGCCGTTGGTGAAGGCAAATCTAGCCAGCGATGAAGGTTGCGGTGGTGGCTCACGGCGAACAGCAGCAGCTGCGGTCGAGGCGACCTCTGGTCGTGGTCATGCACGCGGGGCTCAGCTCTGGTCGAAGTCGAAAAAGGGCCAGGGACTAATCCGCGAAGCTTTGGACTGATTTGTGAGGATTTACTTCGGGTTTAGGACCTGTTTGCAATTTTGGAAATCTGACTTTGCATATGAGTGCTACCAAAGTACTTGAACTCATCTAGCAGGAAAAATGGCAAAATCTGATAAGATCTGATGGTTTTGACAAAAATTGAAAACTGGGTAATTAGGGTTTGCAATTTTTGGCGGGGCTGAAACTAGGGTTTCGGTTGAGATTTTTGAGTTCTTCCAGAAGGGAAAAATGTTCAGAAAAGTGAAGGAAAGATAATCATTGGATCAGATCAAAATTTGGAGGTGATCTGAGACTTGTAGCCTTTTTGGGCTTTTGACAATTCAGAAAAGGACTAATCTGAAATACTTTTGGACTAAAAAGTGAAAATGATCTGAAAGGTGAAGTTTAGCTGCCAGCTTTTTAGGTTAAAGTAGTGGCACACCTAAGATCATAATTTTGAGATAAGAGATCAAAATAGGGTTGAGACATCTGGGATTCCAAAGAAGATATGCTGACTATCAAGCAGAAAAGATAGCAAAATTTGGGATGTTACAGTCTGTAGACTCTCTGCGAACCGGTCGACCTCCCCCGCGGACAGCCAGGGGTGATGAGAACCGGAGTAGGGGTGGCCGGCGTCCTTGCCGCCGAGGAGGTGTCCGAGGAGGAGGCCGACAAACTTTCGGAGGGGATCTCTCCCCGGGGGGGATAAGGAGCCCCTTCCCCTTTCCAGGCCACGGGGCCCCCGGGACCTCCGTCGCCGGGGGGACCTCGTAGACCGAGGGGCTCCCTCCTCGTCTACCGGCAATTCGACGCGCGGAGGGGAAGCGTCCGCGAATTGAACCTCTGGCCTTTCCGGCTCCAGTGGCGTTGGGGCCGTGGGAAGTGAAATCGCCGAAGGGGGCGAGGGGGCATAATCCGCCGAATCGGACGCCCCCCCCCCCCCCCCCCCCCCGTCATTGGCTGGTTCCTTTCCTCGAGCCTCTCTGGAGGCCTCGGGGAGGCGTGCGAGCTCCCGCACCTCCACCGCCTCCCCCGGACGTCACTTCGCGCTGGGAGGTGCCCGCGCGCGCCCTGACCCAGGGGCTACGTCCCGGGCCTTCACGGGCGTAGAGCCCGGTGTCGTTGATGGACCGGGCCTTTCTGGGCCTTGGCCCACTTTGGCTCAGAGCCCCTGGTGACCTCCGTCCCCCTCTTGTGGGAACCGAGGGTAGGGAGAGGCGTCGTCGCTGGTAGCCTCAGCCCGAAGTCCTCGGCCACCAAGTTCCGGGGAGGACCCTCCCCGACGACACGCACGATGCGCTCGTGCTCGTCGGCGTAGTACCTCCCAAGGAGGTTCTCCGCCTTCTCCCGGGCGGCCGGATACGGCTGGACTGCAAGAGGTAAAGAGTTAGAAAAATTGACGAAAGAAACGAGTGAAATAGCCGGGGACTTACGTCGGGTCACCGGCTTTTGCGGGGGTCGCTGGGCCGGACAAATCCTGATCCCCCTCCTCCCATGCAAGAAGGGGGAGATCTTCAACAGCGTCAACTCCTCGGTAGCGTCCCTCATAGAGCGGACGCCCCGGGAGCCCACCACCTTGCTGAGGAGCTTCAGCTCCTCCTCGGTCCACACCGGGGGTTTGGGAGCGGACGACCGGCTGTAGGAGGGGGCATCCGGTGAGTACATCACCTCATCGTCCCGGACCCGAAGGTAGAACCACCTCCGGATCCAGTCCCCCCAGTCGTCCCGGGAGGCCGCTACCAGGTACTCCGCTACCCGGGACGGTAGCAACTAGATCATCACTGAGCCGAACGGGGACTTCGGCCCTCCCTTCACCAGGTGGGAGCTCCTCGCCGCCGGCTCGTAGAAGTACCGGAACAGCCAGAGCGTTGGCTCCCATCCGGTGGCTGCCTCGAACAGCCATATGAAGAGGCCCATCCGAACGATAGCGTTCGGCATCAGGTGGTTGAGCGCCACCCCGTACTCCTTGAGGAACTCCCAGAGCAACGGGTGCACCGGGAGCCAGAGCCCAGCCTCGAGGAAAGCCTCGAAGACCACCACTTCCCCGGGCCTAGGGCGGGGGGCGCCATCTTTCTTCGAGGGGATCCAAACGTCCCCGTCTGCAACCACCCCCCCGTCCACAAGGGACTCCAAGTCCCTGGACATGAACTCCGAGGCCCAGAGGAAGTGCGCGGTGACTTCCTCCAGAGGCATCTCAACGGCCTTGGCACGGCCCTTGGGTCCCATTTGATTCTTCGGGTGGCTTAGGTGCTGAAAGAGAGGGATTTGGTTATCTGGTGGCTGAGCTTCCGGGACCGAGCTTCTGGGAGAGGGCTACCGGGAGAGCCAAGAGCGCCGGTGGAGTTTGGGAATTGAGGGCTGGAGTGATTTCTCCAGGCCCCTCAAGGCCCTATTTATAGGGCTCAAGCGTGGCCCCGATGGGCGCCACGTGGCTCCTCGTAATGCATCTGTGCCGCCCAATTCAAACGACGCGCGAGAAATGAAGGGACGAGCGCCCAAACGAGGCGTTGTCAGTTCGAACCGCGAACGGCCATTATGGCCGAACGGCGCGCTCCCATCAAGATGAAACCTTAATGAGCGATGGCACAGCCATAAACGCTTGGTGCGGGAATCGAAGCGTCACGGTCCCAGAAGTATGTCCCGGAGGAGATGTTCCCGGTAACATAGACCATCCCCCCGGTGGCTTGGCCCGGGCGCCGCCTTTTGCCCGGGGACAAGGCCCCCTGGTGGCTTGTCCCGGGCGCCGCCTTTTGCCCGAGGACGAGGCCCCCGGTGGCTTATCCCGAGCGTCGCCTGTCAACGATTCGGACTCGGGGTCCTTAGTCGAACTTATGCAAAATTTGTAGTTCGTAAGACCTTTCAGGGTGTCCCTCCTGGAAGGTATGTTAAATTATGGAGAACTAGAGCACAGTGAGATTTATACAGGTTCGGGCCTCGATGGTGGGAGTAATAGCCCTACGTCCTGTTGGGATTTCACTATGTATAGTAAAAGGATTTACAGAGTTGTGGAAAAGATCTTCTCAAGCGAAGATTTTCCCTATATGTTTATACAGGTCAAAGCCTGAAGGGCTTTGTGAAAACTATCTAACTTAGACTACTGTCTTCGGGTTGTTTTTGTCTGGTCGGGTTCGATCAGACGATCACTGGATGGCTTAGTGTTTTGATGTCTACTTCGAATTTTAAGACATACATCGGATTTTTAACCCGACGCTTCAAATCTCCCACTTAGTGGCGCACTAAGTGTGGCGGTTGGTTCCCCGAGACGGGCTCTGGGTAATACGTGACGGGTAATGATGGCGCTGCTGAAAACGTTTTTTAACCTGAGGTGAAATTGTAAATGCTTAAAAAACTGGAGGCGTTCGGAAGGCGAACCGTCACCCTGGCGGCTATAAATACCGAAGCCTTCGGATTCCAAAGCCTCACAACTTCTTTTCTCGGCTAAGTTTCCTTCGAAGCCATCTTCATTCTTCTTCTCATACACCTCCCGATGGCAGACCATAACATCATCGAGATTGAGAGTGATGAGGATGAAGTTTTTGAGCAAGAATCATAGATGCCCGAAGATTTGTCTCCTTCAAGGAAGAAACCCAAGGTTGACGAAGGATCCTCCAGCAGAACAAAGGTGAAAGACGCATCATCGTTCTTTCTTCCTTCAGTTCCTCTAGTTCCTCCTATCCATGCACCTCGGCAGGTCGAACTTTCATCTCCACCTTTGGAGGGACGTTCTTCTCAGCTTTCTCCATTTCATCCCAATACTCCCCGTTTTTGTTCGGGTGATCAATTTTCTGGTAGGCAAGCTGCTCTCTCACGACCAGATGGTCCTCAACTTGGGTTGAGGAAGCAATCTTACGGTGGGAAGGAAATACTTCCACCATATGATGATCCTCGAACTTTATCGGGTGATCTACTTTCTGGGATGCCTATATCAACCTGTCACGTACAGGGACAGGTAATAATCCCTATCTCCTTTTTCCTGTTGTTATAGTTAGTGTGACTAACTTTTACAAATGTAGGAGATTAGAGGCCCCAGCGACCAGCCTGCTGAGATCCCGCCTCCCCCCTTCGGACAGACTCTCCAAGGGGAAAAAGAGGCTCTGGAGAAGAAGACCGAAGAGATGTCTTCGGCGATTCTGCACCTGGCAGAATGTTTTGAAAGATCCCGTGAAGAGGCGCGCCAATTCCGTCGGGAGAGGGATCACACTCAGCAACAACGAGAACTCTCCGACTTGATTAGGGATAATAGTGCATCTCTTGTTAGGGATGATGTAGATAGGCTTAGATTAGTTGCTAGTTCCCTGGGGGTCGCCAATGTAGACCCTACGGACGACAACATGTCCCTGGGAGAACTTTGCAAACTACTTTCGGATCAGGTCGACGCTCTGGTCGCCGGTATCCCTTTTGTATGTAAATAATGTCAGAAATAAAGCTTTCTTTTTCTTCATATCATATGAATATTCTTTACAATTTCTATGCGAAAACATGGCCATAAGCAATGTCTTTACGACCGCTCATGCACAACCAAACTTCAGTTTTACGACTAGAATCGCATTTTAACGTTGTACCGCGACCAGCACTGATACTTCGATCAGACTTGAAACCACGGTTAGAACCGAGGTTCGATTTGAAAGATTACTGCGATCAGAACCGAAACTCGATCAGACCATTACTTCGATTAGAATCGAAGCTCAGTCCGAGACATAATTCTGATTACGCAGTAATCTGATCAAAAAAATACCTGTACGTCCAATAACTAGGTCATAAGATATATTCATGATCAATTCGTGAAGGTTTACAAGAAACATGAAGGAAAAAAGTCCTCGAAAACCTTTGTAAAAACTCTTCACGTTTTTGTGTCCTCAAATCTGAAACAAAGAAGTCCTTTTGTTTCGGATCCGATACCAGGAACGCCTAACGAGTCCGCCAGAGAAGGTATCCATTATGGGAAATGAATAGAATATTAAATGGAACGTTACTCACAACAGTGCGCCTCCTCGGGCCTATAAAAGGAGTAGATAGCTTCTTGAAGAAGCCACACAGCCAGAAACCCTGTCTTAGAACTTCTGCTGCACAAAACCCTCATTCTCCACAGCCTTCATCTTCCTCAAAGTCGCCACCTTTCCTCGCAATCTTTCACAAGAAATGGCGTCCTGGAGCCGATCTGTCCACCACACCGAGGAGAGCCTCACGGCATTGGAGAAGGAAGAGATCCTTCCTCCACGGCTGCTAATCAACTGGCGGCCCGCGGAGAAGGCCCAAGAAACCCCAGTCGTCCGAGAGGGCGAACTGGTGGTCTTCAAAGAATACCTGCGATGCGGGTTCTGATTCCTCGATAGTCGGTTCCTGAAGAGTATTCTGGAGCATTACGGGTTGGAATTGATAAATCCCCAGCCGAATGCGATCTTGATCTTGGCGGTGTTCCAACATCTGTGCGAAGCTTACGTCGGAGTGTATTCCAGCGTGGATCTCTTCCGGCGTTTTTACTACTCGGCGTGGTCGAAGAGCTCCAACGCCGCCGGATGTATATACTTCCGGATGAGGGAGAAGAAAGAGTATCCCTTCCCACCCTTGTGAGACTCTGTGCACGGGTGGCACCAGAAGTGGTTCTACTGCACCCCTCCATCCGAGAGTGGGCTGTGGTTCGAGAACTCGCGGCCAGAGAAGCCGAGCGAGTTGGATTCTCTCCCAGCAATGAATGCAGAATACATGAAGAACGCCAAAGTGATTCTTCACTTGGTCCAACAAGGACTAACGGCTCGCAACATTATACGTGACTTCGTGAAGAATCGGGTGAGCCCTCTGTGTGAAAGGGCTCATCCGGCTTGGGAGATAAATTCCATGGCGGACAACACCCTGGACTATAACAATGGTACGTGATTTCGACACCGAAACCTTATACCTCTACTCTGTGCCTTCTAACTGGTCTTCCGGGAACAGTTCTGCCTTCATCCGAGATCGAGAGGCGGACAAATTACCTCCTCTGGGCCTATAGTGCCGAAGTGGAGGGCCCCAAGGGATCGTCTCGCCCACAAAGCTTAATTCACGCCGGCGACGACCTCAAACAGGAACGCCGAAAGGTATGTCACCTTTCATCCAGTTCTCATTCATAAGTCTTATGTACATCCAATTCTAATAAGAACACCGGAATGTCATAGCTCTTGGGGAGATTCACCGAGGCGACGTTCCCGAGAGAAAACGTCGGTATCCTGGGAAAACCGACGGTGAAGAAAGTGAAGAAGGTCACTTCGAGGCCCAGGGCGAGAGATCCTGTCCCCAAGAAATCCAAGAAGATCCTCGGGGAAGGGTCTTCGCGCAGAACTCCCCTTACCGCAAGAAAAACTGCGGTAAGATATCACATACCTCCTGTTCCTCCAGGTACAAACTGGAATCACTTCTTCATCGTACAAGGAGAGAGGAGCGAGGAGGAGGAGGAGGATGACATTCCCCTAGTCCGCCGGAAGAGGAAAGTATCAGACTCTCAATCCGGCGAGACACTACCTTGTCCTGCCGAAACAGAGGCAACTACAGTGAACCCCGCAGCCACTGGGAGTCCAATGGCCACGGGCGAGATCCCTGCTCCCGAAGCCCTAGAGGCTTCAGGGTCAGTTACTTCTCCCTCCCTGGTCGAAGGGACGACCACGGTAAGACTTCCTCGTGATCTTGATTTCTCAATTTCATCTGTACGTGTGTTTACTGGATCTACACTCATACAGGGAGAAGAACTTCCCCCCGTGACTCCTGTGAGTCCCAAGGAGGCGAATCCTCCACTCCTGGGGACAGGAGCGGAAATGATAGAACAAGACTCCGCGACCAACCTCAGGGTCGCGGATGAGGCACCTGCTCCAACAGTCCAGGAGTCATCCAGACCTTCGGGCGTATTCCTATCACTCGAACAGGATACTCTGGTACGAATTCTTACGACTTAGGTCTTCATCATTCCTTATGCATATGCTTATAGGAAAATATACATAGGGAGAAAAGGCCCTGTTCACGAAGAGAAAAACCAGGATGGACAGCGACTGTCCTTTTTCTCTCGGGGAGCCATCTTCGAAATCCCAAAAGCTAATGGGATTTCAGTTAAGGTAAGAATCCTGCTCGGTTTGTTCTGAATCAAATTGTGGCGACCATCAATGTGATCGAGGACCTCTTTTTTCCTTGTAGGCGTCAAGACGTAGCACCGAGCCCCCCAAATGCCCCAGGAGGGTTGAAGTCTCCGCCGGTGCTGAAGCCTCCGGTGAAGAGTGCTCTGTCCCTTCGGTCCAGGAAGTCGTCCGAGCTGTTAGGGACGAGTCGGGCGTGGAGACCCAGTTGCAGGCATCGGAACCTGCAACTGAGGCCCAGTAGGTGCATCCACCTGATGCTCCTGTCGAGGATGAGGTGAGTCCCTCGACTAGGCCTCCCGCCATCCCAAAGGATAGTTCATTTCGGGAGTATATAGAGGTATAATGAACATCTCTTATGATACCTGAATTTTGCATAGAATACAACTGATTTCCCTCTGTGTTACAGGAACTATCCCGTATAACGGCCAAATCGATTGCTATGGTGGAAAGCATCGAGGCCATACAAAAGGAGAGAGACTGCTTGCGAGAGTAAGGAGAAATGCTTTTGTAGTTTGCATGAAGACAAACTTGCTATAATAATTATCTTTTTTGTCACAGGGAGGTTGCTTCTCTGAAGAAGAACCTGGCCGATGAAGCTCAAGGCGGCTACCGCGATTTCGAATCAAGAGGCCGAGCGGTATCCGGAGGGCGAACAGAGACCTGAGCCAATCCATCTTCGAAAAGCTAAAGATGGTGGCTCGTCTCCTAAGGGCTGATGTGATCGAAACCACAAAAGATGACCTCAGCTCGAGCGACTGGTCTACTCTGGTCGTAGCCCAAGCGGAGTCACTACTCGAGTATCTTCCTGAAGATACACAGCGACAACAAGACGTGATCAGAACAAGGGTTCGATCAGCCGCCACCGCCATTCTCTACCGGTTTCGTCTCCACCATGGCCCAGATCTGGACCTGAATCCACTGGTGGGAACGGTAGAGATTGAGAGTGAAGAGCAACTCGAGGCCATCATGGAGGAAGTCAGTCCTCTCATAGATAAACTCCTGATCGAGCTCGGGATTATGTAACCCCTACAGCTATACAGACATAAACTATAGAATGCAATGCATGTATTTTTTGATTTTGAAAGAAAGCACTTTTTTGTTGTTTCATATTATAAGCATATCCCCCTAGCCCCCACCTGTGATTATAGATACTGAAGGCTTAGTATTATAAACACAGGAGAAATACGAGTGCAACGACCAGGGGTGTGCGATCAGGCCAGCAATTATGATCAATATAACGCCTAACCTTGTTGCAAACCGGCAGCCACTCAGGTGACCAAGGACATACCAGCAAGCCCCGTATGCGTTGAGAAATGGCTTATTTAGGAGTGACTTGTCTGGAAGTGGTCATGATATCGACCAGCGAATCCGATTAGAATGTTGTAGTGATGTAACCGCCGGCGACCAGTCCCCGAGTTAAGTTCATAACACACGGGCATGAAAGGAGATGTTCATCGCATAAAACCAAAAAAAAATTCTTGTTTTATTATACAATGCTAATTGAAAAGGAAAAGGGATTGAATACTTACACGTAAAACTTACGTAGTTGATCGATGTTCCAAGTATTGGACAGGATTTGACCATCCTCCATAGCTAATCGAACTGATCCTGGTCGCGGCACCAAAACAACAGTGTAAGGGCCTTCCCACTTCGGGGAGAATTCGTTGCGATTGGACTGGTCTTGAATTTTTCGTAAAACTAGATTGCCCACGTGGAGACTACGTCATCGCACCCTTTTGTTATGGTACTTGCGCAAAGCTTGCAAATATACCGCGGACTTGATCAAAGCGCGATCACGCTTTTCTTCTAAGAGGATGAGATCCTGTGATCGCTGTTCGGTCTGATCAACTCGTTCAAATTGTTCTGTCCGAACAGATCCAATACTAACTTCCATAGGCAGTACGGCCTCGGCCCCATAGACCAGATGGAAGGCCGTCTCACCAGTGCCTCGACTAGAAGTAGTTCGTAGAGCCCATAGAACGGTGTAGAGCTCGTCTGCCCAAGCCCCCGAGCGAGTCTTAAGGTGATCGAAAATACGTTTCTTGATGCCTTGCAGTATCTGTCCGTTGGCACGTTCTACGGCACCATTGCTCTGTGGATGAGCCATAGAAGCAAAGCACACCTTGGTCCCAATCAGATCGCAGTAATCCAGAAAAAGACCACTGGTGAACTGAGAACCATTGTCCGTGATGAAACGGTTTGGAACACCAAATCGAGCAATGATGTTCTTATGGAAGAACTTTTGTACTGCTGATGCGGTAATGTTTCATACCGGTTCGGCCTCAATTCACTTCGTAAACGTGTCAATAGCTACGAATAGAAACTTGTATCCATTGACCGCTTGTGGCATAGGACCGACAATATCCATCCCCCAGACCGCAAAAGGCCATGCAAGGGGAATGGTCTGTAACGCATAGGCAGGTTGATGAACCTGTCTTGCATGAAACTGACACTGAGGACACATCTTGACCATGTGCTTGGCATCATCGAGTGCCGAAGGCCAGTAGAATCCTTGTCGAAAAGCTTTTCCGACCAGTGTCCGATATGACGCGTGCGCACCGCATACACTGTCATGTATTTCTTTCAGTAGGGATTTGCCTTCCTCCTGAGATATGCAGCGCATGAATACTCCTTGAGTACCCTTTCTATACAAAACTCCTTCTATGAGCTTGCATAGACGCGCTTTTCAAATCAACTGATCGCTTTTGGTTTCATCCTCGGGTAGGGTCCCATGTTCAAGATAGACTCTCAATGGATGAGTCCAATCCTGTTCCTGACCGAGGTTGGTAACGCAGACTATTAACGGATCATCCTCGACTGAAGTCATAATCGAAGGATGTTCCAAGTGTTCAACGAACACTCCTGCCGGAGCGGATGTGCGTGGGGACCCAATTTTGGATAATTGGTCTGCGAGAATGTTGTCCTTTCGCGGGATATATTGGACTTTGAAATGACTGAATTGTTTTTCCAATCTCCTCACTTCCCCCAGGTAATGAGCCATTGTCTCATCGGAGGTGCTGTACTCCTTGTTTACCTGGTATACGACCAGCTGTGAGTCTCCCCTCACCACTAATCGACGGACTCCGAGGAATTTTGCTGCCCGGAGCCCTACAAGAAGACCTTCATACTCTGCTGCGTTGTTGCTCGCAACAAAGTGTAATTGAATGACATACTTAAGCTGTTCGCCCTGAGGCGTAACTAAGACCACTCCAGCCCCCGAGTGTTGAAAACTACGGGAACCGTCGAAGAAGTACATTGTCCAGTGATCGGCGCACTCCAATTCCTCGGGCACCTGCTCAGGTGGCTCAGGATTGGTCCATTCGACCACAAAGTCACCCAAAACCTGAGACTTAACCGCCGTGCGGGGTGCGAAATGGATATCAAAGGCACTGAGTTCGACCGCCCATTTGGCGATCCGACCAGATTTCTCTGGATTTCGGACAATATCCCCCAAAAGAAAAGAGGAGGGTACCGTG
The DNA here is from genome assembly GCA_019359835.1 of Pharus latifolius. NCBI lineage: Eukaryota > Viridiplantae > Streptophyta > Magnoliopsida > Poales > Poaceae > Pharus > Pharus latifolius. Next base: position 70,587,459 of record CM033322.1, read on the forward strand.
ATCTTGTGAGCTTGGAAGTAATGTCGTAGCTTACGGGAAGCCATCAGTAGCGCGTAAAGTATCTTCTGGACCTCAGGGTATCACTCCTTAGGACCATGAAGTACCTCGCTAACATAGTAGATGGGTCTATGTATTCCTTCCCTATCCACGATCAGGATGGCGCTGACCGCGCGTGGGGTGGCCGCTAGATAGAGAAGTAATGGTTCTCCTTTGTCGGGAGACACCAGGACTGGCGGACTGGACAAATATGCCTTTACCTCCTGAAATGCCTTTTCGGCCTCATCGGACCATGTGATATTGTGATGTTTCCACAGGGCCTTGAAGAAAGGTAATCCCCTTTCGCCTAGTCGCGATATGAATCGACTTAAGGCCGCCATGCGACCAGCCAGGCGTTGAACATCTTTCATGGTCGAGGGAGACCTCATCTGTTCGATAGCCCTGATTTTTTCAGGATTAACTTCAATGCCTCTGGAACGAACAAGGAAACCAAGGAGTTTTCCTGAAGAAACCCCGAAAGAACATTTCTCCGGGTTCAATTTTATTCCAAAGCGATTTAAATTACAGAAGGTTTCAGCGAGATCGTCTAAATGAGACGATCTCTTAGTGCTTTTTACAACCAATTCGTCTACAAATGCTTCGAGATTACGCCCTATCTGGGAAAGAAAGGTCTTTTGCATCAAGCGCTGGTATGTGGAACCTGCGTTCTTGAGACCGAACGGCATTCTGACGTAGCAGTAAGTGCCGAACAGGGTGATGAAGTGTCGCGCCCCGAGACTGGGACAACGACTACTCCTGTAGAGACCTAGCTCGCTGCAGCTAGTCCCATTCTCACAAACCTTTGACTTCCCAGGATGAGTCAAACACAGGAGTATTTTACATTGCAACAGAGTACTCACAAAATATTAAGCAGTGTGGCCTGCTGACCTTAATATTACATAAAGAGGATTACAATGCCTACAAGGCATTCAGGGTTTAGCAAAATATTTAACTACGCAGCAGAAGATAGGTGACCCTCCCACAAAAGAAGTTGACGGCAGAACAATACACTTCAGGATTCTGGCGGAACTGATTCTCCTCCTTCTGGATCCACGTAGTACTCCGTACCATCATCTTGATCAAAGTAGGCTCCATCTATTGAGTTGAATGTTGCAAGGGTGAGCACTTACGTACTCAGCAAGTCATAGGTAAGAGTAGATACATATAGTAGTGATGATATGAACCTAGACTAGTCAAGAATTATGGATCTTTGTAAAATAATCTTTTCCTTTCTCATCTCATCTTATGGCAGCACTTTTTATAATATAACATCATCAATCATGTTCACTAGATTATAGCACTACCGCGACACGTCGACACACGATAGCCCACGGTAGCACTCCTTATCATGACAACACATGTCATTTGGGTAATCTTGATTTAAACATATTTTATTTAGAAAATAGTACTTGTGTCACACCCCGTGGCTTTAATCCACCGCAGCAGACTCCTATAAACCCGGGAGCTCGGAGTATTCGAATACGTTTTTAACTCTGCAGAGAGGTACCAATTTACCCGCAAGATATTCCACTTTCAAACCTTTCCTATCATAACAAAATGATTGGACCCCTGACTCACTTCATACTGTGAGCGGCAAGGTGGAAATAACAAGAACTTTTGTTATGTTTTACTCACAATTCACCCCCGACCCTGTGGCTCTCAGCGAGGCACAATTGTGGCAGGTTGTATCCAAACCTCCACCCCATTGCTTATTCCCATTACTGGGTCAGCGTGCTTGATCACCTTCAGTGATATGTGTGGGAGCCGCGCTCCGTGTTTATCGTGCATCACTACACATCTCATGCAGGGGTTTCATGTGCGATCCACATAATTACTTGTTCAGGCCTGTCCCATACCAGGCTTGCGGTTAGCACGTTGTTCATGCCACTAGACGCACAACACAAGGTTCTAGTCCTTATATGCCAGTGACCAGACCATCCACAACCCTGCACCTTCAGTGCCTGCATTCCTTTGCAGTCTAGCACCTCCAGTGCTACAGCCATCCATACCATTTTTCTGGCCACGGCTAGGGGTTTTATTTCATGAATATAAGTATATAAATACATATAATAGTTCATGGCTCAAAACTTGTTTATTTCACATTTCACAGATAGCCAGTCTAGTACTGCCAATTGATAAATCAACCATTCTCAATCATTCACATGCAATATTGCCTATATTCAAGGTTATATTATAGCAACATTTAAAATATAGGTTCAAGATGACCAAGGATATGACTTGCCTTCCGCGTCGTAAAATACAGCAGTCGATGACGGGTCAACAGCAAAATCTTCAAAGTCAGCTTCTGAATCTGCTCGACGACAAACAATCACACAATAATTACTTATAATATTTAAAATGTTTTATGACTTATATGCAGAAATGCACAACAAGAATGATTGAACTAAACTGGTGATAATTTGAACTGCAAACTGAACTGAGTCGAGATTCTAGGGTTTCAAGGAATTTGGGCTAAGGATGGTGATTAGATAATCTCAGGGTTTCAGGATTTCAATAGGGATAACAATTTTGTGACTGGTTTAATCAAAACAGCGAATGTCAACAGATCGACATTCGGATCAAAGCTTGGACATAGCTTTAAGAAAAGCTAGAGTGCTTATCTCAAATTGTGGTAGTAGAAGAAAATGTAGATCACAACTCTACAAATTCAGTGGACAAAGTGGATTTCAAATTGCACAACCAGAAGTGGGTAAATAAGGTCAATGCCACTGGCTGACAAGCTCTAGCATAGAGCTGACAATGCCAAAAACTAGGGCTTAGCATAACTTTTGATCTGGAGCTCCAAATGATGCACCACTTTGTCTGGGAGGTAGGCTTGAGTAACAGGAACAATTAAGTCAACAGGATCTAGGGCAAGAAATGGCTGGAAAGCAAGAAATTTGATGATGAACAGAGATGAACTGGCTGCACTGGAGCAGTTCTGGACACAAACTTGGCATGGCTATAACTTCCAATCTAGGCCGATCTAGATGTCGAGCTAGAAGACAAAAATGCTCAGGAGACTAAGGCACATCTAAATGACAAGGTTTCGAGGGCTGAAATGGCCGGGAACACTTTTCCGGTCATCGGCGCCGGAGAAGAATCACTGGATTTGGGCATTTCCAACACAGGCCGTTTGAACTCGATTCCTTGCTCTAGGAGTGATGGAAGGGTATGAGTAAGCTACTGGCGACGTCAATTTGGCCGGAGGTTCGCCGGTGTGGCTTGGCGACGAGAGCCAGCAACTGATAAATTGTAAAATTGGGAATAGCTTCAAATTGGGCTCAATTGATTGTTCTAAGTTCACAGGCATGCTTGATTTAGTTTACTGATCAATTTTTATTACAGAATCGAGAGCTAATTTGGAGTAATTCGAGCTACATTGCCGGAACAGGGCATTCTTCGAATTTCAGCCATTTTCGGCGATCACCGGCGTTAGGGTCCACCGGAGAGCAATTAGATGCTACAGTACAATCAGGAGGATGAGAGGTACTCACTGCTAGCTACAATTTGGCAGGAGATGCAGTGAAGTGAGCTGGCACCGTGAGCTTCCTCGACGGCTCGCCGGAGAAGATGACTGAAACAACGAGAGTTGGAAATTTAGCTGGTTTCTGGTGAAGTATGGAGAAGCTGCTGCACACTGTAGGGTTTAAATAGACCAGACGAAGATGGCGAAGGGGAACAATGAAGTGATTTGCTGCTGTGATGAGATTGCTTGCGTGTTGGAGCAGTAGCGGCGAAGAAACAGCAAAAGCGGTGATGCGACGGCGACAAGCTTTCAACTGATCACAATGTCGCCTCATCGGGACCTGGCAAAGCTTGTAGCAAGCGGTGGCGACAAGTACTGGCACGGCGAGGCTACGTGGCGATGGATTGCTGACAAAGTCGCTACTGGTCGCGCGCGGGAGCAAGCGCTGGTCGTCGACGTAGCAGCGGCCTTGCCACGGCACCAGCTGGAGCGAGGACACGTGCGTACTGGCATGCACGGTCACAAGTGCGGCGAAGCTTCACCGGCGGCGAACGTGCACGGCGCAAGGAAGCAAAACACGGCGATCTCTGGTCGTGCGCACAGCAGTATACGGCCTGGTCGAAAAAGGACTGAACTGCAATTTCAATTCTTTGAGTTTTGGACTGAAATGTAAATATGGAATTTTGGGAGGTTTAAACTGAAATTGATTCTGTTGTTTTGGTAATCTTTATTCAACAGATGATTTGGCAGAGATTGAAGATAAAAGTTGGCACATTTGGATAGCTTTTGATACAACTGAAAATAGGGTAATTTAGGGTAAAACAAGATTTAAGTTTTGTCGATTTCGAATTCTGGCATTTAGGGTTCGATTTTGATATCTGCACAGAAGAGAAACTTGTGGCAAATAGCATTTTGAGAAGATTTGCCGAAGAAATTCTGAATTTGGAGTTAATCTGGAGATTTTAACCTTTTTTTTTTGGGTTTTTAGATATCAGATAAGGACTAATTTGCGATAACTCTTGGACTGATTTGTGAAAAGAGTCTAGATAGCAGAATCTGGCTGTCAACTTTTTATATTAAGGTATTGACATACCCATGATCATATTCCAGGAATAATCTGGTCTGAACTTGGTCAAGATTTTGATTAAATCTGTATTTCTGAAACTTAGGGTATTTGGGTAATATAAGGTATTTCTGTTTTCGAAAACAGAAGAAGTTGATAATTCTGGGAGTTAGAGATAGCATTGGATCTAGGTTCTGAAGACTTTTAGATTCAGGATAACTAATAGATCACATCTGAACAATCTGATCTTGATTTGAGGTCACAGGATAGATTTTGGAGATTTTAGGGCTTAGGATAGATACTGATCTGGCTATTACTACTGATACATGCATGCATGCTATTGAAGAAAAAGGAAATTTTCACCCCTAACTCAGGGTGTTACATGAAGGCAGTCTTCTCTTCATCTTCTTCTACCATGCTAATTTGATGGTATCCTGACTAAGCGTCCAGGAAGCTCATCAGTTCGCAGCACGCGGTTGAGTCAACCAGCTGGTCGATACGAGGAAGGGGAAGTCGTCCTTCGGACAGGCACTGTTGAGGCTGGTGTAGTCGACGCACATGCGCCACTTACCATTTGACTTGCGGACCATGACCGGATTTGCAAGCCATTCCGGGTGATTGACCTCGCGAATAAACTAGCTTTTAGGAGTTTGTCCAACTCCTCACGAATGGCTTCTTGTCGATTGACAGCAAAATGCCTGAGCTTTTGCTTTATTGGTCGCTGTCCAGGTCGAATTGCTAACCTGTGCTCGATTACTTCCCTTGGGACACCGGGCATGTCGGACGGTTTCCACGCAAACACATCTATGTTAGCCCGGAGGAAAGTAATGAGCTCGAGTTCCTATTTGTCATCCAGGCCTGATCCGACCAGAATTGTCTTGGATGGATCATCTGGGTACAAAGGAACTAGTTTGAGTTTCTCATCTGGTCGAGGAGCAGCTTTGATCGCCTCAGCGGAGACAATGGCGACCTGAGCGTCCCAGAGGGGAAGTTGGTCGACCATCTCCAGAGATAGCCGGTCACACGTTAGTGCCACGTTGCGACTGTCTCGAATCGAGATGACACCCTTGGGGCCAGGCAACTTGCCGCACTGATAAGTATAGTGTGTTGCCATCATGAATTTAGTAAGAGTTGGCCTGCCAAAGATTACATTGTAAGCCGAATCACAATCAATTACATCAAAGGAAACCAATTCTGTTTGGAAGTTATCCGGTTCTCCCAGTGTGACCGGGAGGACCACCTATCCCAATGGCATCATGGAGGGACCAGAGATTATCCCATAAAACAGATGGATTATGGGCTTAATCTTGGAATGACGAATTTGCATCTCGTCGAGCGCCTTGACCAATAAAATGTCCAAGGAGCTTCCTCCGTCGATCAGGACCCTTTCGACTCTCGCATTACTAATGATCGGGGTAATGACCAGAGGGAGCCTCAGTGGTTGAGTAAGCCCCGCAGGACAATCAGTGTGATCAAACGTCAAAGGTGTATCCAACCAACGGGGGTACTGAGGTTCACCAAGGGATGTCTCCGTTTGGTTAACCTCTCCATAAAAGGCCTTAAACTGCCTTTTGGAAACAAAAGAGGAGGAACCTCTGAAAATAATGGTAACGTGATTATGAGGTACCTGGTAAGACATCTCTTCGTCCCCATCGGCGTCTCTAAGTTCGCATGCTTGTTCCTTAGTCGATAAGGTCGGCATCGGTCCAACCCCTTGGTAGAAGTCATCTAACTGCTTCAACCAACTTCTGCAGTTCTTGAGGTCGTGGCCTACGGAATTGTGGAGTGGACACCATTTCTTGCCTTCCTGCGGGTTAGTCGACTTCTCTGGCTGGTCGGCACTATGACCACCAGAGGCAGTTTTATTCTTAAACGAAGGCTTGTTACCTCAGGATGGTATTCCTCACCCCGACAAACCTCTTGACAAACTGACGAAGTGTTTCGGTCGAAGTTTGCCGCAGTCGATGGAGGTCGTCCTTTTTACCCGGCTTTTGATAACAATTTTGGAAATTGCTGAGGATAGCATCGCACAGCATTTCCCAGTTGTAAATAGAACCTTCGGGCTAATTAAACAACCAGGTTCTTGCCGGTACTTCAAGGACTATAGGCAGGTAGTTGGCCATGACCCGATCATCGCCTCCTGCCACTTGGATGGCAGTAATATAGATTTGGAGGAACTCGGATGGATTCTGAGTTCCGTCGAACCTTTCTATGACCCCTAGTCAAAACTTGTCTGGCCAAATGACCGCACGAAGGCCGGGAGAGAAAGCTTCACAACCAACGTAGGGACCATGAACTGTTCTGTGACTTTTGACCGGATCGCGAGCGACCTCACACAATGGAGAAGCCACTCGCGGTCCTAAGCGAGAGTGAACAGGGACCCGATCCCTATCACGAGAATCCTGTGCCCGCCTGGACTTGTCTTGTCGGGATGGTACAGGCGGGGGGTAACTTCGTCGACCAGAACCAGAGTTAGAACGCTCTCGCTTGTGGGAACGTGTTACTGACTGGGAAGAGGCCGTAGGGGTCGCTTCAGATGCGAGCTCATTCAACCTCTCTGCCAGGATCCTGGTGAAGGCCGGTTTCTGCGCATCCGTGACAGTAGGAGGAAAATTACGCATGACCTCCACGATAGACCGGAGCTGACCATGCGTACTTCTCCTAGGTGCACTAGGTGTCACTGTTTCTTCGTCCACCGAGAAATGCTCCGGAGACAAAGAAGGGGTCTGGTCGCGTCTGTGACCACGTAATCGTCGGGAAGAACTGGGAGCAGCATCGTGGTGAGCCTGCGCATCTTGAAGGGCCTCTAGGGCAGTTCTGCGTAGTTCGTTGTCTTGTTGCTTGAGATCTTGATCCTCCTTCTGTTTGCGTTCCTGTTCTTCCCTAGCAGCCCGCTGATCAGGAGTTTCCTCCGATAAAGCAGCAAACTGTCTAGGGAGAGAGGTCGCAGAGGGAGAAAACATCTCGGTTTGTTCCGAGTTAGACTTGAAATCAAAGAGACGATGGAGGTTATCAGGGTCGAAGCTCCCCGGGCTGATTTCCTGGTCGATATCATCCTTCCCCTCAACGGGGCCGTACGACGGACCGGACTCACCCTCTAACACATTAAGAACCTCAGTGGGTTCTGACCTTGCGCTAGTCGCCCCCTGGTCGATGGAAATGACCTAGAGAGTCGATTCGACCTCTGGGAGATTTTCACCTCCTGTTTCCTCCATTGGAACAGGATCGCTCGGAGAAGGCATCGGAATGTGAGCATAATCCTCGAGATCGAAATCGTTCTCGGAATCATATGCTCCAGCTATGATTCAGCGAACCTCCGAATGAAAATTAGGACACCTTGAGAAAGGCCCCACGGTGGGCGCCAGCTGTCAACGATTCGGACTCGGGGTCCTTAGTCGAACTTATGCAAAATTTGTAGTTCGTAAGACCTTTCAGGGTGTCCCTCCAGGAAGGTATGTTAAATTATGGAGAACTAGAGCACCGAGAGATTTATACAGGTTCGGGCCCTCGATGGTGGGAGTAATAGCCTTGCGTCCTGTTGAGATTTCACTATGTATAGTAAAAGGATTTACAAAGTTGTGGAAAAGATCTTCTCAGGCGAAGATTTTCCCTATATGTTTATACAGGTCAAAGCCTGAAGGGCTTTGTGAAAACTATCTAACTTAGACTACTGTCTTCGGGTTGTTTTTGTCTAGTCGGGTTCGATCAATCGATCACTGGATGGCTTAGTGCTTCGATCTCTCGATTCTTCGATCCCCTCCTGTTTGATGCATCATCGGGCTGCTCCTTTATACTGGTCGAAAGGGCGCCAAGTCGTAACGGCATCAAACAGTTTCTTGGATGCGGTTTCGTCAGCCGCTCTTAACTCCCATGCAGGTTTAACACGTGTTATTCGTGGATAACCGCACATATTAACTTTCTGACGGTTGTTTCTCTACGTGGAAGAATCTTCGGTATACTCGGGATATCCCTGTTATAGGGACAGATTAATCCCACGTTCTCTGGTCGAGAGTGCTCTGACCGCGCGATGTTGGCTGACCGCGCGATGTTGGCTGACCGCGCAACATCTTCAGCCTTCTGTTCGTGCATAGCATACCAACCCTTGACCGCGCACTAGCTACGGTTTGATCGCGTAAAGCCTGCGACCTCAGGCTTGTGCTCCTCAGAATGACTTGAGTTTGCACCACCAGGCACTTGTCTGGCTCGAACATATCCTGTCGTGGTATTGCGAATAGCCCGGCAGGTTTTGTGGACAATCCTAGCAAAGAAAACGCGACGCGGGTTGACCGGGTGACCGGTCCTCCCCTGCCGGACAAACACAAAAAGTGACACGATGTCCCCGGGTGAAAGGTGGCACTCGGGACATGCACCGGAGGCAATGTCCCCGGGCAAATGGCGGCGCCCGGGATATGCCCCGGAGGCAGTGTCCCTGGGCGAAAGGCGGCACCCGGGACATGCACCGGAGCCAATGTCCCTGGGCAAATGGCGGCGCCCGGGATATGCCCCGGAGGCAGTGTCCCCGGGTGAAAGGTGGCGCCCGGGACATGCATCGGAGGCAATGTCCCCGGGCAAATGGCAGCGCCCGGGACATGCATCGGAGGCAATGTCCCCGGGCAAATGGCAGCGCCCGAGACATGCACCGGAGGCAATGTCCTCGGGCAAATGGCGGCGCCGGAGATATGCCCCGGAGGCTATGTCCCCGGGCGAAAGGCGGCGCCCGGGACATGCACTGGAGGCAATGTCCTTGGGCAAATGGCGGTGCTCGGGGTAGGCACCGGAGGCCACGTCCCCGGGCGAAAGGCGGCGCCCGGGACGTGCACCGGAGGCCACGTCCCCGGGCGAAAGGCGGCGCCCTGGACATGCACCGGAAGCAATGTCCCCGGGCGAAAGTGACGCAACTTACCTGGACTTGGTCTCGCGGAGATTTCCCCCAACATATCATGAACCAGTCGTGCATTTATTTGAACTAACTCAGGTGTCAATCCTTGTCACCGCCTTTTGCCCGGGGACGAGTCCCCTCGGTGGCTTGTCCCGGGCGCCGCCATTTGCCTGGGGACGAGGCCTCCCGGTGGCTTGTCCCGGGCACCGCCTTTTGCCCGGGGACAAGGCCCCCCGGTGGCTTGTCCCGGGAGCCGCCTTTTGCCCGAGGGCAAGGCCCCCGGTGGCTTGTCCCGGGCCCGGGCGGCGCTTCCTCCAAAGGCAAAGGTCTCCGGTCCCAGGTCACGTGAGGATCACACAAGAAGCACCTCGGGAACTGGCAGACACCTGTCAAGCATCCAAGGTTCTTGACCGAAAGAAGGTCGTTGCTGCCCCTCAATCCAATGGTGGCAGGCGGGGTAGTTTATGTCGACGATTCGGACTCGGAGTCCTCAGTCGAACTTATGCAGAATTTGTAATTGTGAGACCTTTCAAGATGACCCTTCGGGAAGGTATGCTGAACAATGGTGAACAGGAGCACAGAGAGTTTAGACAGGTTCGGGCCCTCGATGGTGGGAGTAAAAGCCCTACGTCCTGTTGAGATTTCACTAAGTATGGTAAAAAGGTTTACAAATGGAGGAAAAAGTCCTCACAGACGAGGATTTTTTCCTGTAAGAGTGTACAAAGATAAGCCAAAGAAAGCTTATTAAAATACTATATAAGGTGTGCCGTAGACTTGGCTAACTTGGATCATCCTTCCTTTTTGATGTTCCATGCCATCCTTTTATACTGTTTGAAAGGGTGCCATGTAGAGGAAACTGCATCAAACGGTTGCACAGACGGTTGGATGCGGTTTTTTGGAACTGCTCTTTAACCTCCACGCAGGTTAAACACGTGTTATTCATGGATAACTGTATGTGTTAACCTTCTGACGGTTGATTCTCCACGTGTAGGAATCTTTAGGATACTTAGAATATCCTGTTGTACGGGCAACCGAAATAGATAGATCCCAAGTATCCTGATCGACAGATGTTCTGACCGCGGGATATTGGCTGACCGCGCAATATCCCGAATGTGTAGTTCGCGTATAGCTCACGAACTTCTGACCGCGGAAGGCTTACGGACTTCTGACCGCGCAAGGCTTACGGTCTGACCGCGTAAAACTGTGACCTGATCGCGTAAAGCTTGCGACCTCATGGTGATGCCCCTCAGGATAGCTTGAGTTCGCATCACCAGGTACATGTCTGGTTCGAACTTGTCTTGAACCAAAAGTTTATTAGAAATGACCCGGGTGTCAATCCTCGTCAGCTAGCCCCCAAATTCAAAGAAAACGAAGAGACGTGTTTATTTCGAATTTAAAAACCGTGCATTGGATTTTTAACCCGGCCCTTTAACTTCTCCACTTAGTGGCGCACTAAGTGAAAACGGTTGGTTTTTCAAGACGAGTTCTGACATTACGTGACGGGCAATGATAGCACCGTAAAATTGTTTTTATCTCGAGGTAAAATTGTAAATGTTTTAGCAAAACCCGAGGCGTCTGGAATGCAAACCGTCACCCAGGCGGCTATAAATACCAGACCCCTGGATATGTAAAGATCTACAATTTCCCTCTTACGTCTGTCTTTTTCTTGTTATCCTGCCTCCTTCCTTTTCACATACCCCTCCCAATGGCAGATCATGAAATCATCGAGATTGAGAGCGATGAAGGGGAAACTGTCGAACAAGGGTCTCAAACGAATGAAGTCCTGTCTCCCTTAAGGAAGAAACCCAAGGTTGACGAAGGATCTTCCAGTGGAACAAAGGTAAAGAACGTAGCGAGTTTCTTTCTTCGTTCAGTTCCTTTGACCCTCCCCATTCATGCCTCTCGGCAAGTTAGGCCTTTATCCTTAGGAAAAGATCCTTTCAACATCCTGGTCGGCAAGCGGTGACTATCCCTCGATCAGATGATTGCCATATTGGGTTGGCGAAGCAATCTTCTTCTGGGGAGGTTGCTCTTCCACCATATGATGATCTTCCTCCCAAGATGGGTGTATCAACGGGTTATGCACCGGGACAGGTAACAATTCTTCTCCCTTTTTTGCTGATAATTTTAGTTAGTATGACTAACTTTTGCAAAAATGTAGGAGGTAGGAGGCCCCAGCGATCAGCCTTCTGCTGCTCCATCTCTTCCTTCCGGACAGACCCTTCTGGAAGAGAAGAATGCCCTGGAGAAGAAGACCGAGGAGATGGCCTCGAAGATTCTGCGTTTAGCAGAATGTCTTGATCGATCCCGAGAAGAGGCGCACCATTTCCGTCGAGAAAGGGACTTCGCTCAGCAACAGCGAGAACTCTCTGACTTGATTAGGGACAATAGTGCGTCTGTTGTTAGGGACGATATAGATAGACTTAGGGTAGTTGCTAGTTCCCTGGGGGTTGTCAGTGTAGATCCTACTGACAACAACATGTCCCTTGGGGAACTTTGTAAACTTCTTTCGGAGCAAGTTGATGTTTTGATCGACTGCATCCCTTTTGTATGTAAAGAATGTAAGAAATAAAAGTTCTTTATTTCTCATGAAATGTTCTCCACATCTTCTGTGCGAAAATATAGCCATGAACTTTACGTTCGCGACCATTCATACACAGGAATTTTTAGTTCTGCGATCAAAACCACTTTTAAGAAAAAAGTACCGCGACCTGCCCTGATTCTGTGATCAATTTCAAAGTCGCGGTCAGAACTAAGGTTCGATCAGAGTTGGGACTCGGTCAGGATGTTACTTCGATTAGAATCAAAATTTTTAGCCTAAAACACGATTTCGATAAAACCATAACCCAATTAGAAACATTTCAGTACGTTGAAAATTGGGTTACGTGATTTTTTTCGAATAAAATGTTCAAAGTATAAAAAGGAAAAACGTCCTCTGAAAAGTACTGAAAAATTTTTCAGTCCTTTTACACTTTCAGTTTCCAAAACAAAGAAGTCTTTTTGTTTCAGATCCGACACCTGAGTACTTTATCGGGTCCATCAGAGACAGTATCCATTATGGGAAATGAATAAAGCATTCAATGGAACGTTTGAAATGAGCCGTTTACTCATTAATGCGTCGCCTTGGGTCTATAAAAAGAGCAGATGTCTTCTCAAAGAAGCCACACAGCTAAAAACCCTTATTATTCCCGCCGTTCAAAACCCTCATCTTTTTCAGCCTTCATCTTCCCCAAATCGCCAGCTTCCCCTTTGATTCTACACCAAAGATGGCGTCCTGGAGCAGATCCATTCACCATTCTGAGGAGAGCCTGATGGCATTAGAGAAGGAAGAGATCCTTTCTCCGCGGCTGCTCATTAACTGGCGACCTGCGGAGAAGGACCAAGAAACCCCAACTGTCCAAGAAGGAGAGTTGGTGGTTTTTGAGGAGTATTTGCGTTGCGGGTTCCGATTCCCTGAGAGTCGGTTCCTTAAGGATGTCCTTGAACATTACGGGTGGGAACTGATCAACCTCCACCCCAACGCGATGCTGATCCTTGCAGTATTCCAGCACCTTTGTGAAGCCTTCGTCGGAATATATCCCAGCGTGGATCTTTTCCAACGATTTTACTTTTCGGCGTGGTCGAAGAGTACCAACTCCGCCGGATGCATCTACTTCCGGCTGAGGGATAAAAAGGAGTGTCCCTCCCCACCCCTGCGAGACTCAGTGCACGGGTGGCACCAGAAATGGTTTTACTGCACCCCGCCGACCGAGAGCGGGTTGTGGTTTGAGAACTCGCGGCCGGAGAAGCCGAGCGAGTTGGATACTCTCCCGGCGATGAACGCGGAGTTCATGAAGCATGCCGAGGTGATCCTTCACTTAGTCGAACAAGGGTTGACGGCACGTGACGTCATCCGAGACTTTGTGAAGAACCGGGTGAGCCCCCTGCGTGAAAGGGCTCATCCGGCTTGGGAGATCAAGTCCATGGCGGACACTACCCTGGACTATAACGAAGGTATTCATTTCTGACATTGAAATCCTTTTATGTCATTTTTGAAATGTATCAATTTAACTCGTATCTGGGAACAGTCCTGCCCTCAGCCAAGATTGAGAGACGGACTAACTACCTCCTCAGGGCGTACAACGCCGAGGTAGAGGGCCCCAAGGGATCGCCTCGCCCCCAAAGCTTGATTCATGCCGGCGACGACCTTAAACAGGAGCGCCGAAAGGTAAACTTTCCATTTGGCCTCTGTTTTGTAGGTCTCATGTATGTCCAGCACTAATCAATCCCATTGGAATGAGAATAGCTCCTAGGGAGGTTTGCGGATGCGACATTCCCAAGTGAAAATGTCGGTTCTCTGAAGAAGCCGACGGCGAGGAACGTGAAGAAGGTCTCTCAGAGACCCAGGACAAAGAGTCCTGCCCCTAAGAAGACCAAGCTGAACCCTGGGGAGGGGTCTTCACGAAGCGTTCCTCGTCCCGCAAGAAAGACTGCGGTAAGATATCGCATTCCTGCTACTTTTTCAGGCGCGACATGGAATCACTTCTTCGTCGTACAGGGAGAGGGGAGCGAGGAGGAAGAGGATGACGTTCCTCTGATCCTTCGAAGGAGGAAGATCGCGGATCTTCCGTCCAGCGATGCCCCAAGCTGCCCCGCAGAGACCACAGCTGCCGAAGAGGTGGCCGTGGCTGACCCTGCGACCACCGAGGATCTTGTGGTCACGGGTGACCTTCCAATTCCTGAAGCCCCCGAGGTTTCAGGGTCAATCATCTCTGCTTCCCTGGTCGAAGGGACGACTAAGGTAAAGAATCTTTTCGATCATTCCCTCTATGGCTCTTTCTGCACATTTGATAAGTTAATGTACATACAGAGAGGAGAGCTTCCCCCTGGGACCACTGGGGATTCTAGGGAGGAAAATCCTCCTCCTCTGCGGACAGAGGAGGAGGTGGATGAACAAAGGCCAGTTATGGTGGTTCCAGCAACTCTGGAATCGCCAAGGCCTTCAGATGCAGCCCCACCAGTTAGCCCGGTGGCCCAGGTAAAGATCTTTTCATGTGTTTTTACCTGTTCCCTAAGAATATGCCTATAACATGACATTTCCAGGGGGGTGCTGCCTTGTTTACCATAAGGAAGGAGAGAACTGGAGACGGCTCTCCTTCGCAAGGGGAATTTTCCCAGAAGTCCCAGGAACGAATGGGATTTCAAATAAGGTAAGAGCTCTTACTTGACAGTAATCTTAAATAAAAGTTGCCTGACCCATTCTTCCTGTTAGGCAAAAGAAAACAGCGCCAAACCCTTCAACCACCACTGGGGAGGTTGAAACTAGGGCTGATGAGGGAGCCTCTAATGAAGAGCGCTCTACTTCCGTGGTTCAGGAAGTCGTCCGGACCGCGGGAGGTGAAACAAGTATAGGGACTAGGTCACCACCAGTGGCCTCTGGGGGTGGTGTCCAGCCGGCACTCCCATCAACTGTCCCTGTCGCAGGCACTTCCGGCGCGCTAGCAAGGATTCCTGCTAGCATGGATGATGCCGCTTTAAATAAGTTTATGAAGGTATGATCACCCCTGTTTCGGCGCTTGAATCGCCTTTAGAGCATACTTAACTCTCTTGCTTTGTATCACAGGGCTTGTCATGGGTGACGAGTCAGTCGCATGCTGCAATGGCTAGCATGGCGGCTGTTCAAAAAGATCGTGACGGCTTGCGCAAGTGAGGATCGTCATTCTTCTGTTAATATAAGTAGGCTTTAATTGTGACTGACCTGATTTTGCTGCAGAGAGGTTACATTCTTGAAAAAAGAGTTAGCCAAGATGAGGCTGAACTCAGTTACAGAGTTCAAGAAACTACGGACTGAAATCAATAAACTTCAGTCTGAGAATGCTGGTAAGTCGATTCTCAACTTGAGAAGACTTAAAGCCGTTTCTTGTAAATAACCTCTTTTCTCTGTACAGCGCAAGCAGGTCGCATTACACAGCTCTGCCAGGACAAGATGATTCTCGAGTCCTCGCTCAACCATACCGACCGAGCGGTCAAAGAGTTGAGCCTACTGGTTTTCGAAAAACCGAAGGCCGTGGCCAGCCTTTTGAATACCAACGTGGTAGAGTTGAGGAAGGACGACCCAAGTGTCAGCGATTGGGCATCACTGCTCACAACTCAAGCAGAATCACTGCTCGAATATCTCCCTGGAGATTTACGGCGACGTGAAGAAATAATCAGGACGAGAGTCCGATCAGCCGCTTCTGCCGTACTCAGCCGGGTTCGACTTCACCATGGCCCAGATGCAAATCTGAGCGCGCTGGTGGGACCGGTTGAGGTCGAGAGTGAAGAACTGCTTGACGCCGTTATTGAAGAAGTTAAGCCCTTCGTTGACAAACTCTTGGCTGAGCTGAGGATCGAATGATCCTTACATTTTGTAACCCAACAATTGTAATTACAATGCCATGTATGTAAAACTATTTTTTCAAAAGAAAGTGCATATTCACATCATAAGTTTCATACTATAAGTATACTCCTCTAGCCCCCGCCTCTGTTTTGTGAATACTGGAGCCTTAGTATTTTAAGCAGAGGGAAAAAAATAAGTATGATGACCAGGGATATGCGCTTCAAGCCGATGGTCAAGATTAAAGTAACATTTTAACCTTATTGCAAACTGGTAGCCACCCAAATGACCGAAGACTAGCCAGATAGTCCCGTGTGCGTTGAGAAACGGCTTATTTAGGAGTGACTTATCTGGAAGTGATCATGAGATCGACCAGCGAATCCGGTTGAAAAATGCTGTAATAACCTAACCGCCGGCGATCAGGCCCCAGGTCGAATTTGTATAATTTGGGCTTAAAGAAAAACACTCATTGTATGAAAACAAGACATGCTTTTTATGAAAAGATGCTAATTGAACAGGGAAAAAGTGATTGGAATACTTACACGTAAAACTTGCGAAGTTGATCGATGTTCCAAGTATTGGACAAAATCCGACCATCCTCCATGGCTAACCGCGCAGACCCTGGCCGCGGCACTGAGACGACAGTGTATGGTCCTTCCCACTTTGGGGAGAATTTATTGCGGTTAGACTGGTCTTGAATTTTTCGTAAAACCAAGTCGCCCACGTTGAGATCACGTGGTCGCACCTTTTTACTGTGATACTTGCGTAGAGCCTGCAAGTATACCGCAGACTTGATCAGGGCGCGATCACGCCGTTCTTCCAGGAGGATGAGATCTTGCGATCGCTGTTCAGATTGGTTGACCTGTTCGAATTGATTCGTGCGAACAAATCCAATACTGACTTCCATAGGCAACACAGCCTCGGCCCCATAGACCAAATGGAAGGGTGTCTCACCGGTGGCTCGACTAGAGGTAGTCCGTAGTGCCAATAGAACAGTATAGAGCTCGTCTGCCCAAGCCCCCGAGCGGGTCTTGAGGCGATCAAAAACACGTTTTTTGATGCCTTGCAACACTTGCCCATTGGCCCGTTCTACGGCACCATTGCTTTGTGGATGTGCCACGGAAGCAAAGCACACCTTAGTCCCAATCTGATCGCAGTAGTCTAGGAAGAGACCGCTAGCGAACTGAGAACCGTTGTCTGTGATGAAACGGTTTGGAACACCAAATCGTGCCACAATGTTCTTGTGAAAGAACTTTTGTGCAGCTGATGCAGTAATATTTCGTACTGGTTCGGCCTCAATCCACTTTGTGAACGTGTCAATGGCTACGAATAGAAACTTGTACCCATTGACCGCTTGTGGCATAGGACCGACGATGTCCATTCCCCAGATCGCGAAGGGCCATGCGAGAGGAATAGTTTGCAATGCATAAGCAGGTTGACGAACCTGTCTCGCATGAAACTAACACTGTGGACACATCTTGTCCATAAACTTGGCATCATCGAGTGCCGAAGGCCAATAGAATCCCTGTCGAAAAATTTTTCCGACCAGTGTTCGGTATGACGCGTGTGCACCGCATACACCGTCATGTATTTCTTTCAAGAGGGATTTTCCTTCCTCCTGAGATATGCAGCGCATGAATACTCCTTGAGTACCCTTTCTGTACATAACCCCATCTATGAGTTTGTACAGACGCGCCTTTCGAATTAATCGATCGCTTTTGGTTTCGTCCTCGGGTAGGGTCCCATGTTCAAGAGAGACCCTCAATGGATGAGTCCAATCTTGTTCCTGACCGAGGTTGGCAACGAAGGCTATTGCCAGATCATCCTCGACCGAAGTCATGATCGAAGGATGGTCCAAGTGTTCAATGAACACTCCTGCCGGAGCGGATGAGCGTGAGGATCCAATTTTGGATAATTGGTCTGCGAGAATGTTGTCCTTTCGCGGGATGTATTGGATTTCGAAGTGACTGAAGTGTTTTTCCAATTTCCTCACTTCCCCCAGGTAATGAGCCATTGTCTCATCGGAGGTGCTGTACTCCTTGTTTACCTGGTTTACGACCAGCTGTGAGTCCCCCCTCACCACTAATCGACGGACTCCAAGGAATTTTGCTGCCCGGAGCCCTGCAAGAAGACCTTCATACTCTGCTGTATTGTTGGTGGCAACAAAGTGTAGTTGAATAACATACTTAAGCTGTTCGCCCTGAGGCGTAACTAAGACCACTCCAGCCCCCGAGTGTTGAAAACTACGGGAGCCGTCAAAGTACATTGTCCAATAATCGGGGCACTCCAGTTCCTTTGCCAACTGCACGGGTGGCTCAGGGTTGGTCCATTCGACCACAAAGTCGGCCAAAACCTGAGACTTAACCGCCGTGCGAGGGGTGAAGTGGATCTCGAAGGCACCGAACTCGACCGCCCATTTGGCGATTCGACCAGATTTTTCTGGATTTCGGACAATATCCCCTAAGGGAAAAGAGGAGGGTACTGTGATCTTGTGTGCTTGAAAGTAATGTCGTAGCTTGCGGGAAGCCATCAGTAGCGCGTAAAGTATCTTCTGGACCTCAGGGTAGCGATCCTTAGGACCATGAAGTACTTCGCTCACATAGTAGACGGGTCTGTGTACTCCTTCCCTTTCCGCGTTCAGAACTGCGCTGACCGCGTGTGGGGTGGCCGCCAAATACAGAAGTAATGGTTCTTCCTTTTCAGGAGACACCAATACCGGCGGACTAGAAAGATATGTTTTTACCTCCTGAAACGCTTTTTCGGCCTCGTCGGACCACGTGAAGTTATGATGTTTCCGCAAGGCTTTAAAGAAAGGTAGTCCCCTTTCGCCTAATCGCGATATGAAGCGACTTAAAGCCGCCATGCGACCAGCCAGGCGTTGAACATCCTTCATGGTCGAGGGCGACCTCATTTGTTCAATAGCTCTGATTTTCTCTGGATTAACCTCAATGCCCCTGGAACACACAAGGAAACCAAGAAGCTTTCCTGAAGAAACCCCGAAAGAACATTTCTCCGGGTTCAATTTTATTCCAAAGCGATTCAAGTTACAGAAGGTTTCAGCAAGATCGTCCAAATGAGACAATCTTTTGGTGCTTTTTACAACCAAATCGTCTACATATGCTTCGAGATTACGCCCTATCTGGGAAAGAAAGGTCTTTTGCATCAAGCGCTGGTACGTGGAACCAGCGTTCTTGAGACCGAACGGCATTCTGACGTAGCAGTATGTGCCGAACGGGGTGATGAAGGCAGTTTTCTCTTCATCGTCTTCTGCCATGCTAATTTGATGATATCCTGAGTAGGCATCCAGAAAACTCATCAGTTCGCAACCCGCAGTGGAGTCAACCAGCTGGTCGATGCGGGGAAGGGGAAAGTCATCCTTCGGACAGGCACTGTTGAGGCTAGTATAGTCGACGCACATGCACCACTTGCCATTTGACTTGCGGACCATGACCGGATTGGCGAGCCAGTCCGGGTGATTCACTTCGCGGATAAACCCGGCTTGTAAGAGTTTGTCTAACTCTTCTCGGATGGCTTCCTGTCGGTCGGTGGCAAAACGCCTGTGCTTTTGCTTTATTGGTCGTTGTCCAGGTCGAATTGCTAACCTGTGCTCAATTACTTCCCTTGGGACACCGGGCATGTCGGACGGTTTCCACGCAAACACATCTGCGTTAGCCCGGAGGAAAGTAACGAGGTCGAGTTCCTATTTGTCATCCAGGGCTGACCCAACCCGAATTGTCTTGGATGGGTCATTTGGGTACAAAGGAACTTGTTTGAGTTTCTCATCTGGTCGAGGAGCAGCTCTGATCGCATCGGTGGCGACAGTGGCGACCTGAGCGTCCCGGAGGGGAAGTTGATCGACCATCTCCAAAGATAGCCGGCCGCACGTGAGCGCCACGTTGCGACTTCCTCGGACCGAAATGACACCTTTGGGGCCAGGAAATTTCCCGCACTGATAAGCATAGTGCGTTGCCATCATGAACTTAGCAAGAGTCGGCCTGCCAAAGATTGCATTATAAGCTGAATCACAATCGATTACATCGAAAGTAACCAATTCTGTTCGAAAGTTATCTGGTTCTCCCAGAGTGACCGGGAGGACCACTTGTCCCAATGGCATCATGGAGGGGCCTGGGATTATCCCATAAAACGGATGGATTATGGGCTTGATCTTCGAACGAGGAATTTGCATCTCGTTGAGTGTCTTGACCAATAAAAGATCAAGGGAACTTCCCCCATCAATCAGGACCCTTTCGACTCTCGCGTTATTGATGATTGGGGTAATAACCAGAGGTAGCCTCAATGGTCGGGTTAGCCCCACAGGACAGTCAGCGCGATCGAACGTCAAAGGCATATTCGACCAACGGGGATATTGAGGTTCGCCAAGGGATGTCTCCGTTTGGTTAACCTCTCGGCAAAAGGTTTTAAACTGCCTTTTGGAAACGAAAGAGGAGGAACCTCCGAAAATGACATTAACATGATTTTGAGGTACCTGGTAAGCCATTTCTTCGTCTCCGTCGACGTCTCTAACCCCGCACGCCTGCTCTTTAGGCGGTAAGGTTGGCATTGGCCCAGCTCCTTGGTAGAAATCATCCAGCTGTTTCAACCAACTCCTACAGTTTTTGAGGTCGTGGCCTGCGGAGTTGTGGAGTGGACACCACCTCTTGCCCTCCTGCGGATTAGTTGATTTTTCTGGCTGGTCGGAATCCCGGCCGCCAGAGGCAGTTTTACTTTTAAAAGAAGACTTATTACCTTTGGTCGAAGGTGGTTTTTCCGCGACTGCGACCTCACGGTACTGTCCAGAGCGGTTCCTCTTCGACTTTTTTGACTTCCCACCCGGTTAAGACTCCGGCTTTTTGCTTGAATCTTCTTTCTTGGCGTCCTTGAAGCCTGGTTGGGGCGGTAGGTCCCCCTTGTCAACCATTCGGTTCCATTCGACTGCCTCGGCTGCATCGGAGTATCGATCAGCCATATCGAACAGATCGGCCACTGATCGAGGAGGGTGGATAAGCAAGTCTTCAGTGAATCTCCGGTATCGAACGACATGCTTAAATGCCCTAATTACGGAGCCATCAGATATGTTCGGGATGGTATTTCTTACCCCGACAAACCTCTTGACAAACTGCCGAAGCGTTTCGGTCGAAGTTTGCCGCAGTCTATGCAAGTCGTCCTCCTTACCCGGCTTTTGGTAACAGTTTTGGAAATTGATGAGGACGGCATCGCATAGCATTTCCCAATTATAGATAGAACCCTCAGGCTGATTGAACAACCAGGTTCTAGCCGGTCCTACGAGGACTGTTGGCAGGTAGTTGGCCATGACCTTGTCATCGCCCCCTGCTGCTTGGATGGCAGTAATATAGATCTGAAGAAACTCGGATGGGTTCTGAGTTCCATCAAACCTCTCAATGGCCCCTGGTCGAAACTTATCGGGCCAAACGACTGCTCGTAGGCCAGGCGAGAAAGCTTTGCAACCAACGTAAGGACCGTGAACCGTCCTGCGACTTTCGGTCGGGTTTCGAGCAAACTCACTTAATGGCGAGGTTACTCAGGGTCCCAAACGAGAGTGAACGGGAACTCGATCCCTACTACGAGAGTCCTGCATTCGCCGATATTTGTCCTGTCGGGACGGTATAGGCGGCGGGTAATTCCGTCGGCCAGAGCCAGAATGAGGACCATCTCGTTCACGGGAATGTTTCACTGAGCGGGAAGAGGCTGTTGGGGTCGCCTCAGATGCGACCTCATCCAGTCTTTCCGCCAGGATCCTGAAAAAGGCCGGTCTCTGCGCATCCGTGACCGTAGGAGGAAAATTGCGCATGACTTTCGCGATAGATCGCAGTCGACCATGGGTACTTCTCCTAGGGGCACCAGGTGTTATTGTTTCTTCGTCCACTGGGAAATGCTCCGGTGGTAAAGAAGGAGTCTGGTCACGTCTACGACCACGCGACCGTCGAGAAGAACTCGGGGCAGCATCGTAACGAGCCTGCGCATCTTGAAGAGCCTCTAGGGCAGTTCTGCGTAGTTCGTTGTTTTGTTGCTCGAGATCTTGCTCCTCCTTCTGTTTGCGATCTTGTTCTTCCCTGGCAGCCTGTTGATCGGGAGTTTCTTCCGACAACGCAGCAAACTGCCTAGGGAGAGAGGTCGCCGATGGGGAGAACATCTCGGTTTGTTCCGAGTCGGACTCGAAATCAAAGAGACGGTGGAGGTTATCAGGGTCGAACCTTCCTGGGCTAACTTCAGGGTCACCATCATATTTTCCCTCAGCGGGATCGTATGACGGGCCGGACTCATCACCTAGCACATTAAGAACCTCTGTGGGTTCTGACCTTGTGCCAGTTACCTCCTGGTCGATTAACATGACTTGGGGAGATGATTCAGCCCGGGGAAGATTCTGGCCTTCGACCTCTTCCATCGGAACAGGATCGCTTGGAGAAGGCATTGGTATATGGGCATAATCCTCGAGATCGAAATCATTCTCGGAATCATATGCTCCAGCCATGTTTCGGCGAACCTCCGAATTTCAATTAAGACGCCTTGAGAAAAGCCCCACGGTGGGCGCCAGCTGTCAACGATTCGGACTCGGAGTCCTCAGTCGAACTTATGCAGAATTTGTAATTGTGAGACCTTTCAAGATGACCCTTCGGGAAGGTATGCTGAACAATGGTGAACAGGAGCACAGAGAGTTTAGACAGGTTCGGGCCCTCGATGGTGGGAGTAAAAGCCCTACGTCCTGTTGAGATTTCACTAAGTATGGTAAAAAGGTTTACAAATGGAGGAAAAAGTCCTCACAGACGAGGATTTTTTCCTGTAAGAGTGTACAAAGATAAGCCAAAGAAAGCTTATTAAAATACTATATAAGGTGTGCCGTAGACTTGGCTAACTTGGATCATCCTTCCTTTTTGATGTTCCATGCCATCCTTTTATACTGTTTGAAAGGGTGCCATGTAGAGGAAACTGCATCAAACGGTTGCACAGACGGTTGGATGCGGTTTTTTGGAACTGCTCTTTAACCTCCACGCAGGTTAAACACGTGTTATTCATGGATAACTGTATGTGTTAACCTTCTGACGGTTGATTCTCCACGTGTAGGAATCTTTAGGATACTTAGAATATCCTGTTGTACGGGCAACCGAAATAGATAGATCCCAAGTATCCTGATCGACAGATGTTCTGACCGCGGGATATTGGCTGACCGCGCAATATCCCGAATGTGTAGTTCGCGTATAGCTCACGAACTTCTGACCGCGGAAGGCTTACGGACTTCTGACCGCGCAAGGCTTACGGTCTGACCGCGTAAAACTGTGACCTGATCGCGTAAAGCTTGCGACCTCATGGTGATGCCCCTCAGGATAGCTTGAGTTCGCATCACCAGGTACATGTCTGGTTCGAACTTGTCTTGAACCAAAAGTTTATTAGAAATGACCCGGGTGTCAATCCTCGTCAGTTTAGTCTTTTTGCATTCCCTGGGGGCATATAAGCCCTTGTAACACCTCATGTGGAGGGGACAATTCATTTTTATTTGGAATAGACAATCTAATTGGTGTGCTCCAGAGCCATCTCTCCCCCGAGAGAGCTCCCCTAGCCAACTCCGATTGGGAGCACGCCGACAGGACTAGGGCCTCCACTGAGGCCCGAACCTGTATAAACCTTCATGTCAATTGCCATATTCTTTTGATGGGAGAGGACCGGTCACGCGGTCAGCTCGTGTTGTCTTTTCTTCACTAGGAACGTCCACAAAACCTGCCGGGGTATTCGCAATACCACGACAAAGTCAGATCGAATTCAATTGCGTTTATGAGTTTGTGTCTTAGTAGCCGCTATGGTCACTGAAGGACACAAACTTTGACGAGGATTATCACCCGAGCTAGTTTGATTAACACATAGGTTCAGGTTAGGTTCGAATCTGATATGTGTCTATGAGTCTTAAATGGCCGCTATGATCTCAAACAACCAGTCTTCTATATACTAGGAGAGACAAAGGAAGTTTGTGATAGCAGCCCTTGCACGATCACAAGGCCGCAGACAATGCGCGGTCAGACGAAGCACGGTCAGGAGGCTGTAGACGATGCGCGGTCAGGAGGTCGATGACTACATACGACCAAGACAAATTCGACGGTGTTTAAGTCTTTCACAAACACATCTCCAGGGTCAAGATAACTTCTCCCACGTATGAAGACAACTGCCAGGAGGTTAATATGTGCGGTTAGCCACTAACTTCACGTGTTAAACCTGCGTACGAAAGAGGAGCGGTTACACAAACTGCATAGTAATAACCGTCCAGAGCCGTTTCGTATTGGTGCCCTTTTGGTCAGTATAAAAAGGTAGTCAATGCACGATCTAGAGGGTGGTTAAGCATACAAGCATTACCAGGAGTCCGAGTAATAGACTTAGGCATAGTTAGATAGACATTAATATAGGAGAGATTTTTTCCTGTGATCATCTCTTCCTCTCTCTTGTAAACACTGTTTCCCTACATAGTGAAATCATAACAGGACGTAGGGCTATTACTCCCACCATCGAGGGCCCGAACCTGTATAAATTCTCTCGTGCCCATACAGATATTACTCATCCTACCTTTCCGGAGGAGCGCCCTGAAAGGTCTCACAAATTTGCATAAGATCGACTGAGGACCCCGAGTCCAAATCGTCGACAGTTGGCGCCCACCGTGGGGCCTTTTCTCAAGGTGCTTTCCCTTCATCCGGAGGTTTGGTGAGCCATGTCTGGGGCATATAACTCCGAGAATGACTTCGATCTCGATGATTATGCCCACATACGAATGCCTTCGCCTAGTGATCCCGTTCCAATGGAAGAGATCAATTGTGAAGATATTCCAGAGGAACGTCATGAGGACACGTCTTCCCTTACCCAGGTCATGTCCATCGACCAGGGGATGGAAGAGACAGGTCCAGAACTTGATGTCAATTCCACCGTATGGAAAATCAAGTCTCGGTCACCATGCGTCCCCGTCGGGGACCAAGATGGCAGTGACCGAGAACTCAGTCCGGGGAGGTTTGATCCTGACAACCTCCACTCTCTCTTTGATTTCGAGTCCGACTCGGAACAAACAAAGATGTTCTCTCCTTCTGCGACTTCGCTCCCCAGAGAATTTGCTACCTTGTCAGAGGAAACTCCTAATCAGGGAATTGCAAGGGAAGAATAGGAGCGCAGACAAAAGGAGGAACATGAACATAAGCAAAAGGAGTATCAGGACTGTGAGTGACGAGATAACGAACCTCGCAAACCGGCCCTAGAGGCTCTGCAAAATGCGTAGTCTCGTTATCACGCCGCCCCTAGTTTCTCCCATCGCCCACATGGTCGCAGGCGCGACCAGACGCCTTCTTTGCCCCCGGAATATTTGCTGGCAGACAAAGAAACAATGACACCTGCTGCACCAAAGAGAAGTACGCATGGCCGACTTCGATCTATCGCGGAAGTTTTGCGTAATTTTCCTCCTACTCTCACAGACGCGAACAAACCGGCTTTCGCTAGGATCCTGTGTGGGACCCTCATTTGAGGAGTCCGGTGGCAACCGCCCAGGTGGGTTGCACTCATAAATTGTACATTGCAGCTCAAAACAACAAGATGCATTATATAAAAACGCGAGTAATTAAAAACAAGTGCTAATCACAGGGACCAACATTACAATACCTTAGTGCCAAAATTACGCACTTAAATGTTGATACAAAATTAAGGAGTTTTCGACACAAAGGTCGGCACAAAATGAAACAACAATAGTAAGCAAAAGGACTTCATCAGTCTTGATCTTCAACTGCAGCGGTGTTGCACGGGCCTTCTCCACATTGGACTCCACTTGGTACGTAACCCTCTAACAAGCTGGTTCTTTAGTTTCTTCTTCTTGTTCCATATCGGGTTCAAGTCCGTAGGACTCAGGGTCAATGAATCCTTCTAAATTTGTTTGTAAAAGCAAGGGTGAGCACATTGTCCACATGGTGCTCAACAAGTCCCAAATAAGAATGCAGGTATATATAGATGAGGGGGAAATTCTCAAAGAATGGCTCTTTGGCTTTATATATATAAATAGAATAGATTTTCACACTTAGTTTTGAAGAAAAGATCTTTATTTTCGAAAGCGAGGCTTTTAAAACCCTAAGCTAGATTTTCAAAAAATGTTGTAGAACATGGCTCCAAAGGCTTAGTGGACAAAGTGGCATTTCAATTGCTCATGTGTAACAGGTCTAAATCATTCAATGCCACTGGTGGACATGCACTGACATAGTGCTGGACATGGCCAGAAACTAGGGCATGGCATAAGTTTTGACTCAGGGTTCCAATTGGTGCACAACTTTGTCTGGGAGTTAAGCCTTGATAACAGGAACAAATTACTCAACAGGCTTATGGGCAGAAAGTGGCCAGACGGCGATGAACGGCGTCGATGAACTACAGTGGTGACACGGCACAGACATAGTCTGGACAAAACTTGGCATGATCATAACTTTTGATCTGGGCCAATTCAGGGTTCGAGCTAGTGGAGTAAAATACTCAGGGGGTTGAGGCCTAGCTAAATAACAAGGTTGCATCAGCTGGTTCAGCCGGAAAACGAACTCCGGTGATCGGAGCCGAAGACGAAGGCACAGATTTGGGTGTTTTTGATTGAAGGTGTTTGAGCTCAATTCCATGCTTGTGAAGCATCTAGGGGATAACATGAAGCTATTGGGGTGCTCAATTTAACCAGGGGATCGCTGGAGAAGCTCGGCGGCGATCTCCGGTGAACTGACAGAATCCGAAATTGGGGATTCTTTGCTCGGGCCAAAATTGGGGATTCTAATCTTGTGGGCTTACTTCTCCTAGCTCACTGATCATCTTTCTCTACTGGCACGAGGATCAATTTGGCTTGAATCACTCGGCATTGGGGAAACAGGGCAACAAAAAGTTTCGGCGATCGCCGGCGTTAGGTCTCGCCGGGGTTCAATTAAAAGCTATGAAACAGAGAGGAAGGTGAGAGGAACTCACCGGTGATCTCGGGTTGAAGAAAGAAGCAGGGGCTTGGGCTGGCGGTGAAAGCTCCTTCGGTGGCTCGTCGAGGAAGAAGACGAAGGCAAGCTCCAGAACTAAGCTACCCGGTTTCTGGCAAAGTGTGGGTGCGGAGTGAAGCACAGGGCGAGGGGCTTTATATAGCCGTGGGGTTGAATCATCGGGAGTGGCAGAAAATCGAACAGGGATACTCTTCTGGCGCCGGAGCAGTCAACGAGGCGGCGTTCGGACACGGCAGAAGCTCTGCCAGAGGTGAAGAAATCGCGCGATATCTGGATTTGCAGAACGACGGGATGGTTAGCCTCGGCATGGTAGCAAAGTGGCGCAAAGATTCTGAAAGCAGCAGGCACGCGTGCGCGAACGGTGATGCTGGCGATCTCCGGTCATCGCCACAGTGGCGTTCCTTGGTGCGACGTGAGCACGTGCGGACACGTAGGATGTGGCCGTTGGTGGAGGCACAACTGGCCGGCGGTGAAGGCTACGGTGGTGGTTCACGGCGAATAGTGGCAGCCGCAGTCGAAACGTCCTCTGGTTGTGGTCATGCACGCGAGGCTCAGCTCTGGTCGAATAAGGAGCCAGGGACTAGTTTGCGAGGTTTTGGGCCGATTTGCGAAGGTTTGGACTAATCTGCAAGGAATTAGGTTCGGGAATTTGGGCCTATTTGCAAATCTGGAGATCTGGAGGGCTGATTTGAAATCTGACTTTGCAGATGAGTGTTACCAAAATACTTGGGCTCATCTAGCAGGAAAAATGGCAAAATCCGATAAGATCTGGTGGTATTGACAAAAATCGAAAACAGGGTAAAATAGGGTAATTAGGGTCGACATTTTTGTCAGGGCTGAAACCAGGGTTTCGGTTGAGATTTTTGAGTTCTTCCAGAAGGGAAAAACGTTCAGAAAAGTAAAAGAAAGATAATCATTGGATCAGATCTGAATTTGGAGATGATCTGAGACTTTTAGCCTTTTTGGGCTTTTTGAAAATTCTGAAAAGGACTAAACTGAAATACTTTTGGACTGAAAGGTGAAAATGATCTGGGAGATGAAGTTTAGCTTCCAACTTTTTAAGTTAAGGTAGTGGCATACCTAAGATCATGATTTTGTGATAAGAGATCAAAATAGGGTTGAGACATCTAGGATTTCAAAGAAGATATGCTGACTCGCAAGCAGAAAAGATAGAAAAAACAGGGATGTTACAACCTACCCTCCTTAGGAATAATCTCGTCCTCGAGATTCTGATCAGTCCGAGAACAGGTAGGGGAAATTCTGACGCAGCTCTTCTTCTCTTTCCCAAGTTGATTCTTCTTCGGTGTGGTTATTCCATTGGACCCTGCAAAATTTTATGGTCCTTGACTTTAATCTCCTTTCGCTGATCTCTAACACCTTGACTGGGTATTCCTGATATGTCAAATCTGGTTGAATCTCTGTTTCTGTGGGAGACACTTGCTCTGTTGGCTTTCTCAGGCATTTCCTTAGTTGGGATACGTGAAAAACATTATGGACTCCTGCTAATTCAGGCGGTAGCTCCAGTTTGTATGCTACCTCTCCTTGTCTTTCCAAAATATTGTATGGCCCCACGTATCTTAGGCTTAACTTTCCCTTCATCTGAAATCGTCGAACTCCTTTGTAGGGTGTCACTTTGAGATACACGTAATCACCTATCTCGAAGGTTAGTTCTCTCCTTCTGCTGTCGGCGTAACTCTTCTATCGGGATTGGGCCGTTTTCAATCTCTCTTGTATGACCTCACATGAGCAGTAGCATCCTCTACTAATTGCAGTCCTAAAAATTGTTTCTGTCCTACTTCGGTCCAATATAGTGGCGTGCGGCACTTCCTTCCATAAAGTGCTTCATAAGGAGCCATTTGTAGACTCGCTTGATAACTATTGTTGTAAGTAAATTCTGCGTATGGCAGAAATTGTTCCAAAGAATTCCCATAGTCCAAAGCACACGCTCTCAACATGTCTTCTAAAATCCGGTTCACTCTTTCCGTTTGGCCTCCAGTTTGCGGGTGGTAAGCGGTACTGAACTTTAATCTTGTTACCAGGGATTTCTGTAACTCTCCCCAAAATCTTGATACAATTTGTGCTCCTCTGTCTGAGACAATTGTTTTTGGTACTTCATGCAGCGTGACAAGCCTGGTAAGATATAGTTCTGCCAGCTTACTTGTCGTGTACTGAGTCTTTACAGGTAGAAAATGAGCCACTTTCGTCAACCTATCGACTATAACCCATATAGAATCGTATCCTTGCTGGGTTCTTGGTAAACCAACTACGAAATCCATTCCAATCTCATCCCATTTCCACTCCGGGGTTGATAGGGGTTGCAGCGGTCCTGCAGGTTTCTGGTGTTCCGCTTTCACTCTTTGGCAGGTGTCACAAGAAGCTATAAACTCGGCAATTTCCTTCTTCATTCCTTTCCACCAAAATCGATCCTTTAGATCTTGGTACATTTTTGTACTGCCTGGGTGGATAGAGTACGGGGTACAGTGGGCTTCTTGCAGTATCATGTTCTTGATTTTCTTGTCATCTGGAACGCAGATTCGATTATGATACCACAAAATTCCTTCCTCATCCTCACGAAGGTCAATTGCATCCTCGCATTTCATATCTTCTTTCAACTTATGAATGCTCTGATCTATTTCTTGAGCTTTTCGAATTTGATCCTTCAGCTCGCAATTTACTGTTAATGCGGCGACGGTTCCTTGTTCAACAAATTCTAAACTCAGCTTTTCGAAATCTCTAAACAATTGGGGTGGTACTCCCAATGTCTTTGCTTGATTGCAGTAGGATTTTCTGCTCAAGGCATCTGCTACCACGTTTGCTTTTCCAGGTGGTAATGTATTCCAAGGTCATAATCCTTAATCAGTTCTAACCACCTGTCTCATGTTCAAGTCTTGTTGGGTGAAGATGTATTTCAGACTCTTGTGGTCCGTGTAGATTTCACATCTATTTCCAAGTAGATAGTGTCGCCAAATCTTTAGTGCATGAACAACGGCGGCCAATTCCAAATCATGAGTCGGATAGTTCTCCTCATGTAGTAACAATTGTCTCGATGCATAAGCTACAACTCTCCCTTCTTGCATAAGGACACAACCTAGTCCTTGCTTTGACGCATCACAATAAACCTCAAAATCCTTTTTGTTATCTGGTAGCGTAAGAACAGGTGCGGTCGTTAATATCTTCTTCAGTTCCTCAAAGGTCTTTTCACATCCTTCTGTCCAGTTGAATGGAACATCCTTGTTTAGTAATCTGGTGAGTGGCTTTGTGATCTTGGAAAATCCTTTGACAAATCTCTGGTAATATCCGGCTAATCCTAGGAAACTTCTTACTTCAGTTACTATTTCCGGTTGTTTCCATTCCATGACAGCCTGAATTTTTTATGGATCCATGGAGATTTCTTTTAACCAAAAAGCACACTTATCAAACTTGACATACAACCGATGTTCTACTAACTTTTCCAGCACCATCTTGAGATGTTGTGCGTGCTTTTCCTCTGACTCTAAAAAGATGAGAATGTCATCGACAAACACAATGAAAAACTTGTCTAGAAATTCCATGAGAGCCTTGTTCATCAGGTTCATGAACACTGCTGGTGCATTCGTTAAACCAAACGGCACCACGGTAAACTCATGCAATCCATACCTCGTTATGAATGCAGTCTTTGGAATATCTTGTTCGCGAATCTTCAGTTGGTGGTATCCGGACCTCAGGTCGATCCTTGAAAATATCTTTGCTCCTCTTAGTTGATCAAAGAGATCATCGATCCTTGGTAAAGGATATTTGTTCTTGATCGTCATATCGTTCAGTTTTCGGTAGTCGACACAAAGTCGTAGACTGCCGTCTTTCTTTTTAGCGAAAAGCACAGGGGCTCCCCAGGGTGAGGAACTTGTTCTAACAAATCCCTTTCTTTCCAATTCTTCTACTTGCTTTCTTAATTCTTCTTGTTCTTCACTTGTCATACGTGCAAGCTTTCTTGCATAAGGAGCTGATTAGGGTTTTAACTCGATTGAGAATTCAATGTCCTGATCTAGTGGCATTCCAGGAAACTCTTCAGGGAAGACTTCTGGATATTCATTTACTATTGGGACTCCTTCAAACTCATTTCCTTCTAAGCTGTTCAAACTGCATACTTGTTTGTTCACCATTGATCTCTCTGCATGGAATGTGACTTGTTTTCCTTCAGCATTCGTCAGGGTATTGCTTTCTTCTCACAGTCCATCTGACCTTTATGCTTAGCCAACCAGTCCATTCCAAGGATGACATCTAATCCTTGAAGGTCCAAAACTAGCAGGTTTGCTAGGAATCCTAAATTGCCAATACTAAAGGCGATATTTCTACAGATAGAGTTGACAGGCATCCGAGCCCCAGGGGATTGAATTAAAATAGGGGACTCTAATGCAGATACTGGTAACTTATTTCTGAGCACGAAAGATCTTGACACAAATGAATGAGTAGCACCAAGGTCAAATAATGCAACTGAAAGTTCAGAGTGAATGAAGATCCTACCGATCACAACGTCAGATGCTTCTCCCGCTTCAATGGCAGATGCGTAGTTGAGTCTACCGCGACCTGCAATAGGCATTCCTCTCCCTTGGCAATTCTGGAATCTTCCTCCTCTAGAGGGTGGAGCACTTCTGGCGAAGCCTTGGGTTGGAACAGGGGGTCTTGCAGCTTGTGCTTGGGCAATGTTGGATGGTAAGTGTTGTAGTGGACAAGTGTTCCTGCGATGTCCCTTCCTTCCACAATGAAAGCATTCTTCATTTTTCACCGGCCAATCCTTCAAGAAATGGTTTCATCTACATCCGGTACACTGTGGTATTGCAGTAGGCGTAGGCCTTTGGGGTCTTTGCGGCTGTCGGAAGGCTGGCCGATAAGTAGGCATCGGTCTTCCTCAGCTAGCGCTTCCTTGATAAGAGTTGGGCAAAGCCTTCCTCTTTCGGTCTTCCTCGATTACTCCCCTCTTTTCCTCCATTTTAAGCAATCGATTTATCAGGACATGGAAGCCGATAAACTCATGAGATGACAACTGGTATTGCAAGGAGTTTTGTAGTCCTTCGCAAAATTTATCGATCTTTCTCTCCTCCGTTGCAATGTCTTCAGGGGCATACCTTGCCAGTTGAATGAATTCATGCAGGTATTGTTTGACAGTTTTCTTTCCTTGTCGCAAATTCACAAACTCTCGGCGTTTTGCTTGAACAACGCCTTTCGGAACGTGGTACTTGCGGAATTCTTCCTTAAACTCGTTCCAAGTGATTGAATCCTTATTGTAGTGTACCGTCTGGTAGTTTTCCCACCAAGCAGCAGCGGGTCCATCTAGTTGATTTGATCCATACAGAAGCTTCTCTTCGTCGTTGCACCTAACGGTGTTTAACTTCCTTTCTACATCTCTTAGCCAATCGTCGGCCACAATGGGGTCCTCTATACTCGAAAAGGTCGGGGGACGTGTTTTCCGAAAGTTAGTCAATTTCGCACCAGTTGCGGATCCTTCAGCTTGTCCAGATGCTATGTGTTGCATCAACTGTCCTAAGATCTGATTCTGCACAGTTGCTGACTCTTGTCGGTTTCGCTCCATCCATAATAACAACACGTCATTGATGTCGCCTCCTTGCGGCATCGTCGAAGAAGATCCTGGTCTGTCAGGGTTAGTACGGCCTCTTGTTATAGGTGTAGCCCTTGCATTGCTGGGATTTCTCTCGAGTTCTCCTTCTTGGGGTCTTGCACGCGTGTTAACCATCCTACTCAAACAAGAGGTTAAGAATAGAGACGTTGATTAGGAAAGAATCATACACAGAGATGCTAGCAGAATGCTGGCATTAACTTGAGAGGTAAGAATAAGGATATGCAAAATGACTTTTTCATAAATCAGCTTTTCAAAAGATACAAAGCTTTTAGCCTCATCGGCTTACAGAGCTCATCTAACAACCAGCACACAGACATACATCAACCAAACTAAAACAACTGCTACAACAAAAGGAAATCTAACGTCTGCTGGGTCAGGCACAAAAGGTCGAATCGAAGGAAGTCTGCGGTCACTCATCATCATCGGAAGAATCACAAGGCTCTACCTCCTCGAAATCCTCCTCCTCATCATCTGCATCCATCGGATCATCATCCTTGTCGTCGTCAACATTGACAATCTCCTTTCCTTTTCCTTTAGGGGTCTCCTTCTTCTCCGCAGTGCAGGGAAGCTCGATCGTCTGACCGTTGATGACTATGCCGCGCGACGCAGGTGTGAAACCGCTGAGATACTCCTTTAAGTTTCATACTCTCTTGCGAGCGGTGATCTTTAACTTTGGGCAACTCTTCTTGACAACTGACTCTGAAGCTTCGAGATCCTTCTCTCCACTAGATTCAGCTAACTCTTGAATTTGCCTCTCCTTCTCTTGGAGACTTGCGCGAGCCCTCATGAGCATTCCCTCAAGGTAATGGCGGTCATCGCGAACACTCTCGTAGTCACGAAGTAGGCGGGTGTACCCAATCTCTGAAGCACGAATGACGTCTTTGATCTTCGTCAGAATAGCGTCCTCTCGGTCGCTGGACGGAAGAACAACTCGGTACTCTGATCCTGGGACCTGAAAAGGCACGAAGCGGTAGGGGGAATCTGAAAGGTAGTCGCTGTACAACTGCCGGACGGTACCTACAGCACAACGGGCAGCATCTAAGATGGCATCTTCTTCTTCTTCTCTGCGGGCTTGACGTCTTACTGAGCCTCTCCCATGCTCGGGAATCTCATAGACGATCACTGAAGCCCGACAACCAATGGGTCGTCCATTGATCTCATCCTGCCAGACACAGTATACTGGTCTCTGACTATCCCGCGCTCCAAGAAATTGCAGCATCATCCACAGCAACAGCGCCCATGATCCAAGCTCGTCACCGTGAAGGTATCTCCTGCCGGAAGCCATCTGAAGACAGAACGAAAGGCACCTATGAGTTTAAAGTGAAGTCTAAAACCTTTTTCACATAATCGAAAATAACATTTTTCTTAAGGAAAATAGGTTTTTGTAAACAAATTTTTTTTGTCAAAGAACTAGAGAACTTTTTCTTCTAGGGACGCCAAAGTATATCTAAGGGTCACGACCTACAGTCGAGCCTTTGCTCTGATACCAGATTCTGTGGGACCCTCATTTGAGGAGTCCGGTGGCAACCGCCCAGGTGGGTTGCACTCATAAATGGTACATTGCAGCTCAAAACAACAAGATGCATTATATAAAAACGCGAGTAATTAAAAACAAGTGCTGATCACAGGGACCAACATTACAATACCTTAGTGCCAAAATTACGCACTTAAATGTTGATACAAAATTAAGGAGTTTTCGACACAAAGGTCGGTACAAAATGAAACAACAATAGTAAGCAAAAGGACTTCATCAGTCTTGATCTTCAACTGCAGCGGTGTTGCACGGGCCTTCTCCACATTGGACTCCACTTGGTACATAACCCTCTAACAAGCTGGTTCTTCAGTTTCTTCTTCTTGTTCCATATTGGGTTCAAGTCCGTAGGACTCAGGGTCAATGAATCCTTCTTCTAAATTTGTTTGTAAAAGCAAGGGTGAGCACATTGTCCACATGGTGCTCAACAAGTCCCAAATAAGAATGCAGGTATATATAGATGAGGGGGAAATTCTCAAAGAATGGCTCTTTGGCTTTATATATATAAATAGAATAGATTTTCACACTTAGTTTTGAAGAAAAGATCTTTATTTTCGAAAACGAGGCTTTTAAAACCCTAAGCTAGATTTTCAGAAAATGTTATGTGTGGCGGTCTTTCATCAGTCACCACTTTACTCAGATTTTATGAAAAACTTTCCAAAAGCTACTTGTGTTGCATCGACGTGGATAGAATCCACCGCGCGCAGACTCCATAACCTGGGAGCTCAGAGTATCCGATACTTTTTATACTTTGCAAAGGTGTACCACCTTAATCCACCGATCATTCAGCTTTCAAGTCGGTACCTCTCCATACAACTTTTACGCATGTGACAAGGCCGAGATGACACAACAATTAACAGTCCTAGCATTAACAATTCCCTGTCCGATAAATAGACAGTTAAGTCTCAAGTACCGTTGTGGGTCCTCCCCACTGCCTTACTTCCTTGCCTAGGTCTATGTTCTCGCAAGACACATAGCCTCTCTTGATTACAACCGCGCACGACTTAATCTGGCATAGGGCATGTGGGACCCTCATTTGAGGAATCTGGTGGCAACCGCCCAGGTGGGTTGCACTCAGAAAAGGTACATTGCAGCTCAAAACAATAAGATGCATTATATAAAAATGCGAGTAATTAAAAACAAGTGCTGATCACAGGGACCAACATTACAATAACTTAGCGCCAAAATGACACACTTAAATGTTGATACAAAATTAAGGAGTTTTCGACACAAAGGTCGGCACAAGATGAAACAGTTATAATAAGCAAAAGGACTTCATCAGTCTTCTTCTTTAGCAGCAGCGGTGATGTACGGCCTTTTCCACATCGGACTCCACTTTGGTACGTAACCCTCTAACAAGCTGGGTCTTCAGTTTCTTCTTCTTGTTCCACATTGGGTTCAAGACCGTAAGATTCAGGGTCGATGAATCCTTCTTCTAAATTTGTTTGTAAAAGCAAGGGTAAGCACATTGTCCACATGGTGCTCAACAAGTCCCAAGTAAGAATGCATGTACATATAGATGAGGGGGAATTTCTCAAAAAATAGCTCTTTGGCTTTATATATGTATATAGAATAGATTTTCACACATAGTTTTCAAGAAAAGGTCTTTATCTTCGAAAGCGAGGCTTTTGAAATCCTAAGCTAGGTTTTCAGAAAATGTTGTGTGTGGCGGTCTTTCATGAGTCACCACTTTACTTAGATTTTGTGAAAAACCTTCCGAAAGCTACTTGTGCTGCATCGACGTGGATAGAATCCACCGCGCGCAGACTCCATGACCTGGGAGGTCCGAGTATCCGATACTTTTTAAACTTTGCAAAGGTGTACCACCTTAATCCACCGATCATTCGGCTTTCAAGTCGGTACCTCTCCATGCGACTTTTACGCATGTGACAAGGCCGAGATGACACAACAATTTACAGTCCTAGCATTAACTATTCCCTGCCCGGTAAATAGACAGTTAAGTCTCAAGTACCGTTGTGGGTCCTCCCCACTGCCTTACTTCCTAGCCTGGGTCTATGTTCTCGCAAGACACATAGCCTCTCTTGATTACAGTCGCGCACGACTTAATCTGGCATAGGGCGTCTTCCTTCTTTCCACCTTTTCCTCTCATGATTTTTCTGAACTCACATCACTCATGGCCTTCTGCGGCCCACCAGCTCTCGCAAGAAACTGGATCGACAACCATTGCAGGGAAAAGCTAATACTAAAGAAAGCTACTAAGTTGCGCCCGTCCCATAACCGGGCAAGTGGTTGGTACGTTTTTCATGCCGCATGGAAGCACAACACAAGGTTCTAGTCCTTATGAATCTTTAGTGAGGAGTCTTTCACATTCCCAGTGCGCACACAGCACCATCCAATCAAACCATCCTCACTATTGATTCCAATCACATTTTCTTTCACAAAAAGAGGTTTTGAACATGCTTTTCTCATATGTGACCATTCAACATTTAACATATAATCTTGAGCATAGCATAGCCTAAGAATGATAATCTAGGGTGACAAGGGTGCAGGGATATTCAATGTCAAAAGGAGCTTTACAATTATTTAGGTCATATCTAATCATTTCATTGAAACATAGCTCTTTTTTGAATCTAAGGCATGCACATACTTGAAAACAGTTAACATACTTCATTTCAAAATAATAGGCTAGACATGATCAAGGGTTTGAGACTTGCCTTGCAGTGATGGGTCTAGCTGCTCAGATGAATCCTCGAAGTTCTCTTCTGCTCCTTCGACTTCTGGTTCCACGGCGGATACAAACAACACATACACACTACATAAGCATACAAGTACTAGAAGATAATACGTAAATATATCATGCATGCAGGGGAAAGGGTTTGGGCAAGGTCACTTGATGTTGATTGAAGAGATAGGCTCAAAAGGACTTGAACGTCGAAGGGCTGACATTCGGCTCATGGCTTGACATAGCCCTAAATTGGTTCTAGGTCTGTTTTCTGGAGATGTGACAGTAGGGAATATTGTAGAACATGGCTCAAAAGGCTTAGTGGACAAAGTGGCATTTCAATAGCTCAAATGTAACAGGTCTAAATCATCTAATGCCACTGGTGGACATGCACTGACATAGTGCTGGACATGGCCAGAAACTAGGGTATTGCATAACTTTTGATTCAGGAATCCAATTGGTGCACAACTTTGTCTGGGGGCTAGGCCTTGGCAACAGGAACAAAACACTCAACAGGCTCAAGGGCAGAAAGTGGCTGGAGGGTGGCCAAATCAGGTGAGTAAACACGGTGGTCTGGACATGAACTGAACTACTGGACGGTGATCTTGGCATTGGAATATCTCTTGATTCAGGTCGATTCAGAGGATGAGCTAGTAGATAATATTGCTCAGGGTACTGGAATCTATCTAAGGGACAAAGTGACCGGAGCTAGATCAGCCGGTGAGGAATTCCGGCGACCGGCACTGGAGAAGACGGCATGTAAATTAGGGGTTTTCGATTCAGGGACTTTGAACTCGATTGCTTGCTCAGGGAGTGATAGGGTGAGGTGAGGGAGCTATTGGTGAAGCCAATTTGGTCGGGGGATGGCTGGAGAAGCTCGGCGACGATAACCAGTTCACTGGTGGCACGCAAATTGGGGAAAGCCTCAATCTTGGCTCCATTTTGAAATCTAAACTCGTAGGCTTGCTAAAGGGAGTGTGGTGAACAATTTCTTCCATTGGCACGAGGGCTAATTTGGATCGAATCGGGCAGCATTGAGGAAACAGGGGATTTGGGCTTTTCTGGTGATTGCCGGCGTTGAGGTTCGCCGAGGGCCAATTAAATGACATGATACGAAGAGGGGGATGAGAGTAACTCACTGGTGGCCTTGGTTTGGAGTGAGAAGCTGCGGGCGAAGCTGGCGATGGTGGCCTCAAAAGCAGCTCGCCGGAGAAGAAAGCGCTCACGACGGCGCTGAGGAACTTGGCTGCTCTCTGGTGGTGGAAGCTTGAAGCTTGCAGCTGCGGGGTGGTGTGAAGAGATGCTGGGCGAGGGGGAGCTTATATAGGCAAGGGGCTGGGCTCTCGGGAGTTGAGGCGAATCAAACCAGATGCACGTGACTGACACCGGAGACGGGACAGAGACGACGTTGGGACGCGGCAACGACTGTGCCAGGCGAGAGGAATCACGGCAAATCTGGCTGGGGCAGGGCGACGGGATCACTGGCTTCGGCATGGGCGCAACGTGGCGTTGCTTTGCTGCTGCAGGAGCACGCACGCGCGCGGGGAAGATCACGGCACAGCGCGGGTGAGGTGCTCCACGGTGGCGGCACGGTTGTGCGCAGGTGGTGGCTACGTGGCTGCGATGGTGGCTACGTGGAAAAACTTCATCGGCGGCAAGTTCAGCGGCGAGGCAAAGCGGCGGGGCGTTGGTCGAACTGTACTGGTCGTGGTCAAAAATGGCACAGGGGCCTAGTTGCAAAGTTTGGGCTGATTTGCGAAGGTTTGGACTAAACTGCGAAGATTTTAGTTCGGGAACTTGGGCCTATTTGCAAATCTAGAGATCTGGAAGGCTGATTTGAATTCTGACTTTGCAGATGAGTGTTACCAAAATACTTGAACTCATCGAGCAGGAAAAATGGCAAAATCTGATAAGATCTGAGGGTTTCGACAAAAATCGAAAACAGGGTAAAATAGGGTAATTAGGGTTTGACATTTTTGCCGGAGCTGAAACTAGGGTTTTGGTGGAGATTCTTGAGTTCTTCCAGAAGGGAAAAACATTCAGAAAAGTAAAAGGAAGACAACCATTTGATCAGATTTGAGTTTGGAGATGATCTGAGACTTTTAGCCTTTTTGGGCTTTTCTGAAAATTCTAAAAAGGACTAAACTAAAATACTTTTGGACTGAAAGGTGAAAATGATCTGGAAGATGAAGTTGAGCTGCCAACTTTTTAGGTTAAGGTAGTGGCATACCTAAGATCATGATTCTGAGATAAGAGATCAAAATAGGGTTGAGACATCAGGGATTCCAAAGAAGATATGTTGACTCGCAAGCAGAAAAGATAGCCAAAAACTGGGATGTTACAGGGCGTCTTCCTTCTTTCCACCTTTTCCTCTCATAATTTTTCTGAACTCACATCACTCACGGCCCTTACTGGCCCACCAGTTCCTCGCAAGAAACCGGACCGACAACCATTGCAGGGAAAAGCTAATACTAGGAAAGCTACTAAGTTGCAACCGTCCCATAACCGGGCAAGTGGTTGGTACGTTTGTCATGCCGCATA
This sequence comes from Pharus latifolius, assembly GCA_019359835.1. NCBI lineage: Eukaryota > Viridiplantae > Streptophyta > Magnoliopsida > Poales > Poaceae > Pharus > Pharus latifolius. The sequence continues at coordinate 70,626,615 of CM033322.1, forward strand.
GAAGTACAACACAAGGTTCTAGTCCTTATGAATCTTTAGTGAGGAGCCTTTCACATTTGCAGTGCGCACACAGCACCATCCAATCAAACCATCCTCACTATCGATTCCAATCACATTTTCTTTCACAAAAAGGGGTTTTGAACATGCTTTTCTCATATGTGACCATTTAACATTTAACATATAGTCTTGAGCATAGCATAGCCTAGCATGATATTCTAGGGTGACAAGGGTGCAGGGATATTCAATGTCAAAAGGGGCTTTACAATTATTTAGGTCATATCTAATCACTTTATTTGAATATAACTCTTTTGTGATTGAATATAAGGCATGCACATACTTGAAAACGGCTAACATACTTCATTTCAAAATATTAGGCCAGACATGACCAAGGGTTTGAGACTTGCCTTGCAGTGATGGGTCTAGCTTCTCAGATGATTCCTCGAAGATCTCATCCGCTCCTTCAACTTCTGGTTCCACGGCAGACACAAACAACACATACACACTATAAGTACTAGAAAATAATAAATAAATATATCATGTATGCAGGGAAAAGGTTTGGACAAGGTCACTTGGTGTTGATTGAAGAGATAGACTCAAAAGGACTTGAATGTCGAAGTGGTGACATTCGGTTCATGGCTAGACATAGCCCTAAGTGGGTCCTAGGTATGTTTTCTGGAGATGTGACAATAGGGAATATTGTAGAACATGGCTCCAAAGGCTTAGTGGACAAAGTGGAATTTCAATTGCTCAAGTGTAACAGGTCTAAATCATTCAATGCCACTGGTGGACATGCACTGACATAGTGCTGGACATGGCCAGAAACTAGGGCATGGTATAACTTTTGACTCAGGGTTCCAATTGGTGCACAACTTTGTCTGGGAGTTAGGCCTTGATAACAGGAACAAATTACTCAATAGGCTTAAGGGAAGAAAGTGGCCGGACGGCGATGAATGGCTTCGATGAACAGCGGTGGTGACACGGCACAGACATAGTCTGGACAAAACTTAGCATGATCATAACTTTTGATCTGGGCCGATTCAGGGTTCGAGCTAGTGGAGTAAAATACTCAGGGGGTTGAGGCCTAGCTAAATGACAAGGTTGCATCAGCTGGTTCATCCAGAAAATGAACTTGGTGGCAGTTTGAACCGGTGATGCGTCGTTTCACGCGCCCGTCTCTTCGATTCCCGCGTGTTGTTTGAATTGGGCGGCGCGGATGCGCCACGAGGTGCCACATGGTGCCCATCGGGGTCACGCTCGACCCCTATATATAGGGCTTAGAGGGGCCCGGAGAAGTCACTCGAGCCCTCAATCCCCAAACGCTACCGATGCCTCAAGCTCTCCCGGTAGCCTCCTCCCGGAAGCTTGTCCCCCGGAAACCCAAGCCTAAGTCCCTTTAGAGCCTAAGCCACCGGAGATAACAATGGGTCCTAAGGGTCGCGCCAAGGCCACCGAGGTGCCTCCAGAGGAAGTCACCGCGGACTTCCTCTGGGCCTCCGAGTTCACCTCGGGGGACTTAGAGTCCCTCATGGACCGAGGGGTCGTCGCAGACAAGGACATCCGGATCCCCTCCAAGAAGGAGGGCGCCCCCGCCCTAGGCCCGGGGAAGTGGTCTTCTTTGAGGCCTTCCTCGAGGCCAGTCTTCGGCTCCCGATGCATCCGTTGCTCCGAAAGTTCCTCCGGGAGTACAGGGTGGCGCTCAACCACCTGACACCAAACGCCTTGGTTCGGATGGGCCTCTTCATCTAGCTGTTCAAGACAGCCACCAGACGGGAGCCGACACTCCGGCTGTTCTGGTACTTCTACGAGCCGGCGGTGAGGAGCTCCCCATCTAATGAAGGGAGGGCCGAAGTCTCTGTTCCGCTCCGTCATAATCCAGCTCCTGCCATCACGGGTGCAGAGTACCCAGTGGCGGCTTCCCGGGACCACTAGGGGGACTAGATCCAAAGGTGGTTTTACCTCCGGGTCCAGGACGCCGAGGTGACCTACTCACCGCAGCCCCCCTCCTACAGTTGGTAGTCTGCCCCCAAGACCTCGGTGTGGACAGAGGAGGAGCTGAAGCTCCTCAGCAAAGTGGTTGGCTCCTGGGGCGTCCATTCCATGAGGGACGCCGCCGAGGAGCTGACACTACTGAAGGTCTCCCCCTTCTCGCACGGGAGGAGGGGGATTGGAATGTGCCTGGTGCAGTGGCCCCCGCAAAAGCCAGTGACCCGACGTAAGCTCCCAGCAACTTTCTTCGCTTTTTTGTTAATTTTGCTAACTCTTTGCTTTTGTAGTCCGGTCGTACACAGCCACCCGGGAGAAGGCGGAGAACCTCCTCGGGAGGTACTACGCCGATGAGCACGAGCGTATCGTGCGCGTCATCAGGGAGGGTCCTCCCCGAAATTTGGTGGCTGAGGCCTTTGGGCTGAGGCTATCGAAGAGGACGCCTCTTCCCACCCCCAGCTCTTACAAGCAGGTGAAGGAGGTCACCGGGGGTTTCGAGCCGAAGCATGCCAAGGCTCAGAAGGCCCCCGGTCCGGCAACGACGCCGGGTTCCATGCCTGTGAAGGCCCGGGACGCCGCCCCCAGGTTAGGGCGCATGCGAGCGCCTTCCCTGCGCGAAGTGACGCCGCCCCTCCCAGAGGAGAACTCCAGGGGGGCGGTGGAGGTGCGAGAGCTTGCACGCCTTCTCGAGGCCACTGGAGAGGCTTGGGGGAAGGAGCCGGCCAATGAAGGTGGGGCATCCGACTCGGCAAATTATGCCCCCTCGCCGCCTCCGGCGATCATGCTCCCAGCAGCACTGGTGCCACCGGAGCCGGAGAGACCGGAGGTTCGTTTCGCGGAGGCTTCCCCTCCGCGAGTCAAATGGCCGGTAGACGAGGGGGGGAGCCCCTCGGTCTACGAGGTCCCCGCGGCGACGGAGGTCCCCGCGGCGACGGAGGTCCCAGGGGCCCCATGGCCCGGAAAGGGGAAAGGCCTCCTCATCCCTCCCCGGGGGGGACCCCCTCGGAGAGCTCGTCAACTTCTTCTTCGGCCACCTCCTCAACGGTGAGGAGTCCGGCCGCAGCCACTCCGGTCCACATCACCCCCGCGGCCTTCGTGAGGGGGCCCACCAGTGCTGATGGGTCCGGAGCTGTTGGGAGGGAGACCCCCCTGCTATCCGCGGGGGAGGTCTTCCGGTTCGCGGAGGGGCTCCAGACCCAGAAGGTGCAGGATTATGTCTCACAAGGGACGCTCCGCGACCGTTGCGGGGAGCTACAGTCGCTCCACATCCAGGTTCGTTCTCAAACCGGTGGTTCATTTTTTCTAGGATTCTACCAACTCTCGGGCTTTGACTAACCTTCGTGTTCGTAGGGGGCGACCCTCGCCTGGAGCATTGAGGCGCGCTTCGACAAGGCGCTGAAGGAGGCGGAGGGGAAGGCCACCGCCTTTTTGGAGGAGTGGGGCGATGCGCTCCGGGAGTTGGCCAGTGTCCAGGCCCAACTCCACGCCTCTGAGAACGCCAACGACCGACTCTAGAGGGAGCCGAGGGCTAAGGAGGATGCCCTCCGGGAGCTTTTGGGCTCCAATGCCCGGGCGGTGACGGACGCGGGTCGCTCCATCCACTTGGCCCTCAAAGGACTTGGGGTGAGCCTTGGCATCGGGGCCAACTCTGAGGCGACGCCGACGATGCTCGTGGAGGCTGTGCGTTTTATTAACGCACAAGTCCCTTCTGTCCCGGTGGTGGCTACCGCAGCGGGGCTTGTGGAACACCGGGGGGTCGGCGCCCGGGCGATCAGGGGCTGGATCCCCCCGAGCTTTCCCGAGTTTTTTGAGCCACTCCAGCGAGAAGTAGAGCAGCTCGCTGGTGGCTTCTACGACCGGATCGTTCGGGTGCGATTCCCAGCATTGGCGCCTCCGAGGGTGGACACTACGGCTCCGACGGAGGCCTCCGGGGGGAGGACGCCAGTGAACAAGTATGAGCCTCCCCCCGGGCCTTTAGTTAGGTCCCTTTTTTGTTTTAGAATTTTTTGCTCCCGGTAGCTTCTTAGAAGAAGCCCCAGAGACTTGTACAAAAAAACATTTTGATGCAATAGAATGAATTTTTTGCTAAGTGTCTTGAGTTGAATTTACCAGGTGCCCCGAGAGGTTACTCCCGGGAGAGAGCCCCTGAGGTTTGAGCGCAACCTTTGGGAGTCCCCGATGTTGCGGGGAGCCTCCCCGGAGGTGGGGCCCCCGGGCTCCGGCAAGTGTCACCCGGGGGATGCCCAAGCCGCCTTCATTTTGCTAAGTCCTTTCTCCGGGGGACATGGTAGGGGAGCCGGAGCAGCCGGAGGTTCGTTTCACGGAGGCTTCCCCCCGAGCATCGAATGGCCGGTGGACAAGGGGGTGAGCCCCTCGGTCTACAAGATCCCCGCGGCGACGGAAGTCCTAGGGGCCCGCGGCCCGGGAAGGGGAAAGGGCTCCTCATCCCTCCTCGGGGGGCACCCCCTCGGAGAGCTCGTCCACCTCCTCCTCGGCCACCTCATCGGCGGCGAGGACTCCGGCCGCTGCCACTCTAGTCCATATTACCCCCGTGGTTTTCGTGAGGAGGCCCGCTGGCATGGACGGGTCCGGAGCCGTTGGGAGGGAGACTGTCGTGCCCCGAAACTGGGACTACGACTACTCCCGTGGAGACCTAGCTTGCTGCAGCTAGCCCCATATATGCATACCTTTGACTTCCCAGGATAAATCAAGCACATGAGTATATTCACATTGCAGCAGAAAAACTTACAAAATATTTAAGCAGTGTGGCCTGCTGGCCTTAATATTACATAAAGAGATTACAATATCTTCACGGCATACATGGTTTAGCAAAATAACATCTACACAGCAGAAGATAGGTGACCCTCCCACAGTAAGAAGTTGACGGCAGAACAACACACATTAGGACTCTGGCGGAACTGGCTCTCTTCCTTCTAGATCCAAGAAGTTCTCCATGCCTTCATCTCGATCATCGAATGCTCCATCTACTAATTTGTAGGTTGCAAGGGTGAGTACTCACGTACTCAGCAAGTCATAGGTAAGAGTAGATACATATAGTAGGGATGATATGAACCTAGACTAGTCAAGAATTATGGATGTTTGTAAAGTAATATTCTCTTTCATATCTCATCACATCTCATGGCAGCACTTTTCATAACATAGCATCGCTATTCATGTTCACTAAATTATAGCACTACCGCGACACGTCGACACACGACAGCCCACGGCAACACCTCTTATCATGACAACACATGTCATTTGGGTAATCTTGCCTTATCAAATTTTATTTAGAAAACATACTTGTGCCACACCCCGTGGATTTAATCCACCGCAGCATACTCCTATAAACCCGGGAGCTCAGAGTATTCGAATACGATTTTAACTCTGCAGAGAGGTACCAATTTACCCGCAAGATATTCCACTTTCATGCCCATCCTATCAATATGATTAGACCCTTCCTCACTGCATACTGTGAGTGGCAAGGTGGAGATAACAAGAACTTTTGTTATGTTTCACTCACAATTCAGCCCTAACCCTGTGGATCTCTCGTGAACCACATTTGTGGTGGGTTGTACCCAAACCCCCACCCCGAATGCCTCTTCCCATTACTGGGTCAGTGTGCAATCACATTCAGTGATATGTGTAGGAGCCGCACTCCGTGCCAATCGTGCATCACATCACATCTCATGCAGGGGTTTCATGTGCGATCGGCATAAGTACTTGTTCAGGCCTGTCCCATACCAGGCTTGCAGTTAGCACGTGTTTCATGCCACTAGACGCACAACACAAGGTTCTAGTCCTTATATGCCAGTGACCAAACCATCCAGGAAAGCTAGAGAGCTTATCTCAAGTTGTGACAAAATAATAAAATGTATATCACAACTCTACAAATTCAGTGGACAAAGTGGTTCTCAAATTGCACAACCAGAAGTGGGTAAACAAGGCCAATGCCATTGGCTGGCATGTGCTGACATAGTGCTGACAATGTCAAAAACTAGGGCTTAGCAGCAAATGCAATTCAAGGCTTCATCTGCTGCGCCAATTATGTCTAGGAGACAGGCTCAAGTAACAGGAACACAATGCAAGTGGTTTCAATACCTAAGATGGCCGGACGGCGATGAACGGCGGTGAGGAAAGACGGTGGTGACACGGCAAGACAATAGCACTGGTCAGAATCTTTGGCATAGCTATATCTTGCGATCTGGACGGTTTCAGAGGTTGGGTTAGAAGAGAAAAGTGCTCAGGGGATCAAGGCAAAGATGCTAGACAAGGTGGATTCGACGGCGGTGGCCAGAAACAGATTCCAGTGAACGGCACCGGAGAAGACGACACTGAATTTGGGGGTTTTTGCTACACAGGTTTATAAGCCTATTCCTTGATGTGAGAGTGGAAGGGAGGTGTGAGAAAGCTACTGCCATGGTTAATTTGGCTGGAGGATCGCCAGTGTGGCCTGGCGACGTGAGCCAGTTTCTAGTGAAGTTCAAATTTGGGGAAAGTCTTGATTCGAGCTCAATTGGTGATTCTTGGTTCACAGGCATACTCAAAACAACTCTCTGATCATTTTAATCTACAGGTTCGAAGACTAATTTGGGCTGAATCGGGCTGCATTGCCGGAACAGGGCAAATCATGGATTCCGGCGATCACCGGCGTTAGGGTTCACTGGAGCTCGATTAGATGCTACAGAACGATGAGGAGGATAAGAGATACTCACTGGTGGTGTCAATTTGGAGATTGATGCAGTGGGGCGTACTGGCGTCGTCGACCTCCTCGGCGGCTCGCCGGAGAAGAAGACAACAGTGATGAAGATTTGGTTTAATTGCTGAGGAGACTTGGAGAGCAGTGGTGGTGACGAAGGAGTTGCTCTGGACTGCTATTTAAAGGCAAGATGGGTTGAAGCGAAGCTCACTGCTTGGTGGCTAAGTTGGTTGCGCCGGTGTACCTTCGGGTTGAAGCAACGGTGAGTAGGTGAAGCTTCTCTCTGACGCGTGAGCTGCTGGTGAGCTGGACAAGGACTGCCACGGTGATAACTGAGGTAAACACGTGTGCGCATGCAAACACGGCCTTGAACGAGCACAGGCAAGCGCGGCGCTGATCGGCGGCAACAGGCGCGGTGACACGGCGCACTTGGTTGCGGTCGCAGCAGCGCTGGTCGAAGCTATGCACTGCAAGCTGTGGTCGAGGTCGAAGGGACTGCGAGCTCTGGTCGCAAATAGCTGCTCCGGTCGAAGATGCTGAACCCTGGTCGTGAACTGCAAGTGTGGTCGAGCCAGGGACCTAATTGCAAGAATCTTTGTTTGATTTCTGGACTAATTTGTAATTTCTGATTTAGAGAGGGGTAATATACAATCAGATTTCATAGATGAGTATAAACTTATACCTTATACTCATCCAGCAAGAAATTTGGTAAAATCTGGCATGATTTGATGGTTTTCGATATAAACCAAAAATAGGGTATTTAGGGTAATTAAAATCTGAGTTTTGGTCGATTTTGAATTCAAGGTAATTGGAGAGAGATTTGGGTGTTCTGATAAAAGAATATTTTGTATTAATTGGCATTTGGGAGGTGTTCCCTAAAACATATTTGAATTTGGAGTTGATTTGAGGATTTTAGCCTTTTTGGGTTCTAGATATCAGAAAAGCACTGATTCGCAATACAATTGGACTAATCTGTGAAAAAGGCTTAAATGATGAAATCTGGCTGCCAACTTTCTGGATTAACGTATTGGCATACCCATGATCATAATCCAAGAGTAACCTGGTCTGGATTAGGTCAAGATTTGGCTAAATCAGAGTTCAAAGTATTTAGGGTAATTAGGATATTAATTAAAATCCTGTTTTCGAAAACAGAAAAGGATTGCAAGATCTGAGAGTTAGAGATGGAATTGAATCTGGCTTCTGAAGGCTTTTATGTTCAGAGTAACTGATAGATCTCATCTGAGCAATCTGATCTTGATTTGGGTTCACAGGAAATATTTTGAGATATTTTAGAGCTTGAGATAAATACTGATCTGGCTACTACTAAAGATACATGCATGCATGATGTTCATGAAAAAGAATGTTTTCACCCCTAACTCAGGGTGTTACAGATCTACCCTCCTTTAAGAAATCTCGCCCCGAGATTTACCTAAGACAAGAAAAGATAACAGTAGGTTTGCTGGAGATCTTCTTCCTTCTCCCAAGTGGCTTCTTGTTCTGAATGATTTTCCCACTGAACTTTACACAACTTGATCTTCTTCCTTCTGAGTTGGCGTTCATCAGTGGCTAGGATTCTGATTGGATGCTCAAGGTAAGTAAGATTCTTCTGTAGAGATATATGTTATACATCTATCTGGTCAGTAGGTTCCTTTAAACATTTCCAGAGTTGAGAGACATGGAACACATCATGCACTCCTGCTAATCCTGAGGACAATTCCAGTTTATATGATACTTCTCCTTTCCTCTTGATTATCTTAAATGGTCCAATATACCTAGGAGATAGTTTTCCCTTCACTTGGAATCTCTGTAATCCTTTGAATGGTGTGACCTTGAGATAAACAAAATCTCCTGGTTCAAATGATAATTCTCTCCGTCGATTGTCCGCATAACTCTTTTGTCGTGATTGTGCTGTTTTCAACCTCTCTCTAATGAGTTTGACATGAGCCTCTGCCTCTTCTACCATTTCTGGTCCTATGACTCTTCGTTTTCCTGGCTCATTCCAATGCAATGGGGTTCTGCATTTACGTCCATATAAAGCTTCAAATGGTGCCATCTGTATACTAGCTTGATAACTGTTATTGTATGTAAACTCTGCAAATGGTAAACATTTGTCCCATGATGTTCCATAATCTAGTATACAAGCTCTTAGGAGATCTTCCAATATTAGGTTTACTCTCTCAGTTTGTCCTCCTGTCTGCGGGTGATATGCAGTACTGAAATCCAACTGAGTTCTTAGGGTTCATGCAGTGTATTCCAAAACTTGGATGTAAACTGTGCTCCGCGATTTGAGACAATCTTGTTTGGAATACCATGCAATGCTACAATTCTTTGCATGTATAACTCTGTCAATGTACTACCATCGTAGACCTTTTTGACTGGTATAAAATGAGCTACCTTGGTGAGTCTATCCACAATAACCCATATGGAATCATATCCTCCTCGAGTTTTAGGTAGTCCTGTAATGAAATCCATACCAATTTTTTCCCATTTCCATAGTGGTATTGGTAGAGGTTGTAACTTTCTGGCTATTTTCTGGTGTTCTGCTTTAACTCGCTGACATGTATCACAGTTTGCAATATATTCTGCAATTTCTCTCTTCATATTATCCCACCAAAATCGAGTTTTTAGGTCCTGATACATCTTTGTGTTACCGGGGTGTATCGAGTATGGAGTTTTATGTGCTTCATGGAGAATTAATTCCTTAAGGTCTGCGCTTTGTGGTACACAGATCCTTCCTCGATACCACACAATCCCTTGGTCGTCTTTAGTAAAACATTGAGCCTTTCCTAACTTGATTCCTCTCTTGATCTTGCAAATCTCTTCATCTTCCTTCTTGGCATTCCCTATCCATTCTTCAAGTTGAGGCTTTACTATTAAACTAGCTACCATCCCTTGTGGTACTACTTCCACTTGATGATTCTGCAACTCTCGTTGTAGGTAAGAGTTATCAAATGAGTGGGACGTTTTTCCTAGGATTTTTCCAACTCTTGGGCTTTGACTAACCTTCATGTTTGCAGGGGGCGGCCCTCGCCTGGGGCATTGAGGCGCGCTTTGACAAGGCACTAAAGGAGGTGGAGGGCAAGGCCGCCGCCTTTTTGGAGGAGCGGGACGATGCGCTCCGGGAGTTGGCCCGAGTTCGGGCCCAGCTCCACGCCTCCAAGAACGCCAACGACCGGCTTCGGAGGGAGGTGAGGGCTAAGGAGGATGCCCTCCAGGAGTTCGAGGGCTCCAGTGCTCGGGCGGTGACGGACGCGGGTCGCTCCGTCCGCTTGGCCCTCGAAGGGCTCGGGGTGAGCCTTGGCCCGAGGGGCAGCTCCGAGGCGGCGCCAGTGACGCTGGAGGAGGCTGTGCGTTTTCTCAACGCACAAGTTTCCGTGATCCCGAAGGCCACCAATGCTAGAGCACGGGGCTGGGCGATCCCGTTGGTGGCTGCCACGGCAGGGCTTGTGGAACACCGGGGGGTCGGCACCCGGGCGATCGGGGGCCGGATCCCCCGGAGCTTTCCCGAGTTTTTCGAGGTTTGAGCGCAACCTCAGGGACGCCCCAATGTTGCGGGGAGCCTCCCCCGAGGTGGGGCCCCCGGGCTCCGGCGGGTGTCACCCGGGGGATTCCCAAGCCACCTGCATCTTGTTAAGTCTCCTCTCCAGGGGACATGGTAGGGGTGTTTCCTGGGAGCCAATCCAGTTGCGGTGGCTTCCGGAGTGGCACCTAGACAACATGGACAACCACCGCGCTGAATTATCCCCTCCGCGACCAGGGTCCCGGAGGGTTCCGCCGCATCGAATACTTCCACCGGCAAGCTACGAATATTGGCCCAAAGACTTGCTCCGGGAGGCCCAGCGACGTATACGAAGCTTGTATCGAGACATGGCCAGGGAGCTATCAGAGGGCCTCCGGGATTATTAGGTGTAGGAGCCTTCCGGGTTGTATCAGAGGGCCTTCGGGAGCTATCAGAGGGCCTCCTCCGATTAGATATTTTAATAAAGCTAACTTTTCTTGTTTATTTTTTGCGAATTCTCAAAGGATGGTCCGAAACAGGGCAACCCCCGGGCACGAGTTACCCCCCCCCCACAGCGGGTTGGAGAGTGACTTCGCGTGCTGTGAAGGAGAAGTGAAAGGTCCAGGGTAAAAATTCTCCAAAATTTTTCAAGGGTCCCGGTGAGAAATTTCCCGGTCGCCGTGAGAACGGGGGACCAAGTAAAAAACTTCCGGGAACGATTTTTCAAAAATCTCGGTGAGAAATCCTCCGGTCACCGAGAAAATGGGGAGCCGGGTAAAAACTTCCGGGAAAAGTCTCCGAAATCCCCGGGGATAATTTTTTCGGGAGAAAACCTCCGGTCGCCGTGAAAACGGGGAGTCGGGAATGAGATCTCCGAGAAAGAATATCCGAGAATTCCGTCTTGCCAAGGAGAAAATTGATTCCCGAAGGAGGGTGTGCCCGATGACGGGTCTGAGTGTTTGAGGGGGGACTAGTCTCTCAAATTGACTCATTACCACGGTCTTTGAGAACCGGGTTGCCGCTTACACCATCAATCCACGAGGGGTGATCGTAAGCCGCCCTACGGTAGTGGGACTACCGTTGTAGGGACTTCTTGGGTCATGATAGCCCACTTCCTCACAGAGAGGGCATCCTCGCTAAGAGGGCATTCTCACGGGGAGAGCATCGCCGTGAGAGATGATAATGTAGGGACTTGCAGAGAGCCCAAGCTGAGGAAAAACCAATTGTATTATTAAGGAGTTGAGATACAACACCTCCCCCCACAAGATTGCGATGGGGGAGGGAATGGTGAATACAATGTCTCCCTCCCCTCCGGCGTAATCACTCCGGGGGAGGGGACGAGCTTGTAGGCTAGACGTAGAACTTGCGAAGCAAGCGTACATTCCACGTGTGCTTCAGCTCCTGCTCTTGAAGATTGGAGAGCTTGTAAGCCCCCGAGCCCAGGGCTGCTGAGATCTTGCAGGGGCCCTCCCACTTGGGGGAGAGCTTGTCCTGGGCTTGGGGGCTGGTTACGCGCTTGAGGACAAGGTCCCCGAGGCGGAAAGCTCTCTTGCGGACGTGCTGGTTGTATGCGCGCGCCATTTCGCACTCGTAGATGGCATGGCAGAAGAGCGCTCGGTCGCGTTCCTCTTTGACGCGGTCAACCTCCAATCACTGATTTGCCTCGTTGGCTTGGTGTGTTGTGGTCATAGCTCCGTCTAGGAGCTCGACCCGCAGTGACCGAAAGCCAATCTCTGGGGGAAGAACCGCCTCGGCCCCGTACACGAGGGAGAAGGGGGTGCGTCCCGTCGCCTGGCTCGGGGTTGTACGCATGGAACAGAGGATGCTACGGAGCTCGGCCGCCCACGCACCCCATTTGGAGGCGGCTTTTGAGCCGTCGGCGTAACCCCTGTAGGATTATGCCGTTGACCCTTTCGACGGCCCCGTTGCTCTGGGGGTGAGCTACTGAGGCGAAGTGGATGACGAGCCCCAAGCCTTCGCAGAATTCCTAGAAATATACCGAGTCGAATTGGGTCCCGTTATCGACAGTGATTTCCTGGGGGACTCAGAAACGACACACGATATTCTTCCAGAAAAACTGTTGTACCGCTCGGGACGTGATGCTGGCCAAAGGTTCGGCCTCCACCCACTTGGTAAAATAGTCGACCGCGCCCACCGCGTACTTGTAGCCCCCGGGTGCTGGGGGGAAGGGACCTAGAAGGTCCATCCCCCAGCGCGCGAAGGACCAAGTAATGGGGATAGTCTGCAATGCTACAGAGGGGAGGTTGGAACCTTTGGCCATCTTCTGGTAGGCATCGCACGCGGAGACAAGGTCTCGCGTGTCGTGAATCACCGTGGGCCAATAAAAACCCTGGCGAAGGGCCTTGGCCGCGATGGCGCGTGGGGCCAGGTGAGACCCGCAACTTCCCAAGTGAATGTCCTCGAGGAGCCTGAGCCCTTCCGGCCATGGAAGGCAACAGAGCAAGGCGGAAGCCCCCTGCTTGTAAACCTTAGCCTCAGTCTCGTTGGGAGGGTCTCCCTCCCCCTTGATGAAGGAGATAAGGGGGTCCACCCAAGATGAGGCTCGGGCGATCTCGGCGACTTCCGGGACGCAGGACCCATCGTCCGCGTCTGAGGAGGCCACCGAGGGCTTCACGATGATCTCCAAGAAAGCCCCCTTGGGGAGCGGCTCCCGGGCGCTGGCTCCCCGGGCCAAGGCATCGGCCCGGTCATTGTCCGTCCGTGGGATGTGCTTGGCCTCTAGGCCGTCGAAGTGCTTCTCCATCTTGCATACCTCCTGCAAGTAGAGACTCAAGTTTACGTCATGGCACAAGTAGGACTTGTCCATTCGGCAAACTACGAGCTGGGAGTCTCCTTTCAAGAGGAGGTGACGAATCCCTAGGGAGCGCACGAGGCGCAACCCAAGGAGCAAGGCCTCGTATTCGGCGACGTTGTTCATGGCGGGGAACTCAAGCCTCTCCGCGTACTCCAGTTCCCTCCCCTCAGGGCTCCAGAGGACTACTCCCGCGCCGGCCCCAGCGAGACACAAGGAGCCATCAAACATGAGCGTCCAATGGTCGCTACATTGGGGCGCTGCGGGGAGGTTTTCGTCCCCGGGCCCGGAGGCAGGGGTCCACTCTGCCACAAAGTCGACGAGGACTTGTGACTTGATGGTGGAGCACCCAGTGAGGGAAAGGGAGAAGGGAGCAAGCTCGACCCCCCACTTTCCTATCTGGCCGGTGGCTTCCTTGTTCCTAGTACCTCCCCCAAAGGGAGGGATGACGGGATAGTGATCGGGTGTCCCAGGAAGTAGTGACAAAGCTTCTGGGACGCCATTAGAAGGGCGTAGCAGATCTTCTCCATCTCCATGTACTGAGTTTTAGCCCCTTGGAGGGCCTCACTCACGTAGTACATGGGATGCTATTGCCCATCCTGTTCCTTTGCCAATACCACGCTTACGGCGACCAGGGTCACAGCGAGGTAAAGGAGCAAGGGCTCTTCTGGAGACAGGCTCACGAGCATTGGGGGGCTCGTGAGATACTTCTTCCGATAGTCGAAGGCCTCCTGGGCCTCGGGGGTCCATCGGAACCCTTCGAGGCCCTGGAGGATTTTGAAGAATTGGAGGCCACATTCCCCCGACCGTGAGACGAAGCTACTTAGCGCAGCCAAGCGGCCGATGAGCCGTTGAGTGTCTTTGACCGAGCGTGGCGGGGGCATATCCAGGAGTGCCCGGATCTTTTCGGTGTTGGCCTCTATGCCCCGCTGGGACACGAGGAGGCCCAGGAGCTTCCCCCACGCATGCCGAAGGCGCATTTCTCCGGATTGAGCTTCAACCCGTATGCGCATAGGTTGCGGAAGGTCTCCGCTAAATCGTCGATGTGAGCAGCCGCGCGGGGACTTTTGACGACTGCGTCGTCGATGTAGACTTCGACGTTGCAACAAATCTGGTCCTTGAGGACCAGCGTCGTGAGTCACTGGAAGGTCGCTCCAGCGTTCTTTAGCCTGAAGGGCATGGGGACGTAGCAGAAGGTCCCGAGGGGTGTTATGAAACTTGTCTTTTCCTCATCCCCTTTTGCCATCTGGACTTGGTGATAGCCCGAATACGCGTCTAGGAAGCTCATCAACTCTCACCCCGCGGTCGAGTTGACCAGCTGGTCAATCCGGAGGAGCAGGAAGTTGTCCTTGGGGCAAGCGCGGTTGAGGTCGGTTAGTCCACGCACATTCGCCACTTACCATTTGACTTCTTCATGAGGACGGGGTTCACAAGCCATTCGGGGTGCAAGACCTCCCGAATGAACCCCGCCTCTCTGAGTTTGGCGATCTCGACCTTGATCGCCTCTTGGCATTCATGGGAGAGTTTTCTCAACTTCTTCTTGACTAGGGGGTGACCGAGGGTCACCGCGAGCTTATGCTCGATGACTTCCCGGGCGACGCCTCGCATGTCGGAAGGCTTCCAGGCAAAAATGTCAGAGTTCTTACGCAGGAAGACGTGAGTTGCTCCGCGTGCTCCTCGTGGAGATCTGCCCTGATCCTGACAATCTTGTCCCCGTCGTCTGGGGACAGTGGGACCTTTCAGAGGTCCCCTTCCGGATGCGGCTTGGGGAGGGACCTCCCAGAAGGTACCGCAGCGGCGTCTGTGTGAGACCCCCATTTGAGGGTCACCTTGGCAACCGCCCAGGTGGATTGCGCACTGGTAGGTTCATCACAAGCTCACAACAACAGGATTCACTTTAAACAATAAAGCTGGTAGATAAAGCAAGTACAAGGTCACGAGGACCGCTATTACAATATCATAATGCCAAGGGTGGCACTAATTAAAATTGATACAAAAGTAGAGAGTTTTTCAAAATCAAGGATCGGTATCGAAGCACCGAACACAGAGAGACAACACAAAAAGCAACCACAAGGGTCTTCATTTTCTTCTGCAGCGGCTCTGGAAGGGCTTCCTCCACATCGGACTCAACTTGGCTCATGACCCTCCTAGAAACTCAAATTGCCTGGGAAGGCTCCTTCCTCTTCTTGGTGCTCGCAGTCAAAGGAATCAGGATCCTCGAATCCTTTCTTCTGAATTTGTTTGTAAAGGCAAGGGTGAGCATGTTTTTACACAATGCTCAGCAAGTCTCGTTACAAGAATGCAGGCATATAGATGAGGAGTGATCAAGAAAAGGGTTTAAGACTTATAATTATAAATAGTATAGATTTCAATTCTTTGATCTCTCAAATGAGGGTTTTATTTTCAACAACGGGGTTTTGTAAATCTTAAGTTATACTTTAGAAATCGTTATGTGTGATGGTCTCCCATGAGTCATCACTGTTATCAACCATATTATGAAAACATTCCAAATCATTACTTCTGCTATAACCCATGGATAACATCCACTACGAAAAGACTCCTGAACCTGGGAGTACAGAGTATCTGATACTTCTGTTACACTTTGCAAAGGTGTACCTCTTTTTAAATCCACCAGTTCACTCGGCTTTCAAGTCGGGCCAACTCCATGTGACTTATACACATGTGACAAGGCCGAGATCACACAACGCTTTACAGTCCAGTATTAACAGTATCCCCGCCCGGTAAATAGACAATTAAGTCTCAAGTACCGTTGTGGGTCTTCCCCACTGCCTTACTTCCTAGCCTCTCTGGTCTATGTTCCCGTAGGACACATAGCCTTGGTCTATGTCCACGCAAGACATACGACCGTTTATGATTACAACCGCTCACGGCTTAATCAGGTCTAGGGCGCCTTCCTTCTTTTACGCCTTTTCCTCTCATTATTTTTCTGAACTCACATCACTCATGGCCGAACCTTGGCCTACCAGTTTCCACGCGAGAAACCAGATCGACAAACCATGCAGGGAACTGCTAATACCAAAAAGTTACTAAGTTGTGCCTGTCCCATACCAGGCAAGTGGTTGGTACGTTTGCAATTCGCATAGAGACACAGCACAAGGTTCTCGTCCTTATGAACCAATAGTGAGGAACATTCACATTCCCTGGTGCGCACCGCACCCTCTCCATACAATCCAATCCTCACTACTGATCCCTTTTATCAGTTTTCTTGACAAAACGGTTTTCATTACAACTTCTCATGTATTTGACCATTTCAAGTTTAATGTGGATATTCAGTATATGAGTCCTAGGGTGACAAAAGCATATATATGAAGGTTCAATAACAAAAGGGGTTTCATGATTCATTGGGTCATATCTACTCATGTCATTCAAATATAACTTGTATCTCAATTAAGCATGCATAGTAAGAAACAGTGAATATACTTCATATGAAAATATTGGGTGAGACATGATCAAAGGAATGAGGCTTGCCTTGCACTTCTGGGTCTAATTACTCAGACGAACCTCGAAGACTTCTTCCGCTCCTTCACTTCGGGCTCTGCGGCGGACACAAGCAATACAACACATACACTACATAAGCATACCTAAAATAGTTGCAATAGAAAATAATAAGTAAATACATCATGCATGCAAGGGAAAAGATTTGGACAAAGTCACTTGGGTGCTGGTCGAAGAGATGGGCTCAAAAGAAGTTGAATGTCAAAGGCCGACATTCAGTCCACGGCTAGACATAGCCATAAGTTGGTCTTAGGTAGGTTTTCTGGAGAAGTGGCAGAAGGGAAAGATGTAGAACACAACTCCAGGAATCTAGGGGACAAAGTGACATTTCCATTGCTCAACCAGAAGGGGTCAAACAAGGCTAATGCCAGTGGCTGACATGCACTGACATAGTGCAGACATTGCCAAAAACTAGGGCAAGGCACAACTTTTGATACAGGGCTCCAATTGTTGCACAACTTTGTCTGGGAGGTAGGCATTGATAACAGGAACAATTAAGTCAACAGGATCTAGGGTAAGAAATGGCTGGAAAGAAGGAAATTTGATGATGAACTGAGATGAACTGGCTGCACTAGATCGGTTCTGGACAAAAACTTGGCAAAGCTATATCTTCCAATCTAGGCCGATCTAGGTATCGGGCTAGAAGACAAAAATGCTCAGGAGGCTAAGGCACATCTAAATGACAAGGTGATTTGGGCTGAAACGGCCGGGAACACTTTTCCGGTCATCGGCGCCGGAGAAGAAGCACTGCCAGCTGTGGGTTTCTGCTACAGGCCGAAAGAACTCTAATCCAAGCTTGGAGAGCATCTAGGAGGTATAAGGAAGCTGTTGGCACGGTTAGTTTGGTCAGATAATCACCGGAGAAGCCTGGCGACGATCGCCGGCGACTGGTGAAATCCGGATTTGGGGAAACCATCAATTTAAGCTCAATCTGGAAATCTAAGTACACAGGCTTGCTTGAAATAACTCACTGATCATTTCTCTTCACAGGCTCGAGGGCTAATTCGAGGTAAATTGGCCAGCATTGCCAGAACAGGGCATTTAGCAATTCCGGCGATCACCGGCGATGGGGATCGATCTGGTGCAATTGGGAGCTATGACACAGAGAGGGAGAAGAGAGGAACTTACTGGTGGCCTTGGATTGGAGATTGGGGCTGTGGAGAGCTCTGGCGACGGCGGCCTCGAAAACAGCTCGCCGGGGAAGAAGCTGTTCGCGGCGGCGCTGGAGAGTTGGTGGTTTTCTGGTACTGGAAACTGAAGCAATGCACTTAGGAGTATTTATAGGCGCTGAAGCAATCCTCTGGTCGACAAATTAGGGAACAGAGGCGGCAAAGTCGACCGCGAAGCGACTGGACACAGCGGGAACTTGTGCCGGCGATGATGGCGAGGCACTGGCGTGCAGCGGTGCAGGCTTTTGGCAGTGGATGGCACTGGCGCAAGCGACGAGGGAACGGTGAAGTGAAAGCTCCGTCGACGCGTGGCCGAGACGTGTCAAACGGGTGAAGCTGGACTTGCTGGTTCGCGGGCTCGCGCGCGGGGAAGACATTGGTTGTGCTGGCGCGGCCGAGGTGGCGTCCACGGCGGTGCCATGAGTGCGCACGGGTGTCAGCTACGTGGCTGAGGTGTTGGCACGGCAGGAGGTTCACCGGCGGCGAAGAACACGGCGATGCACTGCGGCGGGTTCTGCTGAGACACGGCCAGGGGCCTAAATTCAATAAAAGGACTAATTTGCGATGATCTTTCTTTGGAGTTTGGACCTGATTGCAATTCTGGAGATTTGGGGGTCCAAATTGAACTTTGATTTCGCAGTGAGTGACACTAAAATGCTGGGACTCATCTGGCAGGAAATTTGGTGAAATTGAACAAGATTTGAGGGTTTCGACAAAAATCCGAAAACAGAGTAATTAGGGTAAAACAGGGTAATTAGGGTTTCAAAAACGGGAAGGGTCGAAACTCAGGTTTAGGGTAAGATTTGGAAATTCTTCCAGAAGGGAAAAATGTTCAGAATAGTGAAAGGAAGGTGTTCACTGAATCAGATCAAAGTTTGGAGATGGTCTGAGACTTTTAGTCTTTTTGGGCTTCTGACATTCTGAAAAGGGCTGATTTGTGATACACTTGGGCTGATTTGTGAAAAGGTATGAATGACAAGAGTTTGATTGCCAACTTTTTGGGGTAAGATACTGGCATAACTGGGATCTCATTTTGACATAGGGAGGGACAAGGTAAGCCAAGATTTGGGAAAAATCGGGGTGTTACAGTCTGGCTCCAGGGAAGAGGTCTCTCCCCCTGGGGTCTTGATCATGTTGACGTTCCCGATCATTGCGGCGGTGCGCTCGTATAGGGCGCGGGCCACGTCTTGGTCTCCCCGGGCGGTGATTACGCCGTGAGGCCGAGGGATCTTCACATAGAGGTAGCTCTGATGGATTGCGGCCCCCAAGCGATTGATCATGGTCCTCCCCATGATTGCGTTGTACGAGGAGGGGAGGTCCACCACGTCGAACTGAACCATCTCTGTCCGGTAGTTGGCCGGGGTACCAAAAGTCATGGGGAGATCCACCTTCCCCACGGGGTGGATCGTCTTCCCCAGGATGAATCCCTGCAAGGGCCCTGCTGCTGGCTGCAGTAGCTTCTCGTCGACCTGCATCTCTCTAAACGCCTTTAGGTACAAGACGTCGGCGGAGCTTCCGCCATCGACGAGGATGCGTGCCAGGTGGCAGCTGTAGATGGTGACGGAGACGATGAGCGCGCCGTCATGGGGGAAGCGAACCCCACGCGCGTCTTCTGCTGTAAAAGTGAGGGGGACATCCTACCACTTGGGTGGCCTAGACGTGTGGAGCACCCCCACTACCTTTACTTCACGTGCGTACTCCTTGCACTGGCGCTTAGAGTCCCGCCCAGAGGCGGACCCTCCCATGATGACGTTGACACGCCTTTGGGAGGTTTGGAAGGGGAGCGTTTCTGACTGGTCCCCTTCCCGTGCTTGTTCTGGCTGTCCCCCCGCGGGGGCAGGAAGGGCCGGTAAGGCCAGCTGAGAGGGCAAGGAGGCAGGGGTCCCTCCCCTGCCCATGCTGGTCGAGGAATGCGGCAAAGTGTTGGAGTAGTTGGTGGCATTCCCGGGTGGCATGGGTATTGGACTTGTGGAAGGTATACCACAGACCTTCCCTGCCTCCTGCCGCGGGGCTTTCACGGCCTCGGGACAATGCCCCCCACCCCCCCCCCCCCGACCTTTCGGCTTGGGGAAGGGGCGGTTGCCCTTGGAGGCATCGCGCGAGCCACCTTCGCCCTCGAGGACAAATGTGTCCCGAGGCCATGGCTCACTTTGATTACCCCTCTTGGGGCGTTTGAGGGGGGTCCCTAGCTTCCCGGTCGACAGGGGCGGGGACTCCCTGGTTTTTCTTCCAGAGGTCATCCTCCTCCGCCCGAGCGTACTTCTCGAGTATGGTGAAGAGCTCGTCAGTGGAGGAGGGCCAGCTTCAGGAGAGCCTCCGATGGAGCTCCCCGGGGAGGATCCCACTCTTACATGCCTCAATGACTATGGAGTTGGGGACGTGAGCTACTTTGCTCTTGACCTGAGCAAAGCGCTTGAAGAAGCTGCGGATGGTCTCCCCCGTCCTCTGTCAGACAGTGTACAGCTGCGAGGAATCCAGGGGGCGCACGTAGTTCCCCTGGAAGTTTGTGCAGAACTCGCGTTTTAGCTAAGCAAAGGACTTGATGGAGCTGGCCTTCAGGTTGTAGAACCACAAGCGGGCGATCCCAGTTAGGTAGAGGGGGAAGATATTGCACTGGACTGTCTCATCCCCCCAGCCACCGAAATGGCTGTGGAATACACCTGCACAGACTTGTAGGGGTCGGCCTTACCATTGTAGTGCTTGATGTGCGGCGGACGGTAAGGCCGCGACAATCGAATGCACCGGAGTCGCCAGCACAGTGGTTGGTTAGCCCCTTCCACCTCTCAGGGGGAGTCCCGGTTGCTGTCCCCTTTGACGGGGGACACGCATTCTTTGTCAGAGTCGGGGAGGGGCCCAAGAGGTCCGCCGACATGGCGGTAGCGCCGTTTTTCCTCCGGGTTAGTCGAGCTGACCTCCGGGACGTCCGGGCACCCCCCAACGGCGGTTGGTTCTTAGCGGGTCTCTTGCCCCGGCCAGAGCGGGAGTAGGGCTCCCCACGTCCACGACCCGGGGGAGGCTCTGGGTGGCCGTACGAGGGAGGCTCCCCAGACCTGGTGGTATGCATTTGCTCAACCTCCTCCCGGGTGAAGCAGACTTGATCTACCAGGGGAGCCCTCGAGGGCGGCCCCGGAGGAGGAGGGAGCTCATGCACATAGACTGCGAGAGCGGGAGGCGCAACCGGGGCATGGGCGGAATCCATTACTGGGCGGTCCCCGGGAATGCCGTCTGGAACCGGAGAGTGGGGGTCCTAACGGGGAAGGTTCGGCGATGGTGCGGGAGTCGTCTAGCGGGCCACCACCGGAATGACGGGCACAACCGAATAGAAGCCTGCTTTCGGTCTCAGCAAGACCCCGGGCTCGGAGTGAATCATCTGCATGGGGAAGGATCCGGTGACGGGGTAAGCCCCTGGCTTCAGGAACGCCCCCGAGGTCGGGAAGGCTCCAGATGGCGGGCCCGCCGGAGCGTAACCTCCGGTGGAACTACAGGCCCCGGGAGCGACCTGACCTCCGAGGGTCGAAGGGGCCACCGGGTGTCCCATAAACTGAGGCATTGCCCCAATGAACAGGAACTGTGGGTAGATGGTGGCCGGCGGCCGCGCCAGGACGCAGAGGAGTTCATCCATCGAGCGCTGGGCACGGAGTTCGCCCTTCACAAGAGCTTCGAGTAGCGCGTCCCGGGAGGCCGGGGGAGCCACCGGGGGAAAGCCAGTCTCCGAGGGAGCGTCCGAGGTTGCCGGGCCAGACCCGGAGCCCTATCCACCGGAAACTACCGGAAGAGTTAGGGGTGGTACCTAGGTTTGGCCGTGTCTGGGCGGCAGCACCGGGACGGCCGCGCTTTGGAGGGGTGGCGCCGGGTCACTGGGACCGGCATCACCAGGAAGGGCGCGAGCCCTCGTTCTTGGGGGTGCCATGGCGATTTGTCGCGAGGTCCCCACGGACGGCGCCAACTATCGTGGTATTGCGAATACCCCGACAGGTTTTATTAAGGCTCCTAGCTAAGAAAAGACGACGCGAACTAATCGCGTGACCGGTCCTCTCCCGTCGGGCAAACGCAGTAAATGACACGAAGGTTTATACAGGTTCAGGTCTCAGTGGAAGCCCTAGTCCTGTCGACGTGCTCCCAACTAGAGTTGGCTAGGGGAGTTCTCTCGGGTAGAGATGGCTCCTAAGCACGCCTGTTTGATTTTGTGTATTAGAGTAAAAATGAGTTGTCCACGGTTACAGGGGAAGTTACAAGGGCTTATATCGGCCCAAAAGATGCAAAATGACTAAACTACCCAGGTCGCAACCGTCGGATCGAAGGGCAATAGCGTCCTTCTCCTGATCAGAGGGCTTAGATGCTTGACAGGTGTCCCCGCCAATTCCCGAGGTGCCTCTCGCGTGGTCCTCACGTGACATGGCACCGGGGGCCCTTCTCCCTGGGCAAATGGCGGCACCCGGGACGAGCACCGGGGGCCTTGTCCCCGGGTAAATGGCGGCGCCCGGGACAAGTCACTGGGGGGGTCTTGTCCTCGGGCAAATGGCAGCGCCTGGGACACATCACCGGGAGCCTTGCCTCTTACCTGGACTTGATCCCGTGGAGATTTCCCCCAAGAAGGGTGATCCCCAGGCACAAGTTAGGCACAACTTACCCCCCCTCCACAGCGGGCCGGAGCGTGGCTCCACGCGCTGTGGAGAAGTGACAAAGGCCGGGGAAAAAATTCCCCAAAAAATTGCCAAAGGTCCCGGTGTGGAATTTCCCGGTCACCATGAGAACGGGGGGCTGGGTAAAGACTTCCGGGAACGATTTTCAAAAATCCCGATGAGAAATCCTCCGGTCACCGTGAGAACGGTGGGCTAGGTAAAAACTTTCAGGACCGATTTTTCAAAAATCCCAGTGAGAAGTCCTCTGGTCACCATGAGAACGGGGGGCCGGGGATAAAATTTCCGCGAGAAAGTCTCCGAAATCCCCGGGGATAATTTTTTCGGGAGAAAACCCTCCAGTCGCCGTGAAAATGGGTAGCCAGGAATGAGATCTCTGAGAAAGAATATCCGAGAATTCCGTCTCGCTGAGGAGAAAATCGACTCTCGGACGAAGATGTGCCTGATGACAGGTCTGAGTGTTTGAGGGGGGGACTAGTCTCTCAAATTGACTCATTACCACGGTCCTTGAGGACCGGGTCGCCGCTTACACCCTCAGTCCACGAGGGGTAATCGTAAGCCGCCCTACGGGAGTGGGACTCCCGTTGTAGGGACTTTTTGGGTCATGATAGCCCACTTCCTCATGAAGAGGGCATCCTCACTAAGAGGGCATACTCACGGGGAGGGCATCGCTGTGAGAGACGATAATGTAGGGACCTGCAGTGAACCCAAGCTGAGGAAAAACCAATTGTATTAACAAGTTGAGGTACAACGCCTCCCCCCGCAAGATCGCGATGGGGGAGGGAACGGTAAGTACAATGTCTCCCTCCCCTCCGGTGTAATCACTCCAGGGGAGGGGACGAGGCCGTAGGCTAGACGTAGAATTTGTGAAGCAAGCATATGTTCCACGTGTGCTTCAACTCCTGCTCTTGAAGGTTGGAGAGCTTGTAAGCCCCCTGACGAGGATTGATACCCGGGTCACTTCAAATAAATGCACTGTTGGTTCAAGACAGATTCGAGCCAGACACGTGCCCGGCGGTGCGAACTCAACTCATTCTGAGAAGCATCAGCCCGAGGTTGCAGGCTTTGAGCGATCAGGTTGTAGGCTTTGCGCGATCAGACAGCAGGCTTCGCGCGATCAGAAGTTCGTATGCTATACGCGAACAAAATGTCAGAGATGTTGCGCGGTCAGCCAACATCCCGCGGCCGGAACATTCTCGACCAGGGTACTTGGAGTTCATCTGTCCAGCTATTCCTATAGCGGAAATATTCCAAGTATCCCGAAGATTCCTCCACGTGGAAGACCAACCGTCAGGAGGTTAATACATGCAGTTTTCCATGAATAACACGTGTTTAACCTGCGTGGAGGTTAAGAGCGGTTCTCTAAAAACCGCACCCATCCATCCAAGCAACTGTTTGATGCAGTTACGACATGGCACCCTTTCGACCAGTATAAAAGGGTGGCAAGGTGCATCAAACAGGGGGTTCGAAAAAGAAGAGAGATCAACATCTCTGATACAAGCGAGATACAACACATCTCAACCACTCAAACAGCCAAGTCTACGGCCTAAATTAGATAGCTTTTTACAAGCCTTTCTGGCTTCATTCTGTACATCGACATAGGAAAAACCCTTCGCCTGTGAAGGTGTTTTCCCACTATCTTGTAAAGCTTTATCACCTATAGTGAAATCCCAACAGGACGTAGGGCTATTACTCCCACCATCGAGGGCCCGAACCTGTATAAACCTCTCTGTGCTCCTGTTCTCCATTTCTCTACATACCTTCCCGGAGGGTCATCTTGAAAGGTCTCGCTATTACAAATTTTGCATAAGTTCGGCTGAGGACTCCGAGTCCGAATCGTCGACAACTGGCGCCCACCGTGGGGCCTTTCTCAAGGCGTCCTAAATTTAATCCGGAGGTTCGCTGAAACATGGCTGGAGTATATGATTCCGAGAACGATTTTGATCTCGAGGATTATGCTCACATTCCAATGCCTTCTCCAAACGATCCTGTTCCGATGGAGGAGGTTGAAGGCCAGAATCTTCCAGAGGTGGAATCATCTCTCCAGGTCATGTCCATCGACCAGGGGGCGACTAGCGCAAGGTCAGAACCCACAGAGGTTCTCAATGCGCTAGAGGATGAATCCGGTCTGTCATACGACCCCGCTGAGGGGAAGGATGATATCGACCTGGAAATCAGCCCGGAGAGATTCGACCCTGCTAACCTTCACCGTCTCTTTGATTTCGAGTCCGACTCAGAACAAACCGAGATGTTTTCCCCATCGACAACCTCTCTCCCTAGACAGTTCACTGCCTTGTTGGAGGAGACTCTCGACCAACAGGCTGCTAGGGAAGAACGGGATCGCAAACAAAAGGAGGATGAAGATCTCGAGCAACAAAACAATGAACTACGCAGAACTGCCCTAGAGGCTCTTCAAGATGCGCAGGCTCGTTACGATGCTGCTCCGAGTTCTTCTCGACGGTCACGCGGTCGTAAACGTGACCAGACCCCTTCTTTACCACCGGAGCGTTTCCCAGTGGACGAAGAAACAGTAACACCTGGTGCCCCTAGGAGAAGCACCCATGGTCGACTACGATCTATCACAGAAGTCATGCGTAACTTTCCTCCTACGGTCACAGATGCGCAGAAACTGGCCTTTACCAGGATCTTGGAGGAAAGGTTGGATGAGGTCGCATCTGAGGCGACCCCAACGGCCTCGTCCCGCTCGGTAACACGTTCCCGCGAACGAGAGTGTCCTCACTCTGGTTCTGGCCGGTGAAGTTACCCACCACCCGTACAGTCCCGACAGGACAAGTACCGGTGAACGTAGGATTCTCGTAGTAGGGATCGGGTTCCTGTTCACTCTCGTTTGGGACTGCGAGTAACTTCACCGTTGCGTGAAGTCGCCCGTAACCCGGTCGAGAGTCACAGGGCAGTTCACGGTCCATACATCGGTTGTAAAGCCTTTTCGCCCGGCCTACGAGCGGTCGTTTGGCCCGATAAGTTTCGACCAGGGGCCATTGAGAGGTTTGACGGAACTCAGAACCCATCCGAGTTCCTTCAAATCTATATCACTGCCATCCAAGCGGCAGGAGGCGATGACCGGGTCATGGCCAACTACCTGCCTACAGTCCTCGAAGGACCAGCCCGAACCTGGCTGTTTAACCAGCCCGAAGGTTCCATCTATAATTGGGAAATGCTGTGCGACGCCATCCTCAGCAATTTCCAAAACTGTTACCAAAAGCCGGGAAAAGAGGACGATCTTCATCGGTTGCGACAAACTTCAACCAAAACTCTTCGGCAGTTTGTCAAGAGGTTTGTCGGGGTGAGGAATACCACCCCGAACATATCTGATGGCTCCGTTATCAGGGCATTTAAATATGCCGTTCGATACCGGAGATTCACCGAAGATCTGCTTATCCACCCTCCTCGATCAGTGGCCGATCTGTTCGACATGGCTGATCGATACTCTGACATAGCCAAAGCAGTCGAATGGAACCGGATGGTCGACAAGGGTGACCTACCACCTCAACCAGGTTTCAAAAACGCCAGGAAAGAAGATTCAAGTAAGAAGCTGGAATCTTCGTCAGGTGGGAAGTCGAAGAAGTCGAAGAGGAACCGCTCTGGACAGTACCGCGAGGTCGCAGTCGCAGAGAAGCCGCCTTCGACCAAAGGTAACAAGCCTTCATTTAAGAATAAAACTGCTTCTGGTGGTCGTAGTGCCGACCAGCCAGAAAAGTCATGGTGTCCACTCCACAACTCCACAGGAAGGCAAGAAGTGGTGTCCACTCCACAACTCCGCAGGCGACGACCTCAAGAACTGCAGGAGTTGGTTGAAGCAATTGGATGATTTCTACCAGGGAGTCGGGCCAATGCCAACCTTACCGCCTAAAGAGCAGGCGTGCGGACTTAGAGACGCCGACGGAGATGAGGAAATGTCCTACCAGGTACCTCAAAATCATATTAATGTTATTTTCGGGGGTTCTTCTTCTTTCGTTTCCAAAAGGCAGTTTAAAGCCTTTTACCGAGAGGTTAACCAAACGGAGACATCTCTTGGTGAACCTCCATACCCCCGTTGGTCAGATACACCCTTGACATTTGATCGTTCTGATTGTCCCGCGGGGCTTACTCGACTATTGAGGCTCCCTCTGGTCATTACCCCAATCATCAGTGACACGAGAGTCAAAAGGGTCCTGATCGATGGAGGAAGTTCCCTTGACATTTTGTTGGTCAAGGCCCTCGACGAGATGCAAATTCCTCGTTCGAAGATCAAGCCCATAATCCATCCGTTTTATGGGATAATCCCAGGCCCCTCTATGATGCCATTGGGACAGGTGGTCCTCCCGGTCACACTGGGAGAAACAGATAACTTCCGAATGGAATTGGTTACTTTTGACGTAATCGATTGTGATTCGGCTTATAATGCAATCTTTGGCAGGCCAACTCTTGCTAAATTCATGATGGCAACACACTATGCTTATCAGTCCGAAAAATTGCCTGGCCCCAAAGGTGTCATCTCGGTCCGAGGCAATCGCAACGTGGCACTCACGTGCGACCGGCTATCTTTGGAGATGGTCGATCAACTTCCCCTCCGGGACGCCCAGGTCGCCACCGTCGCCACCGACGCGATCAAGGCTGCTCCTCGACTAGATGAGAAACTCAAACTGGTTCCTTTGTACCCAGATGATCCATCCAAGACAATTCGGGTCGGATCAGCCTTGGATGACAAATAGGAACACGAGCTCATTGCTTTCCTCCGGGCTAATGCAGATGTGTTTGCGTGGAAACCGTCCGACATGCCTGGTGTCCCAAGGGGAGTAACCGAGCACAGGTTAGCAATTCGACCTGGACAACGACCAATAAAGCAAAAGCTCAAGCGTTTTGCTGTTGACCGATAGGAAGCCATCCGAGAGGAGTTGGACAAACTCCTACAGGCTGGGTTCATTCGTGAAGTCAATCACCCAGAATGGCTCGCCAATCTGGTCATGGTCCGCAAGTCAAATGGCAAGTGGCGCATGTGCGTCGACTACACTAGCCTCAACGCTGCCTGTCCGAATGATGACTTTCCCCTTCCCCGCATCGACCAGTTGGTCGACTCAACCGCGGGTTGTGAACTGATGAGTTTCCTGGACGCCTACTCAGGATATCATCAAATTAGCATGGCAGAAGAAGATGAAGAGAAAACTGCCTTCATCACCCCGTTCGGCACTTACTGCTACGTCAGAATGCCGTTCGGTCTCAAGAATGCAGGTTCCACGTACCAGCGCTTGATGCAAAAGACCTTTCTTTCCCAGATAGGGCGTAATCTCGAAGCATTTGTAGACGACTTGGTTGTAAAAAGTACCAAGAGATTGTCTCATTTGGACGATCTCGCTGAAACCTTCTGTAATTTGAATCGCTTTGGAATAAAATTAAACCCAGAGAAATGTTCTTTCGGGGTTTCTTCAGGAAAACTTCTTGGTTTCCTTGTGTGTTTCAGGGGCATTGAAGTTAATCCTGAGAAAATCAGGGCCATTGAACAAATGAGATCGCCCTCGACCATGAAAGATGTTCAACGCTTGGCTGGTCACATGGCAGCCTTCAGTCGCTTCATATCGCGACTAGGCGAAAGGGGATTACCTTTCTTCAAAGCCTTGCGGAAGCATCATAATTTCACATGGTCGGATGAGGCCGAAAAAGCATTTCAGGAGTTAAAGACATATCTGTCCAGTCCGCCAGTGTTGGTGTCTCCCGACAATGGAGAACCATTGCTTCTTTATCTGGCGGCCACACCCCATGCGGTCAGCGCTATCCTGATCGCGGATAGGGAAGGAATACACAGACCCATCTACTATGTGAGCAAAGTACTTCATGGTCCTAAGGAGCGTTACCCTGAGGTCCAGAAGATACGTTACGCTCTACTGATGGCTTCCCGTAAGCTACGACACTACTTCCAAGCTCACAAGATCACGGTACCCTCCTCCTTTCCTTTGGGGGATATTGTCCGAAATCCAGAGAAATCTGGTCGAATCGCTAAATGGGCGGTCGAACTCGGTGCCTTCGATATCCATTTCACGCCCCGCACGACAGTTAAGTCTCAGGTTTTGGCCGACTTTGTGGTCGAATGGACCAACCCTGAGCCACCCGTGCAGGTGCCAGAGGAATTGGAATGCCCCGATTACTGGACAATGTACTTTGACGGCTCCCGTAGTTTTCAACACTCGAGAGCTGGAGTGGTCTTAGTTACGCCTCAGGGCGAACAACTTAAGTATGTCATCCAACTACACTTTGTTGCGACCAATAACGCGGCAGAGTATGAAAGTCTTCTTGCAGGGCTCCGGGCAGCAAAATTCCTCGGAGTCCATCGATTAGTGGTGAGGGGAGACTCACAGCTGGTCGTAAACCAGGTAAACAAGGAGTACAGCACCTCCGATGAGACAATGGCTCATTACCTGGGGGAAGTGAGGAGATTGGAAAAACACTTCAGTCATGTCGAAGTCCAATATATCCCGCAAAAGGACAACATTCTCGCAGACCAATTATCCAAAATTGGGTCCTCACGCACATCCACTCCGGCAGGAGTGTTCATTGAACACTTGGACCGTCCTTCGATCATGACTTCAGTCGAGGATGATCCGGTAATAGCCTGTGTTACCAACCTCGGTCAGGAACAGGATTGGACTCATCCATTGAGAGTCTATCTTGAACATGGGACCCTACCCGAGGACAAAACCGAAAGCGATCGGTTAATTCGAAAAGCGCGTCTGTACAAGCTCATAGATGGGGTTCTGTACAGAAAGGGTACTCAAGGAGTATTCATGCATTGTATATCTCAGGAGGAAGGAACATCCCTCTTGAAGGAAATACATGACGGTGTATGCGGTGCGCACGCGTCATATCGAACACTGGTCGGAAAAGCTTTTCGACAAGGATTCTACTGGCCTTCGGCACTTGATGATGCCAAGCATATGGTCAAGATGTGTCCTCAGTGTCAGTTCCACGCAAGACAGGTTCATCAACCTGCCTACGCGTTACAAACCATTCCCCTCGCATGGCCTTTCGTGGTCTGGGGAATGGATATTGTTGGTCCTATGCCACAAGCGGTCAACAGGCATAAGTTTCTGTTCGTAGCCATTGACACGTTTACAAAGTGGATTGAGGCCGAACCGGTACGAAATATTACCGCCTCTGTAGCACAAAAGTTCTTTCATAAGAACATTGTTGCCCGATTTGGTGTTCCAAACCGTCTTATCACCGACAATGGTTCCCAGTTCGCCAGTGGTCTTTTCCTAGATTACTGCGACCAGATCCGAACTAAGGTGTGCTTTTCTTCTGTGGCACATCCGCAAAGCAATGGTGCTGTAGAACGGGCCAATGGGCAGATACTACAAGGCATCAAAAAACGTGTTTTTGATCGCCTTAAGACTCGCTCGGGGGCTTGGGCAGACGAGCTCTATACCGTTCTATGGGCGCTATGAACTACCTCTAGTTGAGCCACCGGTGAGACGCCCTTCCATCTGGTCTATGGGGCCGAGGCTGTATTGCCTATGGAAGTCAGTATTGGGTCTGTTCGGACAGAACAATTCGAACAGGTTAATCAGTCCGAACAACGGTCAGAAGATCTCATCCTGTCAGAAGAAAGGCGTGATCGCGCTTTGATCAAGTCCGCAGCATACTTGCAAGCCTTGCGCAAGTATCACAGCAAAAGGGTGCGACCACGTAGTCTTCACGTGGGCGACCTTGTTTTATGAAAAATCCAAGACCAGTCTAATCGCAACAAATTCTCCCCGAAATGGGAAGGCCCTTACACTGTTGTCTCGATGCCGCGATCAGGATCCGGGCGGTTAGCCATGGAGGATGGTCGAATTTTGTCCAATACTTGGAACATCGATCAACTTCGCAAGTTTTACGTATAAGTACTCAATCCCTTTTCCTGTTCAATTAGCATTTTTTCATAAAGCAAAAAATGTTTTGGTTTCATACGATGAATATTTCCCTTTATGCCCATGTGCTGCGAATTTGACTCGGGGGCTGGTCGCCCGCGGTTAGATCATTATAACGCCCTAGTCAGATTCGCCGGCCGATCTCATGACCGCTTCCAGACAAGTCACTCCTAAATAAGCCGTTTCTCAACGCACACGGGGCTTTCTGGCAAGTCCTCGGTTATCTGAGTGGCTGCTGGTTTGCAAACAAGGCTAGGCATTACTTTGATCATAATTGTTGGTTCGATCACACATCCCTGGTCGTTATATTCACTTCTCTCCTGCGTTTGTAATACTAGGTCTTCAGTATTTACAATCACAGGCAGGGGCTAGGGGGATATGTTTACAGTATGAAACGAACACAAAACAAGAATGTCGGGGGAAATCTCCGCGGGACTAAGTCCAGGTAAGTTGTGTCACGGTTGCCCGAGGATCCGGCCCACGGTTGCCCGAGGATCCGGCCCCCGGGGCCTCCCCGGGCGCCGCCATTTGGCTCCCGGGACGCGGCCTCCGGGGACCTGGCCTCCGGGGCCTCCCCGGGCGCCGCCTTTCGGCCCCCGGGACGCGGCCTCCGGTGCCGTCCCCGGGCGCCGCCTTTTGGCTCCCGGGACGCGGCCTCCGGTGCCCTCCCGGGTGCCGCCATTTGCCCGGGGACGTGGCCTCCGGGGCCTCCCCGGGCGCTACCTTTCAGCTCCCGGGATGCGGCCTCTGGTGCCTTCCCGGGCGCCGCCATTGGCCTGGGGACGCGGCCTCCGGCCCCTCCCCGGGGGCCGCCTTTTGGCCTCCGGTGCCGTCCCGGGCGCCGCCGTTTGCCCGGGGACGCGGCCTCCGGCCCCTCCCCGGGCGCCGCCTTTTGGCCCCTGGGACGTGGCCTCCGGTGCCCTCCCGGGCGCTGCCATTTGGTTTCCGGGATGCGGCCTCCGGTGCCGTCCCGGGCGCCGCCGTTTGCCCGGGGACGTGGCCTCCGGGGGCTCTCCGGGCCCCGCCTCTTGGCCCCCGGGACCTGGCCTCCGGGGCCGCCCCGGGCCTCATCGCCCCCCTAAAGGTAAAACCTCGAACTGTTTATCACGTGCAGGTCACGCGAGGGGCGCCTCCGGAACTAGCGACCACCTGTCAAGCATCCAAGGCGTTTGACCGGGAGAAGGACGGTCCTGCCCTTCAATCCGACGGTGGCTTCCGGGGTAGTTTAGGTTTTTTGCTTCTTTTTGGGGCTATAAATAGCCCTTGTACCCCTCTGTTGTAAGGGATCAATTCTTTTATTGGAATAGCTAAACTCACAGACGTGCTCCGGAAGCCTCTCCCCCGGAGAGAGCCTCCCCAGCCGACTCCGGTCGGGAGCGCATCGACAAGACTAGGGCCCCCACCGGGACCCGAACCTGTATAAACCCGTGTCATTTTTTGTGCTTGTCCGGCGGGGGAGGACCGGTCATCCGGTCAACCCGCGCCGCGTAATCTTCGCTAGGATCACTTTCAAAACCTGCCGGGGTATTTGCAATACCACGACAGTTGGCGCCGTCCGTGGGGACTCGTGACAAGACGCCATGGCTCCCCCAAGAACAAGGGCTCGCACCCTTCCCGGTGATCCGGGTCTCGGAGACCCGGCGCCGTCCGCCCGGGACACTGCTGTCCCAGAGGTCCCTTCCGAAGGCGACCTGGCCCAGGTACCGCCTCCCTCCTTTCCTCTTAACTTAGGTGCATCCACCTCCAGGTCGTTCCCGGTGACCGTGGGGACCTCGGCCGGGACTAGTCTCGCCCCGACGGCCCCCCCGGCTCCCCGGCACGCCCTGCTCGAAGCTCTCGTGGAAGGCCAGCTCCGCGCTCAGCGCTCTATGGACGAGCACCTTAGCGTGTTGGCGCGGCCTCCGGCCCCCACATTTGCGTCACACCCGTATCCGGGGAACATGCCCCCGTTTATGGGTTACCCGACGGCCCCTCCGGCCTCCGGGGGTTTGTCTGCCCCGTATGATCTTGCCGGGGGGTTCCCTCCTCCTGCGGGATATACGCCCGGACCCTTCCCGGCAC
Source organism: Pharus latifolius (assembly GCA_019359835.1). Lineage (NCBI taxonomy): Eukaryota > Viridiplantae > Streptophyta > Magnoliopsida > Poales > Poaceae > Pharus > Pharus latifolius. Next base: position 70,658,892 of record CM033322.1, read on the forward strand.
CCGGGCCCGTCTCGGTGCCGGGCGGTTATTTCATGCCGGGAGCCCACTTCTTGCGGGCGGTTGACAGAGCAGCCCCCGTGCCGCAGCGGACTTCCCCCCACATGGGCTCCCCGGTTCCGGACGTCGCCGCGAGGGCTCCCCCCCTCGCCGGTTCCGAGTGTTACAGGGCCTGCCCCCTTCCCGGTTCCGGTCGTGGCCACTAGGGCCCCCTCCACTTCGATTCCAGGCGTCGCCACGGGCGCCCCCTCCCCGGTTCCGGATGATACAGGGGCATCCCCCTTTCTGGTCCCGGGGGTCGTCGCAGGGGGCTCCCCCCAACCGGCCCCGGAAGCATCCGGGCCGGCAGCTACAGCGCACGAGCTCCCTCCCTCGGCGGGACAGGTCCGCTTCGCCCAGGGGGAGGTCGAGCGAATGCGTTCACTAGAGCGCGGGGAAGAACTTCCCCCCGGCTGCGGGCGCGGGGAGCCTCGCTCTCGCACCGGCCCGGGGAAGAGACCCGCTGAAGAGCCAACCTCTCCGGCGGAGAGCCCGGACGTCCGGGAACTCAGTCCCGGTCCGGAGGAAAAGCGTGGCTCGCGAACCTCGCCCTCGTCAAGAAATCAACCGGCAGGTGGCGGATGTGCGTGGACTTCACCGACCTTAACCGCGCCTGCCCCAAAGACAACTTCCTGCTCCCGCGGATTGATCAGCTCGTCGACTCCACTGCGGGGTGCGAGCTCATGAGCTTCCTAGACGCCTACTCGGGCTACCATCAAGTCCGGATGGCGGAAGGGGACGAGGAAAAGACGAGTTTTATTACTCCCCTCAGAACCTTCTGCTACGTCCATATGCCCTTCGGGCTCAAGAACACGGGGGCGACCTTCCAGCGCCTCATGACTTTGGTTTTCAAAGGGCAAGTCAGCCGCAACGTCGAAGTCTACGTAGACGACGCGGTTGTCAAGAGTCCCCGCGCAGCCTCCCACATCGACGACCTGGCTGAAACCTTCCGCAACCTCCGCGCGTTCGGGCTCAAACTCAACCCGGAGAAGTGCGCCTTCGGGGTGCACGGGGGGAAGCTCCTAGGTTTCCTCGTGTCCCAGCGGGGCATTGAGGCAAACCCCGAGAAGATCCGGGCATTCCTAGATATGCCCCCGCCGCGCTCCGTCAAGGATGTCCAGCGGCTCTCTGGTCACCTAGCCGCACTCAGCCGCTTTGTCTCCCGGTCGGGGGAGCGGGGCCTCCAGTTCTTCAAGATCCTCCGAGGGCTCGAGGGGTTCCGTTGGACCCCCGAGGCCCAGGAAGCGTTCGACGACCTCAAGAAGTACCTCACGAGCCCTCCAATGCTTGTGAGTCCGTCTCCGGAAGAGCCCTTGCTCCTCTACCTCGCCGCGACCCCCGTCGCCGTCAGCGCGGTCTTGGTGAAGGAGCAAGGGGGGCAACAGCGTCCGGTGTACTACGTGAGTGAGGCCCTCCAAGGGGACAAAACTCGGTACACAGAAATGGAGAAAATCTGCTACGCCCTCCTCATGGCGTCCCGGAAGCTTCGGCATTACTTCCTGGGGCACCCCATCACCGTCTCGTCGTCCCTCCCCCTCGGGGAGGTACTGCGGAACAAAGAAGCCACCAGCCGGATCGGGAAGTGGGGGGCGGAGCTCGCCCCCTTCTCCCTGTCCCTTACCGGCCGCTCCGCCATCAATTCGCAGGTCCTCGCCGACTTCGTCGCAGAGTGGACTCCCGCCTCTGGGTCCGGGGACGAAGATCTCCCTGTGCCGCCCCGACGCAATGATCATTGGACCCTTATGTTCGATGGGTCGCTGTGTCTCGCCGGGGCTGGTGCGGGAGTAGTCCTTCGGAGCCCCGAGGGGAAGGAACTCGAGTACGCTGCGCGGCTCGAGTTCCCCGCAACCAACAACATCGCCGAATACGAGGCTTTGCTCCTCGGGATGCGCCTCGCGCGCTCCCTAGGGATCCGACGCCTCCTAATCAAGGGAGATTCTCAGCTCATAGTTTGCCAAGTGGACAAGTCTTACCTGTGCCATGACGCAAACTTAAGTCTTTATCTGCAAGAAGTGCGAAAGATGGAGAGGCATTTCGACGGCCTCGAGGCCCGGCATATCCCATGGAGGGACAATGACCGGGCCGACGCCTTGGCCCGGGCGGCAAGCGCCCGGGAATCGCTCCCCAAGGGGGCTTTCCTGGAGATCATCGTGAAGCCCTCGGTGGCCTCCCCGGACACGGGCAACGAGCCTCATGTCCCGGAGGTCACCGAGATCACCCGGACTCCGTCTTGGATGGACCCCCCTCATCTCCTTCATCAAGGGGGAGGGGGACCCTCCTAGTGAGACCGAGGCTAAACGCCTCCGGGCTAAAGCCCGGGCATATCTCCTGCTGGAGGGGAGGCTCTACAAGCGGGGGGCTTCCGCCCTCCTGGGCTGCCTCCCCCGGCCGGAGGGACTTCAACTTCTCGAAGACATCCACGCGGGGAGCTGTGGTTCTCACCTAGCCCCGCGTGCCATCGCAGCCAAGGCCCTCCGGCAGAGCTTCTACTGGCCCACGGTCATGCGCGATGCGCGAGACCTCGTCTCCGCGTGCGAGGCATGCCAGAAGATGGCCAAGGGCTCGAACCTCCCCCCTATAGCGCTGCAAACGATCCCCATCACTTGGCCCTTTGTGCGCTGGGGGATGGACCTCTTAGGGCCCTTCCCCCCAGCGCCCGGGGGATACAAGTATGCGGTAGTCGCAGTCGACTATTTTACAAAGTGGGTTGAGGCGGAGCCTTTGGCCAGCATCACGTCCCGGGCCGTTCAGCGGTTTTTCTGGAAAAACGTCGTATGTCGATTTGGTGTCCCCCGGGAAATCACCGTGGACAACGGGACCCAATTCGACTCGGCTTATTTCCGGGAATTCTGCGAAGGCCTGGGGCTCGTCATCCACTTCGCCTCAGTGGCCCATCCCCGGAGCAATGGGGCTGTCGAGAGGGTCAACGGCGTGATCCTACAGGGGTTACACCGGAGACTCGAGCAAACCGCTTCTAAGCGGGGTGCATGGGCAGAGGAGCTCCCTAGCATCCTCTGCTCCATGCGCACGACCCCGTCCCGGGCGACGGGGCGTACTCCCTTCTCCCTGGTCTACGGGGTGAAGGCGGTCCTCCCCCCAGAGATTGGCTTCCGGTCACTGCGGGTTGAGCTCCTGGAAGGAGCTACGCCCTCAGCGTACCAGGCCAACGAGGCCAACCAGCGTCTGGAGATCGACCTCGTGGAGGAGGAACGCGACCGAGCGCTCCTCCGCCACGCCATCTATGAGCAAGAAATGGCGCGCGCGTACAATCAGCGCGTGCGCGAGACAGCTTTCCGCCTTGGGGACCTTGTCCTCAAGCGCGTGACGGACCCCCAGGCCCAGGGTATGCTCTCCCCCAAGTGGGAGGGCCCCTACAGGATCTCCACGGTCTTGGGCTCGGGGGCCTACAAGCTCTCCAACCTTCAAGAGCAGGAGCTGAAGCACACGTGGAACTTGCGTTTACTTCGCAAGTTCTATGTTTAGCCTTACGGGCCTGTCCCCTCCCCCGGAGCATTCACGCCGGAGGGGGAGGAGGGACGCTGTATTTTCCTCCCCTTTCGCGGCTTCGCAGGGGGAGGCCCTGTACTTCATTTTATTAGCAATACATAGGTCTTGCTTTTTAAACTCTCATTGCAGGTCTCTCTCATTGCCGCCCCTAGCGGCGATGCCCTCCCCGCGAGGAAGTGGGCCAGCCCCAACAAGTCCCTACAACGGGAGTCTCCACTCCCGTAGGGCGGCTTACGATCAGCCCTCGTGGACTGAGGGTGTAAGCGGCAACCCGGTCACAGTGGCCGTGGTAACGAGTCACTTTGGGAGACTAGTCCCCTGCCCAAACACTCAAGCCCCGTCTTCGGGCACTTCCTCCTCCGGGAGTCGACGTTATTCCCGGCTCCCCGTTTTCATGGCGACCGGAAGATCGGCCCCTTGCGGCTTGATTGGATCTATCTTCCTCCTCCGGGAGTCGACGTTATTCCCGGCTCCCCGTTTTCACGGTGACCGGACGATTGGTCCCCAGCGACCTTATTCCCGGCTCCCCGTTCTCACGGTGACCGGATGAATGCCTCCCGGAGACCCTATTCCCGGCTCCCCGTTCTCACGGCGACCGGACGATTGTCTCTCGGAGAAGTCACGGATTTCTCGGGCGTTCTCTTCCCCAAAGACCCTATTCCCGGTTCCCCGTCCTCACGGCAACCGGACGAATGTCTCCTAGGAAGCTCGCCTCTGGAAATCTCGTCGGGTTTTCTTGGATTTTACTTCCACATGAGGCCTTATTCCCGACTCCCCGTTTTCACGGCGACTGGTCCATTGTCTCCCGGAAGGTCTTCTCCTTGAAAACCTCGTTTTAAAGTTTTCTAACTTAGAAAATTTCCTACCCTACAGGTGACTTCTATCCCGGGGGCCTTGTTACCCCCACAGCGCGCCGAGCTATTCTCCAACCCGCTTTGGGCGGGGGGGATAAGGAACCCCCGGGTGTCGACCACACCGCCCACGAGGAAACTTAGCTCATCCTTGTTAAGATGAGTCGTCCAGACCATCCAAGAAGAAGAAAACAAAGAGGCAATGAAAGGAAACAGCAACAGCTTTATTAATTATCAAACCCGGAGGACATCTTCCCCCTCCGGTGGGTTTCGGAAACGATACAACCCGGGTTCTAACCCGGGGGATTCTCTAAGCCCTAAGGTTCCTACGCCTAATACTCCCGGAGGCTCTCCGCTAGCTCCCGGGTCAAGTCCCGGTACAACGCCCGCACACGGCGCCGAGCGTCCCGGAGCACATCTTCAGGCCAAAACTCGTATCCCGCCGGTGGGAGTATCCGGAGGGGAGGGATCATCCGGAGCCCCGGTCGCGGCGGAGACAATTCAGCGCGGTGATTATCAAAGTTGTCCAAGTGCCACTCCGGACGCCACCTCAATCGGATCGGCTCCCGGACACTATCCTCGCCGCGATTCCCGGAGATAAGGCTTAGCAAAATCAAAGCCGCCTGGGCGTCCCCCGGGGAGCCCCTCCCGGACCTTCGCCCGGGAGCAACCTCCCGGGAACCCTGGTAACAGTAAATTCAATTCAAAGACTTAGAAAAAATTCTAACTTCATTGCATTCAAAATGTTTTTATACAAGTGCCCGGGGCTTCTTCTAAGAAGCTACCGGAATCAAAAAGTCCTAAAACAAAAAAGGGCCCTAGCTAAGACCCGGGAGGAGGCTCATACATGTTCATTGGCGTCCTCCCCCCGGGGGGCTTCTTCCAAGGCCCGGGCTGGGACGTCTCCCGCCGGAGGCGCCGGAGCCGGGAACCACGCACGGATGATCCGGTCGTAGAACCCCCCGGCAAGCTGCTCGACCTCCCGGCGCGAGGGCTCGAAGGAGTCCGGGAAGCTTCGGGGGATGCGGCCCCCTATCGCCCGGGCGCCGACCCCCCGGAATTCGACGAGCCCCGCAGCGGCCACGACGACGGGGATCGCGCGGCCCCGCACCCGAACGTCGGCAGCCTCCGGGATGGCGGTGTGAGACCCCCATTTGAGGATCACCTTGGTAACCGCCCAGGTAGGTTACACACAGTAGGATGACACATGAGCTCCAAACCAGACAAGCATAGTAATAACATTAAACAAGTATCAGGCCAACATGGCCAATATTACATAGCCAAAGCACCAAAAATGGCGCTGAGTAGAGTTGCTAAGAAAATAACAAGTTTGTCAGAACCAGAATCGGTATCCAAGTACCAAACACACAGCATAAAGCACAAGGCAACGACGAAAAGCTTGACTTCCATCCGCAGCAGGGTTGGAGTGGCTCCTCCCACATCTGACTTGACTTGGTGCGCAATCCTTCTAGAACGTGGGCTCGTCCGGGGCACTTCCATCTTCTGTCGGGAACTCATAACTAAAGGAATCGGGATCCTCGAATCCCTCTTCTACAGTTGGAAGTAAATGCAAGGGTGAGCACTTGGTGCTCAGCAACACTCATTCCGGGGATTATAGTAATTGTACTTATATGAGGGTGAAACATATGATTCAGGGGTTTTAGTTTCATATGGATAGAGATATATAGATTTCCAAGTTATTTGTTCAGTAAACAGTACTTTGTCATGAAAATAGTACTTTAAACATTAAACAGGTTTTCAATAAAAACATTAGATGTAGTGGTCTCCCATGAGTCACTACTTTGTTAACCGCATTATGAAAACATTCCAAAACATTACTTGTGCTATAACCCATGGATAACATCCACTACGAAAAGACTCCTGAACCTGGGAGTACAGAGTATCTGATACTTCTTTTACACTTTGCAAAGGTGTATCTCTTTTTAAATCCACTGGTTCACTCGGCTTTCAAGTCGGATCAGCTCCATGTGACTTATACACATGTGACAAGGCCGAGATCACACAACGCTTTACAGTTCAGTATTAACAGTATCCCTGCCCGGTAAATAGACAGTTAAGTCTCAAGTACCGTGTGGGTCTTCCCCACTGCCTTACTTCCTAGCCTCTCTGGTCTATGTTCCCGCAGGACACATAGCCTTGGTCTATGTCCACGCGAGACATACGACCATTTAAGATTACAGCCGTTCACGGCTTAATCAGGTCTAGGGCGCCTTCCTTCATTTACGCCTTTTTCTCTCATCATTTTTCTGACTCACATCACTCATGGCCGAACCTTGGCCTTCCAGTTTCCACGCGAGAAACCAGATCGTCAAACCATGCAGGGAACTGCTAATACCAAAAAGCTACTAAGTTGTGCCTATCCCATACCAGGCAAGTGGTTGGTACGTTTACAATTCGTATAGAGACACAGCACAAGGTTCTAGTCCTTATGAACCAATAGTGAGGAACATTCACATTCCCTGGTGCGCACCGCACCCTCTCCATACAATCCAATCCTCACTACTGATCCCTTTTATCAGTTGTCTTTGACAAAACGGTTTTCATTATAACTTCTCATGTATTTGACCATTTCAAGTTCAATGTGAATATTCGATATATGAGTCCTAGGGTGACAAAAGCATATATACGAAGGTTCAATAACAAAAAGGGTTTCATGATCCATTAGGTAATATCTACTCATGTCATTCAAACATAATTTGTATTTCAATTAAGCATGCATAGTAAGAAACAGTGAATATACTTCATATGAAAATATTGGGTGAGACATGATCAAAGGAATGAGGCTTGCCTTGCAACGTGGGGTCTAAAAATTCAGACGGATCTTCAAAGACTTCTTCCGCTCCTTCCGCTTCTGACTCTGCGGCAATCAGACAACACACAAACACATACCACATAAGCATACTGAAAATAGTTTCTATAGAAAGTATTAAGTAAATAAGTCATGCATGCAGGGGAAAAAGTTAGGGCAAGGTCACAAGGGCTCTGGTCGAAGAAACGGCTAAAAAGGATTGAACGTCGAAGGGTCGACATTCAGTTCATGGCTTTGACATAACTGGAAACTAGTCTTAGGATGGTTTTCTGGAGAAGTGATAGAAGAGAAAGTTGTAGAACACAACTCCAGGAATCTAAAGGACAAGGTGGCACTTCAATTGCTCAACCAGAAGGGGTCAAACAAGGCTAATGCCAGTGGCTGACATGCACTGACATAGTGCTGGACATGGCCAGAAACTAGGGCATGGCTTAACTTTTGATCCAGGGCTCCAATTGATGCACCACTTTGTCTGGGAGGTAGGCATTACTAACAGGAACAATATACTCAACAGGAACAAGGGCTGAAAGTGGCCGGAGGGTGGCCAAATCCGGCGATGAACTACGGTGGCCTGGACATGGACTGAGTTACTGGACATTGATCTTGGCATAGGCATAACTCACAATCTAGGCAGATCCAGGTGTCGAGCTAGTGGACAATATTGCTCAGGGTACTGGAATCTATCTAAGGGACAAGGTTTCAGGTGCTGGATCGGCCGGGAACAAATTCCGGCGACCGGCGCTGGAGAAGACGACACTGGAGCTTGGGTATTTTTGATACAGGGCGAAAGAGCTCAATTCCAAGCTTGGGGATGGTCTCTAGGGCACAACAAAGCTACTGGGGAGGTTAATTTCATTGGATATCGGCCGAAGAAGCTTGGCGCCGAAGTCCGGCGAACGGCCGAGGTTCAAATTTGGGATTTCTTCGATTTGAGCTTAATTGGGGATTCTGGTTCTACAGGCTTGCTCTACTAGGCTTACTGATCAACTTCTTCTACAGGATTGAGGGTTAATTTGGGCTGAATCGAACGGCATTGGGGGAACAGGGCAAATCGGGAATCCGGCGATCACCGGCGATGGGGATCGATCTGGTGCAATTGGTTGCTATGACACAGAGAGGGGAACGAGGGGAACTCACTGGTGAACCTGGATTGAAGAGAGGGGCTGTGGAAAGGGCTGGCACCGTGAGCTTACTCACTGGCTCGCCGGAGAAGAAAGCGAAAACGGCGAGAAACTGGAAATTGGCTAAGTCCTGAGGTTGTTCTTCTTCACAGCGTTGAGGGGGGTTTAAATAGGCACGGGGACGGAGCTTGCGAGGGAAACGCGACAGCGGTTGCTTGCGCCGGGGAGAAAATTGTCGGGCGCAGGCGCAACGACGGCGACGGCGACGTGATCGCGCTTCAGGCGGTGCTGCAGCTTTGCCAGTTGCCTTGGGACTTCGCCTGGAACGGCGCAGATGCGGAGGCAACAGCAAGGCTCCGGCAATGACACGTACACGCATGCAACTGCCACGGCAACGAGAGCGCGCGCGAAAACAAAGCTCGGGAGCGCGGCCGTTTATCCGCTGGGCAAGGCGACGCACTGCTGGCACGTGCGCACGGGGTGGCACAGCAACTCACGGGCACAGGTGACAGAAACGGTGGCCGGCGGCTAGCAAGCACGGCGAGAACACAGCGCGGCAACGGTGGCTCGAGCACTGGTCGTGGCAACGACCAGGGGCTGGTCGAAAGGACCTGAAAATAATGTTTGGGCCGATTTGAAATTTCTAAAACCTGTTCCAGGGGCTGTTCTGTGAGGATAATTTGAATAGGACTTGGGCCTGTTTGCAAATTTGGAGATCTGAGGGTCCGATCTGAAATCTGATTTCGCAGCTAAGTTGCAAAAGATTAATAGAACTTATCTGGCCAAAGTTTGGTAAGATCGGGCAAGATCTGAAGGGTTTCGACAAAATTGGGGAAAACAGTTTAGGGTAAAATAGGGTAATTAGGGTTTTAAAATGGCAAGGCTTGAAACTCAGCTTTAGGGTGAGATTTTGGAGATGGTCCCGATGGGAAAAATGCTCTGAACAACATTTAGAAGGGAATGGCTGAAGCAGATTAGGGTTTGGGGTCCAGATGTGGATTTTGGCTATTTTAGGGTTTAGCAAAACAGGGGTGTTACAGGCGGAGACTTGTGCGTTGAGAAAACGCACAGCCTCCGCGAGGGTCTCCGGCGGCACCTCCCTGCTCCCGAAGCCTAGGCTTACGCCAAGGCCCTCGAGGGCCGACCCGACGGAGCGGCCCGCGTCCGCCACCGCCCGGACGCTCGAGCTCTCGAGCTCCCGGGGCGCCTCCTCCCTCGCCTTGGCCTCCTCCCGGAGGCGGCCGTTGACGACCTCGGAAAGATGGACCTGGGCCCGTACCCGGGTCAATTCCGCGAGGGCTTCGTCGCGTTCCCGGAGGGCCTCCTCGCGCTGCCCCACGAAGGCCGCGGCCCGGCCCTCCGCCTCCTTAAGCAGACGGGCGACCCGCTGCTCAAGGCCCCAGGTAACAGCTGCCACCTACAAAATATATAGAGTTAGAAAAATCTCAAAGTGCAGGGGATGAATAAAGACGTCATCGACTCGGGTTACCTGGGCCCCGAGGGACTCAAGCCCCTCGAAACGCTCATGGAGCGTCCCTCCCGCGACGAAGGCCTGCACCTTCCGGGTATGCAGGCCCTCCGAGTAGCGGGCGACCTCCCTCGCGGGAAGCAAAGGGGTCTCCCGCCCGGCGCCGCCAGCGCGGCCGGCGGGGGGTCCCCGGACCTCATGGTCCGGTAACGCGGCCGGCGTCACCGGCGTCTTCGTCGACGAGGTAGTGCCCCCCGAAGACGTGGCCGAGGAGCTCTCGGCGGGGGCCTCCGCCCGGGGGGGAACCATCAGGCCTTTCCCTGCCCCGGGCCGGATGGTCCTCGGGGCCTCCTCCTCCGGAGGAACCTCGTAGACCGAGGGGCTCCCCCCCTCGTCCACCGGCCAAACCCGTGGAGGCGAGGCCCCCGCGAATCTCACCTCCAGCCTCTCCGGCTCCAAAGAAGCCGGAAGGGGCGGGAGGGGCTCCACCATGAGCGGCGACGGGGCGTAGTTCGCCGAGTCGGATGCCGCCCCGCCCGCGATCTCCTCCTTCCCCCGTGCCTCGACGGGGCCCTTCGGGGGAGGAGGTGTTGCTTCCGTCCGGGACGGTGCCCGGGCACGTTCGCTCCCGGGGGTCTCGTCCCGAGGCTTCGCCGGTGTCGCCGCCGGCGTCGTCGATGGGCCGGGGGTCTTTGGAACCCGGGCCTTCTTGTGCTTCGAGCCCCCGGCCGCCTCCTTCCCCCGTTTGTGCCACCCGGGGGTGGGGAGAGGCTTCCTCTCCGGCAGCTTCCGCCCGTAGGCCGCTGCCACGAAGTTCTTGGGAGGGTTCCCGGAGCTTACGTCGCGTCACCGGCTTCACCGGGGGCCGCTGCTCGGGGCCCATTCCGATCCCCCTCTTCCCGCCGGTGAAGGGGGAGATCCGAAGGAGAGCCATCTCCTCGGCGGCGTCCCGCATCGAGCGGGTCTTCTTGGAGAGGATCACCTTGCCGAGGAGCTCGAACTCCTCGTCCGTCCACACCGGGGGCTTCGGTGCGGACGACCGGCTGTAGGTGGGGGCCTCCGGGGCGTACACTACCGCGTCGTCCCGGACCCGGAGGTAAAACCACCTCTGGACCCAGTCCCCCCAGTGGTCCCGGGAGGCCGCCGCCGGGTAGTCGATTACCCGGGCCGGCAACATCTGGACCATCACCGAACCAAAGGGGGACTTGGGGCCCCCCTTCACCAGGTGGGAGGTCCGCGCCGCCGGTTCGTAGAAGTACCGGAAGGCGCGAAGGTTGGGCTCCCGCCCGATCGCTGTCTCGTAGAGCCAAATGAAGAGGCCCATCCGGACGAGCGCGTTCGGGGTGAGGTGGTTGAGAGCCACCCCGTACTCCTTGAGAAACTCCCGGAGCATGGGATGCACCGGGAGCCGGAGCCCCGCCTGCAGGAAGGCCTCGAAGGCCACGACCTCTCCGGGCCTGGGGCGGGGGGCTCCGTCCTTCTTCACGGGGACTCGGATGTCCCCGTCCGCGACGATGCCTCTTTCGACCAAGGACTCGGCGTCCTCGGCCGTGAACTCCGACGCCCAGAGGAAATCCGAGGGGATTTCCTCCGGGGGCACTTCCGTGGTCTTCGCTCGACCGTTGGGTGCCATGAGGTTAGTCTTCTTTTTCGGTGGCTAACTTTGCAGGAGGCTACTACTATAAACTCCCGGACGCCTGCTACCGGAAAGGGCTACCGGAAAGAGCTACCGGGAGAGCAAAAATCGTCGAGGCTGAAAATTTGGAATGAGCTTACGGGCCCCCCAAGGTCCTATTCATAGGGGTGGGACGTGGTCTAGGTGCACGCCACGTGGCACCCGCGGATCAATCTGGGCCGTAAAAGTTCAAACCGTGTGCGGGAAACGAAGGGACGGGCGCGTGAATCGAGGCACCGGTTCGAACCGCGCGCGCATTTATGGCGAAACGGCGCGGCTCTAAGTGTGGGGCACGGAAACCGAAGCACCGCGGCTCCGGTGGCTTGGCCCGGAGATCCTCCCAGTGACCTGAACCATACCCACCGGGGACTCGAGCATCGTCCCCGGCGTGCATGGGGGGCTGCTGTAGGGGGAAATCTCCGCGGGACTAAGTCCAGGTAAGTTGTGTCACAGTTGCCCGAGGATCCGGCCCCCGGGGCCTCCCCGGGCGCCGCCATTTGGCTCCCGGGATGCGACCTCCGGTGCCGTCCCGGGCGCCACCTTTTGGCTCCCGGGATGCGGCCTCCGGGGACCTGGCCTCTGGGGACCTGGCCTCCGGGGCCTCCCCGGGCGCCGCCTTTTGGCTCCTGGGACGCGGCCTCCGGTGCCCTCCCGGGCGCCGCATTTGCCTGGGGACGTGGCCTCCGGGGCCTCCCCGGGCGCCGCCTTTCGGCTCCCGGGACGCGGCCTCCGGTGCAGTCCCGGGCGCCGCCATTGGCCCGGGGACGCGGCCACCGGCCCCTCCCCGGGCGCCGCCTTTTGGCCTCTGATGCCGTCCCGGGCGCCGCCGTTTGCCCGGGGACGCGGCCTCCGGCCCCTCCCCGGGCGCCGCCTTTTGGCCCCCGGGACGTGGCCTCCGGTGCCCTCCCGGGCGCTGCCATTTGGTTCCCGGGACGCGGCCTCCGGTGCCATCCCAGGCGCCGCCGTTTGCCCGGGGACGTGGCCTCCGGGGGCTCTCCGGGCGCCGCCTCTTGGCCCCCGGGACCTGGCCTCCGGGGCCGTCCCGGGCCTCATCGCCCCCCTAAAGGTAAAACCTCGAACTGTTTATCACGTGCAGGTCACACGAGGGGCGCCTCGGGAACAAGCGACCACCTGGCAAGCATCCAAGGCGTTTGACCGGGAGAAGGACGGTCCTGCCCTTCAATCCGACGGTGGCTTCCGGGGCAGTTTAGGTTTTTTGCTTCTTTTTGGGGCTATAAATAGCCCTTGTACCCCTCTGTTGTAAGGGATCGGTTCTTTTATTGGAATAGCTAAACTCACAGACGTGCTCCGGAAGCCTCTCCCCCGGAGAGAGCCTCCCCAGCCGACTCCGGTCAGGAGCGCGTCGACAGGACTAGAGCCCCCACCGGGACCCGAACCTGTATAAACCCGTGTGTCATTTTTTGTGCTTGTCCGGCGGGGGAGGACCGGTCATCCGGTCAACCCGCGCCGCGTAATCTTCGCTAGGATCACTTTCAAAACCTGCCGGGGTATTCGTAATACCACGACAAAGAATATATATGCAAATCAGAATATATATTCATTTTCAAAAAAGAATTTCCACATACATTGCATCGTATACAATTGTTTTTGTACAGGTGTAGGGATCACTCGATCCCAAGCTCAGTCAGGAGCTTATCTACAAGAGGCTTGATTTCCTCCATGACTGCCTCTAGCTGTTCCTCACTCTCGACCTCAACCGGTCCCACCAATGGATTTATATCTGCATCTGGACCATGGTGAAGTCGAACCCGGCTGAGGATGGCAGAAGCGGCTGACCGAACCCTGGTTCTGATCGCCTCTTCTCGTTGCTGTGTATCTTCAGGAAGATACTCGAGAAGTGACTCCGCCTGGGCCATGACTAGTGTAGACTAGTCATTTAGGCTGAAATTATCTCTTGTGGTTTCGACCACATCAGCCTTCAGGAGATGAGCCACCGTCTTCAGCTTTTCGAAGATCGAACGACTCAGCTCCCTGATTGCCCTTTCGGAACATTGAATAGAGTCACGGAGGAGTCCATTGTCTTGATTGAGTTGTTTTATTTGACCCGCTTGCGCTGCAGCAAGAGAAAAGATTATTCGCGCGTTATGAAGCTAAGTCTTCCTAAGTCAGGAATCGACTTACCAGCAAGTTGTGACCGCAGCTTGTTGTTTTCGATCTCTTGGTTTCTAGTCACTGAGATCGAATGGAGCTTGACTGTGGCCACTTCTTTCTTCATCAATGCCACCTCTCTGTAGTAGAACAGAAGGAGTGGTCATAACCAATTTGTATATGTACAAGTTGAAGAGTAATGATCCTTACCTGCGCAAGCTGTCTCTTTCTTTTTGAATGGCCTCAACGCTCGCCATCATAGCGTTCGACTTGGCCGACATCCGGGATAGCTCCTATGATGCAAAAAAGGAGTTAAGGGTGTCCTATGTACAATTCAGGCACCGAGAGAGAAGTTTATCGTACCTTCATAAACTCCCGTAAGGAGATGTCTTCCGGACTGACAGGAAGACTCGTTGAAGGCCCCGATGCGGCCACAACAAGGGCAGCCGGTGGGAGTGCCTGCCGGGCACTACCCCCAGTCGCCATTTCTTCCGACTGGGTCTCCGCGCCTGCCTCTCCCCTCACGGCCCGGACGACTTCCTGGACTGAGGGGGCAGAGCACTCCTCATTGGGGGCTCCTGCACCAGTAGCAACTTCAACCCTCCCTGGAGCGGTTGAAGGGCCGGATATTGTTTCTTTTCGCTTGACAAAGGAGAGAGGAGCCAAGCAGTCACAACTCGTGACCATCATGGCTCATTTTAATACAACCAGGATAAAGGTTCTTACCTTATTTGAAATCCCATTAACTTTTGAGATTTCAGGGAAGGCTCTCCTCGAGAAAGGGGACAACTGTCGTCCGTCCTAGTCTTCCTCTTGGAAAAGAAGGCGTCTCCCCCCTGGGTGTGTTCTTCTGTGAGCACATTTCTAGGAGAAGATGAAGACGCATTCGGTCCTGTTGGCGGGGTTTCATCTGAAGGCCTGGATGGCTCCTGGACTTCTGGAGCCGGCACCTCATTTGCAACCGCAACAGGCTCTTGTCCGACTACCTCTACTCTTGTCCGTGGGGGTGGAGGATTTTCCTCCCTGGGACTCGCAGGAGTCGCAGGGGGAAGCTCTTTTCCCCGCATAAGCATTAACTTAATGTACCGAGGAAATTAAAGAAAATAAGACTATGAGAGAATCTTACCATGGTCGTCCCATCGACCAGGGAAGTAGAGGCAACTGGCCTTGAAGCCTCGGGGGCTTCAGGGGTTGGGGTGTTGTCCGCGGCCATGGAGCTTTCGGTGACCGCTGGGTCTGCTACAGCTGCCTCTGCGGTAGCAGTTGTCTCTGCGGAGCGAGTTGAAGTGTCACCGGATGGAGAGCCCGCAATCTTCCTCCTCCGGCGAATTAGAGGGACATCATCGTCTTCCTCCTCCTCGCTCCCCTCTCCTTGTACGACGAAGAAGTAATTCCAGTTCGCACCTGGAAAAATCGGAGGGACATGATATCTTATCGCAGTCTTCCTTGCGGTAGGAGGGACACTTCGTGAAGACCCTTCCCCGAGATTTAGCCTTGCTTTCTTGGGGGCAGGATTCCTCATCCTGGGTCTCGAGGAAACCTTCTTCACATATTTTGTCGTCGGCTTTCCCAGGGAACCGACGTTCTCGCTGGGAAACGTTGCCTCGGCGAACCTCCCTAGAAGCTGTTCTCATTCCAATGGAATTGATTAGTGCTGGACATACATGAGACCTGCAAAATAGAGGCCAAGTGGAAAATGTACCTTTCGGCGCTCTTGTTTAAGGTCGTCGCCGGCGTGAATCAAGCTTTGGGGGCGAGGCGATCCCTTGGGGCCTTCTACCTCGGCGTTGTACGCCCTGAGAAGGTAGTTAGTCCGCCTCTCAATCTCGGCTGAGGGCAGGACTGTTCCCAGATACGAGTTAAATTGATGCATCTCAGAAATGACATAAAAGAATTTCAGTGCAAGAAATGAATACCTTCATTATAGTCCAGGGTACTGTCCGCCATGGACTTGATCTCCCAAGCCGGATGAGCCCTTTCACGCAGGGGGCTCACCCGGTTCTTCACAAAGTCTCGGATGACGTCGCGTGCTGTCAACCCTTGTTCGACTAAGTGAAGGATCACCTCGGCGTGCTTCATGAACTCCGCGTTCATCGCCGGGAGAGTATCCAACTCGCTCGGCTTCTCCGGCCGCGAGTTCTCAAACCACAGCCCGCTCTCGGTTGGCGGGGTGCAGTAAAACCATTTCTGGTGCCACCCGTGCACCGAGTCTCACAGGGGTGGGAAGGGATACTCCTTCTTATCCCTTAGCCGGAAGTAAATGCATCCGGTGGCGTTGGCGCTCTTCGACCACACCGAAAAATAAAATCGCCAAAAGAGATCCACACTGGGATATACTCCGACGAACGCCTCGCACAAGTGTTGAAACACCACCAGTATCAACACTGCGTTTGGGTGGAGGTTGATTAGCTCCAACCCGTAGTGCTCGAGGACATCCTTCAAGAACCGACTCTCAGGACTGCTGAGATCTTGAAAGGTCTCGCTATTACAAATTTTGCATAAGTTCGGCTGAGGACTCCGAGTCTGAATCATCGACACCCCGAAGCCCAGGACTGCTGAGATCTTGTAGGGGCCCTCCCACTTGGGGGAGAGCTTGCCCTGGGCTTGGGGGTCGGTTACACACTTGAGGACAAGGTCCCCGAGGCGGAAAGCTCTCTCGTGGACGCGCCGGCTGTATGCGCGCGCCATTTTGCTCTCGTAGATGGTGTGGCAGAGGAGTGCTTGTTCGCGTTCCTCTTCGATGAGGTCGACCTCCAGTCGCTGATTTGCCTCGTTGGCTTGGTACGTTGCGGTGATAGCTCCGTCGAGGAGCTCGACACGCAGTGACCGGAAACCAATCTCCGAGGGAAGAATCACCTCGGCCCCGTACACGAGGGAGAAGGGTGTGCGTCCCGTAGCCCAGCTCGGGGTTGTACGCATGGAACAGAGGATGCTAGGGAGCTCCTCCACCCACGCACCCCGTTTGGAGGCGGCTTGTTGGAGCCGTTGGTGTAACCCCTGTAGGATTATGCCGTTGACCCTTTCGACGGCCCCGTTTCTCTTGGGGTGAGCTACTGAGGCGAAGTGGATGGTGAGTCCCAAGCCTTCGCAGAATTCCTGGAAATATGCCGAGTCGAATTGGGTCCCGTTATAGACAGTGATTTCTAGGGACACCCCAAAACGACACACGATATTCTTCCAAAAAAATCGTTGTACCGCTTGAGACGTGATGCTGGCCAGAGGTTCGGCCTCTACCCACTTGGTAAAATAGTCGACCGCGACCACCGCGTACTTGTAGCCCCCGGGCGCTGGGGGGAAGGGGCCTAGGAGGTTCACCCCCAGCGCGCGAAGGGCCAAGTGATGGGGATAGTCTGCAGCGCTAAGGAGGGGAGGTTGGAACCTTTGGCCATCTTCTGGCAGGCCTCGCACACGGACACAAGGTCTCGCGCTTCACGAACCACCGTGGGCCAATAAAAACCCTAGCGAAGGGCCTTGGCCGCAATGGCGCACGGGGCCAGGTGAGACTCGCAGTTTCCCGAGTGGATGTCCTCGAGGAGCCAGAGCCCTTTCGGCCGTGGAAGGCAGCAGAGCAAGGCGGAGGCCCCCGGCTTGTAAAGCTTCCCCTCCAGCAGAAGGTATGCCCGAGCCTTGGCTCGGAGGCGCTTGGCCTCAGTCTCGTTGGGAGGGTCCCCCTCCCCCTTGATGAAGGAGATAAGGGGGTCCATCCAAGACGCGACTCAGACAATCTCGGTGACTTCTGGGACACTGGACTCGTTGTCCACGTCTGGGGAGGTCACCGAGGGCTTCGCCATGATCTCCAAAAAAGCTCCCTTGGGGAGCGGTTCCCGGGCGCTGGTTGTTCCGCGAGGGCTTCGTCATGTTCCCGGAGGGCCTCCTTGCGCTGCCCTACGGAGGCCGCGGCCCGGCCCTCCGCCTCCTTAAGCAGCCGGGCGACCCGCTGCTCTAGGCCCCAGGTAACAGCTGCCACCTACAAAATACATAAGAGTTAGAAAAATTTCAAAGTGCAGGGGATGAGCGAAGGCGTTATCGACTCGGGTTAGCTGGGCCCCGAGGGACTGAAGCCCCTCGAAACGCTCATGGAGCGTCCCTCCCGCGACGAAGGCTTGCACCTTCCTGGTATGCAGGCCCTCCGAGTAGCGGGCGACCTCCCTTGCGGGGAGCAAAGGGGTCTCCCGCCCGGCGCTGCCGGCGCGGCCGGCGGGAGGTCCCCGGACCTCAAGGTCCGGTAACACGGCCGGCGTCTTCGTTGATGAGGTAGTGCCCCCCGAAGACGTGGCCGAGGAGCTCTCAGCGGGAGCCTCCGCCCAGGGGGAACCATCGGGCCTTTCCCTGGCCCGGGCCAGAAGGTCCCCGGGGCCCCCTCCTCCGGAGGAACCTCGTAGACCGAGGGGCTCCCCCCCTCGTCCACCGGCCAAACCCGCGGGGGCGAGGCCCCCGCGAATCTCACCTCCAGCCTCTCTGGCTCCAAAGAAGACGGAAGGGGCGGGAGGAGCTCCACCGTGAGCGGCGACGGGGAGTAGTTCGCCGAGTCGGACGCCGCCCCACCCGCGGTCGCCTCCTTCCCCCGCGCCTCGACGGGGTCCTTCGGGGGAGAAGGTGTTGCTTCCTTCCGGGACGGTGCCCGGGCACGTTCGCTCCCGGGGGTCTCGTCCCGGGGCTTCGCTGGTGTCGCCCCCGGCGTCGTCGATGGGCCGGGGGTCTTTTGAACCCGGGCCTTCTTGGGCTCCGAGCCCCCGGCCGCCTCCTTCCCCCGTTTGTGCCACCCGGGGGTGGGGAGAGGCTTCCTCTCCGGCAGCTTTAGCCCGAAGGCCGCCGCTACCAAGTTCTTGGGGGGGCCCTCGCCCACGGCGCGCACGACGCGCTCGTGCTCATCGGCGAAGTACCTCCCCAAGAGGTTCTCCGCCTTCTCCCGCGCCGCCGGGTACGGCCGGACTGCAAGAGGTAAAGAGTTAGTCAATTTCTTAAAAATTTGTAAGTACAATGCAGCGGGTTCCCGGAGCTTACGCGTCACCGGCTTCACCGGGGGCCGCTGCTCGGGGCCCATGCCGATCCCCCTCTTCCCGCCGGTGAAAGGGGAGATCCGGAGGAGAGCCATCTCCTCAGCTGCGTCCCGCATCGAGCGGGTCTTCTTGGAAAGGATCACCTTGCCGAGGAGCTCGTACTCCTCGTCCGTCCACACCGGCGGCTTTGGTGCGGACGACCGGCTGTAGGTGGGGGCCTCCGGGGCGCACACCACCGCGTCGTCCCGGACCCGGAGGTAAAACCACCTCCGGACCCAATCCCCCCAGTGGTCCCGGGAGGCCGCCGCCGGGTAGTCGATTACCCGGGCCGGCAACATCTGGACCATCACCGAGCCGAAGGGGGACTTGGGGCCCCCCTTCACCAGGTGGGAGGTCCGCGCCGCCGGTTCGTAGAAATACCAGAAGGCGCGAAGGTTGGGCTCCCGCCCGGTCGCTGTCTCGAAGAGCCAAATGAAGAGGCCCATCCGGACAAGCGCGTTCGGGGTGAGGTGGTTGAGAGCCACCCCGTACTCCTTGAGAAACTCCCGGAGCATGGGATGCACCGGGAGCCGGAGCCCCGCCTGCAGGAAGGCCTCGAAGGCCACGACCTCTCCGGGCCTGGGGCGGGGGGCCCCGTCCTTCTTCACGGGGACTCATATGTCCCCGTCCGCAACGATGCCTCTTTCGGCCAAGGACTCGGCGTCCTCGGCCGTGAACTCCGACGCCCAGAGGAAATCCGAGGGGATTTCCTCTGGGGGCACCTCCGTGGTCTTCGCCCGACCCTTGGGTGCCATGAGGTTAGTCTTCTTTTTTGGTGGCTAACTTTGCAGGAGACTACTACTAGAAACTCCCGGACGCCTGCTACCAGAGAGGGCTACCGGAAAGAGCTACCGGGAGAGGGCTACCGGGAGAGCAAAAACTGTTGAGGCCGAAAATTTGGAATGAGCTTCCGGGCCCCCCAAGGTCCTATTTATAGGGGCGGGGCGTAGTCTAGATGCACGCCACGTGGCACCCGCGGATCAATCTGGACCGTAGAAGTTCAAACTGTGCACGGGAAACGAAGGGACGGGCGCATGAATCGAGGCGCCAGTTCAAACCGCGCGGGCATTTATGGCAAAACGGCGCGGCTTTAAGCGTGGGGCACGGAAACCGAAGCATCGCGGTTCCGGTAGCTTGGCCCGGAGATCTTCCCGGTGACCTGAACCATACCCACCGGGGACTCGAGCATCGTCCCCAGCGGGCATGGGGGGCTACTGTCGGGGGAAATCTCCGCAGGACTAAGCCCGGGTAAGTTATGTCACGGTGGCCCGAGGATCCGGCCCCGGGACGTGGCCTCCGGTGCCCTCCCGGGCGCCGCCATTTGCCCGGGGACGTGGCCTCCGGGGCCTCCCCGGGCGCCGCCTTTGACCCGGGGACGTGGCCTCCGGCGCTGTCCCGGGCCTCATCGCCCTCCTGAAGGTAAAGTCTCGAACTGTTTGTCACGTGCAGGTCACGCGAGGGGCGCCTCGGGAACTAGCAACCACCTGTCAAGCATCCAAGGCGTTTGACCAGAGAAGGACGGTCCTGCCCTTCAATCCGACAGTGGCTTCCGGGGTAGTTTAGGTTTTTCGCTTCTTTTTGGCGCTATAAATAGCCCTTGTACCCCTCTGTTGTAAAGGATCGGTTCTTTTATTGGAATAGCTAAACTCACAGGAGTGCTCCGGAAGCCTCTCCCCCGGAGAGGGCCTCCCCAGCCGACTCCGGTCGGGAGCGCGTCGACAGGACTAGGGCCCCCACCGGAACCCGAACCTGTATAAACCCGTGTGTCATTCTTTGTGCTTGTCCGGCGGGGGAGGACCGGTCATCCGGTCAACCCGCGCCGTGTAATCTTCGCTAGGATCACTCTCAAAACCTGCCGGGGTATTCGCAATACCACGACAACGTTGACACGCCTTTGGGAGGTTTGGAAGGGGATCATTTCTGACGCGTCCCCTTCCCGCGCTTGTCCTTGCTGTCCCCCTGTGGGGGCAAGAAGGGCCGATAAGGCCGACTGAGGGGGCAAGGAGGTAGGAGTCCCCCCTGCTCGTGGTGGCGTGGGTATTGGACTTGTGGAAGGTACACCACAGGCCTTCCCTGCCTCCTGCCGCGGGGCTTTCACGGCCGCAGGACGACTACCCCCCCCCCCCCCACCCACGACCTTCGGCTTGGGGAAGGGGCAATTGCCCTTGGAGGCATCGCGTGAGCCGCCTCCGCCCTCGAGGACAAAGGTGTCCCGAGGCCGTGGCTAGCTACGATTGCCCCTCCTGGGGCGTATGAGGGGGTCCCTAGCCTGTCGGTCGACGGGGGCGGGAACTCCCTGGTTTTTCTTCCAGAAGTCATCCTGCTCTGCCCGAGCGTACTTCTCGAGTATGGTGAAGAGCTCGTCGGCGGAGGAGGGGCAGCTTGAGGAGAGCCTTCGATGGAGCTCCCCGGGGAGGATCCCGCTCTTACACGCCTCAATGACTGTGGAGTCGGGGACGTGAGCTACTTTGCTCTTTACCTGAGCAAAGCGCTTGAAGAAGTTGCAGATGGTCTCCCCCGTCCTCTGTCGGACAGTGTATAGCTGTGAGGAATCCAAGGGGTGCACATAGTTCCCCTGGAAGTTTGCACAGAACTCGCGTTTGAGCTGCACAAAGGACTTGATGGAGCCGGCCTTCAGGTTGTAGAACCACGAGCGGGCAATCCCAGTCAGGTAGAGGGGGGAATACATTGCACTGGACTGTCTCATCCCCCCCAGCCGCTGAAATGGGTGTGGAATACACCTGCACAAACTCGTAGGGGTCAGCCTCACCATTGTAGTGTTCGATGTGCGGCGGGCGGTAAGGCCGCGGCCATCGAATGCACCGGAGCCGGCGACACAGTGGTTGGTTAGCCCCCTACACCTCTCGGGGGGAGTCTCGGTCGTTTTCCCCTTTGACGGCGGACGCACGTTCATTGTCGAAGTCGGGAAGGGGCCCAAGGGGTCCGCCGACATGGTGGTAGCACCGTTTTTCCTCCGGGTTAGTGCGCTGACCTCCAGGACGATCGGGCACCCCCCAGCGGCGGTTGGTTCTTCAGTAGGTCTCTTGCCTCGGCCAGAGCGGGAGCATGGTTCCCCGCATCCTCGACCCGAGGGAGGCTCCAGGTGGTCGTGCGAGGGAGCCTCCCCAGATCTGGTGGTACGCATTTGCTCGACCTCCTCCAGGGTAAAGCAAACTTGATCCGCCGGCGGAGGAGGGAGCTCGTGCGTATCGATCGCGAGCTCGGGAGGTGCAACCGGGGCGCAGGCGGAATCCATTACCGGGCGGTCCCCGTGAGTGTCGCCCAGAACCAGAGAATGGGGACCCTGATGGGGAAGATCTGGCGACGGCGCAAGAGCCGTCCGACGGGCCGCCTCCGATACGACGGGCACAACCGGCTGGGCGAAATCGGCTCCCGGTCTCGGGAAGACCCCGGGCGAGGAGTGAACCATCGGCATGCAGAAGGCTCCAGGGACGGGGTAAGTCCCCGGCATCGAGAACGCCCCCGAGGCCAGGAAGGCTCCAGATGACGGGCCCACCAGAGCATAACCCCCGGTGGAATCACAGGCCCCGGGAGCGACTTGACCTCCGAGGGTCGAAGGTGCCACCAGGTGTCCCATAAATGGGGGCATTGCCCCCATGAATGGGAACTGTGGGTAGATGCGGGCCGGCGGCCGGGCCAGGACGCGGAGGAGTTCGTCCATCAAGTGCTAGGCACGGAGTTGGCCCTCCACAAGAGCTTCGAGTAGCGCGTCTCGGGAGGCTGGAGGAGCCACCGGGGACCAGCTTCCCCCGAGGCATCCGCGGTCACCGGGCGGGACCTGGGGGCCTGGCCACCGGAGACTATCGGAAGGGTCAAAGGCGGTACCTGGGTTTGGCCGTGTCCAGACGGGAGCGCCGGGATGGCCAAGCTTTGGAGGGGTGGCGCCGGGTCACTAGGACCAGCGTCATCGGGTAGGGCGCGAGCCCTCGTTCTTGGGGGAGCCATGGCGATTCGCCGCGAAGTCCCCACGAACGGCGCCAACTGTCGTGGTATTGCGAATACCCCAGCAGGTTTTGGGAAGGTTCCTAGCAAAGAAAAGACGACGCCAGCTGACCGCGTGACCGGTCCTCTACCGTCGTGCAAATGCAGCAAATGACACGGAGGTTTATACAGGTTCAGGCCTCAGTGGAGACCCTAGTCTCGTCGACATGCTCCCAACTAGAATTGGCTAAGGGAGTTCTCTCGGGGAGAGATGGCTCCTAAGCATGCCTGTTTGATTGTGTATTGGAGTAAATGAGTTGTCCTCCTTTACATGAGAGGGATACAAGGGCTTATATAGGCCCAAAAGATGCAAAAAGACTAAATTGCCCCGCCCACAACCGTTGGATCGAAGGGCACTAGTGTCCTTCTTCTGGTCAAGGGACTTGGATTGTTGATAGGTGTCCTCACCAATTCCCGAGGCACTTCTCGCGTGATCCTCACGTGACCCGGCACCGGGGGCCCTTGTCTCCGGGAAAATGGCGGCGCCCGGGACAAGGGTCACCGGGAGCCTTGTCTCTGGGAGAATGGCGGCGCCCGGAACAAGGGTCACTGGGGACCTTGTCTTCGGGCGACTGGCGGCGCCCGGGACAAGGATCACCAGGAGCCTTGTCTCTGGGAAAATGGCGGCACCCAGGACGAGGGTCACCGGGAGCCTTGTCTCCGGGAGAATGGCGACATCTGGGACGAGGGTCACCAGGGGCCTTGTCTCCGGGCGACTGGCGGCGCCCTGGATAATGGTCACCGGGGGCCTTGCCTCCGGGCAACTGCCGGCGCCCTGGACAATGGTCACCGGGGGCCTTGCCTCCGGGCAACTGGCGGTGCCTGGGACGAGGGTTACCGAGAGCCTTGCCTCCGAGAGAATGGCGGCGCCCGGGACGAGGGTCACCGGGGTCCTTGCCTCCAGGCAACTGGCGGCGCCCGGGACGAGGGTCACCGAGGGCCTTGTCTCCAGGAAAATGGCGGTCACCGGGAGCCTCACCTCTTATCTGGACGATCCCGCGGAGATTTCCCCCAACATAGACATTAATACAGGAGATATGTTCGCCTGTGATCATCTCTTCCTCTCTCTTGTAAACACTTTTTTCCTTACATAGTGAAATCATAATAGGACATAGGGATATTACTCCCACCATCGAGGGCCCGAACCTGCATAAATTCTCTCGTGCCCATACAGATATTACTCATCCTACCTTCCCAGAGGAGCGCCCTGAAAGGTCTCACATCTCACAAATTTGCATAAGATCGACTGAGACCCCGAGTTCAAATCATCGACAAACTTATTTTATAATCGCAGCCTTTGCACGATCATGAGACCGTAGACAGTACGTGGTCAGAAGGCTACAGATAGTGTGCGGTCAGAAGGTCGCTGGTTACCTGCGTCCAAGATAACTTGGGGGTGTTTAAGTCTTTTACAAACACATCCCTAGTATCAATATAATTTCTCCCACATTTAAAGACAACTACCAGGAGGTTAGCTTGTGTAGTTATCCACAATTTGCACATCTCTAACCAGCGAGGGAGAGGAGTGCGGTTACACAAACTGCATCAGAATAACCGTCCAAAACCGCTTCGCGTTGGCGCCCTTTTATTTAGTATAAAAGGAGGATCAATGCACGATCTAAAGGGTGGTTAACAAGCAAGACAACAAGTCAATGAAGTTCGAAGACTTAGGCATAATTAGATAGAAAAAAATTTAGAAGAGATCATCGCCTGTGATAATCTCTTCTTGTAAACACTTTTACCATATATAGTGAAATCACAACAGGACCTAGGGCTGTTACTCCCACCATCGAGGGCCCGAACCTGTATAAATCTTCGTGTCTCTTCTGACATTACTTATCCTATCTTCCCTGAGGAACACCCTGAAAGATCTCACAACTCAAATTTGTGAAAGATCGACAGGGGACCCCGAGTCCCAATCGTCGGCAACTGGCGCCCACCGTGGGGCCTTTCTCAAGGTGTTCTTTTTTCATCAGGAGATTCGGTAAGCCATGTCTGGGGCGTACAATTCTGAGAACAATTTCGATCTCAATGATTATGCCCATATACGTATGCCTTCACCCAACGATCCCGTTCTGATGGAAGAAGTAGATCGCGAAGATGTTCCTGAGGAGCATCATGAGGATGCCCAGGACATGGACAATGCTGACCAAGGACTCAGTCCTGTGAGGTTTGATCCTGACAACCTTCAATCTCTCATTGATTTTGCTGGGGCAAATCTCCGCGCGCTCCAATCCCGTTAAGGGACAGGGCCCTGGAGACCCATGTCCGGGGCACCATCATTTGCCCAGGGACAAGGTTCCCGGCGCCCCCGTCCAGGGCGTCACCACTTGCCCGGGGACAAGGGCACCGGAGCCTTCGTCCCAGGCGCCGCCTTTTGCCCGGGCACAAGAGCCCCGGTAACCCCCGTCCCGGGCGCCGCCACTTGTCCGGGGACAAGGGCCCCGGAGCCTCTGTCCTGGGCGCCGCCTTTTACCCGGGGACAAGGGCCCCAGTGACCCCCATCTCGGGCACAGCCACATGCCCGGGGACAAGGGCCCCGGTGACCCCCATCCCGGGCACCGCCACATGCCCAGGAACAAGGGCCCCGGAGCCTCCATCCCGGGTGCCGCCTTTTGCCCGAAGACAAGGGCCCCCGATGACCCCGTCCCGGGCGCTGCCACTTACCCGACCGTGTCTTCGAGTCATTCTTGTGTGCTTGCCCGACGAGAGAGGACCAATCACTTGGTCAACTCGCGTCATCTTTGCTTATCTAGGAACCTCCACAAAACCTGCCTGGGTATTCACAATACCACGTCGATTGGCGCCGTCCATGGGGACTTCGCAACAAATGTCCATGGCTCCCCCAAGAACGAGGGCTCGCACCCTACCCGGTGCCGTCAGTCCCAGTGACCTGGTGCCAACCCCTCGGGACACGGCCACCCCGGCACTTCCAGCCGGACACGACCAAACCCAGTTACCACCTCTAACCCCTCCGGTTGTTTCTGGTGGACAGGCCTCCGGGTCTAGCCCGGTGACCGCAGGCGCCCTGGTGGGGACTAGCCTTCCCCCGGCGGCTCCCCCAGCTTCCTGGGACACCCTGCTCGAAGCTCTTGTGGAGGGCCAACTCCACGCCCAGCACTCCATGGATGAGCTACTCTGCATTTTGGCGCGGCCACCGGCCCCCTTCTACCCACCGCAATTCCCGTTCATGGGGGCAATGCCCCCGTTTATGGGACACCCGGTGGCCCCTCCGATCCTAGGAGGCCTGGCCACTCCCGGGACCTATGATCCCACCAGGGGTTACGTCCCTCCAGCAGGCCCATCGTTCGGAGCCTTCTCGGCGCCGGGAGCCTTCGCGATGCCGGGGGCTCACCTCATGCCCGAAGCCTGTCCCATACCGGGGGCTAATCCCGCACCGAGGATCTTCCCGAGGCCAGGAGCCGGTTTCGCCCAGCCGGTTGCGTCAGTCACACCAGAGGCAGCCCGCCGGACGGCTCCCACACCACCACGGGACCTTACCCGTGAGGGCCCCCCTCTCCGGTTCGGGACGTTGCTCCCGGGGCCTGCCTGGTGGTGGATTCCATCCGCGTCCCGGAAGCACCCTCCGAGTTGGTAATTGCAGTGCATGGGCTCCCTCCTCCCCCGGGGCTGCCCCCGAAGGCTCCCCCGGCGGACCAAGTCCGCTTTACCCAGGAGGAGGTTAAGCAAATGCATACCACGAAGTTTGGAGAGGCTCCCTTACGCTACCGGACGGAGCCCCCCCCCCCCCGGCTCGCGGACGCGGTGAGCCACACCCTCGTCCCAACCGAGGGAAGAGGCCCACTGAGGAAGCAACCGCCGCTTCTGGGGGGTGCCCAGATGTCCAGGAGGTTAGTTCAACTAACCCGAAGGAGAAGAGACGCTACCACCGCATCGGTGGACCTCTTGGACCCCTCCCTGACTCTGACAACGAACGCGCGTCCCCCATCAAAGCGGGTAGCAACAGGGACTCTCCCCGGGAGGTGGAGGGGGCCTACCAACCATTGTGCCGCCGACTCTAGTGCATTCAGTGGCCGCGACCTTACCGTCCGCCGCACATCAACACTACAATGGTGAGGCCGATCCCTACGAGTTTGTGCAGGTGTATTCCACGGCCATCTCAGCGGCTAGGGGGGATAAGAGAATCCAGTGCAATGTCTTCCCCCTCTATCTTACCGGGATCACCCGCTCGTGGTTCTACAACCTGAAGGCTGGCTCCATCAAGTCTTTCGCGCAACTTAAGCGCGAATTCTGTGCGAACTTCCAGGGGAACTATGTGCGTCCCCTGGACTCATCGCAACTCTACACCGTCCGGCAGAGGACGGAGGAGACCATCCGTAGCTTCTTCAAGCGCTTTGCTCAGGTCAAGAGCAAAGTGGCTCACGTCCCTGACTCCACAGTCATTGAGGCAATCTAAAAGTCCCTACGGCGGGAGCCCCGCTCCCGTAGGGCGGCTTACAATCACCCCTCGTGGACTGAGGCGGTAAGCGGCAACCCAGTCCTCAAGGACTGAGGTAATGAGTCAATTTGAGAGACTAGTCCCCCCTCAAACACTCAAACCCGTCATCGGGCTTACCCTCCTCCGGGAGCAAAATTGTCTCCCTAGCAAAACGGAATTTTAAGAAAATCTTCCCGGTTTTTACCCGGTTCCCCGTTCTCACGACGACCGGAGGATTTCTTACCGGGATTTTCAGAAAATCTTCCCGGAGTTATTACCCGGTTCCCCGTTCTAACTGCAACCAGAGGATGTCTCACTGGGATTTTTGGAAAATCTTCCCGGGGAGTTATCACCCGGCTCCCCGTTCCCACGACGACCGGAGGATTTCTTACCAGGATTCTCCAATCTTTTCCAAGTCAAATGGGCGTGACCCAGGTAATCATTAACGTCCGGGCCCTTCGCTCCTTCCCCATAGCACGTGGAGCCAAGCTACAACCCGCTGTGGGGGGGCAATAACTTGTGCCCGAACTATCCTCTCCCGGACCATCCTCCGGACTCGGAAAATTTCAAAAATAAGTATAAGGAACAAGAAAACTTAGCTTTATTGATATATTTAACCGGAGGACATCTCCCCCCCCCCCCCGGTGGGTATCGGTACATCTAACCGGGAGACAACCCCCAGTGGGCCAAGACGTCCCAGGGATCAAAGCCTTGGGTAAATGAAAGATACAACCCGGGGAGTTTAACCCCCGCGGGAAATACAAGGGGGGACAGCCCCCCCCCCCCCCCCCCCGGGGGGGGCTCCTACACCTAATAATCCCGGAGGCCCTCCGATAGCTCCTGGGCCAAGTCTCGATACAAGCTTGTTATGCGCCGCTGGGCCTCTCGAAGCAAGTCCTCGGGACAATACTCGTAGCCCGCCAGTGGGAGTATTCGAAGCAGCGGAACCCTCTGGAACCCCGGCCGCGGAGGAGACAACTCGGCGCGGTGGTTGTTGAAGTTATCAAGGTGCCACTCCGGGAGCCACCGCAACCGGATCGTCTCCCAGGAGACACCCCTGCCACGCCCTCCGGAGATGAGACTTAGCAAAACTAAGGCCGCTTGGGCGTCCCCGGGTGATACCCTCCAGAGCCCAGAGGCCTTATCTCCAGAGCGGCCTCTTGCACCACCGGGGCACCTCTAAGGTCACGCTCAACTCTGGGGAGCTCTCCCCCGGGAGCAACCTCCCAGGGGGCCTGATGAATTTAATCCAAGACTTAGCAAAAATACATTTCATTTCATTAAAAGTTTTTTGTACAAGTCTCCGGGGCTTGTTCTAAGAAGCTACCAGGAGCAAAAATTCTAAAACAAAAAAGAGGACCTATCTAAAGGCCCGGGGGGAGTCTCATACTTGGTCATTGTTGTCCTCCCCCCGGGAGGTCTCCGCCAGATCCGCGGCATCCGCCCTCCGGGGCACTGGTGCCAGGAATCGCACCGACACGATCCGATCATAGAAGCCCCCGGCGAGCTGCTCCACCTCTCACCGCAGCAGCTGGAAGAACTCGGGGAAGCCTCAGGGGATCCGGCCTCCGATCGCCTGGGCGCAGGTCCCCCAGAGTTCCACGAGTCCCGCGGCGGTGGCCACCACTAGGATCGCCCAGCCCCGGGCCCGAGCGTCGGCAGCCTTCGAAATCATTAAGACTTGTGCATTGAGAAAACACACGGCCTCCGCGAATGTTGCTGGCACCTCGTTGGAGCTGCCCCTGGGCCGAGGCTCACCCCTAGCCCCTCGAGGGCCGAACGGAGGAGCGACCCGCTTCCGCCACCGCCGGGGTGTTGGAGCCCTCGAGCTCCCGGAGGGCGTCCTCCTTCGCCCTCGCCTCCCTCCGGAGCCGGTCACTGGCACCCTCTGAGGGGTGGAGTTGAGCCCGGACCCAGGCCAACTCCTGGAGCGCCTCGTCCCACTCCTTAGAAAAGGCGGCGGCCTTCCCCTCCACCTCCTTCAGTGCCTTCTCGAAGCGCGCCTCGATGCCCCGGACGAGGGCCGCCCCCTGTAAGCATGAAGGTTATTCGAAACCCAAAAGTTAGTGAAATCCTACAAGGAAAACCGCCAGACATTGCAAGAATGAACCTGGATGTGTAGCGACTGCAGCTCTTCGCACCGGTCACTAAGCGTCCCTTGCGAGACGTACTCCTGCACCTTCCGGGTCTGGAGTCCCTCGGTGAACCAGAAGACCTCACCCGTGGACAGCGGGGGGGTCTCCCTCCCGACGGCTCTGGACCCATCCCCGCCGGTGGGCCCCCTCACGAGGGTCGCGGCGGTGATGTGGACCAGTGTGGCACCGGCCGTGGTCCTCGCCGCCGAAGAGGTGGCCGAAGAGGAGGTGGATGAACTCTCCGAGGGGGTCCCACCCCGGGGAGGGATGAGGAGCCCCTTTCCCTTTCCGGGTCATGGGGTCCCGGGGGCCTCCGTGGCCAAGGGGACCTTGAAGACCGAGGGGCTCCCCCCTCATCCACCGGCCATTCGACGCGTGGAGGGGAACCTCCGCAAAACGCACCTCCGGGTGCTCCGGCTCCGGTAGTTCTGATGGCACCGGAGGTGAAATCGTCGGAGATGGCAAAGGGGCGTAGTTCGCCGAATCAGACACGCCACCCCCATCACCGATCGCCCCCTTTCCCCGGGTCTCGTCGGAGGCCTCGAGGAGGCGCATGAACTCCTGTGTTCCCGCCGACCCCCCGGAGTGTTCCTCCAGGGGAGCTGCATCGCCTCGCGGCTAGAAGGCGCTTGCGCACGTCCTGACCCGGGGGTTGTGTCCCGGGCCTTTGTGGGCATAGAGCCTGGTGTCGTCGCCGGACCGGGGGCCTTCTGAGCTTTGGCGCGCTTCGGCTCGGAACCCCCGGCGGTCTCCTTCCCCCGCTTGTGAGAGCCGGGGGTCGGGAGAGGCGTCCTCTCCAGTAGCCTTAGCCCAAAGGCCCCGGCCACCAAGTTCCGGGGAGGACCCTCCCCGATAACGTGCATGATACGTTCGTGCTCATCGGCATAGTATCTCCCGCGGAGGTTCTCCGCCTTCTCCCAGGCAGCTGGGTATGGTCGGACTGCGAAAATGAAGGGAGTTAGCAAAATTAACAAAAATCAAAGCGAGTCACCGGGTGCTTACGTCGGGTCACCGGCTTTTGCGGGGGCCACTGCGCCGGGCACATCCCGATCCCCCTCCTCCTGTACGAGAAGGGGGAGAGCTTGAGCAGCGTCAGCTCCTCCGTGGCGTCCCCCATGGAGCGGACACCCCGGGAGCCCACCACCTTGCTAAGGAGCTTCAGCTCCTCGTCGGTCCACACCGGGGGCTTGGGGGCTGACGATCGGCAGTAGGAGGGGGGCTCCGGGGAATAGGTCACCTCGGGGTCCCGGACCCGGAGGTAAAACCACCTCCGGACCCAATCCCCCCAGTGGTCCCGGGAGGCCACCACCGGATACTCCTGCACCAGCGACGGTAGGAGTTGTATCATGATGGAGCTGAACGGAGACTTCGGCCCTCCCCTCACCAAGTGCGAGCTCCTCGCCTCAGGCTCGTAGAAGTACCAGAACAGTTGGAGCGTCGGCTCCCGCACGGTAGCTGTCTCGAACAGCCAAATGAAGAGTCCCATCCGAACGAAGGCGTTCGACGTCAGGTGGTTGAGCGCCACCCCGTACTCCCGAAGGAATTCCCGGAGCAACGGGTGCACCGGGAGCCAGAGCCCGGCCTCGAAAAAAGCCTCGGAGATGACAACTTCTCCGGGCCGTGGGCGGGGTGCTCCATCCTTCTTTGAGGGGATCCGAACATCCCCATCTGCGATGACCCCCCAATCCACGAGGGACTCCAAGTCCCCTGAGGTGAACTCGGAGGCCCAGAGGAAGTCCGCAATGACTTCCTCCGAAGGCACATCGACGGCCTTGGCATGACCCTTTGGACCCATTTGGGTTTCTGGTGGGTTAAGCTGTCGGGAAACTAAGTTCAGAGGGCTTAGGTTTCCAAAGACTAAGCTTCCGGGAGAGGGCTACCAGGAGAGCTTAGGGCGCCGGTGGTGTTTGAGGCTCAAAGGTTCAAGTGTCCTCTCCGAGCCCCTCGAAGCCCTATTTATAGGGCTCGAGCGCGGTCCCAATGGGCGCCACGTGGACCCTTGTGATGAATCCGCACCATCCAATTCACAAAGCGCACAAAAATCAAATGGACGCGCGGGAAACGATGCATCAGCGATTTGAACCGCGCGAGGCCATTGTGGCCGACGGCGCACAACAATTGAGACTAGTGGCGACATAATGATCGACAACGCCACCATAAGTGGCTAACGCGGGAATTGAGGCATCGGCAAGGCGCCGGAAATCCCTTCCAGGGGAGATGTTCCCGGTAACATGAACCATCCCCTCCGGGGACTTGAGCAACGTCCCCGGAGGACATGGGGGGCTGCTGTTGGGGGAAATCTCCGCGTGCTCCAATCCCGGTAAGGGACAGGGCCCCAGTGACCCATGTCCCGAGCGCTACCATTTGCCCGGGGACAAGGGCCCGGGTGACCCCCGTCCCGGGTGCCGCCACATGCCCGGGGACAAGGGCCCTGGAGCCTCTGTCCCGAGCGCCGCCACTTGCCCGGGGACTTGGGCCCCGGAGCCTCCGTCCCAGGCACCACCTTTTGCCCGGGGACAAGGGCCCCGGAGCCTCCGTAGCCTTCCGGGCGCCGCCACATGCCCGGGGACAAGGGCCCCGGTGACCCCCGTCCCAAGCGTTGCCACTTGCCCGGGGACAAGGGCCCCCGTGACCCCCATCTCTAGTGCCGCCACTTGCCCGGGGACAAGGGCCTCGGAACCTCCGTCCCAGGAGCCGCCTTTTGCCCGGGGACAAGGGCCCCGGTGACCCCTGTCCCGGGTGCTACCACTTGCCCGGGGACAAGGGCCACGGAGCCTTCGTCCCGGGCGCCGTCATATGCCCTGGGACAAGGGCCCCAAAGCCTCCATCCCGGGCACCGCCTTTTTCCCAGGGACAAGGGCCTTGGATCCTCTGTCCCGGGCGCCGCCTTTTCCCCGGGGACAAGGGCCCCAGTGACCCCCCGTCCCGGGCGCCGCCACTTGCTCGAGGACAAGCGCCCCGGAGCCTCCATCCCGGGCGCCGCCTTTTGCCTGGGGACAAGGGCCCCAGAGCCTCCGTCTCGGGCGCCACCTTTTGCTCAGGGACAAGGGCTCATATGCCCAGGGACAAGGGCCCCACGGCCTCCGTCCCGAGTGCCGCCTTTTGCCCGGGGAAAAGGGCCCCAGAGCCTCTGTGGGACCCTCATTTGAGGATTCCGATGGCAACGGCCCAAGTGGATTGCACACAGAAAGGTACATCACAAGCTCACAACAACAGGATTTACTTTAAACAATAAGGCAAATATATAAAACAAGTACAAGGTCACGAGGACCACTATTACATTATCATAATGCCAAGAATGGCATTAATTAAAGTTGATACAAAAGTAGAGAGTTTTTCAAAATCAAGAATCAAAAAGAATCGGTATCGGAGTACCGAACACAAAAATATAACACAAAAGCAACAACAAAGGTCTTCATTTCCTTCAGCAGCGGTTTGGCTCGGGCCTTTACCACATCGGACTCAACTTGGCGCATGACCCTCCTAGAAGCTCAAATTGTCTGGAAAGGTTCCTTCCTCTTCTTGGTGCTCAAGGCTAAAGGGATCGGGATCCTCGAATCCTTTCTTCTGAATTTGTGTGAAAAAGGCAAGGGTGAGCATGTTTTTACACGATGCTCAGCAAGTCTCGTTATGAGAATGTAGATATATAGATGAGGGGTTTTCAAGGAAAGGGGTCTTGGTTTTATATATATATATATATATATATATATATATATATATATATAGGAATAGAATAGATTTTCACTCTTAATTTGAAGAAAAGGGTTTTTGTTTTCAAAAGCGAGGCTTTTAAAATCCTAAGCTAGGTTTTCAGAAAATGTTGTGTGTGGCGGTCTTTCATGAGTCACCACTTTACTCAGATTTTGAGAAAAACTTTCCAAAAGCTACTTGTGCTGCATCGACGTGGATAGAATCCACAGCTCACAGACTCCATAACCTGGGAGCTCAGAGTATCCGATACTTTTTATAACTTTGCAAAGGTGTACCACCTTAATCCACCGATCACTCAGCTTTCAAGTCGGATCAGCTCCATGCGACTTTTACGCATGTGACAAGGCCAAGATGACACAACGGTTTACAGTCCTAGCATTAACAATTCCCTGCCCGGTAAATAGACAGTTAAGTCTCAAGTACCGTTGTGGGTCCTCCCCACTGCCTTACTTCCTAGCCTGGGTCTATGTTCTCACAAGACACATAGCCTCTCTTGATTACAGTCGCGCACGACTTAATCTGGCATAGGGCGTCTTCCTTCTTTCCACCTTTTCCTCTCATAATTTTTCTGAACTCACATCACTCACGGCCCTTACTGGCCCACCAGTTTCTCACAAGAAACCAGACCGACAACCATTGCAAGGAAAAGCTAATACTAAAGAAAGCTACTAAGTTGCGCCCGTCCCATAACCGGGCAAGTGGTTGGTACGTTTTTCATGCCGCATAGAAGTACAACACAAGGTTCTAGTCCTTATGAATCTTTAGTGAGGAGTCTTTCACATTCTCAGTGCGCACACAGCACCATCCAATCAAACCATCCTCACTATCGATTCCAATCACATTTTCTTTCACAAAAAGGGGTTTTGAATATGCTTTTCTCATATGTGACCATTCAACATTTAACATATAATCTTGAGCATAGCATACCCTAAGCATGATATTCTAGGGTGACAAGGGTGCAGGGATAATCAATCACAAAAGGGGCTTTACAATTATTTAGGTCATATCTAATCACTTTATTTGAATATAGTTCTTATTTGAATATAAGGCATGCATATACTTGAAAACAATTAACATACTTCATTTCAAAATACTAGGCGAGACATGATCAAGGGATTGATACTTGCCTTGCAATGCTGGGTCTAGTTACTCAGACAATTCTTCGAAGATTTCTTCCGCTCCTCCAACCTCTGGTTCCACGGCGGATACAAATAATACACACATACCCTATATAAGCATACAGAAGATAGTCTTTATGGGAAATGATACGTAAAATATATCATGCATGCAGGGGAAAGGTTTGGACAAAGTCACTTGGGTGCTGATTGAAGAGATGGGCTTAAAAGGAGTTGAATGTCGAAAGGCTGACATTCGGTCCACAGCAAGACGTAGCCTTAAGTTGGTCTTAGGTAGGTTTTCTGGAGAAGTGACAGTAGAGAAAGTTGTAGAGTACAACTCTAGGAATCTAATGGACAAGGTGGCATTTCAATTGCTCAAGTGTAACAGGTCTAAATCACTCAATGCCACTGGTGGACATGCACTGACATAATGCTGGACATGGCCAAAAACTAGGGCATGGCATAACTTTTGATTCAGGGCTCCAATTGATGAACCACTTTGTCTGGGGATTAGGCCTTGATAACAGGAACAAAACACTCAACAGGATCAAGGGCAGAAAGTGGCCGGAGGGCGGCCAAATCCGGTGAGTAAACACGGTGGCCTGAACTACTGGACAGTGAGCTTGGCATTGGAATATCTCTTGATTCAGGTCAATTCCGAAGTTGAGCTAGTAGACAATATTGCTCAGGGTACTGGGATCTATCTGAGGGACAAAGTGTACGGGGCTAGATCGGCCGGTGAGGAATTCCGGCGACCGACGCTGGAGAAGACGACATAAAAATTGGAGGTTTTTGATTCAGAGAGTTTGAACTAGATTGCTTGCTCAGGGAGTGAGAGGGTGAAGTGAGGGAACTATTGGTGGGGTTAATTCAGCCGGAGGATGATCGGAGTGGCCTGGCGACGAGGGCCAGTTCACTGGTGGCGCGCAAATTGGGGATAGCCACAATCTTGATCCAATTTTGAAATCCAGATTGGTAGGCTTGCTAAATGGAGTGTGCTGATCAATTTCCATCACTGGCACGAGGGCTGATTTGGATTGAATCAGGCAGCATTGAGGAAACAGGGGTTTTGGGCTTTTCCGGTGATCGCCGGCGTTGAGGTTCGCCGGGGGCCAATTAAATGATATGACACGGGCATGGGGATGAGGGGAACTTACTGATAGCTTTGGATTGGAGAGAGGAGCTGCGGTTGAGGCTGGCACCGTGAGCTCTAGAAGTGGCTCGCCGGGGAAGAAGGTCTTCACGGCGGCGCTGGGAAAATCGGTTGCTTTCTGGTGCTAGGGCTGAAGCTATGCAGCTGCGGGTGGTGCGAAGAAATGCTGGGCGAGGGGGAGCTTATATAGGCGAAGGGCTGAGCTCTCGGGAGTTGAGGCAAATCCAACAGGATTTTCGGCTGACACCGGAGGCGGAATCGAGATGGTGTTGGGACGCGGCAATGACTGTGCCAGGCGAGGGGGAGATCACGCCAAATTCGGCTGGAGCAGGGCGACGGGATCACTGGCTTCGGCATGGGCGCAACGTGGCGCTGGTTTGCTGCTGCTGGAGCACGCGCGCGTGCGAGGAAGTCACGGCACAGCGCTGCTGAAGATGCTCCACGGTGGCGGCACGGTTGCGCATAGGTGGTGCTACGTGGCGGTAGTGGTGGTAGCGTGGGAATCTTCGTCGGCGGCGAGCTCTGCGGTGAGGCAAAGCGGCGGGGCACTAGTCGAACGATGCTGATCGTGGTCGAGAATGGCGCAGTGGCCTGGTTGCAAAGTTTCGACTGTTTTGCGAAGGTTTGGACTAAACTGCAAGGAATTTGATTCGGGAATTTGGGCCTATTTGCAAATCTCGAGATCTGGAGGGCTGATCTGAAATCTGGTTTTGCAGATGAGTACTACTAAATCACTTGGACTCATCTAGCAAGAAAAATGGTAAAATCCAATAAGATCTGGTGGTTTTGACAAGAATCGAAAACAGGGTAATTAGGGTAAACAGGGTAATTAGGGTTCGAAACTTTGGCGAGACTAAAACTAGGGTTTCGGTTGAGCTTTTGGAATTCTTCCAGAAGGGAAAAATGTTCAGAATAGTGAATGGGAGATGTTCACTGAATCAGATCAAAGTTTGGAGATGGTCTGAGACTTTTAGTCTTTTTGATCTTCTAACAAATCTGAAAAGAACTGATCTGCGATACTTTTGGACTAAAAAGCGAAAATGGTCTGAAAGGTGGAGTTTAGCTGCCAACTTTTTAAATAAGGTAGTGGCACACCTAAGATCATATTTCTGAGATAAGAGATCAAAAATGGGGTTGAGACATCCGAGAATCAAATGAAGATGTGCTGACTGGCAAGCTAAAGAGATGGCAAAATTTGGGATGTTACAGCCTCCGTCCCGGGCGCCGCTATATGCCCAGGGACAAGGGGCCTAAAGCCTCCGTCCCAGGCACCGCCTTTTACCCGGGGACAAGGGCCCCCGATGACCCCCGTCCTGGGCGCCACCACTTACCCGAGGACAAGGGCCCCAGAGCCTCCATCCTGGGCGCCGCCTTTTGCCCAGGGACAAGGGCCCCGGTGACCCTTGTCCCAGGTGCCGCCACTTGCCCGGGGACAAGGGCCCCGGTGACCCCCGTCCCGGGCACCGCCTTTTTCCCAGGGACAAGGGCCCCGGAGACTCCATCCCGGGCGCCGCCTTTTACCCGTGGTTGGCCGAGGAAGAAAGGCCTCGATGTCCCCGTCCCGGGCAGAGTCACGTGAAGGTCACGTGATGAGCGCCTCGGGACCCGGCGAAGATACCTGTCACGCTTCCAGCCCCCTCAGCCAGGAGAAGGACGTTAATGCCCTCTGATCCAATGGTTGCAGCTGGGGCAATTTAGCCTTTTTGCATCTTGGGCCTATATAAGCCCTTGTATCCCACTTTTGTAAGGGAGGATAAGTCATTTGTGTCAATACACAAAAAGGATAGGCGTGCTTAGGAACACTCTCCCCACGAGAGAACTCCCCGAGCCAACCTCTGTTGGGAGCACATTGACAGGACTAGGGTCTCCACTGAGACCCAAACCTGTATAAACCTTCGAGTTATTTTTTTGTGCTTGCCCGATGGGAGAGGACCAATCACTTGGTCAACTCACGTCGTCTTTGCTTAGCTAGGAACCTCCACAAAACCTGCCGTGGTATTCGCAATACCACGTCAGATTTCGAATCTGATTCGGAACAAACAGAGATGTTTTCCCCTTCAGTGACCTCGCTCCCCCGAGAGTTTGTTGCTTTATCGTAGGAGACTCCTGAGCAACCAGCCGCTAGGGAGGAATAGGAACGCAAGTAGAAGGAGGAACAGGAAATAAAGCCAAGGGAGGACGAAGAACGCGAGTAACAAGATAACGAACTCCGTAAGACTGCGCTACAAGCTCTCCAGAATGCACAGTCTCGTTATGATGCCGCTCCAAGTTCCTCCCGTCATCCTCATGGTCGTAGGCACGACCAGACACCCTCTTTAGGCCCGGACTATCCACCAGTGGACGAAGAAACGGTGACGCCTGGCGTGCCTAGGAGAAGTACGCATGGGTGACTTCGCTCTATTGCAGAAGTCCTATGCAACTTTCCTCCTAATGTTGAGGACGCAAAGACCAGCTTTTGCTAGAATCCTAGCGGATAAGCTGGATGAGGTTGCATCCGATGCAACCCCGACAGCCTCGTCCCGGTCTATGATTCGATCCCATGAAAGGGAGTATTCTTACTCCAGTCAGGGCAGATGTAATCGATTACCACCAGGGTCATGTCGGCACGACAATGCCAGGCGAGTCAGGGACTCTCGCTATCGTGATCGTGTTTCTGTTCATTCTCGTTTGGGACCGCGAGGTGTATCACCACATCGTGAGGTCGCCCGCGATCATGTTGAAAGTCGCCGAACTCTCCATTGTTCCTATGTCAGTTGCAAGGCTTTCTCACCAGGCCTCCGTGCGATGGTCTGGCCGAACAAGTTCAATCCCAGAACAATTGAAAGATTTGATGGAACTCAGAATCCATCCGAATTCCTTCAGATCTACATAACCGATATTCAAGCGGCGGGTGGGGATGATCGCGTAATAGCAAATTACCTACCAACAGTCCTGGAAGGATCGGCGAGAACCTGGTTGTTCAATCAGCCAGAGGGTTCAATTTATAATTGGGAAATGTTGTGTGATGCCATACTCAACAATTTCCAGAACTGTTACCAAAAACCTGGCAAAGAGGACGACCTCCATCGGCTCCGCCAGACTTCTACCGAGACTCTTTGGCAATTTGTCAAGAGATTTGTTGGAGTAAGGAATACCATCCCGAACATATCTGACAATTCCGTTATTAAGGCATCTAAACACGCCGTCCAATATCAGAGATTTACCGAAGATCTACTTATCCACCCCCTCGGTCAGTAGCCAACTTCTTCGACATGGCTGATCGTTATTCCGATGCGGCTGAGGCCGTGGAATGGAATAGGATGGTGGATAAGGGAAAATTACCACCTCAACCAGATCTAAACGACAACAAGGAGGATTCAAGCAAGAAGTCAGAATCATCATCAGGTGGGAAGTCTAAGAAGTCTAAGAAAAACCGATATGGACAATACAGGGAGGTCGCAGTTGCCGAGAAGCCACCGCCAGGAAAAGGTAACAAACCTCCATTTAGGAATAAAACTTCTTCTGGCGGCCGCGATAGCGACCAGCCGGGAAAACAGACTAATCCACAGGGAGGCAAGAAGTGGTTGAAGCAACTAGACGACTTCTACCAAGGGATTGGACCGATGCCAACTTTACCTCCAAAAGAATAGACCTGCGGGATTAGGGACGTCGATGGAGACGAAGAGATGGCCTATCAGGCCAACTCTCACTAAATTCATGATGGCGACGCACTATGCTTATTAGTGTGGCAAGTTGTCAGGTCCCAAAGGCGTTATTTCGGTCTGAGGCAGCCAGAATGTGGCATTAACTTGTGATCGGTTATCCTTGGAATTAGTGGATCAGCTTCCCCCTCGGGACATCAAGATAGTGACCACGGCAGTGGATATGATTAAAGTTGCCCCGCGAACAGATGAGAAATTAAAACTAGTTCCATTATACCTAGATGATCCATTTAGAACAATTCGGATTGGATCAGGCCTGGATGACAAATAGGAACTCAAGCTTGTTACTTTCCTCTGGAAAAATGCAGATGTGTTTGCGTGGAAGCCATCTAACATGCCTGGAGTCCCAAGTGAGGTAATTGAGCACAGGTTAGCAATTATACCTGGACAGCGACCAATAAAGCAAAAGCTCATACGCTTCTAACGAGGATTATCACTAGAGCTAGTTTGAGTAAGACATATCGAGTTCAAGTCAGGTTCGAATATGATATGTGTCTATAATAACCACTATGGTCACTGATAGGCACATAGTTAGTTTATGATTGCAGCCCTTGCGCGATCATGAGACCGCAGACAGTGCGCGGTCAGAGGGTCGCTGACTATATGCGACCAAGGTAGCCTAGGGGGTGTTCAAAACTCTACTGGACACGTTCTCAGGCACAAAGCAACTTCTCCCACATATGAAGACAACCGCCAGGAGGTTGACATGTGCGGTTATCCATGATTGCACATGCTTAACCGGCGAAGGAGATGAGTGTGGTTATACGAACTACACCAGGACAACCGTCCCAAACCACTTCACATTTGATGTCCTTTCATTTAGTATAAAAGGATGGTCAATGCATGATGTAAAGGGCGGTTAACAAGCACGACAACGAGTCAACAAAGCTTGAAGACTTAGGCCTAGTTAGATACACAATAATCTAGAAGAGATCTTCGCCTGTGATCATCTCTTCCTCCCTCTTGTAAACACTTTTTTCCTACATAGTGAAATCATAACAGGACGTAGGGCTATTACTCCCACCATCGAGGGCCCGAACCTGTATAAATTCATTTGTGTCCCTGTAGACATTACTTATCTTACCTTCTCGGAGGAGCACCGTGAAAGGTCTCACAATTCATAAATCTACGTTAGATCGACTGAGGACCCCGAGTCCAAATCGTCGACAGCTGGCGCCCACCGTGGGGCCTTTCTCAAGGTGTTTTCCCTTCATCTGGAGGTTCGGTGAGCCATGTCTGGGGCATATAACTCCGAAAACGACTTTGATCTTGACGATTATACCCATATACGAATGCCATTGCCCAGCGATCCCATTCCAATGGAAGAGATCAATCGCGAAGACATTCCAGAGGAATGTCAGGAGGACACGTCTTCCCCCACCCAGGTCATGTTTGTCGACCAGGGGATGGAAGAGATAGGTCCAGAACTTAACATCAGTTCCACCATATTGGAAATCGAGTCCCGGTCGCCATGCGTCCTCATCGATCACAGGGAGGACAGTGACCGAGAACTCAGTCCGGGGAGGTTTGATGCTGACAACCTCCACTCTCTCTTTGATTTCAAGTCCGACTCGAAACAAATAAGGATGTTCCCTCCTTCTGCTGCCTCACCCCCCAGAGAATTCGCTGCTTTGTCGGAGGAAACTCCCGATCAGCGGATTGCTAGGGAGGAACAAGAGCGTAGACAAAAGGAGGAACAGGAACGTAGGCAAAAGGAGGATCAAGACTGCGAGCGACGAGATAACGAACTCTGCAAAACAGCCCTAGAGGCTTTGCAAAATGCGCAATCTCGTTATGACGCCGCTCCTAGTTCCTCCCGTCGCCCACATGGTCGCAGGCGCAACCAGACGCCTTCTTTGCCCCCGAAATATTCACTGGCGGATGAAGAAACTGTTGGGGGAAATCTCCACGCGGTCAAGTCCAGGTAAGTTCTTGATTGCCCGGGGACAGTGGCCTCCGGTGCCTGCCCCGGGCGCCGCCTTTTAGGCTCTCGGGACCGTGCCGCCGGAGCATATCCCGGGCGCCGCCATTTGGCCCCCGGGACCGGGCCCCCCGGGCATGTCGGTCAACCCGCGCTGCGTGACCTCCGCTAGGATCGTCTTCAAAACCTGCCGAGGTATTCTTAATACCACGACAGAAACAATGACACCTAACGCACCAAGGAGAAATACACATGGCCGACTTCGATCTATCACGAAAGTCTTGCGTAATTTTCCTCCTACCCTCACAGACGCGGACAAACCGGCTTTTGCTAGGATTCTGGAGGAGAAGCTGGATGAGGTTGCATCTGATGTAACCCCTACAGCTTCCTCCCTGTCTATGATATGTTCCCATGAAAAGGAGTATTCTTACTCTAGTCATGGTAGACGTAATCGACTACCATCTGGATCACTTTGGCACGACAAAGCCAGACGAGTGGTTCTCGTGATCCGGATCGAGTTCCTGTACATTCTCATCTGGGACCACGTGGCGCATCCCCATCGCGTGAAACCACCCATGATCAGGTCGGAAACCGCAGAACTCTCCACAGTTCCTATGTTGGCTGTAAAGCTTTCTCGCCAGTCCTCCGTGTGGTCGTCTGGCCAGATAAGTTCAAGCCGGGAACAATTAAGAGATTTGATGGGACCCAGAATCCGTCGGAGTTCCTTCAAATTTACATCACCGCTATCCAAGCGGCGGGTGGGGATGATCGCGTCATGGCCAATTACTTGCCGACGGTCCTTGAGGGACCAACAAGGACCTGGCTATTCAATCAGCCCGAGGGTTCAATATATAACTGGGAAATGTTGTGCAACGCCATCCTCAACAATTTCTAGAATTGTTATCAGAAACCCGGAAAAGAGGACGATCTTCATCGCCTACGACAAACCTCTACGGAGACTCTTCGCCAGTTTGTCAAAAGGTTCATCGAGGTGAGGAATACCATCCCAAACATATCTGATAACTCTATTATCAGGGCGTTTAAGCACGCCATTCGATATCAAAGGTTTATGGAAGATCTACTTATCCACCCCCCTCGGTCAGTAGCCGATCTCTTTAATATGGCTGACCGCTACTCTGACGCGGCCGAGGCCGTTGAATGGAATAGGATGGTGGATAAGAGAAATTTACCGCCTCAACCAGGTCTCAAGGACGTGAAAAAAGAGGATACAGGCAAGAAGCCAGAGTCTTCATCAGGCGGGAAATCGAAGAAGTCTAAAAAGAATCGAACTAGACAGTATCGGGAGGTCGCAGTTGCAGAAAAGCCTCCGCTGGCCAAAGGTAACAAGTTTTCATTTAAAAATAAAACTGCCTCTGGCGGCCGTAACGCCAACCAGCAGGAAAAACCGACTAACCCGCAGGAAAGCAAGAAGTGGTGTCCGCTCCGCAACTCTCCGGGACAAGACCTCAAAACTACCGGAGCTGGTTGAAGCAATTAGATGACTTCTACCAGGGAATTGGACCAATGCCAACTTTGCCACCGAAAGAGCAGACTTGCGGGCTTAAGACGCCGATGGGAACGAAGAAATGTCCTACCAAGTAACTCATAATTATGTTAATGTTATTTTTGGAGGTTCCTCCTCTTTTGTTTCTAAACGTCAGTTTAAAGCATTTTACCGAGAAGTTAACCAAGCGGAAGCTCCCCTTGGCGAACCTCAATACCCCCGTTGGTCGGACAATCCTTTGACATTTGATCGCTCTGACTGTCCAATTGGGCTTACTCGGCCATTGAGGCTACCCTTGGTCATTACCCCAATTATCAGTAATGCAAGAGTCGAAAGGGTCCAGATCGACGGAGGTAGTTCCTTGGACATTTTATTGGTCAAGGCATTAGACAAGATGCAAATCCCTCGTTCGAAAATCAAACCCATAATTCATCCATTTTATGGGATAATTCATGGTCCCTCGATGATGCCAATGGGACAGTGGTGCTCCCAGTGACGCTGGGTGAACCGGATAATTTATGATGGAGACGCACTATGCTTATCAGTGCGGCAATCTACCTAGCCCCAAAGGTGTTATCTCGGTCCGAGGCAGCCGCAATGTGGTATTGACTTGCGATCAGTTATCCCTGGAGCTTGTAGATCAGCTTCCCCTCCGGGATGTCAAGATCTCCACCACAACTGTGGATACAATCAAGGCCTCCCCTTGACCAAATGAAAAGTTGAAACTAGTTCCATTATACCCAGATGATCCATCTAAAACAATTCAGATTGGATCAGGCCTGGATGACAAATAGGAACTCGAACCCATTACTTTCCTCCGAGCTAATGCAGATATGTTTGCGTGGAAACCATCCGACATGCCCGATGTCCCAAGGGAGGTAATTGAGAACAGGTTAGCAATTCGACCTAGACAGCGACCAATAAAGCAAAAGCTCAGACGCTTTGCTGTTGATCGGCAAGAAGCTATCCAAGTGGAGCTAGATAAACTCCAAAAGGCCAGATTTATTCGCGAAGTCGATCATCCAGAATGGCTCACGAATCCAGTCATGGTCCGCAAGTCAAATGGTAAGTGGCGCATGTGCGTCGATTACACTAGTCTAAATAGTACCTGCCCGAAGGATGACTTTCCCCTTCCCCGCATCGATCAGTTAGTAGACTCTACTGTGGGTTGCGAGCTGATGAGCTTCCTGGATGCTTACTCAGGGTATCATCAAATCAGCATGGCAGAAGAAGATGAAGAGAAGACTGCCTTCATCACACCATTTGGCACCAATTTCTACGCAAAATGCCATTTGGTCTCAAGAACGCCGGTTCCATGTACCAGTGCTTGATGCAAAAGACCTTTCTTTCCCAGATGGGGCGTAATCTTGAAGCTTACGTGGATGATTTGGTTGTAAAAAGCTTAAAAAGCTTGACTCATTTGGATGACCTTGCTGAAACCTTCTGTAATTTAAACCAATTTGGAATAAAGTTAAACCCAGAAAAATGTTCTTTCGGGGTTTCATCTGGTAAACTTCTAGGTTTTCTTGTTTGTTCTAGAGGAATCGAGGTTAATCCCGAAAAAATCAGGGCCATCGAAAAAATGAGTCTCCTTCGAATATGAAGGAGGTCCAGTGCCTAGCAGGCCACATGGCGGTCTTAAGTCGATTTATATCGCGACTAGGCGAAAGATGACTACCTTTTTTCAAAGCTCTCCGAAAACATAATGATTTTATCTG
Organism: Pharus latifolius; assembly: GCA_019359835.1. Classification (NCBI taxonomy): domain Eukaryota; kingdom Viridiplantae; phylum Streptophyta; class Magnoliopsida; order Poales; family Poaceae; genus Pharus; species Pharus latifolius. The sequence continues at coordinate 70,702,929 of CM033322.1, forward strand.
GTGGGATGAGGCCGAGAAAGCATTCCAGGAGGTTAAAGCATACTTATCCAGTCCGCCAGTGTTAGTTTCTCCAACTACGGGCAAACCTCTACTCCTTTACTTGGCGGCCACACCTCACGCGGTCAGCGCAATTCTGATCGCAGAAAGAGAGGGTATACAATGACCCGTCTATTACGTAAGCGAAGTAAGATCAATTGTTTCATATGCATAGATGTGATGAGAATTGCTGGAAGTTGTTTATTGAAAATCTGATTAACCAAGGCATTCCAATTTTTGAAAAACTCATTCACATTCTTTGCTTGAGGACAAGCACAATGCTAGCTTGGGGGAATTTGATAAGTACTAAATTGCCATTGAAAACGTGCAAAAACATGCTATAAACTCCTTTGATGCGAAATCTTATGCATATTTTTATATTATTTTTACAATTCTCTTTCACAGCTATGTTTGCCATGTTTCAGGGATCAAACCTACCAAATTTGAGGAGATTTCAACTTCATTTGGGCCAATTTCGATAAAGATACTAAAACTAGACAAAAAAAAAAAGGAACTCTGATCGAATATTCCTCGGTCGAAACAACCTGGTCGAACACACTTAGGCGAGAAGGAACCATAATCGAACACACCAATATGAAAAAGAGCTATGATCGAACACGAACACACCTGCATGAAATGAGTCCTGATCGAACACGAAGACATCTAGCCGAAAAGAGTCCCGATCAAACACGAACACATCTAGTCGAAAAGAGTCCCGATCGAACACAACTATCGCTTGGTTGATAATTTGGCCGAGTAGAGAATGATCAAGGGCACAACCCGTGTTCGGCCTGGAGCACGACCCGTGCCTCAGGTCATGCTCGACTCGGTTTCCAAAGGCTAAAGTGGTCAAATTTGGTCAGTTTTGACTCAAATTTGTCCGTTCTCGCACTGTTTGAAGCTAGACTTTGTCGCCTGCATGTCAAGGAGTTATATTTCAGCACGTTAACCCATGTATCATAAATAAAGAAGCTTTTGGCTCAATAAGATATGCTTTTTTAGGGACTTTCGCGTGCTATCTTAGGTAGTTTTTAGTAGTTTTTAGATATTTTTCTTAGAAGAACCCCCTTCTCTATTTTTTCTACGTTTGTAAGCCGACAAGGATGGCAGACTTAATTTTCAAGCAATCAAGTAAGCTTTCATTTATTCCTTATTATTTCTACATTATTATGGCTTTTTGCGAGTAGTTCACTTCTAGGTTTAGGGATGATCTAATCCGGAAGGCTTGATTCTTCCTCAGTCTCGATCTCAAGTGTTGAAGTTATTTCCTGATTATTTCTTCCTCCAAACCCTAATTTCTCATTTCGGTAATAGACGTAACAGCTGAGCCTTAGTAAGAATTTAGGGCAGTTCTTGAGTCCTTAGCGCTTTGATGCGGGATCCTAAATAGGAGAGAGACTCTCACCAAACATAACAGTGGAAGTGATCCTCTAATCGTTGTACCAGCGACTGTACTGGCAACTTAATTTATCTTGGAAAACAATTAAAATTAATTTGCAATTCTCAAACCTTGGATAGAATTATGGCTGATGGTTATGGAATTCCCGAAACCCTAGGTTTTCCTTCCCGCTTTATAAACCCTAGATTTCATACTTACTAATTACTGCTTCAAACCTTAGATTGATAGCTTTAGTAGTAGATTTAGTTGTATAAAAACAAACCCCCAATTCATTCAGATTTAATCAGTGATCTATTAACCTAGAAAGACGAATACGCTTATTCCTCATAGAATTCGACCCTTAAGTGTTCAACATTCAACCGTTCACTTGTGGTAATTATCACACACATTGCGCCGTGCGGCGACCCGCGCACGCATGATCACCTACACGCATGGTTTTGTAACTTGCTGATCGCTCGGTGAAGCATCCAGAAGGAATCCTGGAAGACATGCCTCTTCAAGTCGGTGAATTTTATCTTCTAGTTGATTTTGTCGTTGTTGATATGGATGAAGATGTTGATATACCTATAATATTAGGATGACCAATGCTCTGGGTAGCAGGTTCCCTCATTGATGTTCGTGAGGAACAAATTACTTTTCACATAGGGGAGGAGAAAATTTTTTAAAAAAAGTCTAATCTTGATAGCTGCCCTATGTATGAGGAAAAACTTTGCAGCATGAACACTCTAGAAGAAGTCCTGGAAGTGGAATCACCACTTCGACTCACTTTGGAAGAAGAAACGGATGAAATTCTTGAAAATGAAAAAACAGACAGCAGCAAAGACGACAAACAAAATGAAGATGAACCAACAATAGAACCATCCAAAGAGGACATCTTTGATTCCGACACCTCAGGTAAGGAAACGTAAGTAAACCCACACTTAAACCTCTTCCTTCCTCGCTGAAATATGTGTTTTTGGATGATGATGAGATGCAACCTGTTATTGTTAATACAAACTTGACCAATTCGCAACTAGAAAAATTGATTTCTATACTTCATGTGCATCGTAATGCCCTAGGTTATTCAATTGATGATATCAAAGGAATTAGCCTTGAAATTTGCATGCATAGGATATCTCTAGTTGATGAAGCAAAAATCTCCATTGAACATCAACGTAGACTAAACTCTAACTTGAAGGAGACCATTAAAGCTGAAATTGCTAAACTATTAGATGCGGATATCATATATCCTATTTTTGATAGTAATTGGATTAGTCATGTTCATGTGGTTCCAAATAAAGGGGGTATGACCGTGGTCAAACAATGAATTGATCTCTACTAGACTTGTCACTGGATGGCACATGTGCATTGATTATAACAAATTGAATAGCACCACTAGAAAGGATCACTTTCCATTACCTTTCATCGATCAAATGTTGGAAAGATTAGCCAAATATTCATATTTTTGTTTTCTTGATGGGTATTCGGGGTTCTTTCAAATCCCAATTTATCCCGTTGATCAAGACAAGACAACATTTACATGTTCATTCGGTACTTTTGCTTATCGTCGAATGCCGTTTGTGCTACTAAACGCACCTGCGACCTTTCAGATGTGTATGATGGCTATCTTTTCATATTTAATTGAGGAAATAATGGAAGTTTTTATGGATGATTTCAGTATTTATGATTCCTCTTTCGATGCCTATCTACATAATCTTTCTCGAGTCTTGTGCAAGTGCGAAGAAGTGAACCTTGCGCTCAATTGGGAAAAGTACCAATTTATGATTCAAGAATGCATGGTGCTTGGCCACGTAAATTCTGAACGAGAGATTGAAGTCGATAAGGCAAAGATCGACATCATCACGAGTCTTCCACCACCAACCAACATGAAGAGCATACGCAGTTTCTTGGGACACGCAAGTTTTTACCGTCGTTTCATTCAAGATTTTTCAAAAACTACTAAACCTCTCACTCAATTTCTTGGTAAAGATGCGCCATTTAATTTTGAGGAAAAATGTCTTGATGCCTTTAATAAATTGAGACATGCATTAACTGCTGCTCCCATCATCCAACCTCTAAATTGGAATGAACCTTTTGAATTGATGTGTGATGCTAGTAATTATGCAATTGGCGTTGTTCTAGGGCAACAACGAATGAATAAAGTTTTACATGCTATATACTATGTAAGAAAGACATTGTATGATGCTCAAATGAATGACACCACAACTGAAAAAAAATTGCTTGTTGTAGTATATGCCCTAGACAAATTTCGTCCATATTTGATTGGTTCAAAAGTTATTGTGCACACTGATCATGTTGCTCTTAAGTATCTTTTGACCAAGAAAGAGACCAAGCCACGACTCGCACGATGGATCCTACTGCTACAGGAGTTTGATTTGAAAATTAAAGATAAGAAAGGTGCTGAGAACGTCGTCGCCAATCATCTTTCACGACTCTTCACCAACACCACAGATGTTCACATCAATGATGTCTTAACTGACGAGCACCTTTACTTAATTCAAAAAGAACCATGATACGCCGATTATGCTAACTATTTATTTAACCAAGAACTTCCTCCAAGGTTGATGTACAAACAACGCAAGTGCTTCCTCCAAGAAATTCGACGCTACTACTAAGACAATCCAAACCTTTTCAAGAAACGAGTTGACAACATCTATCAACGATGCGTGCCCGACCACAAGATTCAAAGCGTTCTTGAAATTTTTAACCGAAACCTAAATTAATTTCCTAAAGCTTTAGAGATATTTTCCTTAATGCACACATGCAAATGTGTATATGTGTGTGTGCACGCGCGCGCATATGTAATTATCTTACTAAAACACCGTTTCTCAATTCCTTATATAAGGTCATTTATCAAATAATGAAAGTAATTCATAAGCTTTAAATATAAACATCTCTTTTATTTTTAGCTCTAAAAGATTTATAAAACCCTAATTTGTATAAATTAAATACTAATTATTTTATCCAATCAATAAAACCTAATAATACATAAAAACTCCCTACTATTATTCTTAATTTATCCAAACTTATTAAGCTTTTATTTTATACATTTACAAATTGGTCCCTCCTCATATTTTCCTAATTACTATTTAGTCCTTTCATCTCCAGAATTAGCTAAATTCCTTCATGCAACTCAGAATCCATATTAGTCTAAACGGATAAGACCTCCCACCTATCTTATACAAATTTATCTTCAGCATCCAGATCAAATTCAGCTCCTAAAACCCAGAAATCATACCCAGTTTTGTTTTCAAAAATGGAATTTCCTAATTACTCTAATTACCCCAATTATCTAAAATCAATTATTTTTACAAATCCCAATACGAATTTTATCTGGATTATTTTGAAATCCTGAACGGTATTATACCTGCGTACCAGTCCTAAGACTTCTCAGCAAAACTAATTCATTTGCTCACTTGTCGCACCAGTCCAAACTTCATCGCGAATTAGTCCTTTTTCCTGTTTTCGAAAGCCCGAAATGGCTAAATTCTCCAAATCACTTCCAAATTCAAATCTGACTAAACGATCATGTTCTAGTAGCTATTCAACACAAGTTTTCCTTCTACAACGAATTTAAATTCAGCCCAAAAACTTAATTATTTGTGCTTCAATCCTTTTCGACAAAACACTATTCACTTTTACCCTGCACCGCTTACATTTTCGTTTTCGTTTTCAATTTCATTTTCATTTTAGAACCTAAATCCTTTCCAGATTAATTATCTAGTGTGCCAACTTGAGTATAGTTTAGCTCCCAAATTGTGATTACTTGCAATTTAATCCTTTCCTTTGCTCAAATTGCGAATCAGTCCTTTTCCAAATTTCCACTATTTCTTTGATTTACCTTCTATCCAATTCACACACCTTGTTGATTTCCTTCTTGGACCAATACACCAAGACAGGCATATATCACTGTGCAAACACATACAACTACTAACTCAATTCTTGTCTTTTCCTTGCTTGACCACATCACTCCTCTCTATCATTGAGTTAAGTGTATGACTAGTATTCAAACAGCACTATACACTGTATATACACCACACATCTACCCATGGCATACTAGTGTATACATCCATACATGTATTTTTTTTAATTACAGTAGCCAAACTTCAAGTCAAAATACCTATTAGTCGCTGAACTGTTGTCCCGCTGCCTTATCTGCTCCACCCCAAGCCTACTTCTAAGCAGTAAAATCAAATTCCAATGAAGGAAAAAAAACCTAATACATGCTAATTCAGTCTTTGCTGAAGGAACTTAAATTTGCTTCATCCTTAGGATCAGGTAAAACATCTCAAACTGCAAAGCCTCTACACCCAATTATAACTCCAATACTTTGATTAAATCATCACTGCATGATTCCAAATTTTGCCCGATACCAATACCACTTCTATTCCAACTTGTAGTTACTGTTTTGTTTTCATTTTTGGTCTCACGCTGTTCCCAGCTACCACTTGTTGTCGTTTCTCACCATTTGAACTCCGATAAGCATCAAAGGAACTTTAAACTCCTCCTATCATGTTCCTCACCTGAAACCAGTTACCCCAGTACAACTCCGGCAAACTTTCACCACCAAACCGCCATTTTTAGCCGTAGTAGTCGTATACTCTGTGCTCTCCATCGGACCTCTTTCCACGGCGAAAAATTCAGAGATTTCCTTCCCAATCCGGCTCTCTTGACCAAAGAAATCTTTCTATTCAGTCAAATCTTGCAATTGACCTCATAATTGTCGCCACCGCCAAGCTCAACTCCACCGTGGAACGGGCTTACGATGCTAGCCATCAAACGTGTGCCGTAATTCAAATTGATTAAACTGGCTAAACCCCCTATACCCCCTCTTGCTACCTACCAAGCGCCATTGCCTCCAACAAACTGTCGCCGGAGTTCGCTGTGCGTCTCTAATCTATCATCGTCGAGAAATTGATCCCCAATCTGACTACCAAAATCAAATTAATTGCAGCCGTACCGAATTAGGACTTAAAGGAACACTTCTGACCTGTTCCCCACCGGCGAGACTCGCCGGAACGGCCCAACGACGGTGAACCAGCTAAGTTCCCTATTTTTCTCTCTAGTCCACAGCCTGCGGCGCATGCACCGCTTCGCCGACGATGCCGTGCCTGGGACATACATATGGGAGGTAGGTAGTCTTCATTCCGCCATCTCTGTCGCCGATGATCGCCAGAAGTAGCTGAATTTCACTGCCCTCGTACCACGGCATAGCAACAGTAGCATTTAAATTCAATTTGAGAGTCAAGCTCCAACTTCCGGTCAACTTTAGTTGGCTCCGGACCCGAGCCAGTCTGTGGCTCTGATTTCTTTAATTTGTCTTATTTACTAATTTATTTAATTGATTTGAGATTCAATACAAATGTAATTTAAACAAAAAAAATCAACACAAATTTCCTTCAATCCATAAGTACCAAAATATGAAAATTCAACCTTGAAATCCTTTTCAAAATATATAAAAATAAACCAATCTATTTTCCTAACTGTAATAATTTAGTTTAGATACAAATTAATCACGTTAAAACTATACTTCAAAAACTATTTTAAGAAACCAGTTTTCTTTTAAAACTATTAAGATTAACTAAAATAACCCCATAATTGTAAGCAATTAATACACACAAACCCTCATAAATTTGAATCTAACTAAAATTAGGGTAGGATTGAACTAATATAATTTAAAATTAACCTGAATTCTAATTTAAATCAAAACTTAATTAGATTCTCTTTGTTATTATACAAAATCCCTGAATATTCTTAAAACTAAAATACAGCATATTAAACTAATATGTTCAATTTCCAAATTCAATCCCAAGGTTTAAAGATTTGTTTGGTTATAAGAATGAATATTAAAATCTATACACTAAAAATATATATATTCCCCAATATTTTTCTAAAAAGATTCACGCGACTCACTCGGTTCCAAATTTACTTCAACCGACTGAGGAATGAATCTGATTATACTTTTGGAATCTTGAAGCCTAAATCACTTTATTTCCAACTCAACTAATCTTCTCATAAATTCAAATCCTAATCTATATTACATACTCTTCTAGATTCTATTTCCAATACCAAGTCGATCTTGTTCATTTTCATCATTCAATTTGATCTATTCTATCTCACCCATTCAATTCCATTGTCCAACTTGATTCAGATCGTTTCATCCAAATTCATCGCATAATTCGTCCTATTCACTCAATCTCAGCTATCTACTAGCTTCCGTGCATACATATATAATTATATATAACTATTTTCGGTTTGGTGGATCTATGTCCACATGTTTATCACTCAATTAGATTTCAAGCAAATCAAGCTCCAGGAGCTAGCAGTTTCAACAATTCCAATTGAACATCACACCAAGCAAAGTTTCAGTGAAGAAACGTGATCACGCCCGAGAGGGACACGGTTGAGTAATATTGCAAGAGAATGGTTGAATGTTAAGCACTTGAGAGTCGAATTCCAAGAGGAACAAGCATATTCGTCTCTTAGGTTAAAAGATTGCTGATTAAATCTGAGTGAATTTGGGGGTTTGTTTATCTACTACTAAGTTCTACCACTAAAATCTATCAATCTACGGTTTAAAAGCAATAACAGAGTAAATATGAAAATTAGGGTTTTTGAATCGAGATAGAAAAGTAGGGTTTTGGAAATTCCATAACTATCGGTCGTAAATCTAACCAAGGCCTGAAGTTGCAAATCAGTTTTAAGTGTTTTCCAAGACAAATTAAGTTGCCAATACTTTCGTCGGTATAACGTCAGAGGATAGTTTCCAAGGTTAAGCTGGCGAGAGCCTCTCTCTTGTTCAGGGTCCCACGTCAAGGCGCGAAAGGACTCCCGAACTCTCATAAATTTTTACTTAGGTTCAACTATTATGTTTATTGTCAGGGTGAGAATTTAGGGTTTAGAGAAAGAAAACACGAGAAACTAAGTCGTAAAACTTGAAATCGAGGCTGAGGTAAAACAACGCCTTTCGGATTAGGTTAACTCTAACCCTAGAGGGAAATTACTTGCAAAAAGTTATAGCAATACAGAAATAACAAGAATTAAATAAAAACTTACTCAATTGCATCCAAGAATTAGGTCAGCCGTCCACGCCAGCTTACAGACGCGAAAACTAGAACAAAATAGAGAAGGGGGCTCGTCTAAACCTAACTTCTAAATATGAATTAAAACTAAGAGAGTGTGCTAAATTGAGCCAAAAACTTCCCTATTTATAGTACAATAAGTAAACGCGGCCAAATAAAACTCTTGACGTGCAAGCGACGAAATCCGAATTCGAACGGTGCACGAAATGGACGAGACGGAGTCAAAACAACCAAAATCCAGCTGGAACAGAACCTGGCAAGGGCCCTGGCACGGGTTGTAACAAGGGTCGTGCTAGGCTCAGCCAGGTTAGGGATTTGTCCCCCCAGGCCCTTTTTCATCTGATTTTTGTGTTTTTTATCGTATCTTGTCCAAACGAACTCAAAACGTTCCCAAATTTTGTAGGCATGATCCTTGAAACATAACAAACACAATCTTGAAAGTGGATTACAAAAATGATACAAAAAGTCGCATAAAATGTCATGTCGAAAGAATTTTCAATACTTTTTAAGAAGCAAACTTAGGGTTTAATATACCAATCAAGCACTTATCAAAATGTCGAGTAAGGAAGCAACAAATTTGAAGACACTTCAGCCAATTGAGGAAAGTCACAAATCCTTGACCATACCACCCCCAATATTCTTACAACTACTGTCTAATTTATGTTTAATATATTATGCATACTATTTTAGTTGTAATATTTATTTTCATTGGAATCTATTTAGATATCGACCCATATTGGAATAACCATCCTTGAATTATTGGGTCTATTTATATACACTTGAAGCCCTAGAATATGGTATATAAGACTAGTAGCTTAATCGACCCAATTATGCAAATTAAATATATCTAACATGTTGGTGGCTATTTGGGAAAAACAATTATGAGTAAGAAAACCAATGAGTGTCAGTGGTGAGGATGGTAAGACCAGTGGGCAAAAGCTGCATGAGTGGGGTAGTAGTTGGCTACCTCACCCTAACACATAAGGACGAAACAATTGTGATATACATCTAGTGGTATGAAGACGTACCACCACAAGTCTGGTATGGGATAGGCATGACCTAGTAACCTTACTAAGTAATTAACCCATCGCTACGTGGAGGAGTGGAACATTCCAATGAGTATCTCATTCAACTATATGATTCCTAGTTGGGGAAGACCACTTCCGTGCATTGACCTGTAACACCCCTGTTTTTGCCAAACCCTAAAATAGCCAAAATCCACATCTTGACCCCAAACCCTAATCTACTTCAGCCATTCCCTTCTAAATGTTGTTCAGAACATTTTTCCCTTCTGAATCATCTCCAAAATCCCATCCTAAAACTGAGTTTCGACCCTTGCCGTCTGAGAACCCTAATTACCCTACTTTTACCCTAAACTGCTTTTCCCCAATTTTGCCGAAACCCTTCAGATCTTGCCCGATCTTACCAAAATTTGGCCGGATAAGTTCTAATAATTTTATACAACCTATCTGCGAAATCAAATTTCAAATCGGACCATCAGATCTCCGAATTTGCAATCAGGCCCAAGTTCTATTCAAATTTTCCTCACAGAACAGTCCCTGGAGCAAGTTTCAAAATTGCAGAACGGCCCAAGTATTCTTTTCAGGTCCATTCGACCAGCACCTGGTCGTTGCCCACGACCAGCGCGTGTCGCCGGAGCCACGCCGTGGTTTTCGCCGCGCTCGTTCGTCGCCGACCACCGCCTCTTGTCGCCTGTATTGTGAACAGCTGAGCCACCCCGCGCGCACGTGCCAGCACCGTTGCTTCGCCATGTCCAGCAGTTAAACGGCCGCGCTCCAGCAGCGTTTCGCGCGCGCGCTCCCGTTGCCGTGGCATTTGCATGGCACTACGTGTCGTTGCTGCAGCTGTGCTGTTGCCTCCGCATCTGCGTCGTCCCGGACGAAGTCCCAAGGCGCCCTGACGTCGCTGGCAAAGCTGCAGCACCGCCTGAAGCGCAATCACGTCGCCGTCGCCGTTGCTGCGCCTGCGCCCGACAAGTTTCTCCCCGGCGCAAGCAACCGTTGTCGTGTTTTCCCTCGTTGGCTCCGTCCTTGTGCGTATTTAAACCCTCCCTGTGCTTTGAGAACCTCAAGCCTCCAGAAAATCGGCTAAGTCCCAAACTCCACTGTTTTCGCTTTCTTCTCCGGCGAGCCAGTGAGTGAGCTCACGGTGCCAGCCCATCTCGCTGCACCATTCTCCAATCCAAGTTCATCAGTGAGTTTCCCACACCTATGTCTCTGTGTAGTAGCAACCAATTGCACCCCGACGATCCCCATCGCCGGTGATCGCCGAAAAAGCCCAATTGCCCTGTTTCCCCAATGCTAACCATTTCATCCCGAATTAGCTCTCGTCCCAGTAGTAGAAACTGATCCTTAGCCATTTCTTAGCAAGCCTATAGAATCAAAATCCCCAATTGAGCTCAAATCGAAGAAATCCCAATCTGGAACCTCAGCCGTTCGCCAGACCTCGGCGCCAAGCTTCTCCGGTCATTCTCCGACCAAATTGACTCCACCAGTAGCTTCCACACTCCACCCTTTAACTCCCTGAGCAAGGAATCGAGTTCAAGAGCCTTGTAGCAAAAACCCCTAATCCCCAATGTCGTCTTCTCTAGCGCCGGCCGCTGGAATTCTTTCCCGGCCGATCTAGCCCCTGAAACCTTGTCCCTTAGCTTTGCCTCAGCCCCCTGAGCAATTCTTTCCACTAGCTCGACACCTGGATCTGCCTAGATTGTGAGTTATGCCTTTGCCAAATCTTTGTCCAAAGCTGTGCCTGTGCCGTGTCGCCACCGCAGTTCATCACCTGATTTGGCCACCCTCCAATCACTTACTGTCCTTGAGCCTGTTGAGTAATTTGTTTCTGTTAGTAATGCCTACCTCCCAGACAAAGTGGTGCATCAATTGGAGCCCTAAATCAAAAGTTGTGCCATGCCCTAGTTTCTGGCCATGTCCAGCACTATGTCAGTGCATGTCAGCCACTGGCATTGACCTTGTTCAGCCCCTTCTGGTTGAGCAATTGAAATGCCACCTTGTCCTTTAGATTCCTGGAGTTGAGATCTACAACTTTCTCTATTATCACTTCTCTAGAAAGCCATCCTAAGATCAGTTTGAAGCTATGCCAAAGCCACGAACCAAATGTCGACCCTTCGACGTTCAATCCCTTTTAGCCGTTTCTTCGACCAGAGCCCTTGTGACCTTGCCCTAACCTTTTCCCCTGCATGCATGACTTATTTATTTAATATTTTATATGGAAACTATTTTCTGTATGCTTATGGTATGTTTGTGTGTTGTTTGATTGCCGCAGAGTCAGAAGCTGAAGGAGCAGAGGAAGTATTTGAAGATCCGTCTGAGTATTTAGACCCAGCATTGCAAGGCAAGCCTCATTCCTTTCATCATGTCTCACCCAATATTTTCATATGAAGTATATTCACTGTTTCTTACTATGCATGCTTATTTGAGATACAAGTTACGTTTGAATGACATGAGTAGATATTACCTAATGAATCATGAAACCCCTTTTGTTATTGAACCTTCATATATATGCTTTTGTCACCCTAGGACTCATATACTAAACATCCACATTAAACTTGAAATGGTCAAATACATGAGAAGTTATAATGAAAACCGTTTTGTCAAGAAAACTGATAAAAGGGATCAGTAGTGAGGATTGGATTGTATGGAGAGGGTGCGGTGCGCACCAGGGAATGTGAATGCTCCTCACTATTGATTCATAAGGACGAGAACCTTATGCTGTGTCTCTATGCGAATTGTAAACGTACCAACCACTTGCCTGGTATGGGACACGCACAACTTAGTAGCTTTTTGGTATTAGCAGTTCCCTGCATGGTTTGTCGGTCTGGTTTCTCGCGTGGAAACTGGTGGGCCACAGTTCGGCCATGAGTGATGTGAGTTCAGAAAAATAATGAGAGGTAAAGGTGGAAAAAAGGAAGGCGCCCTACGCCTCAGATTAAGCCGTGTGCGGTTGTAATCTTGTATGGTCATATGTCTTGCGTGGACACAGACCAAGGCTATGTGTCTTGCGGGAACATAAGCCAGAGGCTAGGAAGTAAGGCAGTGGGGAGGACCCACAACGGTACTTGAGACTTAATTGTCTATTTACCGGGCGGGGATACTGTTAATACTTAACTGCAAAAGCGTTGTGTGATCTCGGCCTTGTCACATGTGTATAAGTCACATGGAGCTGATCCGACTTGAAAGTCGAGTGAACCAGTGGATTTAAAAAGAGATACACCTTTGCAAAGTGTAAAAGAAGTATCAGATACTCTGTACTCCCAAGTTCAGGAGTCTTTTCGTAGTGGATGTTATCCATGGGTTATAGCACAAGTAATATTTGGAATGTTTTCATAATATGGTTATCAAAGTAGTGACTTATGGGAGACCACTACATTTAATGTTTTATTGAAAACCTGTTTAATGTTTAAAGTATCATTTTCATGACAAAGTATTGTTTTACTGAACAAATGACTTGGAAATCTATATATCTCTATCCATATGAAACTAAAACCCCGGAATCATATGTTTCACCCTCCTGTAAGTACAATTGCATTAATTCCCGGAAAGAGTGTTGCTGAGCACCAAGTGCTCACCCTTGCATTTATATCCAACTGTAGAAGAGGGATTCGAGGATCCCGATTCTTTCGGGTATGAATACTCAGCAGAAGATGGAAGTGCCCCGGACGAGCCCACATTCTAGAAGGATCATGCGCCAAGTCAAGTCAGATGTGGGAGAAGCCCCTCCAACCCCGCTGCTGATTGAAGTCAAGCTGTTTGTCGTTGCTTTGTGCTTTATGTTGTGTGTTCGGTACTTGGATACCGATTCTTGTCTTGATAAACTAATTATTTTCTTAGCAACTTTACTTAGTGCCATTTTCGGTGCTTTGGCTATGTAATACTGGCCCATGTTGGCCTGATACTTGGTTATCTATAATGCTATGCTTGAGTGGTTTGGAGCTCATGTGACATCATGCTATGTGTAACCTACCTGGGCGGTTACCAAGGTGATCCTCAAATGGGGGTCTCACAGCGAATGGTATCAGAGCATGAAGCTTGACTGTAGGTCGTGACCCTTACTAAGAATGGGCGTCCCTAAAGTAGAGAATCGCTAGATTAATTGGTAAAAACCTAATTGTGAAAAAACTTTATTTGTTTAAGAAAAACGTATTGAGTGTTATTTGAAAATTTTCAAAACCTTTTTCCTACTTTTAAGTGTTCCGTGTCTCATCATCTCAGATGGCCCCTGGCAAGAAGCTGATTCATGGAGACGAGTTGGGATCATGGGCGTTGATGCTTTTGATGATGTTGCAATTTCTGGGAGCAAGAGACAATCAACGACCAGTCTACTACGTCCGTCGTGAAGAAGTGGATGGCAGACCTTTTGTTTTCCATGCCTCAGTTATTGTGTACGAGATTCCGGAGATCGGGAGAGGATCAACGAGGAAGGTAGCTCGTCGAGAAGAAGAAGAAGATGCCATCCAAGATGCTGCTCATCGCGCTATAGGTACCATCCGCCAGCTGTACGATGATTTCCTTGTAGGTTCTCCTTTCTGCTTCGTGCCCTATCAAGTCCCTGGATCGGATCGTCGAGCTGTTCATCCCTCCACCAATCAGAGAGATGCCATCCTAACCAAAACCAGAGATGTAGTTCAAGCTTTGGAGTCAAGCTACACTCGGTTGTTGCGTGAGCATGAAAATGCTCGGGATGACCGTCATTATCTCGAAGGAGCACTTGCGAAGGTTCGCTCAGAACTCCAAGAGAAAGAAAAGCATATTCAAGAGTTGGCTGAACCTAGTAGAGTGCGAGAAGTCGAAGACGAAGGATCGATGAACAAGAAGAACCGCTTGAAGATAAGACTCACAGCCCGCAAGAGTGTGGGAAGACCTAGGGATTACCTGGGTTATTTCACGCCTACTTCGCGAGGCATTGTGATCAACACCCCTGCACCAGCATATCCTGCTCTCGCGAAAGGGAAGGAAGTTCCTGAAGGCAAAGGAAAAGAGATTGCTACATGCGGCACCAACTGTTCATCTGAGGATGAAGAGGACAATGATATGGAATGGGATCCTATGGATGCCGACGAAGATCAAGAAGAGGAAGACCCCGAAGAAGTGGAGCCTTACAGTTCTTCCAGGACCGACAGGAGATCCTAGTTTTCTTTTTAGCTTGACCCTTCTGCTCTAACCCTTGTAATCGTTAGTCTTTAGCTCTTGGTGTGGTAGTTGCTTTGCTTGTATTGTTTGTTGGTAACTTTAAGGCTGTAGAGGTGAAAACCTTGTATCTTTTGAAAACCTTTGAAAATAGCAATTGCATGTTCCAACCCCATCTCTTGGGTTGATCTTTTCTTTCAGCTTGTGTTCAATCTGTGCTCTCTTGAATTAGTAGTCTTTTCTCAATTATCTTGTTAGAACAGAATGGTGAACACCAGAGGCAGGATCCAAGGCTCGGAAGAAGTCCCAAGGAACACATCAACGAGAAGGACTAGAGATACCTCAGATCAGCCAAATTCATCGACCTCAGTACCGCAAGGGGGAAATCTGACAGAAATATTAATATGGATGGAACAAAACCGACAGAGATCCGCAGAGGTACAGAGTCAAATTCTGGAACAGTTGATGCAAAACTCCGCAACACGACGCGAGGAAGGTTCGAACATTGGAGCAAGACTGACAGACTTTCAAAAGACGCGTCCTCCGACTTTCTCCTGCACTAAAGACCCCATAGTGGCAGACGATTGGTTAAGGGAAATTGAGAGGAAATTGGACACTGTCAGGTGTAACGATGAAGAGAAGCTGTTGTATGGACCCCATCAGCTCACAGGATCGGCTGCAGCATGGTGGGAAAATTACAAGACGGTACACCCTAATCAGAACTCCATTACCTGGAATGAGTTCAAGGAACAGTTCCGTAAGTACCACGTCCCCAAAGGAGCCATCCAAGCCAAACGCAGAGAATTCTTGAATTTAAGGCAAGGAGGAAGGACGGTGAAGCAATATTTGCATGAATTCATCAAATTGGCCAGGTATGCACCTGAAGATATCATGACGGAAGAGCGGAAGATCGACAGATTTTACGAAGGCCTACAAAACTCATATCAGTATCACCTGTCAACGCACGAGTTCACGGACTTCCAAGTCCTTGTGAATCGAGTGCTCAAAATGGAGGAGAAAAGAGGCATAGTAGAAGATGACCACAAGAGGAAAAGCATAGCATACCCATTTCAAGGCAATTCTAGTCGAGGGAGACCAGCACCATATGCCAGAGCCGCTTTCAGAGCACCCGCACCTCCAAGACCCCAGAGGACTTCATCACCAACAACTCCAACATGTCCAGGATGCAAAGGGAGTCACCTCTATGAAGATTGTACACTAAAGAATACAGAGTGTTTCCATTGTGGCAGAAGAGGACACCGCAGAGAGACTTTTCCACTTCAACATTTACCTCCCAGCGTTGCTAAAGCTCAGGCAGCCAAATCCCCTGCACCTGCACGAACTATTGCTAGAGGAGCACCACAAGCCAGAGGAGGAAGATTCCAAACCAGCAGAGGGAGAGGAACACCAACCGCCGGAGGAAGACTCAACTTTGTGACCGCTGCAGAAGCAGGAGAGGCAACTGACGTCGTGATCGGTAGACTCTTGATCTCCTCTCAGATTTCAGTTGTTTTATTTGATCCCGGTGCAACTCATTCATTCATGTCAAAAGATCACTTGTTGGGTAATAACTTTCCTGTGGTTGCTTTAGAGCATCGATATCCTATCATCATTCAGTCACCTGGTGCTAGGATGATTGTTAATTCCATCTGTAGAAATGTTGCCTTCTGTATCGGCAATCTAGAATTCCTGGCAGACATGCTAGTTCTAAACCTTCAAGGATTAGATGTCATTCTTGGAATGGATTGGCTGGCCAAGCATAAGGGATTGATGAATTGTGAGAAGAAAACAATCACCCTGACAAATGCCATTGGAAAGCAAGTTACATTCCATGCAGACAGAACTCCAATCCGCAACCACCTGCAGAGATTGAACTGCATTGAAGAAGTGAAATTGGAAGAGGTACCGATTGTCAATGAGTACCCAGAAGTCTTTCCAGAAGAACTTCCCGGATTACCACCAGATAGGGATATAGAGTTCACTATTGAACTGAAACCCGGATCCGCTCCGTATGCTAGAAAGTTGTTTCGGATGACAGGTCATGAGCAAGAGGAACTGAAGAGGCAGATAGCTGAATTGGAAGAAAAAGGATTCATCAGATCAAGCTCATCACCATGGGGAGCCCCAGTGCTCTTTGTTAAGAAGAAAGATGGTAGCATGCGACTTTGCATAGACTACCGTAAGCTGAACGACATGACTATTAAGAACAAATACCCCTTACCAAGGATAGATGACCTTTTTGACCAGCTCAGAGAAGCGAAAGTGTTCTCAAGAATAGACCTGAGATCGGGATACCACCAGTTAAGGATCCGAGAACAGGACATTCCTAAAACTGCTTTCGTGACCAGATACGGGTTGCATGAGTTTACAGTGATGCCTTTTGGATTAACTAATGCACCCGCGGTATTTATGAATCTAATGAACAAAATCCTTATGGAGTTCCTAGATAAGTGCATCATCGTGTTTGTAGATGATATCCTTGTCTATTCCAAGACAGAGGAGGAGCACGCACACCACCTGAGGATAGTGCTACAGAAACTGGCAGATCACCAGCTATACGCCAAGTTCAGCAAATGTGCTTTTTGGCTGAAGAAGATCTCTTTCTTAGGACACAGCATCTCAGGCGAAGGAATATTTATGGACCCGATGAAGATCCAAGCTGTTACTGAATGGAAACAACCAGAAACTGCAACAGAAGTTAGAAGTTTCTTGGGATTAGCGGGATATTATCGAAGATTCGTGGAAGGATTCTCGAAGATCACCAAACCACTGACCCAGCTACTGAAGAAAAATGCCCCTTTTAAGTGGACCGAGGAGTGCAAAAGAAGTTTTGAGGAATTGAAGAAAAGACTGACAACTGCACCAATCCTTATACTACCGGACGTCAAAAAGGATTTTCAAGTCTACTGTGACGCCTCCAAACAAGGATTAGGATGTGTACTGATGCAAGAAAGGAAAGTGATAGCTTATGCATCAAGACAGCTACGACCTCATGAGGAGAATTATCCAACACATGATTTGGAGTTAGCTGCTGTCGTACATGCACTAAAGATATGGAGACACTACTTACTAGGCAGCAAGTGCGAAATGTACACGGATCATAAGAGCCTGAAATATATCTTCACACAACAGGAGTTGAATATGAGGCAGAGAAGATGGCTAGAGCTGATCAAAGATTATAACCTGGAGATCCACTATCACCCGGGAAAAGCCAATGTAGTGGCTGATGCTTTGAGCAGAAAGTCTCGTTGCAACCAGATAACACAGCCAGAAGTACCAACACAACTGATTAAAGACTTCGAAAGGTTGCAATTGGAATTAGTGAACCAAGGAACCATCACTACCCTAAAGATGGAATGTGAGTTGAAGGATAAGATCCGACAAGCTCAAGCAATTGACCCAGACCTTCAAGAGATGAAGGAGGACATGAGGAGCAAAGATACAACCAACCTTCGAGAGGATGAACAGGGAATTCTATGGTACGATGACCGTATCTGCATTCCAAATGACAACGAGATCAAAGGCTTGATCATGCAAGAAGCTCATCAAACCCCATATTCCATACACCCAGGCAGCACCAAGATGTACAAAGATTTGAAGAACTACTTTTGGTGGAAAGGAATGAAGAGAGAAATTGCTAAGTTTGTCGCAGCTTGTGACACGTGCCAAAGAGTGAAAGCAGAACATCAAAAGCCTGCGGGACCGCTACAACCTCTACAAATCCCAGAGTGGAAGTGGGATGAAATCGGAATGGATTTTATTGTGGGACTACCAAGGACAAGAAGAGGATTCGATTCTATATGGGTCATAGTAGATAGATTAACAAAGGTAGCACATTTTCTCCCAGTAAAGACCCTATATACAGCTAAGGACTTAGCAGAGCTGTATCTCAGCAGAATAGTGGTACTGCACGGAGTGCCGAAGGCTATCGTTTCCGACAAAGGAGCCCAGTTCATTTCAAGATTTTGGCAAGAGTTGCAGAAAGCCTTGGGCACAAAATTAAAATTCAATACCGCTTGCCACCCTCAAACGGGAGGTCAGACTGAAAGGGTAAACCAAATTTTGGAAGATATGTTGAGGGCATGTGTTTTGGATTATGGAGACTCTTGGGAGCTATTTCTACCGTATGCAGAATTCACATATAACAACAGCTTCCAAACAAGCCTACAGATGGCACCATATGAAGCTCTATATGGAAGAAAATGCCGCACGCCTCTGTATTGGACAGAAATAGGTCAAAAGCAACATCTAGGACCCTAGTTAGTAGAAGAAGCCACAGCCCATGTCAGGATCATACAAGAAAAACTGAAACAGCTCAATCTAGACAGAAAAGCTATGCAGACAATCGTAGAAGAGAGCTATCATTTGAAGAGGGCGATTATGTGTATCTCAAAGTTATGCCATACAAAGGAGTTCAAAGATTCCAGATGAAGGGAAAATTAAAACCTAGATATGTTGGACCATATCGAATTCTGGAAAAGCAAGGTGAAATGGCATACAAGTTGGAATTGCCACCAGAATTGATCGGAATTCATGACATCTTTCATGTATCCCAGCTGAAGAAATGCTTGAGAAAACCAACGGAACAGATATCTCCTGTAGAGATTGAGATTCAACCAGATTTGTCTTGTCAAGAATACCCTGTTAGAATTCTGGAAACCAGAGAGAAAGTGCTGAAGTCAAGAACCCTCGATTCTGCAGAGTCCAGTGGAATAATCACTCAGAGGAAGAATCGACTTGGGAAAAAGAAGAAGATCTCCGCCGAGAATTTCCTTTCCTATTCTCTGACTTGTCCTAATCTCGAGGACGAGATTGTTTCTAAGGTGGGTAAATTTGTAACACCCCTGTTTTTGCCAAACCCTAAAATAGCCAAAATCCACATCTTGACCCCAAACCCTAATCTGCTTCAGCCATTCCCTTCTAAATGTTGTTCAGAATATTTTTCCCTTCTGAATCATCTCCAAAATCCCATCCTAAAACTGAGTTTCGACCCTTGCCGTCTCAGAACCCTAATTACCCTACTTTTACCCTAAACTGCTTTTCCCCAATTTTGCCGAAACCCTTCAGATCTTGCCCGATTTTACCAAACTTTGGCCGGATAAGTTCTAATAATTTTATGCAACCTATCTGCGAAATCAAATTTCAGATCGGACCATCAGATCTCCGAATTTGTAATCAGGCCCAAGTTCTATTCAAATTTTCCTCACAGAACAGTCCCTGGAGCAAGTTTGAAAATTGCAGAACGGCCCAAGTATTCTTTTCAAGTCCATTCGACCAGCACCTGGTCGTTGCCCACGACCAGCGCGTGTCGCTGGAGCCGCGCCGTGGTTTTCGCCGCGCTCGTTCGCCGCCGACCACCACCTCTTGTCGCCTGTATTGTGAACAACTGAGCCACCCCGCGCGCACGTGCCAGCACCGTTGCTTCGCCATGTCCAGCAGTTAAACGGCCGCGCTCCAGCAGCATTTCGCGCGCGCGCTCCCGTTGCCGTGGCATTTGCATGGCACTACGTGTCGTTGCCGGAGCTGTGCTGTTGCCTCCGCATCTGCGCCGTCCCGGACGAAGTCCCAAGGCGCCCTGACGTCGCTGGCAAAGCTGCAGCACCGCCTGAAGCGCAATCACGTCGCCGTCGCCGTTGCTGCGCCTGCGCCCGACAAGTTTCTCCCCGGCGCAAGCAACCGTTGTCGTGTTTTCCCTCGTTGGCTCCGTCCTTGTGCCTATTTAAACCCTCCCTGTGCTTTGAGAACCTCAAGCCTCCAGAAAATCGGCTAAGTCCCAAACTCCACTGTTTTCGCTTTCTTCTCCGGCGAGCCAGTGAGTGAGCTCATGGTGCCAGCCCATCTCGCTGCACCATTCTCCAATCCAAGTTCATCAGTGAGTTTCCCACACCTATGTCTCTGTGTAGTAGCAACCAATTGCACCCCGACGATCTCCATCGCCGGTGATCACCGGAAAAGCCCAACTGCCCTGTTTCCCCAATGCTAACCATTTCATCCCGAATTAGCTCTCGTCCCAGTAGTAGAAACTGATCCTTAGCCATTTCTTAGCAAGCCTGTGGAATCAAAATCCCCAATTGAGCTCAAATCGAAGAAATCCCAATCTGGAACCTCAGCCGTTCGCCGGACCTCGGCGCCAAGCTTCTCCGGTCATTCTCCGACCAAATTGACTCCACCAGTAGCTTCCACACTCCACCCTTTAACTCCCTAAGCAAGGAATCGAGTTCAAGAGCCTTGTAGCAAAAATCCCTAATCCCCAGTGTCGTCTTCTCCAGCGCCGGCAGCCGGAATTCTTTCCCGGCCGATCTAGCCCCTGAAACCTTGTCCCTTAGCTTTGCCTCAGCTCCCTGAGAAATTCTTTCCACTAGCTTGACACCTGGATCTGCCTAGATTGTGAGTTATGCCTTTGCCAAATCTTTGTCCAGAGCTGTGCCTGTGCCGTGTCGCCACCGCAGTTCATCACCTGATTTGGCCACCCTCCAGTCACTTACTGTCCTTGAGCCTGTTGAGTAATTTGTTTCTGTTAGTAATGCCTACCTCCCAGACAAAGTGGTGTATCAATTGGAGCCCTAAATCAAAAGTTGTGCCATGCCCTAGTTTCTGGCCATGTCCAGCACTATGTCAGTGCATGTCAGCCACTGGCATTGACCTTTTTCAGCCCCTTCTGGTTGAGCAATTGAAATGCCACCTTGTCCTTTAGATTCCTGGAGTTGAGATCTACAACTTTCTCTATTATCACTTCTCCAGAAAACCATCCTAAGATAAGTTTGAAGCTATGCCAAAGCCACGAACCAAATGTCGACCCTTCGACGTTCAATCCCTTTTAGCCATTTCTTCGACCAGAGCCCTTGTGACCTTGCCCTAACCTTTTCCCCTGCATGCATGACTTATTTATTTAATATTTTCTATGGAAACTATTTTCTGTATGCTTATGGTATGTTTGTGTGTTGTTTGATTGCCGCAGAGTCAGAAGCTGAAGGAGCAGAGGAAGTCTTTGAAGATCCATCTGAGTATTTAGACCCAGCATTGCAAGGCAAGCCTCATTCCTTTGATCATGTCTCACCCAATATTTTCATATGAAGTATATTCACTGTTTCTTACTATGCATGCTTATTTGAGATACAAGTTACGTTTGAATGACATGAGTAGATATTACCTAATGAATCATGAAACCCCTTTTGTTATTGAACCTTCATATATATGCTTTTGTCACCCTAGGACTCATATACTGAATATCCACATTAAACTTGAAATGGTCAAATACATGAGAAGTTATAATGAAAACCGTTTTGTCAAGAAAACTGATAAAAGGGATCAGTAGTGAGGATTGGATTGTATGGAGAGGGTGCGGCGCGCACCAGGGAATGTGAATGCTCCTCACTATTGATTCATAAGGACGAGAACCTTGTGCTGTGTCTCTATGCGAATTGTAAACGTACCAACCACTTGCCTGGTATGGGACACGCACAACTTAGTAGCTTTTTGGTATTAGCAGTTCTCTGCATGGTTTGTTGGTCTGGTTTCTCGCGTGGAAACTGGTGGGCCGCAGTTCGGCCATGAGTGATGTGAGTTCAGAAAAATAATGAGAGGTAAAGGTGGAAAGAAGGAAGGCGCCCTACGCCTCAGATTAAGCCGTGCGCAGTTGTAATCTTGTATGGTCATATGTCTTGCGTGGACACAGACCAAGGCTATGTGTCTTGCGGGAACTTAAGCCAGAGGCTAGGAAGTAAGGCAGTGGGGAGGACCCACAACGGTACTTGAGACTTGATTGTCTATTTACCGGGCGGGGATACTGTTAATACTTAACTGCAAAAGCGTTGTGTGATCTCGGCCTTGTCACATGTGTATAAGTCACATGGAGCTGATCCGACTTGAAAGCCGAGTGAACCAGTGGATTTAAAAAGAGGTACATCTTTGCAAAGTGTAAAAGAAGTATCAGATACTCTGTACTCCCAAGTTCAGGAGTCTTTTCGTAGTGGATGTTATCCATGGGTTATAGCACAAGTAATATTTGGAATGTTTTCATAATATGGTTATCAAAGTAGTGACTTATGGGAGACCACTACATTTAATGTTTTATTGAAAACCTGTTTAATGTTTAAAGTATCATTTTCATGACAAAGTACTGTTTTACTGAACAAATGACTTGGAAATCTATATATCTCTATCCATATGAAACTAAAACCCCGGAATCATATGTTTCACCCTCATGTAAGTACAATTGCATTAATTCCCGGAAAGAGTGTTGCTGAGCACCAAGTGCTCACCCTTGCATTTATATCCAACTGCAGAAGAGGGATTCGAGGATCCCGATTCTTTCGGGTATGAATACTCAGCAGAAGATGGAAGTGCCCCGGACGAGCCCACATTCTAGAAGGATCATGCGCCAAGTCAAGTCAGATGTGGGAGAAGCCCCTCCAACCCCACTGCTGATTGAAGTCAAGCTGTTTGTCGTTGCTTTGTGCTTTATGCTGTGTGCTCGGTACTTGGATACTGATTCTTGTCTTGATAAACTAATTATTTTCTTAGCAACTTTACTTAGTGCCATTTTCGGTGCTTTGGCTATGTAATACTGGCCCATGTTGGCCTGATACTTGGTTATCTATAATGCTATGCTTGAGTGGTTTGGAGCTCATGTGACATCATGCTGTGTGTAACCTACCTGGGCGGTTACCAAGGTGATCCTCAAATGGGGGTCTCACATGACCCTTACACTATACTCTACTAGACAAGGGGAAAATCCCCACTGCAGACCAGTACTGGAAAAGGGTCAAGGTGGAGGATTTAGCCCATCACAATGTTATCAAGGCTACCGATCTGGTGGTAGAACTTATACTGGGTAAAGCCAAAGCTATTATAAGGTAGCGCGAACAACATGTTATCCTTAGCTCAGTTGCATGCAGAACTGTGGCATGTAAATGATCTGACAATAATAAATTGAGAAACCTTGTAAGTAAAGTTATATTCCTCTGTAGAGTTTTAAAGAGGTAGTCGAGTACTCCGTGCCCCCAAGTTATTAGGGCATGTTATGGTCAATGAGTTCAAATCATGTTGTGTAGCACAAAGTAATGTTGTGAAATTTTAATAATTATGATGAGTTGAATATTATTCAACCATCAAGAAATTGAACAATTCCCTCATGAAACTATTTATTCAAAGACTTATTTTGAAAACTTACTAAATGATTTTATCAATCATATATGTACACCTTGGCACCTCTTAGTTACTATTATAACTTACATATCTACTCCACTGGTCAACTTTACATTATGTGAATATGTAATTGTTATATATTGACTTGCTGAGTACTTTGTACTCACTCTTGCTGATCGCTTCATTAGCAAAAAGAAATTTGTAGAAGCTTCAAAAGACCAAGATACATTGGGATCAAGTGTCAAGTCAAGTACGACCTATAAAGGACCCTGGACCACACTTGTATCTCTCAAAAGAAGCAAACCAACTTTTTATTTTGGTCTTGTCAGTCCCTCTAATGTAAGTATGGTACTATATCTATTAATAATAATGGTTGCAATTTCTTGTGCTGCTACTATTATTATACTGTTAACAAGAACTGAAATGCACAAATGTAAGAGCAACTATATCCTGAGCAATTGCGGTGTGAAGGCTCGCCGAACAGGCGAGACCCTCCCTCACATTCCTCCACCATGGATATATTGTCTGGGCGGTGAAATTTTTGCCCCGTGTTGTCTCTCCTTCAAAAATCAGATGGTCCTTCAAAAATCAGATGGCACCCCACGGGTCACTTCATGAACCATTTTTCCTTCCATGAGGCGAAGCTGTCTTTCACCACGATCAGTGGATATTTGTTAGTCATGCCCTAGTGCAACTTCAGGTACACTTGGCCCATGCAGTACCTACCACGCTCGGAATTTGGAGGACAAAAAAGTGGAAAAAAAGGGAGATGGAGGACTCTACGCCTAGATATCCTTCACAGATGAAAATGAAAGTGGGCAGATGGGAGAAAGTGTTGGGGCAAGATTGAAGAATTTCAAGTTCGCTCTTTCCAAGAATTTCTTCAAGAAAGGATGCTCGAGGAATGTTAGGCCGGCTCTCACCTGGGCCTCATATATAACAAGATGATTCGTTCCCACTACAGCCGAAGGTAATTCCCAGTGTGTGGGCATGGTGGCCTCAACACACCTTGGGAAGTAATCCTTCTTCTTGTATAGCTTCAATCTCCTTCTTGATAGTCATTGAGAACACCCAATTCTCCATTAGGGCTTGGGATGGATGTGCGCTGGGAGGAAGAAGATAATCGAAAGAGGAAATGGAAGACAAACAAGGTAATGATTGTGTGATTTCAATGTACCAAGGTTACCCTTTTTAAGGAAAGCATTCGAGGTGCTGCCTCTTGGCGTTGTTTCGATTCCCTAACTATTCTGCTGCCAAAAGACTCGCCGCATTGATTGATGCCCATTAATGAAATTGCGTCTCTTGGTTTATGTAACCGATGTTTTTTCAAGAGGACATTTTGTTTTTTGTTCCTCTTTTGCTGAAATAAACTAAACCGCTCTGTTCGAGTGCCTTACACAAGAATAAAGAGTGTAAGTTACAGTGTAGACTGAAAACCACTCAGTGGACAAGACCAATTTCTGTTCATGCTCGGGGGCTACCTATCATAGCATGATCTACCAAAAGCTTCCTTAGTCAAGAAAAATCTGACTATTGAAATATCGTGTACAACTACACAATACATCGGTGCTAAACATGATAAATCATAAGAACTCAATAAATCCAATATTTTTATAATGTCGAGACTTATTTAGATGATATATCATTAAATCAACATTATATCGATGTTATTTACAATCTTGATTAACACCCACCTTATAAGAACACTCTAAAAATAGTGAGTACATGAAGAGCAACACAAAAATTGTGAATGCACCTATAATTCAGCATACAGAAATGGTTCCCATTCGGGAATTTCCGGAACTGACCTGCAACTGGATTGATAACCTTACTTCCGTCTGACACGTCAAGCTTTCAAAACGCTCTTCCGGGTTGTCAGGTTTCCACGGTAACGTTGTGTTTGAGACTACTAAAGTAGTAAAAAACACTATAACAAAAATATTTTAAAATATTATTTTATTTTATCTATTTGATAAAATTAATATTGTTATTAATTTCACTGAATTTTGGTAGTAAACTAGCAACCTGATATGCTATTAGTTCTACCATAATTAAAAAATATGTATACCAGGCTTTCATGAGACCACTATCTTTTTTATTACTTTACGAAAAATTTAAATAAAATCTCTCAAATTAAAAAAAATAGTTTAAAATATGCTTTTTAAGACACTGATAAACACAGCCTAAGTGATCCAAAACCACTGCCGATCATCCCCTAGCGGGAACAAGGGTGAACCCATCGGTAATGCCTACCAACCTTTAATTATAACAGATAGAAGGATAGTGCGCCACTGAATCATACCTTTCGTAGGTGATGCATAATGGAAGCATTATAATTTCAACCCTTCGGTCTTCAAACAAACAATTTTTTTTTCTATGTTCTACGTTCTGTTGAAGGCTAAAGGGTTGTTTGATTTGATGCCAAACCGCGGCAAGCAACAAAAAGCCTCTAAATCTTTGATACAAACAACTGGCTAATAAGCAAGGACGATATCAAAACATAGCCAAGCAAAATATGGTCCACACCGAACATGTTCCCATCTTGCATACTAGTTGAACAAAATTTTATTTGAGGCAGCCATAAATAAATATACTTACAAAACATATTATTAGAGTTCAAAATTCAATAAATTCAATACTTGTACTAGTATTCGCACAGGACTCCTAAAATCTACAGCGTCAAACCGCTGAATACGTCACAGAACTACGGTGAAACAAGGACACTGCTTCACAGGACTAAGAGTAAAACAAGAACTCTGCTTTACCAGCATTTTTGCCAATTGTAACCCACTG
This sequence comes from Pharus latifolius, assembly GCA_019359835.1. Lineage (NCBI taxonomy): Eukaryota > Viridiplantae > Streptophyta > Magnoliopsida > Poales > Poaceae > Pharus > Pharus latifolius. The sequence continues at coordinate 70,729,547 of CM033322.1, forward strand.
CCAGTATCGCTCTGAAAGAGAATGAACACATCCAGTATTCACTAGTCCACAACCAGGGGGGTCCCAAAAGCAATTTGATGCTTCAAACAATACGGTATACCGCCATAACAAGTTATACAGGAAAAAGGAACTCGAGATCAGTTACGGCTGACCAATATCCTTCTCTATATATGTACTTTCAACAACAAAAGAAAAATGGTAGCATGCACATATATGCTGGATGTGTTGGCATTACTAGATTAACCAAGGACTTTCCTTACTTCTTCAACAAACTGTGCTCTCTTAGAGGGGTCCATCTGTACAAATCCATCAGCGAACATGTCAGCATGGTTGTAGGAACATAAAGAGGATATGTTTGGAAAACAATAATTTGATGAGTAAGGATACTCTCTATATAAGTTGCAAGTTTAAATAGTCTTGAGCAATACAAAACTTGAGAAATGAATGAAGAACAAGGCAGCAGATAGCAGGCGTAGCATGTCTTCACCATGACTTGGTCGTTGGAATAGAAATCAAAAGATGCAAATAACAATTAAAGCATGCTTACCTTGTCTAGTAGCATAGAAAGGCCTTGCGGTAAAGCTTGCAAATCTGAACTGAACTCAGCAAGATCTGATAGCAACTGGGATACCCTTTGAGCCCTTAAATCTTTGACATACTCCTTATAGTTTTCAGGGTTGCCCTTCCATGCGAAGAAAGCATCATCATCATCCCATTCAGTGCTTCCTGCTTCAGCAGACTGAGAAGCCAAATACCATTTTTTGATCAACTCAATTGCTGACTGTTGTGACAACTGCTCCCCAGCTGCACCTCTAACTTCTTTTGCAAGAACATCCTCAGAGACCCTCCTCCGTAATCTCTTATAGAAGAAAGACCGGGATTCCTCCCAGTCTACAACTTTCTTAATCACACCTTTAGCAGCCATTCTAAGAGAAGTGTCGTGCAATTCAGCAAACCTGATCGCAATCTGAGTGTATACAGGCAACAACTGTTTCGTGCGAGAGTCTATACTCTTCTGAAGAGATTCTATATCAGATAGACTTCCATTTCCATGCTTTGCTCCTTGGAGTTTTGCTTTCAAATCAATCAACTCTGGGTCAAGCCTACTCATGCAGTCTAGCAGTTCCTCTGACCTGAATTTGATCTCAATTAACCCCTGAGGTTCGAGAACATTGCCTTTTGCAGTCCTCTCAGCATACATCTCAATGCGGTCTGGATTTATCTTGCTATCCACCACAACCCATGCACCTCCACGTAGCTCTCCAGCCATAGGAATATAGACAAAAGCAGGCTGATTGTATGTCCTAAGGTTCTCAACAATTGTTGAACCAGCCTGCAGGATTCCTTCAAAAAGATCTCTCTGCCCACCAGAAAAGCCTCTCCAGTTAGCAAGGATGAATAGAGGTAATCCTTCACGGTTGAAGTCCAACAATGCTTGAGCTGTCTTTGTAGCAGAATCTGGAAACCACACCTGTCCAGCCCGTGGAATAGATCGCTCATGGGAATCAAGCTGGCCTGGATCAGCTGGGATGAGTTGCATCATTGTCTGTGTCTCCACGGGCTATGTAATACTGGCCCATGTTGGCCTGATACTTGGTTATCTATAATGCTATGCTTGAGTGGTTTGGAGCTCATGTGACATCATGCTGTGTGTAACCTACCTGGGCGGTTACCAAGGTGATCCTCAAATGGGGGTCTCACATGACCCTTACACTATACTCTACTAGACAAGGGGAAAATCCCCACTGCAGACCAGTACTGGAAAAGGGTCAAGGTGGAGGATTTAGCCCATCACAATGTTATCAAGGCTACCGATCTGGTGGTAGAACTTATACTGGGTAAAGCCAAAGCTATTATAAGGTAGCGCGAACAACATGTTATCCTTAGCTCAGTTGCATGCAGAACTGTGGCATGTAAATGATCTGACAATAATAAATTGAGAAACCTTGTAAGTAAAGTTATATTCCTCTGTAGAGTTTTAAAGAGGTAGTCGAGTACTCCGTGCCCCCAAGTTATTAGGGCATGTTATGGTCAATGAGTTCAAATCATGTTGTGTAGCACAAAGTAATGTTGTGAAATTTTAATAATTATGATGAGTTGAATATTATTCAACCATCAAGAAATTGAACAATTCCCTCATGAAACTATTTATTCAAAGACTTATTTTGAAAACTTACTAAATGATTTTATCAATCATATATGTACACCTTGGCACCTCTTAGTTACTATTATAACTTACATATCTACTCCACTGGTCAACTTTACATTATGTGAATATGTAATTGTTATATATTGACTTGCTGAGTACTTTGTACTCACTCTTGCTGATCGCTTCATTAGCAAAAAGAAATTTGTAGAAGCTTCAAAAGACCAAGATACATTGGGATCAAGTGTCAAGTCAAGTACGACCTATAAAGGACCCTGGACCACACTTGTATCTCTCAAAAGAAGCAAACCAACTTTTTATTTTGGTCTTGTCAGTCCCTCTAATGTAAGTATGGTACTATATCTATTAATAATAATGGTTGCAATTTCTTGTGCTGCTACTATTATTATACTGTTAACAAGAACTGAAATGCACAAATGTAAGAGCAACTATATCCTGAGCAATTGCGGTGTGAAGGCTCGCCGAACAGGCGAGACCCTCCCTCACATTCCTCCACCATGGATATATTGTCTGGGCGGTGAAATTTTTGCCCCGTGTTGTCTCTCCTTCAAAAATCAGATGGTCCTTCAAAAATCAGATGGCACCCCACGGGTCACTTCATGAACCATTTTTCCTTCCATGAGGCGAAGCTGTCTTTCACCACGATCAGTGGATATTTGTTAGTCATGCCCTAGTGCAACTTCAGGTACACTTGGCCCATGCAGTACCTACCACGCTCGGAATTTGGAGGACAAAAAAGTGGAAAAAAAGGGAGATGGAGGACTCTACGCCTAGATATCCTTCACAGATGAAAATGAAAGTGGGCAGATGGGAGAAAGTGTTGGGGCAAGATTGAAGAATTTCAAGTTCGCTCTTTCCAAGAATTTCTTCAAGAAAGGATGCTCGAGGAATGTTAGGCCGGCTCTCACCTGGGCCTCATATATAACAAGATGATTCGTTCCCACTACAGCCGAAGGTAATTCCCAGTGTGTGGGCATGGTGGCCTCAACACACCTTGGGAAGTAATCCTTCTTCTTGTATAGCTTCAATCTCCTTCTTGATAGTCATTGAGAACACCCAATTCTCCATTAGGGCTTGGGATGGATGTGCGCTGGGAGGAAGAAGATAATCGAAAGAGGAAATGGAAGACAAACAAGGTAATGATTGTGTGATTTCAATGTACCAAGGTTACCCTTTTTAAGGAAAGCATTCGAGGTGCTGCCTCTTGGCGTTGTTTCGATTCCCTAACTATTCTGCTGCCAAAAGACTCGCCGCATTGATTGATGCCCATTAATGAAATTGCGTCTCTTGGTTTATGTAACCGATGTTTTTTCAAGAGGACATTTTGTTTTTTGTTCCTCTTTTGCTGAAATAAACTAAACCGCTCTGTTCGAGTGCCTTACACAAGAATAAAGAGTGTAAGTTACAGTGTAGACTGAAAACCACTCAGTGGACAAGACCAATTTCTGTTCATGCTCGGGGGCTACCTATCATAGCATGATCTACCAAAAGCTTCCTTAGTCAAGAAAAATCTGACTATTGAAATATCGTGTACAACTACACAATACATCGGTGCTAAACATGATAAATCATAAGAACTCAATAAATCCAATATTTTTATAATGTCGAGACTTATTTAGATGATATATCATTAAATCAACATTATATCGATGTTATTTACAATCTTGATTAACACCCACCTTATAAGAACACTCTAAAAATAGTGAGTACATGAAGAGCAACACAAAAATTGTGAATGCACCTATAATTCAGCATACAGAAATGGTTCCCATTCGGGAATTTCCGGAACTGACCTGCAACTGGATTGATAACCTTACTTCCGTCTGACACGTCAAGCTTTCAAAACGCTCTTCCGGGTTGTCAGGTTTCCACGGTAACGTTGTGTTTGAGACTACTAAAGTAGTAAAAAACACTATAACAAAAATATTTTAAAATATTATTTTATTTTATCTATTTGATAAAATTAATATTGTTATTAATTTCACTGAATTTTGGTAGTAAACTAGCAACCTGATATGCTATTAGTTCTACCATAATTAAAAAATATGTATACCAGGCTTTCATGAGACCACTATCTTTTTTATTACTTTACGAAAAATTTAAATAAAATCTCTCAAATTAAAAAAAATAGTTTAAAATATGCTTTTTAAGACACTGATAAACACAGCCTAAGTGATCCAAAACCACTGCCGATCATCCCCTAGCGGGAACAAGGGTGAACCCATCGGTAATGCCTACCAACCTTTAATTATAACAGATAGAAGGATAGTGCGCCACTGAATCATACCTTTCGTAGGTGATGCATAATGGAAGCATTATAATTTCAACCCTTCGGTCTTCAAACAAACAATTTTTTTTTCTATGTTCTACGTTCTGTTGAAGGCTAAAGGGTTGTTTGATTTGATGCCAAACCGCGGCAAGCAACAAAAAGCCTCTAAATCTTTGATACAAACAACTGGCTAATAAGCAAGGACGATATCAAAACATAGCCAAGCAAAATATGGTCCACACCGAACATGTTCCCATCTTGCATACTAGTTGAACAAAATTTTATTTGAGGCAGCCATAAATAAATATACTTACAAAACATATTATTAGAGTTCAAAATTCAATAAATTCAATACTTGTACTAGTATTCGCACAGGACTCCTAAAATCTACAGCGTCAAACCGCTGAATACGTCACAGAACTACGGTGAAACAAGGACACTGCTTCACAGGACTAAGAGTAAAACAAGAACTCTGCTTTACCAGCATTTTTGCCAATTGTAACCCACTGCCAGTATCGCTCTGAAAGAGAATGAACACATCCAGTATTCACTAGTCCACAACCAGGGGGGTCCCAAAAGCAATTTGATGCTTCAAACAATACGGTATACCGCCATAACAAGTTATACAGGAAAAAGGAACTCGAGATCAGTTACGGCTGACCAATATCCTTCTCTATATATGTACTTTCAACAACAAAAGAAAAATGGTAGCATGCACATATATGCTGGATGTGTTGGCATTACTAGATTAACCAAGGACTTTCCTTACTTCTTCAACAAACTGTGCTCTCTTAGAGGGGTCCATCTGTACAAATCCATCAGCGAACATGTCAGCATGGTTGTAGGAACATAAAGAGGATATGTTTGGAAAACAATAATTTGATGAGTAAGGATACTCTCTATATAAGTTGCAAGTTTAAATAGTCTTGAGCAATACAAAACTTGAGAAATGAATGAAGAACAAGGCAGCAGATAGCAGGCGTAGCATGTCTTCACCATGACTTGGTCGTTGGAATAGAAATCAAAAGATGCAAATAACAATTAAAGCATGCTTACCTTGTCTAGTAGCATAGAAAGGCCTTGCGGTAAAGCTTGCAAATCTGAACTGAACTCAGCAAGATCTGATAGCAACTGGGATACCCTTTGAGCCCTTAAATCTTTGACATACTCCTTATAGTTTTCAGGGTTGCCCTTCCATGCGAAGAAAGCATCATCATCATCCCATTCAGTGCTTCCTGCTTCAGCAGACTGAGAAGCCAAATACCATTTTTTGATCAACTCAATTGCTGACTGTTGTGACAACTGCTCCCCAGCTGCACCTCTAACTTCTTTTGCAAGAACATCCTCAGAGACCCTCCTCCGTAATCTCTTATAGAAGAAAGACCGGGATTCCTCCCAGTCTACAACTTTCTTAATCACACCTTTAGCAGCCATTCTAAGAGAAGTGTCGTGCAATTCAGCAAACCTGATCGCAATCTGAGTGTATACAGGCAACAACTGTTTCGTGCGAGAGTCTATACTCTTCTGAAGAGATTCTATATCAGATAGACTTCCATTTCCATGCTTTGCTCCTTGGAGTTTTGCTTTCAAATCAATCAACTCTGGGTCAAGCCTACTCATGCAGTCTAGCAGTTCCTCTGACCTGAATTTGATCTCAATTAACCCCTGAGGTTCGAGAACATTGCCTTTTGCAGTCCTCTCAGCATACATCTCAATGCGGTCTGGATTTATCTTGCTATCCACCACAACCCATGCACCTCCACGTAGCTCTCCAGCCATAGGAATATAGACAAAAGCAGGCTGATTGTATGTCCTAAGGTTCTCAACAATTGTTGAACCAGCCTGCAGGATTCCTTCAAAAAGATCTCTCTGCCCACCAGAAAAGCCTCTCCAGTTAGCAAGGATGAATAGAGGTAATCCTTCACGGTTGAAGTCCAACAATGCTTGAGCTGTCTTTGTAGCAGAATCTGGAAACCACACCTGTCCAGCCCGTGGAATAGATCGCTCATGGGAATCAAGCTGGCCTGGATCAGCTGGGATGAGTTGCATCATTGTCTGTGTCTCCACGGGCTATGTAATACTGGCCCATGTTGGCCTGATACTTGGTTATCTATAATGCTATGCTTGAGTGGTTTGGAGCTCATGTGACATCATGCTGTGTGTAACCTACCTGGGCGGTTACCAAGGTGATCCTCAAATGGGGGTCTCACATGACCCTTACACTATACTCTACTAGACAAGGGGAAAATCCCCACTGCAGACCAGTACTGGAAAAGGGTCAAGGTGGAGGATTTAGCCCATCACAATGTTATCAAGGCTACCGATCTGGTGGTAGAACTTATACTGGGTAAAGCCAAAGCTATTATAAGGTAGCGCGAACAACATGTTATCCTTAGCTCAGTTGCATGCAGAACTGTGGCATGTAAATGATCTGACAATAATAAATTGAGAAACCTTGTAAGTAAAGTTATATTCCTCTGTAGAGTTTTAAAGAGGTAGTCGAGTACTCCGTGCCCCCAAGTTATTAGGGCATGTTATGGTCAATGAGTTCAAATCATGTTGTGTAGCACAAAGTAATGTTGTGAAATTTTAATAATTATGATGAGTTGAATATTATTCAACCATCAAGAAATTGAACAATTCCCTCATGAAACTATTTATTCAAAGACTTATTTTGAAAACTTACTAAATGATTTTATCAATCATATATGTACACCTTGGCACCTCTTAGTTACTATTATAACTTACATATCTACTCCACTGGTCAACTTTACATTATGTGAATATGTAATTGTTATATATTGACTTGCTGAGTACTTTGTACTCACTCTTGCTGATCGCTTCATTAGCAAAAAGAAATTTGTAGAAGCTTCAAAAGACCAAGATACATTGGGATCAAGTGTCAAGTCAAGTACGACCTATAAAGGACCCTGGACCACACTTGTATCTCTCAAAAGAAGCAAACCAACTTTTTATTTTGGTCTTGTCAGTCCCTCTAATGTAAGTATGGTACTATATCTATTAATAATAATGGTTGCAATTTCTTGTGCTGCTACTATTATTATACTGTTAACAAGAACTGAAATGCACAAATGTAAGAGCAACTATATCCTGAGCAATTGCGGTGTGAAGGCTCGCCGAACAGGCGAGACCCTCCCTCACATTCCTCCACCATGGATATATTGTCTGGGCGGTGAAATTTTTGCCCCGTGTTGTCTCTCCTTCAAAAATCAGATGGTCCTTCAAAAATCAGATGGCACCCCACGGGTCACTTCATGAACCATTTTTCCTTCCATGAGGCGAAGCTGTCTTTCACCACGATCAGTGGATATTTGTTAGTCATGCCCTAGTGCAACTTCAGGTACACTTGGCCCATGCAGTACCTACCACGCTCGGAATTTGGAGGACAAAAAAGTGGAAAAAAAGGGAGATGGAGGACTCTACGCCTAGATATCCTTCACAGATGAAAATGAAAGTGGGCAGATGGGAGAAAGTGTTGGGGCAAGATTGAAGAATTTCAAGTTCGCTCTTTCCAAGAATTTCTTCAAGAAAGGATGCTCGAGGAATGTTAGGCCGGCTCTCACCTGGGCCTCATATATAACAAGATGATTCGTTCCCACTACAGCCGAAGGTAATTCCCAGTGTGTGGGCATGGTGGCCTCAACACACCTTGGGAAGTAATCCTTCTTCTTGTATAGCTTCAATCTCCTTCTTGATAGTCATTGAGAACACCCAATTCTCCATTAGGGCTTGGGATGGATGTGCGCTGGGAGGAAGAAGATAATCGAAAGAGGAAATGGAAGACAAACAAGGTAATGATTGTGTGATTTCAATGTACCAAGGTTACCCTTTTTAAGGAAAGCATTCGAGGTGCTGCCTCTTGGCGTTGTTTCGATTCCCTAACTATTCTGCTGCCAAAAGACTCGCCGCATTGATTGATGCCCATTAATGAAATTGCGTCTCTTGGTTTATGTAACCGATGTTTTTTCAAGAGGACATTTTATTTTTTGTTCCTCTTTTGCTGAAATAAACTAAACCGCTCTGTTCGAGTGCCTTACACAAGAATAAAGAGTGTAAGTTACAGTGTAGACTGAAAACCACTCAGTGGACAAGACCAATTTCTGTTCATGCTCGGGGGCTACCTATCATAGCATGATCTACCAAAAGCTTCCTTAGTCAAGAAAAATCTGACTATTGAAATATCGTGTACAACTACACAATACATCGGTGCTAAACATGATAAATCATAAGAACTCAATAAATCCAATATTTTTATAATGTCGAGACTTATTTAGATGATATATCATTAAATCAACATTATATCGATGTTATTTACAATCTTGATTAACACCCACCTTATAAGAACACTCTAAAAATAGTGAGTACATGAAGAGCAACACAAAAATTGTGAATGCACCTATAATTCAGCATACAGAAATGGTTCCCATTCGGGAATTTCCGGAACTGACCTGCAACTGGATTGATAACCTTACTTCCGTCTGACACGTCAAGCTTTCAAAACGCTCTTCCGGGTTGTCAGGTTTCCACGGTAACGTTGTGTTTGAGACTACTAAAGTAGTAAAAAACACTATAACAAAAATATTTTAAAATATTATTTTATTTTATCTATTTGATAAAATTAATATTGTTATTAATTTCACTGAATTTTGGTAGTAAACTAGCAACCTGATATGCTATTAGTTCTACCATAATTAAAAAATATGTATACCAGGCTTTCATGAGACCACTATCTTTTTTATTACTTTACGAAAAATTTAAATAAAATCTCTCAAATTAAAAAAAATAGTTTAAAATATGCTTTTTAAGACACTGATAAACACAGCCTAAGTGATCCAAAACCACTGCCGATCATCCCCTAGCGGGAACAAGGGTGAACCCATCGGTAATGCCTACCAACCTTTAATTATAACAGATAGAAGGATAGTGCGCCACTGAATCATACCTTTCGTAGGTGATGCATAATGGAAGCATTATAATTTCAACCCTTCGGTCTTCAAACAAACAATTTTTTTTTCTATGTTCTACGTTCTGTTGAAGGCTAAAGGGTTGTTTGATTTGATGCCAAACCGCGGCAAGCAACAAAAAGCCTCTAAATCTTTGATACAAACAACTGGCTAATAAGCAAGGACGATATCAAAACATAGCCAAGCAAAATATGGTCCACACCGAACATGTTCCCATCTTGCATACTAGTTGAACAAAATTTTATTTGAGGCAGCCATAAATAAATATACTTACAAAACATATTATTAGAGTTCAAAATTCAATAAATTCAATACTTGTACTAGTATTCGCACAGGACTCCTAAAATCTACAGCGTCAAACCGCTGAATACGTCACAGAACTACGGTGAAACAAGGACACTGCTTCACAGGACTAAGAGTAAAACAAGAACTCTGCTTTACCAGCATTTTTGCCAATTGTAACCCACTGCCAGTATCGCTCTGAAAGAGAATGAACACATCCAGTATTCACTAGTCCACAACCAGGGGGGTCCCAAAAGCAATTTGATGCTTCAAACAATACGGTATACCGCCATAACAAGTTATACAGGAAAAAGGAACTCGAGATCAGTTACGGCTGACCAATATCCTTCTCTATATATGTACTTTCAACAACAAAAGAAAAATGGTAGCATGCACATATATGCTGGATGTGTTGGCATTACTAGATTAACCAAGGACTTTCCTTACTTCTTCAACAAACTGTGCTCTCTTAGAGGGGTCCATCTGTACAAATCCATCAGCGAACATGTCAGCATGGTTGTAGGAACATAAAGAGGATATGTTTGGAAAACAATAATTTGATGAGTAAGGATACTCTCTATATAAGTTGCAAGTTTAAATAGTCTTGAGCAATACAAAACTTGAGAAATGAATGAAGAACAAGGCAGCAGATAGCAGGCGTAGCATGTCTTCACCATGACTTGGTCGTTGGAATAGAAATCAAAAGATGCAAATAACAATTAAAGCATGCTTACCTTGTCTAGTAGCATAGAAAGGCCTTGCGGTAAAGCTTGCAAATCTGAACTGAACTCAGCAAGATCTGATAGCAACTGGGATACCCTTTGAGCCCTTAAATCTTTGACATACTCCTTATAGTTTTCAGGGTTGCCCTTCCATGCGAAGAAAGCATCATCATCATCCCATTCAGTGCTTCCTGCTTCAGCAGACTGAGAAGCCAAATACCATTTTTTGATCAACTCAATTGCTGACTGTTGTGACAACTGCTCCCCAGCTGCACCTCTAACTTCTTTTGCAAGAACATCCTCAGAGACCCTCCTCCGTAATCTCTTATAGAAGAAAGACCGGGATTCCTCCCAGTCTACAACTTTCTTAATCACACCTTTAGCAGCCATTCTAAGAGAAGTGTCGTGCAATTCAGCAAACCTGATCGCAATCTGAGTGTATACAGGCAACAACTGTTTCGTGCGAGAGTCTATACTCTTCTGAAGAGATTCTATATCAGATAGACTTCCATTTCCATGCTTTGCTCCTTGGAGTTTTGCTTTCAAATCAATCAACTCTGGGTCAAGCCTACTCATGCAGTCTAGCAGTTCCTCTGACCTGAATTTGATCTCAATTAACCCCTGAGGTTCGAGAACATTGCCTTTTGCAGTCCTCTCAGCATACATCTCAATGCGGTCTGGATTTATCTTGCTATCCACCACAACCCATGCACCTCCACGTAGCTCTCCAGCCATAGGAATATAGACAAAAGCAGGCTGATTGTATGTCCTAAGGTTCTCAACAATTGTTGAACCAGCCTGCAGGATTCCTTCAAAAAGATCTCTCTGCCCACCAGAAAAGCCTCTCCAGTTAGCAAGGATGAATAGAGGTAATCCTTCACGGTTGAAGTCCAACAATGCTTGAGCTGTCTTTGTAGCAGAATCTGGAAACCACACCTGTCCAGCCCGTGGAATAGATCGCTCATGGGAATCAAGCTGGCCTGGATCAGCTGGGATGAGTTGCATCATTGTCTGTGTCTCCACAGCTATGACACCCACAGGAATTCCTCCAAGCTTTGCTCTTCCTGTAACCACTGTTTTTGCCCATCCTTCAAATGTCTCCACAAAACTGTCTTTGTCGAACATACCACCCAACCATTTCCCTTGACTGTCATCAACACCACGGATGGCCGCACGAGGATCGCATACGTTCTCAGGGATGTATGCAACAGGTCTCTCTGGTGGGTCCAAAGATTTCATGATGGGAAGAGGTCCACCAACATAGGCAGGAACATAGCTGAGCCACCTCAATATACTAGAAACACCTTCAAGATCATCGGAGACAGTCAGATGGACAACACCATTGGTAGCCATGATTTTGGGACCACCCAGCTGCATGTGGGAGCTGTACACTTCCCGCCCTAGAAGCTTGTTCAAGGCAGAATACCCTGTTAAAATAATAGGCTGGTCAAGACGTTGTATGCACCGTATGCCAAGACGAGCAAGATATGCTCCTATTCCAACAGTCCGTCCTGACACAAACGTCAGCGTAAATGTCTCTTTGTATGCCCTAGAATATGCACTAGCAATAGCAGCACTTCCATGTATATTCTCCACCCCAAGACCATCCTCCTTGCCTACAACAGAATCAATGACCCATCTGATTTCACCGCTTTCTAGCTGCAGCTTGTGTGCTATAACAGAAGAGCTAATACGAGTATAGTCTTCTTCAGTCAGATAAATGTACTGAAACCCACGCTCAGGGCTACCAACATCAGACCACCCAATACGGAAGCAAGATTTCACTTCATCTGCTATGCCGATCCTAGCACCAGAGTTTGCTGCCAAGTAGATGAGAGGAAGCTTCTTCTCACAAGCTAGGTTGGTAACAGCTTCAAAGAATGCATCTTCCCTTGGACCAAAGGATCCAGCTCTAAAGGTGATATCATTTGCGACAACAATGATCTCCCTGCCACTGGGAAACTCTGGAGTGGACATCTCCAAGCTCCAAGCTACCATACCAATGTCATTGAGCCCAGCAGGACGCTCCACAGGAACTAAAGGAGTGCCCCATGACCCATGTTTGTCAGCAAACACGAGTTCTGTTGCTTTAACATAACATTGGCTATTCTCACCAGCTTTAGAAACACCAGAGGTACTAGAGTTCCATGACTTCCGCAATGCCGTTTCAAATGCCTACAGGTTTGAGTTCTTGTCAGCTTAGGTTGAACCAAGGTAATACACCAAGAGATCTGTTAACACAGTGCCAACAGAGAACAAATTTCACAACTCACCAGTGGAAAATCGTAGCAGTAGGTAGTGTTGTTGTTCCTAGCAGAGCACCGTTTTAGGTCAATAACATGCAGAGACTGATATGGATCATTCAGTGCCACCCCATGCAGTGCCCCAGAAGAGGAAGTAGCAGAACGGTATACTAACTTATGTGATTCTGTATCCTCCACTTCCCGGTAGATCTAGAGCCATTGAAAGCAATACATATTTCAATACATAATTAGCTAGAGACAACATTCAAGTGGTAATACATGAAGCTTCACTTGTTCCACAAATAAGCATCTTATAATGCCTTTGAATTTCATGCATACTATACAGTAAACAGCACATTAGGAAAAACTTACATCAACAGTGCAGGTATGACCAGTAACATTGGTAGTTACAACTCTCCAAGTACCACTGGCTGGTCCATCACAGTCCAACTGAAGTTTCACCTCCCATTGGCAGACAGAAAGATGATGCATCCTTGCCCCAACCAGTTCGTGTATCTTCAGAGCCATTTCTTTTAAGAGTGAGCATGCGGTAGCTTCATCTTGACCCACATCAACAACAGCACTCCTGAATATATGAAACCACAATGAGAAGGGCAATCTCAGAAGTAGGGCAGATATGTTATGTGCTGACTTACCTTGAAACTGGAATGAGATCAAGAAGCTTTTGTTCCTTCAATATGCACATATACATGTGAGAATGACCTGTCCTAATTGCATGGAGCTCCAATTCTTCTATAGCAGTCATTAATGATCTCAATATACTGCTTGATGTGAATGATAGAGATTCCTTGGTATTGCCTACTTCAATGTTGCCAACTTGGCCTGATGAAAACTCATTGCTTGCACTAGGTTGCCTGATAAGGGTTCGAAAAAACACCCTATGCAACATTTTGGGGTTTTCAGTGTTTCTAAGCGTGTAGATATGCCATTGACGATCACGTGATGGGGTATACTTCATTTCATTGTATCCTTTCACTTTCAACTTATCCTGTACTTAGCCACAAAAGCTAAATGAATACAAATAGCAAATAAAATATTCAAGTAAACATAAAAATGAAGTGATAAAAAAAACATAAAGTCGTTTTGATTGAGAAATACACGAACCAACTCAAGCAGTGCAGACAAAGGAGGTTCGACATGCCGGAGAATTGGCTCTTCCTCATAACAGAGTCTTTCATCTGACCAGAGGAAGGTATGGCGCATTGGTATACGTGATTCATCTCTCTGAACAATGCAGCTTATAACCCTAAGGCCAGCTGCATTGAGATCTGACGTGAGACTATTCTCCTTCAAGATCATGGAGAGTTTGTCTATCCTTTGTTGAGTTTCATTCTCATCACTACTGAAAAGAACACTAGTGAAGTTAATTCAGAAATCCAACAATAACTAACTGTTGACAGAAATCTTTTAATACCAATGCGGCACATGAACAGACCTGTCTTGAAGTGTACCGATCTGATTATCAGCACCCACCAAAGCAATATGCAGTGTGTTGCCCTGAGAGTTCGTGTAATGTGCAGCATCCTTTAGCGCAGCCTCAATGGCTGTTGATACAGACTGAAGTGACTTGATAATAATCATCGCACCCCATCTCTTCTCACTAAGCATGGCTGCTTGTCCATTTCTTCTTTCAACGCGTCCTTCAGGGAATTCCCATAAAGCAATAAGACCAGATTTCTGCCATTTCATCCGGATACCGTCCTTTACAATATGAGGCTGAAAGATAACATGAACCAAGTTAGCCAACATACTGAAAAGCCTATAAATACATGTGCTAAAAATCACTTCTTTTTTTCATCCAGTTAATAGCTTCTGATTTTTTTTGAACATGTACATTGAGTATGCGGCAGCATGTTATGTAGCATTTGCAACGCAGATGATTTTAAGAGAGATCCAAACACAAAAACTCAGTGCAAGTAATACCTGGTACAATCGAGATATGTATGTCTCAACCACCCTTCGCTGAACAGTAGGATCACTATGATCAAACAAAGAAACAAGTGCATCTTCAACTGGAAGTGGGGCACTGACTAAATCTTCCATTCTCTCCTTGATGGCCACTTCTCTATTATGCACAGACACACGCTCCCCTTGCTCAGTAAAAATCTCCAGCTCTGAGAGACTCCTTGCTATGCTCATGCGGAGTTCACTAAGTTTGGTTTGTTCAAGAAGTTCGCTAGCTTTAAGTGCCAACTGTGTTTTATTAAGATGCATGAAATTCTTTAGACTATAAGATATCATTAGAAAAAATAATTGAAAAGTTTTGTACTTTTAGACAATCATTCTTACCTTATAGTATCTTTTATGATTGAGGGCAGAAAAGCGAATCAACTGCTTTCTGTAAGCAGTGGGGTTTGGATAAACCAGTGTTTCCATGAGTCTTAGTATCAGCTTGCTTTTATTTCTCACACCCTACAAACAAAATTGCAATATCAAAAACACAGCCTGGTTCACTATTTATTTGTACAATAGTTAGTCATTGGATCATAAAGAAACTTGCAAAAGTTTGTAATGGCATAAAACAATATGTCCCTAATGATTCACCTGGTGAGACAACACAATGTCTACCACCTTCTGGAGGTCTTTACTATGTTGAAGACGCAGGCGTTCTATTACATCAGACTGCAAATAGCAGAATAGTAAAAATAACAAGTCAATAGTGTGTCTAGCAAATCTAATATAAGTCATATACATATTTTGCTATACATTTCCTCACAAAATTGTTTGATCTAGAATGGAATATTTACATGTCATTAGTTGCTAAGTTGTTAAAGTTAACTTTAGGAAAAAAAAAATGAACAGTTTGCTTATTATAATTATTTATTCAGTTTGCATATGAAAAACCTGAATGCCATCACTGAAGAGTTCTTCAACAGACAGGTACTCCTCAAAAAGGGACTGGACAACAAAATGAGCATGGCTTTCTCTCCCACCCTCATATGACTTCAGAAGGGTTGTAAGTGGCTCAACAAGCCTCTCATTTGTAGCCTTCTCTTTCTCAGAACCATATGTGAGGTTTGCCTACAAGAATATTAGTTAGACAATGGCAAAGGATCTTGACAGCAGTACCAGAAAATAGAAACCTAAAACTGACCTCAATAACCCCTCTTAGCATCTTGGCAGGGAAATCCTTGCTCTTCCAATTGTCAGAATTTAACTTGTACTCCTTATATTTATCCTCCAACTGAATGTGTACATATTAGCAATATGTAAGCTAGATGGTTAAAAATTACAAAGGACAAAACACCACAAGAACTGAAATGAAGAAGCAAAATTAAACATTCCATTTGAATAATTTAGCTATCAGGCTAATCGTTAAAATGAAACATGGTTTTAAGACCAGAACACAATTGTAAATGTTACACAGTAAACTAAAGCGATTTACCATGCCAATAATACAATTTATATTAACAAACCAAGGTAAAGTAACATAATATTTTAGTGCTATGGAACCACATCTTATAAAGAAAACTAGTAACTGACATTGTAATTTATGTTAAACTATCTTGCAAATATACCATAATTCCATTAAGCCAGATTTTATTTGCCACATACCTCGTTCCTGAGATGTCTGGGAAGTCTAGTTGCCAAAACAGACATAAGCTCCTCCCACTGTAGGAAAGGAAGCTCAGTACTGTCTAGGCATTGTACCAAATCTTGTACGACCTGAAAAGCAAGTAGAGATCTTTCATAAAAAAAGAAGGATATGACAAATGCACCACGATCAATCAAATGTTAAGGCAATAGACTATGAATCACAAAAAGAACGATGGTTAGAAGATGATAAAAAAATATAAACTCCAAAATAAAGAAAATCAGCACCAATAGAAACATTAATTAATGTATATTAGTGTGTAAGTTGTCAATTGCCGCACAAATGTGTGGGCATGATCACCACATAGGTATAATAAAACGTGGAATCTGGACTGTCAGCAAGATAAGTACTTCCTCAGATGATGTCCTGTTGGGAAGCATAAGATGACAAATACCCACTGACAAACTAAGGATAAATTAGACCCTTTCCAACTTATCTAGAACATGGATTTTCAGAGAAAAAAAAACCAAAATACAAGGTAAACAATATTAGAAATACATGGTCAGTTTGGTTTCTTTGCCCACTTGAACTAATGCCTATATGGACAGACAAGCCCAAATTAGCAAACCTTGCCAGGAGAAAAACAGTGTTTGGTTCCCTTGCCCCAAAAGCATAAAAATTAAAATAAGCTTTGAAGAATAGCCCATCCACAGCCCAGATTGCAGAGGTGGCAGCTGTCCAATGTGGAGACTCAACACGGCATGGACGGTGGTGTGGAGGATGAGTTGGTGCAACCTTGCCCACTTAAGAGAGGAAATTGTTCTCCGTCACGAGCTAGGATTTTCTAGCTCATTTGGGCAAACTAGCTAGGAAAAGCAAGGATAGGGCAAAGGTACAAAACACTCATCCTTGCCAGGCTGGCTAGAAAGTGTTTTACCCATTTGAGCTAGAGAACCAAGGCACCCACAATCCCTGAAATGGTTATGACACTTACTTTGTTAATATTATGTTCATATCCTGCAAGGACCATTCGAGCAGCATTCAAACTTGTAGCACATCTTTGGTGAACTTTGCTGGAAGCAGCTACAGGTAGTCCCATTTCAGGAAAAGTACCATCAAATGGTTCAGCTCTCCTCACAGCAGAAGGGTCATCAAGATCCAGCCTTGCTATAAGATCACCAGCCTGAAACAGAAACCTCACCTCAGTTACTTCCAAGTGGAATAAGCTGACAGGTAGTACACACAGCATTCATAGCACAAGGGAGTGGGAACATAGGAATATAACCTGCATTGCCTGGCCTTCAGACATCATAACATGGATGACACCAGAACCAGGAGACAAGAGGGGCATACACATCTTCATAACCTCCACTTCTGCATATGGTGCATTGGCATCGACATGTGCCCCATCGGCAACCAAGAAACGGAGAAGTTTGCAGGGTGTCTCAGCCAACAGCTTTGATGGATCATGATCATTCTGAAAGAACAGAGTGTGATTTTTCTTCTCTGCTTGACAGTACGATGAAGTATGACAAAGAATCCTTCATACTTTTTTCTAACTGCATAGTGACTCTCACAACATGAAACACCAGCAGTCTTGAAGGTACAATGCCCAAGTATAAAAAGTATATTTTACCTTCTCTTAAGAAAACACAACCTGCTGTTCTGCATTTCTTAATGATGGTAATTCTCGAAAACATTAAGTTCATCCAAGAATGCTTCATGTTGGTTTCATAGCAGTAAAGACCAGGAGGAATACAACATAACGAAACTGAATTCCTCTTATGTTGCAGCACAGGCAACACTATTCTAATCCATCAAATAATGACTTGCAGCAAAGGATGTATGTTACTCCGAGGTGCATTTCAGCATAAAGGAGCATAAATGAGATTGCATAGTAAGATACTGGATGCATCATATGTATTGTACATGACAAAGCATAAATCCCAAAAACAAGAACATATTCTATCCATTCTGGAGTCATAACCAAATCAATTTCCCTTAGTGCTAAAACAACTAAACAATTCTTTCTGGCTTCAATTACCATTTTAGAACAAGCCAATAGTGTAATTCGTCTCTTAAGAAAAAGAACTAGAGACAATGAGCTTCATCCAGCACCAAAAAATTTGGAAAAATGTTCAAGGAAAAGAATAAATTTAAAAACAAATGTAGTAATTTTCCAAGCCTGACAACAAGAGGGAAAAAGAGACTACTCTTACCTGTAACATGCATGTCTTTCCATCAATGAGAAGACGTGTACCAGTAGCTTCTTCTTCAGAATATATTACATGGCTTTTTCCATCCAGCTGTAGATATTACCATTCAAGAAGAATCAATGTTCTTCCATAAACTGCATAACATTATATCATCTTATATAAGTGTGAAAGCAAGAAGGCTTTACCTGCATTAAAAGGCCTCCATCACATAGTGTTTGTATATTTGCTTCAATCACTGATCCGTTCATACGTAATCTGTAGCTACCATGTCCACTCCTTACCGTCTCAATCTATGACAATGTAAATTATGAGATTTTGAAAAATTCAGAATAATACTTACTACTTTGATATACCCACAGCTAGGTTTTTCTTAAGGAGAAGGTGACACTGGTACTCACTGTATATTTGCTCCCCTCTATATTCAAAGCAACAGTTGAATTGACAAGGGATATGTGCTGCAAATAATAATTCTTCATCATTTCTTTTCATCTTTAAGCAAGACTAGAGTTTAAGCCCATATGCATGTAACAATACCTTTGGTGGTATTTGGCCCTTGCTGAGATAACTAACATAGTCTGAAACAGTTACCGTATTAGTGGTTACTGTTTTCTGTATCATGAAGCAAAGATTTAATATTAGAAGATTCATTGATAATGTGTTTCCACAATAGCTTGAGAAACCTGCTGTTAAGAGTGGTAAAGTTTGCTTATCTTACATATAAAGTTCCTCCGACAACTGAAAGATACCAAGGGGGCCTCTCAGCTTGAACACGCATAGCTATTCTGCTATCCAGCCAACCAGTGTGAATCTTATTCTCTCTGAATTCTGAGGCCTGCATGAGAAAGAAGGCAAATTTCAGTATAGGATTTGGTTCAAAGGCAAAGCCATGTGTATAATGATTGTGCATCACCAAAAATAAGGGCTATTCGTGATGCAATTTGAAATTCTTACATTCAAGAGATCAACAGTGTAATCAACATTTGAATGGATTTCTCCACGGATATGAATCTCTTTTAATGCAAGAGCCATGTTGGCTATTGCCGCTGATCTAGACTCCCCATATGCAAAAACATGTCCTGAAAAGATACGGTCAGTATTTCAAAAGCAAGGACCAATATATAGCAAAAATTAATATATTTATCTCAAATAGATTTACATACCAAACTGAGAATCAGCAAATTCATGAATACCTCCACCAGACTGAAAATAACAGATAAAAGGGGATCAAGAGTAAGATTTAATTCACTTTACCAAATGAGGATGCAAAATTAGTTCAACAACAAGACACTTAAACTTAATTTTCCATACAACACAATAATTGGAAGAACAACAAAGTTATTCATGACTTACCTTTACTGAGAAATAGGCCCAAACATTTGACTTGCTTTTGAAACTTATCTCCTGAAAGAGAAAAGCAAAATCCAGTCAATTTACTACTAATTGTTGCTTTGGACTATAAATTAGTCATCACAGATAAGTGGATCCTACCTGCACTTTTCCTCCAGTAGGCTTGAATCCATCATCTGGATCCTCACTAGTTATTCTGACTGCCACACAGTGACCCTTCGGCCAAGCAGAATCCACTTCATCAAAGTTAAATGGAGTAGCAAGAGCTGCTGTCTTCCTCCAAATGTCGTAGCCTCCTCCATGACCCATTCCATAGAACCGCCTGATCTCTATATAAAAATATATATTTTAAATGTTGAAAGAACAAGCAAAAGACAAAAGGAATTAAATAATCTTGCAGAGCAAAAGCGATTAACATAATACCTGGAATCTGCCAAAGGGGTATACCCATTCCAACTGCAACTTGAGCTGCAGGCAGATTTACCTCAGCAATCCACTCCGTAACTGGATGTTCAACCTGAAAGGAGGCAATTTAACAGGGTAAATGATTGCCATAAGAAATTAATATCAGAAGAGTACTTCAAAGAACACACCTGTAGCCGTGGATTAAGCTCCAGAAAATAGTATTCACCAGTCTCCATGCTGTAAAGATACTCAACAGTAGCAGCACCAACATAACCCACAGCCTTAGCAAGCCTCCTTGCTGCCTGCTCAAGCTCTTTCACCGTCTCACGAGGGGCAACAGTAATTGGCCCTTCCTCTATAATCTGTTGTAAACAAAGAAAGCCCATTAATCCTTTGATTAAAACTACATGCAACAAGTAGAAATCATATTATAATAAAAGGGCTAGATGCTGAAACATCTGAGACAACCCACTTTTTGGTGTCGCCGTTGAACACTGCAATCTCGACTATGAAGTGCTGCCACGTTACCATACTGATCACACAGCAATTGAACTTCAAGATGCCGGCTCTACAAAGAATCCACAAGTCTGAAGGTCAACCAGAGTTTATAACTAAATAAACCGCACAAGCATAACAACCTTTTCAGCTTGCAAGGGAGAGTTGCACAGGTTTTCTGTCTAACAAAAGATCACATGATTTCAACTGAATCTTTGTTAGTAAATGACAAGAGATCGGGCATATTCCTAAGATCAGCACAAGGACAACGTTCTCAAATCTAGCGAACTTAAGAGAAGCAGATAGTTGAGATTCCCACATTAGTTGATAAAATAATTCTAGCAATATTACAATAACCGAGAGAAATGAGAGATGTCTTATCAGTGGGCTAGCCATACAACTAACTTTAAAAAATAAAATGTGCACTGCACTATAAATAGATTCTGCAACTATCATCTCCAGTAAACTAATTATCTAAACTACGAAATGCCCACACATGTTCATTAAGATCTAAGATCATGACGGCATATGTGCATGTAGAACTCATGTGCCATACATGAAACTATGTGGAGATAAGCTTGGGACCTTGATCAAATCATAACTTATATGACATGATTAGAGTATAAATTGCATTCGCCGTGTCTCTCCCATAACAAAAACAAAAATAAATGTTTTATACATAATTGTAAAATATGATGTTTATTACCTATTTTATCCAAATATAATTGCAGTGGCCTCTTAATAAGTTATGCATCATACTACCCCTAGTGAAGACTGAAAAGGCCACAATCCTGATGTGACATTAATTATTTGGAGATCCAGAAAACCAACAGCGGAAATGATAATTTACAAAATAAAGCTTCCAGAACATATGACTTTGTAATAACATGAAATAGATGCATATAACATCAGAAGGAAAAAAAATCTAACCTGAGAGGCAAGCCTCATAATAAATATTGGGGAGCCAGGGACTTCACCTTGCACTTGCTTGAACAATGCTTTTACCTCATCATCATTATGAACCTGCGGAGAAATTAAAGTCAAATTATTCCTGATGTTCAAAAAAAATCACTCTCAAGTCAAGCACCAATCGTCCAAAACATTAAATCAGAAATCTCTTCATGAAAGAGCGAAACTGCATGCATGACGAACCTTTCTTATTCCTTTACCACCACCACCCCAGGATGCCTTTATCATGGCAGGATAACCAACCACCTGACAACTTGCAACGGCTTCCTCTGTGGTAGTAACACAAGCTTTCCTATACATCTCCTCAGGTATTGAACCCAAGCAAGCTTCAAGTGGAACTTGTACCTGTAGTACAGTTCCATTTTGATATAAAACGCATTCACTGAAAAAATCAGTAAACAAGTTATCAAAGATAGGAGGCTTACATTTGATCCACTCCAGGAAAGTGTTGGAACCCCTGCTGCTTGAGCAATGAGAGCTGATCCAACCTTGTCACCTAGTGCATTCATGGATGATGATGGTGGCCCAAGAAAGACTATTCCTTTTGCAGCCAGAGCATCTGGAAGTTCAGGATTCTCGGATGCGTGACCCCAACCAGGCCAAACAGCAGAAACACCAGTTCTCTCTGCTATCTGTGGTTGAAAAACTTACCATATTAACTTAATAACGTGAGAAAATGGCACTAATTCATCAATTGCATCTTGAGGGATGAATAGTGCTAACCTCCACTATGAGTTGGACATTTGCATAGTTGTTATTGTTTGTTCCACCAGGTACTTCTACAAACTGATCAGCAATTCTAATGTGCTCTGCATTTATTCTCAAGTCTTCCGGAGTTGCCATAGCTACTAACTGAATTGCCTTTTCTGATCCAAAGGTATCATTAGCCCAAGTTCGGACACTACGCATAAACTTAACTGCTGCCATTCCATTGTTGGCAACTAGTACACTGTGAATTGGTGTTTTCCCACCGAGTGCCGTACAAAATTCGACAACCTTAGAGACTGATGCATGCTTCCCATTATGTGCTTCATTTATTATTCCATTCATTTGGTAGGACCCTGCCACAGTTGGGCCCCTGGGATCTTCAGATCCACTGGAAAAAAAAGGGAAGCTTTTTTGGTGTTGTCCACAATGCATGTTGAACACATGCTTATTTGATAAATCAATATAAATATGGATTTCGCATTCATTATGTTGGTGCACTTTCGGTTAGCTGATAATACCACTTTAATTCAAAAACATTTACATTGAAACAAAGCCTAGGCACAAGGATTTCTAAAGACTTCATTTGCTCCTAGAAATATCTGGAAGTAATAGATGTAGTGCAGCAGCAAGGTCTCTGAGCTGTAGCAGCGAAGGAAAGAGCATTAACATAGTTGCATGCATTTCTACATTCTAGATCACCCCAAAACGCAATAATTTTGGTGGAACAATTATAGCAAGCAAAAACCTTGCCATATTAACCTGCAATATTTTCTTTCAAGGAGTTTTCAACGATCAATTGAAGTCAAGGCAACACACCTTAACAAGATGATATAAGCATAATCTATTCTGGAACTTGTTCTTTTCCCCGATAAAATACTAAATGAAGAAACTAGATGACTTTTATTTAATCATGAGAACATGAGAACAAAAATTACATCATGCAATGCATAGCAATATGCAGTTGCATATATCAATAATCCTACATCAACTTTAGGCAATCCATGTATAGTGCACTTTATACATCGCATATGCCATTTCCAATGCTGAACTATAATATTGATAGTTCAACATTTCAGCACAAGAAAATACAGAGGCAAGAAATATCTAGCACAGTACTATCAGTACACTGCAAAACAACGTACAATTTTTCACAAAACAAACTTATACTGTTTTTGTGAAATGCTACATTGATAAGTACTTACTGTGAAATATCTACTTCTGAGGCTGAAGTGATCTCGGTCGGGAGTTCAATGATGCCAGCAAGACCTATATGCAAATACTTGGGAAATGAGCAAATAACCAATCCTTAATTGAACAGCATATCTAATTCAAATTTCCCCATACAACTATATTGATCAAAAAACCCATTTAGATTACCCTTTTTCTTTTGAAATTAACAAAAGGACATTGAGGTCTCAGTCAGCTGTATTTTGCAATCATACATTTATATGACCCTGAGATCTATTTTCCTTTTCCTTGAGAAAACATCATACACTCAACCCACTTAAAAACCCTCTCATATCACATATTTCTGCAACCTTTTTGCCACAAAACAAAAAACAGTTTGTCAAAAAAGGATGCACATTCTTTATTATGGAAAAAAACTACAATTTCACATCTAAAGCAATATCTAAAAACTTCTGCAGCCTGCCTGCATCTGAATCAGCTTGGTACCTATCATTTTCTTCTCTCATTATTACAGTTTCTAATGTTATATTGTAAACACCAAGCCAAAAAAAATGTGCATGTCTACACTTAGCCACCAAATGTCAATTTTTCCCAAGTTACCTTGACGGACTGAATGGTTATGCCCTTTTGGATCTGATGTAACTCCATCACCTTCCTCCCTAAGTGATCGAACCAGGAGGCCACTGCGATGAACTTTTCTACGGTGGTAGGGTCTTGATGAGGGAGAAGACGAGAGTGTGGAACCAGCAGAACTTCTCTGGCGAAGAGGAGGTGGTGGTGGTGCCGGTGAGACGGCAAATCCAATTTGCAAATGAGTGGATGTCATTGTCGTCCTTTTGACCAGACGTGCTGCACAGTCTCAAATCCAAAGTGCCATAAAAAGAGTGTAAAAACCCCAGGTTTGGAAAAGCTGAAAGATGCAAATAATAGGAATTCATTAGTTCACACATGCATGATGCAAAACATTTACCAATTTATTTTGCATACCACTGTTAGGAAGTTTGAATTTTTTTAAAAAAAATAAAAGCAGGCTCGTAGTTTATTTATCAAATCTTATGCAAATTACATGGAACCATTGATTAGTAGAACTTGTTCAAAACTTAAGACTTGGTTCACTAGATCATCGCTACCACAAAATTGAGCTCATTCTACCATGTTTGTGTTGTTTTTAAGTTTTCCTTTTCATTCTGCAGATCATCAAAGCTGACTACTCTGTTGAGATCTTTCTCATGTTAAAACATGAGCTTATTGAGCAAGTAATTGGTTGGCATACTTTCTAGCAAAAACAAAAGCAAAAGAAGGTCATCTAGAGCTTAGTTGTTGTGGATTGGATGTCTAAAGCACAAGGTAAAACAGGAGAAAATAGATATTAGTCAATAAGCTCACCAAATGGCAAAAACAAAATTTTTTGAGCAAAGATAGTGTTCTTTGCATTTGAATGTAACTTTGCCAAGCAAGACAACCAATTCAGGAAGTAGGAGGTTTCTGGCTTGAAATATTCTTTCCAACGAAAACGAAAATATCAATTTTTTTACATTAATTAAATATGCAGCAAACAAAAATGTCCTTTCCATTTCAGAATGGACAAAAGCGCCTATTTTTCTGAAAGTAAGGCCAAACTTCCTATTCCATAAAAACCATACATACTACACGACATCTGTGAATTCAGAATAAACACACATGCAACAAGAATTGTGGCGCATAATGTATGTACTCAAATCCATACAGAACTAGGTAAGCAGAGAAAAACAAAAAACCCAACATCCACCATTCATGCTGCAACATCAGAGCAGCTAGCATGGACATGCCCCAAAAGAGGTACGTATTAACAAAATCCAGCGGAGCCAATCGCACCTCCATTCCCAGAGCAAACACGAGCTCAAACCCTAACAGAAAAACACTTGTGGCTAGCACAGACACACTCCAAAAAAATGCATAAACAAACACTAACGGAGCCAATTACACTCCATACCTCGAGCAAACACAAGCTCACACCTTAAACAGCAAAAAACTTCGCACGCACACACCTACAGATACAAAACCCACGTTTACAGCTACACCAAACCGAGCAACCACCATTTGCGGCGCAACATTAGAGTAGCTTGCATGGATATGCTCCAAAATACACATGAACACATGCTTAGAGACCCAATTACGGCCTATCCCTCGAGCAATTAATTCCCTTGAGGGATCAAAACCGATCCCAGCACTTGTCTCACGCATAAAACAACCAACCTAACACTCCTCAGATGCAGCATTACATGTAACCACAACTCAAACAACAAATCCACCACGACCACCAATCCTCACTACGCATCCTTAAAAATCTCGCATCCAACCAACCGGGCGCGAAGGTTCGCCACATCGACCAGTCACAGAAAAAAAAAAAACAACAGCGCAACAACAACGGCTCGCGGTCTCACCGGCCGGAAGCAGATCAGCGGCGGCGCGCGCGGATCTGTGGCGCGTCAGAGAAATGGACGCGGGGGGAGAGAGGAGAGAGGGAATAAATACCGCTACGTCGTAGCATTCGGAGGCGAGGTGGTGTTACCTTGTGAAGAGGCGGAGGTGGCTGGGAAGGTGGGGGGGGGAAGGCGACACGGAGAGGGCTTCGGGAGTGACGGCGGCGGCGGCGCCTTGGCGAGGGGTGGAGAGTGGGAGGCGGATATCCCGAGGGGGTTGGGTGGGGGAGGGGGGTGTGTGCGGCTAAAATAGTAATTTTGGCCGCATTGGGGAGTCCGCCCGGGAGGGTGGGGTGGGACTGGGGCGTGGGGCACGGGCGGGCTCACGTGACGGCGAGAGGGGCGTTTCGCACGTGGGGTTGGAGTTCAGGAGCCAGCTGGTGGGATCAGGGATCGGACGGTGGAGATTTGTTTTAGCCGATGTGTCTGTAGGGTTATATATATATATATATATATATATATATATATGAGTTTTATTTACTGTTAACCCGCATTTAAAAAATAATTACAGAACTAACCGGAGTGAGCGCGCGAACTGGTTGGTCTAAGACACTTATGTGTTATATGAGCACTGCACATTTTAATACTGTGTATCTTCTTGTCGAGTTTCCAGAACTCGACAAGCTGTGGTCCCCTCTTTATTCATCTGGTTCTTTGGTCCTGTACTCACTCACACACACATTCATCTGAGAAGCAGAAGCACCAGCAGCTCACACACACACTTGTAAGAACTTCACCCTAGATCTAGCAAAATCCGTCCGATAAATTTATCCGGTGTAGAAGAGAAAGTTGTAGAGAATTGCGAGTTCTTCGAAAAGAGGTAAATTTTTTCGAAATGCATTTAAGATTCTGTTAATTATGTTGCTAATGACGTGATTAGGGTTTATATTTATGTTTATGTGTATAGAAGAGTAGGTATTATGTTGTTTTTAGGAATATGTTTAGGAAATATGTGCATCTGTATGTATGTTTGTAAAATAGATTTTTTTAAATGTATGTGTGTGTTTGAAAAATAGATTTTTGAAATATATGTGTGTATGTTTGGAAAAATAGGGTTTTTAAATGTATTGTATGTTTGGAAAATAGGTTTTTAAAATGTATGTGTGTATGTTTAGAAATATATGTGTGTGTATGTTTGGAAAATATGTTTTTGAAATGTATGTGTGTATGTTTAGAAATAAATGTTTGGAAAAATAGGGTTTTTAAATATATGTTTGTATGTTTGGAAAATAGGTTTTTGAAATGTATGTGTGTATGTTTACAAATATATGTGTGTATGTTTGGAAAAATAGGGTTTTTAAATATATGTTTGTATGTTTGGAAAATAGATTTTTGAAATGTATGTGTGTATGTTTAGAAATATATGTGTGTGTATGTTTGGAAAATATGTTTTTGAAATGTATGTGTGTATGTTTAGAAATATATGTTTGGAAAAATAGGGTTTTTAAATATATGTTTGTATGTTTGGAAAATAAGTTTTTGAAATGTATGTGTGTATGTTTACAAATATATGTGTGTATGTTTGGAAAAATAGGGTTTTTAAATATATGTTTGTATGTTTGGAAAATAGGTTTTTGAAATGTATGTGTGTATGTTTAGAAATATATGTGTGTGTATGTTTGGAAAATATGTTTTTGAAATGTATGTGTGTATGTTTAGAAATATATGTTTGGAAAAACAGGGTTTTTAAATATATGTTTGTATGTTTGGAAAATAGGTTTTTGAAATGTATGTGTGTATGTTTACAAATATATGTGTGTGTATGTTTGGAAAATATGTTTTTGAAATGTATGTGTGTATGTTTGAAAAAATAGGGTTTTTAAATATATGTTTGTATGTTTAGAAATATGTGTGTGTATGTTTGGAAAAATAGGGTTTTTAAATATATGTGTGTATGTTTGGAAAATAGGTTTTTGAAATGTATGTGTGTATGTTTAGAAATATATGGGTGTATGTTTGGAAAAATAGGGTTTTTAAATATATGTTTGTATGTTTAGAAATATATGTGTGTATGTTTGGAAAATTAGGGTTTTTAAATATATGTGTGTATGTTTGGAAAAATAGGGTTTTTAAAATATATGTTTGTATGTTTAGAAATATATGTGTGTATGTTTGGAAAAATAGGGTTTTTAAATATATGTGTGTATGTTTGGAAAATAGGTTTTTGAAATGTATGTGTGTATGTTTAGAAATATATGTGTGTGTATGTTTGGAAAATATGTTTTTGAAATGTATGTGTGTATGTTTAAAAATATATGTGTGTATGTTTGGAAAAATAGGGTTTTATAAATGTATGTGTGTATGTTTGAAAAATAGGGTTTTTAAATGTATGTGTATTTCGTTTTAGAAACTATGTGCACACAATAGAAAATATAAAATTAGGTTATTTTTAATTGTGCACATGCATACTGTATGTCTAAAAATTAGGTTTTGGACATATATGTGTATGTATTTAGAAATTATGAAACTAGGCTATTTTCAATTACATGCATGCATGCTCTATGTTTAGAAATTATGTTTTTTAAATATATATGTGTATGGTTTTAGAAACTATGTGCATGTGTGTATGTTTGTAGAAAATAAAAAATTAGGTTATTTTTAATTGTGCACATGCACACTCTATGTTTAGAAATATATATGTGTATGTATTTAGAAATTATGAAACTAGGTTATTTTCAATTACATGCATGTATGCATGCTCTATGTTTATAAATTATGTTTTTCAAATGTATATGTGTATGTATGGTTTTAGGAACTATGTGCATGTGTGTAATGGTGTCATGTTATTTACGCGTGAGATGAATGTGTGTAGGGAATGGAGAGTCCGAAAAAAATTTCCATATTTTATGGTGACGGCATAATTCGCGAGGGGCAAAGTGGGGTTGATATGAGCCGTTGCCAGTATGTGACGGGCGAGCTGAGTGTACATAACACCTCATTTCTAGACCTGAATTTGTGGATCCTGAATATATTCGGGAAGCGGCCTCGCGATGAAATGGTTTTAATCGAAGGGCTCATCGTTCGTGAGGTAGATAATGAGCCATACTGGATGCTGCGCGAAATTAAAGGGGACAAATCTTGGAGTTCTTTTATTCGAAGAGTGGAAGACCCCCATGGCGGACTGCTCGGCCAGTTCGCGATGTATGTGCAGTTCTGCAACGTACGAGCAGCCAAGTGTGCGGTGGAGGGTGAGCCAAGCGTCATGCCCGGTCCTGCGAGATTCAGGGCTAGCGAGTGGTCGGATGTATTCTGCCATACTCGCGTAGATGTGTGCGAGGTACTGGATTGCCTTCCATCAGTGTCCGACGAAGATGATTCGACGGACTCGGAGGCATCCGATGGCTCTGATGACGATACTCCTGGTCCCCCGCAGGAGTGGCTAGATCACTCAGCATATAGTCAAGCTGTGTTGCCAACGGATCAGGGTTCGAGGTGGTCTTTCGAGCACGGTGGCTTACAAGTAGAGTAGGAGTTTCAAAGCAAGGAAGATCTGAAGAATGCCGTGGCGAGCTGGTCCCTCGCAATTAACCGGCAATATAAGGTCATCAAGTCAAACCCCAACCTTTTTGTCGCAGCCTGTGTAACAGCAGGCTGCCCATGGAAGATTCGTGCGATGCGGCCGAAGGACGACATCGGTTTCGTGGTGACAAGGGTTACCGCACACACATGCCTGCTCACAGAGGCGCTGGACAGACACAGGAACCTGATGTCGGCGTACGTCGGTAATATCATCCAGCCGGCTGTGCGAGAGAACATTTCGATAATGCCGAGAGAAATAATGAAGCAAGTTGCCGATAGGTGTGGGTACACTATAAGGTATGCAAAGGCCTGTAGAGCAAAACAAAAGGCAATTGAGGGCATGTTCGGCACATTTGACTACACCTACAACAATGTGATGCGGTTGCTGCGCAACATCGCTCAGACCAACCCAGGCACATTTTTAGATTTCTTCGATCAGCCAGCTACACGTCGAGATGGTAGCCTCATACAGAACACTCGGGTACTCCGTCGATTATTCTGGTCATACTGCCAGTGCATCGAGGCATTTGCTTATTGTCGTCCAGTCATATGCATGGATGGTACGTTCCTGACTGGAAAGTACAAGAGCTGTCTCCTCATTGCTGTTGCTGCGGATGCTAACGACCAACTGCTTCCATTGGCGTACGCCATCGTCGAGTCTGAAAACTCAGAAAGTTGGTTGTGGTTTCTGGTCAACGTGAAGCGGGCGGTTGTTGGTGATCGAGAGAAGGTGTGCATCATATCGGACCGCCACCGAGGGCTGCTCCATGCCATTGAGGTAATGCGCGGGGCCCCAGATGCTCCGTACAAATGGGAGGATGTGCGCAGCCGTTGGTGCATGCGGCACATTGCAGCAAACCTTTTCACACACTTCCGCAGTAAACAGATCATGGATCTGTTCAAGCGGCTGTGCATGCAAAATCAATCGAGGAAGTTCCAGGCTGTGTTCAACAAATTGGAGGCGCTGACAATGAAGTACTCCACGAGGAGGGCCAGTAATGCTGCCGATGATGCGAACGTCAGCAAATTCTCCCAATGGATTCAGGATAAAGACATCGAGAAATGGTCCTTGCTGCACGACGAAGATGGCACAAGGTTTGGGATAATGATGACGAACCTTTCAAAGGTGTGCAATTATGTGTTGAAGGGAGTCCGGTGTTTGCCGGTGATTGCTGTAGTGGAGATGACATGGTACCGCACAGCCGAGTACTTCAACAACAGAAGTGTAGCCGCCAAAACGCTAGTCGACGATCCCATGAGAACCTTGCCAGATGTTGTGCAGTCATACTTGACTGCTCGCGTAGACAAGGCCCAGCGGCACGAGGTGACAGTTATAAACAGACTGCACCGAATCATTCAAGTCCGCCTTCGGCAGAAGAACGTGAGCGGCCAACTGAGACCTGGACGGGTGCACGAGGTCATTCTTGGGGATGTCGCTGAGTGCTCATGTAACAAACCGAAGCTACTGCACAAGCCCTGCTCTCATGTCCTTGCTTCATGTGTGGCGCTCGGTGTGAGCCCTGCGCCTTACCTTTCGGAGTACTTCAGCCTTGACAACCTTTCAAACACGTGGAGTGGCGTGTGGAGAGTTTTTATGACGCTTGGTGACTACAGAGTTATCCCTGCTGGCGAGACTACCTGGATCCCAGATGTAAATCTAAAGCGAACGGGTCCACGGCGACGGAAGACACGCCGAATACACAATGACATGGATGAGTCACAGGGGGGTAGCTCACGAGCTAGGAAATGCTCGATCTGTAGGCAGCCCGGACATAGCAGGAAGGATTGTTTGAATGCACCCGGACCATCGACATAGCCTTGTCATAAACTTTGTAATAAACTTTGTAATACGCTTATCATTTGCATTGGATTGTTGTAATCTGTTTGAAACCTTGTAATATGATTCATGTTATGTTACTTTCATGTCGTGTGCTATCCATGGGTATGATACTTTCAATAACGGTTCCCGATGTATGTTATGTTACTTTCAATAATGGTTCATGTTTTATGTTTTGACAGGCATGGCTGGCTGGGATAGAAATCTTCCAGAGCTACTGAGCAGTACATGTGATCGTGGACATCGCGGCCGCATCTTGTCCGAGGGCGGAGACTTGGAGCCGCTGGTAGTCCGTGCTCCCTTGGAGTACTGGCCTCTGCATGAGGGCTATATCCCCATCCTGCGGGCTGCAGGTTTATTGCCGTTCGCCCATATGCTGCAGATAGGTCAGCATCTCACACTGGACAGGTCGTTGATCACCGCATTGGTAGATCGATGGCGTCCGGAGACCCACACTTTCCACTTCTGCTGGGGGGAGATGACAGTCACGCTGGAGGATGTGAGCATGCTGCTTGGTTTACCTGGCAGTGGACATCCCATCGTCCCCCGGCCAGCACGCCTAGATTGGCGCGCACAGATGCACCTCCGATTCAACATCGCTAACCACGCCGACGAGATCCCGGCATCCAGGCGTGGTGTCCTCCACCGATTTCTGGCGCGCTACCGTGAGTGCCCCGATGATGCCCCCGCCGATGTAGTTCGGCAGCATCTCTTCGCGTACTTGCTGGTGACGCTGCAGTATATTTTGTTCCCTTCCACGCACGGTGACACTGTGTACACGTGGTTCATTCCTCTGGTCGAGAGTATCGTCGATGCCGACGCAGGGGCCATGCCGCGTTACAACTGGGCGATGGCAGTGTTGTGCGCGACGTACAGGGGCCTTTGCGAGGCATGTTGCAGGACCGCAGCTGGATCGTTGCTTTCCGCATGCCCTGTACTGCTGCAACTGTGGTCATGGGAGCACTTCCCCGTTGGTCGGCCGCGTTTACAGCGGCCCATCCATCCGTACGGTGCGCCAGCGGACTATGAGGATTGGGTGGACCGGCCGACCATGGGAGCCCGTTGGCTGGGAGGTCGGCCGAGGTGGTCATCGTCACAGATTCACCGCTGTTACTTGGCGTACCTGGGAGAGTTTGATCTCCTATCGGACGCGCGCGTCATATGGTGACCATGGACACCGGAGCACATCTCACAGGTTGCACCGCATGGCATTTCCTCGCATTGCACCGCGGGCCAGGACTGCTGGCTTACACGCCGGCACATGGTGTTCTCACATATGGTGGAGCCGTATTTTCCGGAGAGGGTGATGCGCCAATTCGGGCTACATCAGCAGATACCGCCCCCGGAAAGAAATCGACAACGCCATCTCCCGCGGGAGATTCACGTGTATGCCTCGAACATTTTCTATATCTCATGTACACACTCATATTTGTTTATTTCTTTGCTTTATGTGCATCGCGTCACCTTTTGCAGACAAACATGTAGAGGAAAACACTTCGACAACTGGCAGATCAAGAATTCCAAATGAGTCGACGAGTGGGAGGACCACGCGGCGACGGATGTTGTTGTGGACGAGCCGCCGTATGACCCTGGGACGTCCCAGGCCTATCTTCAGTGGTACGTGCCGTGCACCCGCACGCGACTCGCTTGTGCGGCCCCCCCTCGCCGACAGAATTATCACATCAAGACAGTCTTCGACTCGGCCTTGATGTTCATTTCCCAGGCCGGATACATCGCTCGGTACGTTCGTCTTCGCTGGATACTTATGTTGGTCTCTTATCTTATCTATTTTTCCATAGTTCCCATATGAGTTTCGTATGTGCAGGGTGACTTAGCGTTGGCCATCGACAGCCAGGCGGCAAACCTGTCGTCTCGCTTGGAAGGAGGACCACGCTTCAAGGCGATGGCGCGTGCTGCCCTACATTCCATCCGTGTAGCAGCACAACGAATCCTCTTCTTCGATGTTGCTTGTGGCCGAAAGACAGATGCATCGGTTCCGCACCAGAGAGGGGCCCGGCCGCCTAGCCTGGGTGGTGCTCAACAGAGCACTTCGTCAGCACGGCGCAGTCATCGTGACACATCGTCGACCTGGGGAGGTGACATACCAGGGACGTCCGCCGGCCCGTCTCGGCTTCATCGTTCCTCGTCAATGCACAGTGCTCGACGCAGAGATCTGCATATTGGGGGCCCGTCGAGACATCGCACTCCCGGTTCAGATGACTCTGATGATGAGGACGGCATCCGTTGTCAAGACGAGGACGACATCCGTCGTCAAGACAGGGACGATGCGAGTAGGGCGTTGGCAGAGCGGCTTGCGGCTGACGAAGATTGGGGCCAGGCTCATATTGAGCAGGCTGTCCAGGGACAGAGACACTCAGTCCCTGGGGGTCTACTTAGGAGAGTTGGGGGGACCCCGCCCACGACCACATGGATGTGGATGACGATCGTGAGTACTACGCTCCGCAGGGGGCCGACCCCAGTTGGGTGGCACCACAACGGGACAACCAGGACTGGGTCTCGAGCATGTTAGGGTTGCACGACCCTCATGCACATCAGTACTACCAACCGGATCAGTTGGCACCTAGCGAGCTCGAAGATCACCCTCCACCGACA
Organism: Pharus latifolius; assembly: GCA_019359835.1. Taxonomy (NCBI): domain Eukaryota; kingdom Viridiplantae; phylum Streptophyta; class Magnoliopsida; order Poales; family Poaceae; genus Pharus; species Pharus latifolius. The sequence goes on from CM033322.1 coordinate 70,763,530, forward strand.
CAGCCATCTCAGGGTCATACAGGTACTGAGCGGCATGGTCCTTCTACCGCGGCTGGGCGGCGATCACATGTGCCACCTGATCCGTACTCACCATCGCCTTTTCAGAGAGATAGACATGGGCATGGGCATAAGAGGGGTCGTCCGAACCCATAGCGAACATGTACATCGCATTTTATTTTCCAGTGTGTTACATTCAAAATGAATCATGCAGTTCACTAGATTTCTTATATATTTTTATTATATGATACATACTTACATATATTTCTATAGATATATATACATATACATATATATATATGTGCGTGTGTATATATATATATCTATACAGTATGTATGTATGTACAGTATGATGGGAAAAACTCCTAGCCCAGCTGGTGGGAACTCTCTTCTACCTCGTTGTCCACCTAGGTTCGAATCCCCACTGATCTTGATTTGGGTTCACAGGATAGATTTTGATATTTTAGGGTTTGAGATAGATTAGGGTTGAACTGATCTTGTTACTGCCAAACATAAAAGTCTTTAGAAGCCAGATTCAATTCCATCTCTAAATCTCAGATTTATCAATCCTATTCTGTTTTCGAAAACAAGATTCTAATTACCCTAAATACTCAGAACTCAGATTTAGCTAAATCTTGACCTAATCCAGATCAGATTATTCTTGGATTATGATCATGGGTATGTCAATACCTTGATCCAGAAAGTTGGCAGCCAAATCGTATCATCTAAGCTATTTTCACATATCAGTCCAAATTATATCATAATTTAGTCCTTTATTTGATATCTAGAAACCCAAAAAGGCTAAAACCTTCAGATTAATTCCAAATTCCAAATTTCTTCAGCAAATCTTTTTCAAATGCTATTTGATACAATTTTCTCTTCTGTGCAGATTACAAAATCACATTTTAAAGGCCATAATTCAAAATCGACAAAACTCAGATCTTATTTTACCCTAAAGTACCCTATTTTCAATTTATATCGAAAATCATCAAATCAAGTCATATTTTATCAAATCTCTTGTTAGATGAGTATAATGTATAAGTTTATACTTATTTGTGAAATCAGATTACAAATCAATCCGCAATTTAATCATTAATTCTTTTCTCTCTTGTCGAATTCTGCAGATGCGGCAAATTCTGGAGAGGTTGTCGTGGTCGAGGAGCACGACAAGGGCTTGTCGTGGTCGTGGAGCACGACAAGGCCCTAGTCGTGTTCCTCGACCACGACAAGGCGTTCCCCGTGCGACTAGCAGCTTGTCGAGCTCCCAGAGCTCGACAAGCTGACGTGACAGGTCATTTCTGCAAATTATTACAACTGTGGGTTAGTTCTGTAATTATTTTTTAAATGCGGGTTAACAGTAAAAAAAACTCATATATATAGACACTATGTATTACCCATATTTTTTCTTTTTTTTAAGTATTCCCATAGTTAAATTTGAGCATATTCGAAGTAGGACCGGACCGACAAAAAGCAAGGGTCATTCAAGTTGGCTCGAGTTCAGCCTAGTCCAACCAAGCAATACAGTTGAATTTGAGCTAGCTCAAATCAGTCGAGCGGGTTTATTCAGACTACATTCAAAAAATTAGGTCGTGTCTGATTCAAATCAGGTTTTTTGAATTTTGAGGATCTCGGATCAAGTATAAAGAGCCTAAGCCCAACCCTAACCTCAGACTGGGCCAAACCAAACTGGGGTCAAGCGAGCCTAGTTATGCTCTGTTGGGAGAAAAATACTAGCAATGTTAGAAGCGTCACCCAAGGAAGGGAGGAGGATCCCCCTCATTCCTGGGCACCTTCTCCGGGCCGGGGGAGACCTCTGAAAGGGATCTAGGATATCGACTAGTGGGGGGTGAATAGGCGATTTTAACAAATTATCAATAAAACAAACAATTAATAGTAAATAAGAGCAAATAAATAACACAAGATGAATAATGAACAATTTCAACACAAGGATATATCCCGTGGTCTCGGTGATTTGCCGATCACCACTAATCCACGTTGAGGCAAACCCAAATCTCTAACTGCTCCTCTATCTAGTCAACCTTCTCTCGAGAAGTGACCTAGATCTTGAGCCGAATTAGTGTGATGAATTATCTAAACCTCGATTTCACTAAGGATGCACTTTACCGCTCCGGCAAGGCGTGCTCAACCCTTTCACAAGACGTTTTGAGGCTTCTTCACAATCTTCCTTGAAGAGCTCACCAAAACCTTTCTCCTAGCCGTCTAAGAGCCGGCAAACTCCAAGAGTAACAAGCCGGTGATCATCACTTAGCTTTCTTCTAGTGCCACAAGATTGATTTAATGATCTAAATACAATGCACTAGAAGATCTCAAATGCACACTGTCACAAATTCGAGAATTTGAACCCTAGAGTGTATGAAACTTGCTTAAGTTCTCAAGGATAATGACAATGCTCAAAATTATGCCAAAAGTTGTGAACAGGGCCGTGCATGGGAGTATATATACCCCCCACAATAAATATAGCCGTTACAGGCCGTTGAGAGAAAAAGATCACTTGGCGGTCAGACCGCAGGTATATGCCCGGTCAGACCGCCGCAATTGCAACGGCATAAAACAGGCGCAATAAATGCTCAACTGCCCTTGTCAGGCACACACACGGTCAGACCGGAGCCAATTTCGGTCAGACCGTGACACTGTCCAGAGACGACACAGTTTCTGGACACGTTATACGGTCAGGCCGATAAATACGGACAGACCGGCCATACGGTCAGACCGTAGTTCAAAAGCACGGTCAGATCGATTTCTCGGTCAGACCGGTCTAACAAACGATCAGACCGTCATAGCACAAAACAACAGAAAGATAAATCAAGAAGTTCTAGGAGACTGACCTAGGACTTAACTACGGACAGACCGACCTTTTTAAGGAATAAACTGCACTTAAACATAACTTCGGTCAGTCCGAGATCCTATTCGGTCAGTCTGTGTATTCGGTCAGACCGGTCTAACAAACAGTCAGACCGACTGAGACAGTGCTGAGCAGAAATGAGCTGAAACAAGCATTTTCAAAGTATATGACCTTCTAGTATGCAATGCAAGTTGATTTTATGATTTGTGGCACATAGATGAAGTATTTCGTGATACACCATATGCTCCTCTTAATAGTACGGCAACTATCCTAAAATCCGGTCAAAATTCTTCTCTAATCACCTTAGACCGATAAAAATGGAAAAGACCCTATTTCGTACCTTTACCTTGTTGATCAATGCCCTTTCTTCATCATAAGGCTCTTTCTTTGCCTTTCATTAACCTGTCTTTTAAGTTTCTTCTTGACACAACTTAGCAGGTATCGTTAGTATAGCATTTGTAGTTGTCATTAATTACTAAAACACTTTTTAGGGGCCTAGAAGCTACAACCTCCCCCGGAGCCCCTTCTCCGGGCTCGGGGGAGACTTCCCCGGCGCACCTTCTCCGGGCCGGGGGAGACCTCCCCTGGAGCCCCTTCTCCGTGCTCGGGGGAGACTTCCCCCGGCGCACCTTCTCCGGGCCGGGAGAGACCTCGCCCGGAGCCCCTCCTCTGGGCTGGGGAGAGACCTCTCCCGGAGCACCTTCCCTGGGCTAGGGAGAGACTTCCCCCAAAGCCCCTTTTCCGGGAGGCACTGATTTCGAGGGTCACCACGTGTCCGAGATCGGTGCCCTGGACCTCGCCAAAAGACCATCCTGCCCTCGATCCGACGGTTGTAGCAGGGGTAGCTTGGTAATTTGCGTCTTTTTGGGTCTATATATACCCTTGTAACCCTCTCTTGTAACATAAGACATTTATTAGTACTCAATCCAAAAAACGAAAAGACGTGTTCTGGAGCCCTCTCTCCGGGAGAGAGCCCCCTCACCGACACTCGTCGGGAGCACGTTGACAAGACTAGGGCCTCCACTGAGGCCTGAACCTGTATAAACCCCTGTGCCAATCTCTGAGATTGTCCAACGCGGGGTGACCCGTCACACGGTCAGCTCGCGTTGAGGAACACGTGTTGCGCACGTCATCAAACCTGCCGAGGTATTTTTTATACCACGACATCCTCAAACCTACATGTATTTGGGCGGGTGGATCATTGGTGCAAAATCATAGATGACTCTTACATGGGACCTTTCATGTGTGAGACTTAAATTAGAATCATTCAATTAGGGTGTGTTTGATCCGTGGAATCTTGTAAATATTGATAGAAATATGTTTTAGAGGCAATCATGGAGATAGTTATATCATGACATATTTAGGCTGAGTCCAGTGCATCAGCGCTTCGCAAGGTGCTTCAACAGAATATTCTCTAGTATATTATGTGTCACGTGTGCGAAGCACCACCTGAAGCACCCCCTATTCCAACACAAAGGTGCTTCGCGAAGCACTTTGCACGGGCCCACGAGTGGGACATCTAGGTGGTTTTAGTAAAACAGCAATAACTTTTAATTCAAAAATCGAATATATACGATATTTGGTCTTTAGATGAAGATAATTAAAATATCTACAACTTTCTCAATATAATCATCTAATTTGAACTAGATTAATGCATAAATCAAGAAACAAAATTGTATGCAATTTGGTTGCACGAAATCGAGACAATTAAAATAAAAAACGCTGAAGCGTCTGCTGCCTCATCAGACATTCTCTCTCTTCAATTGATTTGTTTATTATTTTTTGGCGCGGGGCCCACCTGTCAGCGCGTTGAAGCGCCTGCACGAACATAGCCTTATGAATCTTATTGCATTCCCTAAATAAAATATCACTTTTATCAATCAACAAGCATGTGATTTATTCATGGAACTCTTTACAATAATATATAAATTGTCTCAATTTGCTTACTGCATTATCAATGATATTTATTCTAAACATCTCTGATTTTCGGTATTACATGGAATAATAATGCAAGATAAATTAGCACGATCATTGATTGATAGTCAAATTTCACGGGCCGTACATATGAGATATCAAGTCAATGTCGTGGATATATCACTACTACAGAAATGCTTTTCACTATCGGTTTAAAATCGACTCTACTATCGGTTCTCTTACCGCTAGTGATCGGTACGATAAAAAAACGTAGCACACCTCTATCGGTTAAAGACCGATAGTAAAATACCTACACTTCCAACGCTTCAGTAATCGCTAACGACAATTCTTCTATCGGCTCAATGATCTCAACCGATAGTGATGTTTTATTTCTTGTAACGGTTATTCACTGGAAACCGATAGTAATGTATAGTTTTTTCTATCGGTTAGGTACTCGACACGGTTAGTACTGGAAACTTTCTTCTATCGATTGTAGGATATGAACCGATAGTATTACAAAGAAACATTACTAGGTACAACAATATAGAGATACACTAATACAACAGATTTAATTTATTCACAAATACACTAATTATTCAAAGATTTAATTTATTCACAAATACTTTAATACAAAGATATACACATGCATTGGACAGATTGAATTTATTCACATATTGAGTTTATTCACAAATACACTAATGAATTTATTCATATATTGAGTTTATTCACAAATACACCAATACAAGTACACGCATACACCAATCAACACATTCAATATATATTACATAAGTCATTTATGATCGATCGTTGATAGCCACTTCTTCCATCACATATTGAGCCCAAATTGTTCGCAGCTCCTTCAATTGAGGCAACTCATATTGGTCTTTCAACATAGCGCTCTGCATGCTTGTATGAAGTTAGGAACGTACGACACATCCAATGTTCGACTTTGAGTCAGGAAAAATGGTTACCTTAGAGAATTGGGCAAAGTTTATCCTGATCAGGTCATACATAAATCTCATGACATAGAAGCCACATTCCCACGATTGTGGCTGCTGATGGCACTAGGATAATTGTATATGCAAAGACATAAACCCACATTAACTCGAAAGAACTAATTAAGCTTAAATTAAAAGACTCATCATGAGTAGTTCCATCCGTATTAATTACTTCATATTCTTTCCAAGAAATTGTTGTGCCCTTCGATGCGTCATGCCTCCCTCCAGCAGTAACATAATTTTTGAAAACCCTGTATTTAATTTAGCATTGCCGGTTAATATGTTATCACTAATTAGCTAGTCAGAGAAAAATTTAAAACAACTGTGTTACTTACGCGTCTATGTGCCACGTGAGGGTGAAAACGTGCGCCACCTTGTCGCTCATCGAATCGAGGTAATAGACCTCATTCATTCATGGGCAAATGACGGCGAGGACCCAGTGGCCCCTACATTGCATATATAAGCGAACCGTTTCATACATATGTTAGGCGTAACATACAAGAATGAGTTAAATTAATAGGAAATGCACTAACCTTTGGTGGTACGGCGCAAGAATGAACTCTCAGTCCTACTGCGCTAGTAGTGCCCTTGATATGTATTCCTCCGCATGTGCTTGGTCGTGCTCTAGCATCGTGAGGCTTATTTTGTCTGGGTCAAGAAAACCCACCTTGTCACATGCCCTCATTGACGCCAGCCTATACATGCACCTGGATGCAAAGTAGACATTAGTAAGTAGTGCATACAAAGTGATTAGATTTATGAAATGAACTGTGATAACTTCACACAACAGCAAACTCACAGGACTCCAGTCCGTATGATGGACATATCAAGCTCCCACCAGTTGAGGAGGTCGAACAAATCCTCGTGGGCCACCGATTTGCTCCCGGCCTCACGGTGAAAATGACCTGGCCTGAAGTGAACTAAGAAGTTGATGTGGCGCCTAGACCGGGTCAGGTACCACTCGTAGAGACTTCTGGTTATTTGATCTATATTGCGCAGAAGGTACTCCGACACAAGTGGGAACCCGTTCTTGAATGTACCCGGCTGGCATTGTTTCGCCTTGCCTTTGGCCTTGCCCTTGCCTTTGGGCAGGGAGCAAGTGTATACTTTCAAAGGTTGGGGCGCGGTGCCGCCGGCCTCATTTGATGGAGAAGGTGCTTTCTGAGGAGGCGTGCATTCTTTGGATGGGTTTGAGGCCGTCGGAGGAGGCACGGGGGCCGAAGGAGCTCGGTCATGCGTTGTGGCGGGGGTGGTGTCCTCAGGAAGTGAGCTGGTATCCATCGTCCACTTTAAGTACGAACGCATAAGTTAAATTTTGCAAGTTGAGTATATTAACTGAGTTGTAAGCTAGAATGGCTAGGGTTTACCTCCTGTAGTCTAACACCCTTCTTGGACCACTGTATGTACGAGCCCAATGCCTCGCCAATTGTCCGCATTTCGTCCGTTGGGACGGGCAACGGAAAAGAGCTGTAGCCCGGGAGGGCCATGTCCACCTATACCTTTGCGAATCCAGGCTCTAGAGGTACGCAGTGGATCCGGATATCCTCCCAAGACTGATATACGACCCCGTTTGCAACCACTACAGGTTTGTCACCTATGTTGATCAATAGGCTACAGCTCTCTGGCTTCTGCAATTTGCAACAATTATAACAGGTTAGCGAAACAGTTCTAATGTAACAGGAGTGGCATCAACCGAACTGCATATATAGCTCAAGAGTTGCAATACCTCAATCAGGTCCACCGGATCCACGTGAACCTTCAAGCCGCAACTACTCGGCCTGGCAACGTCGACCTCGGCAGTTGGATCTAAACCCTTGGACTGCACAACTCGGCTGAGGCGTTCATACTTCTCGTTCATTTGAGCGAACATGTCCGCGAATTGTGCAGTCACATCTGACCGTATCTTCTCAGACAGCTCCGATTCCCTTTCCTTCCAGCTGCGAGCCTTCTTCGCCTTTTGCCCAGGCTCTGAGAAGCTTTCCTTCCATGGCACCACACCCCCCACGGTTCGCATCCGCGCTGGATGCTCCTTGTTCCCTAGAGCCCGAGTAAGGATGTCGTTCTCCCTATAGGGAGTGAACAATCCCTCGGTCGCCTTCTTCGAGTAAGAGATCTGTTACATTCAAAGCTCTCCATTGTGAGGAAAAAATATATACAAACTTGTGCGCACACTAGTGATCATAGTTTTTTCTACTACACTCTATGATTCCAACCAGGAAGTCAACTTACGATTCGCTGCACGACCTCGACGTCCCTGGGGTTTGGGAACTCCACAGTCCCCGTGGACGACACGGTCCCTCTGGCCAGCCACCAGCGCTTGCATCGCAGATCGCGGATCTCAGAGAGCAGTAGGTCAGGGGAGTCGACGAAATTCGACGCCTCGTCTTCAGCCTTCTTCCACTGCTCCTCTTTCCCCGCATAGCTGCGAGAGTCGAGCCGGTGCGGGTGGTCGTTCCTCCTCTGGATTGCCTTGTTCTTCTCGCTAAGGGCCTTCATACCAGAAACAAGAAAATTAATGCACCGCTGGTTACTCCATACAATGGTGTAACCAAGCAAAGGAACCATACATACCTTGAACTCAGGGGTCCCCTTCTGTTGGGTGAATTGCTCCCATACCTCCTCCGTTATGAAGGGGTACTTCTCGCATGGAGATTTGCCTTTAGCGAGGAAGGTACTGACGAGGACACTCTTGAAGGTTTTCCACGTGTTGTTCATGTCCTTCAAGCAAGCTATCTTGGGACCATCGTCAGAGATGTTCCACTTGGCCTGTTTCAAATGGTGCATATAAGCAGGACTTACTTAATCTCTGGGATAAACCAAGGGAATGTGATTACTCAAGAGTTCAGTGATTTTGATTAATTTTACCTTCACTTCCGCCCACAGCCTCTCCCTCTCGTCGGCTTTAATGTCCTTCCAGCTCTGGACGGTGATCTTCACCCTTTCCTTCGCCAACAAACCAACATAGGCAGCGTACTGGTCGGCATTCTTCTCTATCGGTCTCGTGAACTGGTTGAACTCACATGAAAGATCTGCGCGTTTGGCCAAACGGCACAACATCGTCGCGTCTTCCTCTTGCGCTGGGACGAGGCAGCGTCATCTACGTTGCCCCTTGCCGAATCACTACTATCAGCCGAGGAAGATGCCGACATGGTTTTACCTAAAATTCCATGAACAGACCATCAATTGATATGAAGAAAGGTACATTACAAAGTTCATAACTAAAATGGAATGGCAATGATGAACCACCTCTTTTTGTTAAAATATCAAATTTTCATTCAAAAGACCAAAAATCATCAATTCTTATCAACATGGTTTTCAAAATGTATTTAAAAGGTTTTTAGAGGCTTTCGACTATCTTGTTTTTTAACCAAATCAGTTTCGAGTGCTAATCAAAATCTATTTGAATTGTGCCAAAACTTGTTTTACAAAATTCCTAGATATTATTACCCCGAAGAAATTCGAAATTGAAAACTTTCTCAAAAGAGTTTCAATTTGAATAGATTTTGGGTGTTTGAATCTCACCGAAAAACTTACTTTGACTCAAAATATCTTATACATGCAAAGCATGAGTTTCGGCTGTTTTTATGGTCTTTACTCGTGACCTTCAGCTCAAAATGATATGAATAACTGATTCAAGCTCTTTTATGTCAAAAATCTCATGAAAATCAAATTTGAACTCAATTTGTAAAAGGTTGTCGAACTTCAACCTTCTTGCTTAACATAAAGATCATTTGACCATAACTCTTGATTGTAAAATTCTATTTGGAAATTTTTTTCAGAAAAATATATTTCATGCAATGAAAATCATTTCTGTAAATTTTCATTTCAAATGTATTTGATTTGAGCAATAGTTGATTCTTTTCACAAATCAAATATGAAATCTGCAAAATTCAGACTTCTCATGGTTTTGCAAAATTCAGATTTTTCAAATGTACTATCGGTTGAAAATAAGAAACCGATATAAGATACTGTATTTCCTATCGGTTTGACAATTAAAACTGATAGTATTCAAGTTTGTATTCAGGTAATATTCTTACTGATGTTCATCAAGTTTGTTATTCTCATATCTATAAAGTCTATAACTCCAATGTTTATTTGTAATATTTTTATCATAAGCCATAATTTACCAATCATGATAATTTTGTTATTTGATATGACCAGTTGGACCATCCCAAATCAATATAATGCAAAAGAATATCAATTTAAGAAACTGATTTCATTTCAATTACTCTTTCCTAAAGACTGCTTGGTTCTAATTTGAGTTCAATATTTTATTGTAAGAAAAAGGGGTATACTGGGTTAAAGTTCATACAACAAAAACTCCCAGCATGCTACAGAGTACCTAAGAAAAAAAGAAAGCGCCACTACTTTTTACACAAAATTGGATAATAGATAAGATTAGCAGTGCAAACTATGCTAGTCTCTCTGCAGGAACATAAAGAATCATGGCTTTGTGATGAAAATTTAAATGAACCAAAATTTCAGATGAAAATTACAAAATGGGAAATAATTAACAGAAAATTTAGATTAGGGTCTTTTACTATCGGTTCGAAATAAGAAACCGATAGTGGACGACTATGTAACAAAATATTCTTAGTGATTTTCATCAAGTCTGTAATTCTCATATCTATCAAGTTTGTAATTCATGCACTTTTCATCTAGTTTTATATTTGTTATACATTGAACCACATATGAACTATCCAATATAAATTTAAGAAATTGACGCAAACGGCAAGATCAATGATACTGCGGTTTGGTCAAGAACACTTACAGTCATTCGTGGAGTGGCCTACGATGGCGCGATGCAGTGGCCGGAGGTGGTGGAGAACCCAAATGCGAGCGGCAATGGTGGTGCACGAGCGAAAAAGGGAACGTCGGGGAGGTTAGGGTTTTCCACGCACGAGTACACACCTATTTGGAAATGTGATCAGTTGGACTGGAGGGAAAATCGTGCGGGTTTAACCTAATATAGGAATCTTTACTATCGGTTAATAATCATAAAACCGATAGTAAATATAATGGCAGTTAGGGTTTGGAGTATTGCCATTGTATTTCACTATCGGTTTTATGATTATTAACCGATAGTAAATTAATCCACTGTACAAGATCAAACAAATTATAGAACAGGGTCTCATAACACAATATGTATTACTATCGGTTGGGAACAAGAAACCGATATTAGACCTTAAATTCATATCGGTTTGGAAATTGAAACCGATAGTAAAATACAATGTTAGTGACTCTAAAGGGTTTTCCTGAGAACAATTACAGATGGGTTTCAGTACATCATTTTGCACTTGTAAAGACACCTGAAACCCCATGCAAATGACTTCAAATAATTTTGAAATAAATTAACAGTAAAGACCAATCATGTAACACAAGGAATCATGCATATAGAAACTTTCTTCGAATAGCCAATCAAGATGGAGATATCAAAATGACAAACCAGCCAAAAACCATGTGGAATCTGAACTTTGAAGTTTCCATATTGATTTGTGGAAAGAATCAATTATTGCTCAAATCAACTCCAATTGAAATGAAAATTTGCAGAAATGATTCTCAATGCATCACGTATGTTTTCCCAAAGAAGTTTTGAAAAATGATTTGAAGAATTCTTCAATTAAAGATCCAAGTTAGGGTTTGGAGTATTGCCATTGTATTTCACTATCGGTTTTATGATTATTAACCGATAGTAAATTAATCCATTGTACAAGATCAAACCAAATTGTAGAACATGGTCTCATAACACAATATGTATTACTATCGGTTGGGAACAAGAAACCGATATTAGACCTTAAATTCATATCGGTTTGGAAATTGAAACCGATAGTAAAATACAATGCTAGTGACCCTAAAGGGTTTTCCTGAGAACAATTACAGATGGGTTCAGTACATCATTTTGCACTTGTAAAGACACCTGAAACCCCATGCAAATGACTTCCAATAATTTTGAAATAAATTAACATTAAAGACCAATCATGGAACATAAGGAATCATGCATATAGAAACTTTCTTCGAATAGCCAATCAAGATGGATATATCAAAATGACAAACTAGCCAAAAACCACGAGGAATCTGAACTTTGAAGTTTCCATATTGATTTGTGAAAAGAATCAATTATTGCTCAAATCAACTCCAATTGAAATGAAAATTTGCAGAAATGATTCTCAATGCATCACGTATGTTTTCCCAAAGAATTTTTTAAAAATGATTTGAAGAATTCTTCGATTAAAGATCCAAGTAATATACGTCACTTACATATTGCAAATTAGTCAAGAATGGTTGTCCACCCATAATCCTTCTTCGTGGTCGTCTCGCAGGTAACTTGTTTCGTCAATATTTTCGGTAGAGACAGATTGGAGAATTCCATCTAAAAATGGAGGTAGTTCGTCAAACTGATCGTACTCTTCTTCATCCACAACGTCTTCGACCCCAACAATACGTCTCTTACTGTGAAGGACAACGTGCAACTTTGGATTGGCCGAGTCAACGATGTAGAACACTTGTGTGGCTTGCTCAGCAAGTATAAATGGATCATCTTGGTGTGCAACTCTACTGAGATCGACGAGAGTAAACCCATAATTGTTGACTTTAACACCTCGAGAGATTTCGACCTACTAGCATCGAAATAAAGGAATCTTAAGTAATACATAGTCGAGCTCCCATATTTCCTCAATAACACCGTAATATGAGTTGAGTGCTCTTACTACTCTGGCATCCTCTGAAATAGCAAGTAGTGTCACTCCACTACATTGCATAGTACTCTTCTCATCCTGAGTTCTTGTGTAAAATGAATAGCCATTGATGTCATACCCCTGCCAAGTCCCTATAGTAAATCTAGACCCTCTGGCCAACCATGTAACAACTTCATCTACGTTGCCCTGAGAAGCTTGCAGGACTCTATTTTCGATCCACCCAGCAAACTTCCTGTTATGTTCTTTGGTGACCCAAATCTTTGGCTTGGAAGGATTCTGTTTCTGTAACATTTCCTTGTGCTCGTGTATGTATGGCTCCACCCCCGTCATGTGCTGTAAGACCCAAAAATGGGCTTTTGCATAGAGATCACTAGAGGGGACGACTGTTTTAAATCCAATCGTTCCAATGCCCTGAAGCCTGCCCTCATGCCGGGACGTAGGAACGCCAATTAGGTCAACCCCAGCCATATAGTTGGTGCAAAATTCAATCACCTCCTCGACGGCATAACCTTCAATGATACTGCCCTCAGGCCGATGTCGATTCCTTACATATCCCTTCAAGATACCCATAAATCTCTCAAATGGATACATGTAGCGCAGGAACACGGGTCCACAAAACTTAATTTCTCTGACAAGGTGAACAATTAGATGGACCATAACATCAAAAAAAGATGGCGGAAAATACATCTCCAGCTGACAAAGAGTTGTAGTCACATCGTGTTGCAAATCATCCAGTCCATCCATATCAATTACCTGCAAGGACACAGTTGCAGCAAATATTCAGATCCAAAAAATCTGACAAGTTCCACGAATGGAGCTAATTAACTTGCTAGGAGTACACGCTTACCTTGCCAGATATTGTGTTGAAGAAATAACATAGCTTTGTAATTGTCTCTCTGACTTTGACTGGGAGAATACCTCTGATAGCAATGGGAAGCATTTGTGACAATTATGGGACTTCATACCAACCAGTTTCAAGTTTTTCACGGACACAAGTTTTTTCAAGTTCACAGAATACCGGCATGGAACTTTGACACCATATAGGCACTGACAGAGTTCTGTTTTTTCTCTTTTTGGCAAAGTATAGCAGGCCGGGGGGAGGTATGTACGCTTTCCCTTCTCCAATGGTGCAAGCTCAGTCCTTATGCCCATGTCGAGCATGTCACGGCGAACGTTGATGCCATCTTTTGTCTTTCCTGGAATGTTCAACAACAAACCAATCAAACTGTCACAAACATTTTTCTCTACGTGCATGACATGAATGCAATGTCGAACTTGTAAGTGCTCCCAATATGGCAGATCCCAAAGAATCGATCTCTTCTTCTAAACATTTTTTCTTAGAGGTTTAGAACATTTACCGAACTCAACTTTGATGTCCTTCATGGGCAAGTAAAGTTCCTTACCAGTACAAACACTGGGGCTGATCCTTTCTCAGGCTTCCCATTAAATGACTTCTTACGGTAGGCGTGATGCATCGGAAGGAATCTGCGGTGACCCATGTACACTGTTTTTCTGCAGTTCGGTAACCACATGGTTTGAGTTTCATCCAGGCAAATAGGACAATCCTTGCCTTCTTTCGTACTATACCCCGACAAATTTCCATCGGCCGGGAAATCATTTATGGTGCAAAATATCATGGCCCGCAACATGAAATTCTCTTGCTTATGTGCATCCACACCTGCACCCCTTCGCTCCACAATTTATGTAAGTCCTCGACTAACGGTGATAGAAACACGTCAATATCATTCCCGGGTTATTTGGGTCCTGAAATTAGTAACGACATCATGATGTACTTACGCTTCATACATAACTAAGGAGGAAGATTGTAGATGCATAACAGAATTGGCCAAGTGCTATGCCGACTGCTCATATTTCCGTGTGGATTCATACCATCCGTACTCAGCCCAAACCTTATATTCCTCACTTCGTTGCCAAACTCACCGAATGTTCTGTTAATGTTTCTCCATTGAATAGAATCAGCTGGATGTCTTAGTTTTCCGTCTTGTTGCCGACCTTCACCATGCCAATGCAAGTACTTCGCATCTTTCGGATATGCAAACAGCCGTTTCAATCTAGGAATCACAGCAAATACTACACAGTTTTGGCCGGAGGCCCTTTCTTTACCTCATCACATCCATTGTGATAAATTCTGTCCCCATACTTATACCGCGATGCATCGCATCTTGGACAAACAGGCAAATCCTCGTACTCGTTACGGTACAAAACACAATCATTTGGGCATGCATGTATTCTTTCGATTTCCATTCCCAACGGACACAATAGTTTTTTGGCCTAGTAAACCGATCTTGGCAACTCATTTCCCTCTGGAAGCATGTCCACTAACAGATCTAATAGCGACGTGAAACTCTTATCGCTCCAACCGTTGCTTGCCTTCAAGTTATATAATCTCAACACAGAAGACAACTTTGTAAATTTTGCACATCTGGGGAACAAAGGCTTCTCAGAATTAACAATTAATTTCTTAAATTTAGCAAAATCATTTTCGCTGTAATCTTCTTCTACATCACGTAACATTTCATCTAAATTGTCGTCATCTACATGCACATTCGAATGAACATTATCAATGTTCTGATGATCATCATTACTACAATCCACTTCCGGGTGCTGCTGAGTGGTAGCGGTGCTCGTTTCCTCAAGATCTTCACCATGCCATATCCAACAGGTATAGCATGTGTTAAAACCATGACGAATCAAATGACTTCTAATTTGATCAGAGTTGCCGAACCTCTTTAAGTTCATACAATCTATACAAGGGCAATGCATATCTTTCTCTCCCTTCTTCGCCTTTTCTTGCTCAGCAAATTTAATAAACTCATTCACACCCTCCAAATACTCAACAGTAGTACGTTTTATTCCATACATCCAATATTCTCGGTCCATCTACAATTATTTCACAAAATTGACAAATTGAAATAAATAATTAATGACTCAGGGCATGCATGCATGAAACATCATCAATTAGCTAGGCCATATGTGTGTACAGCTACTTAATTACATTAAATGGATATATATGAGACCCTAATTAACTTGATGCATTAATTGGAAGAGCCAGCCAGCTAGCTGGTTAACTTCAGCCATAAATCATTCTAGCTTAACTTCAGCAAGCTATAGCTAGCTAGCCAACCTAGCCTTCTAGCTAGTTTGGAGCTACATGTATCTAGTTTAATGAATTGGAAGTAGAGAGAGAGGGAGACTGTGAAAGAGTGATCGCATGACAAGATGACAATACCGAGGGGGATCGAATTATCAACCTCTCAGCTAGCTTCTTTAGATCACTCTAGCTTGGAGCGTGGATGCACGTACGGTAGAAATGAATCAAGGATGCAGAGCAGGGGTCGAGATAAGTTGTGCAATTTTACTATCGGTTCAAAACCACAACTGATAGTAAACTTTTCTCTCTATTAAGGTCTCCACTATCATAACCATTTGTTTATATGACGTCATTTTACTATCAGTTTGTTTTATATAACCGATAGTAAAATTTCCTCTATTATATCGGTTGGTACAGTAGTAACTGATAGTAAAAATTCCGTAATTTCACTATCAGTTACCAAAGACAAACCGATAGTAAAATTTACTCTATTATATCGGTTGGTACAGTATGAACCGATAGTAAAAAGTCCGTAATTTCACTATCAGTTACGAAAGACAAACCAATAGTACTATTTCATCTATTATATCGGTTGGTACAGTAATGACCGATAGTAAAAATTGTTTGCATTTCACTAACGGTACACCAGAATATAACCGTTAGTACAAAGCCTATTCTCCACCGCTGCAGTCGTACTCTATCAGATTTTTCCCAGTTGCTTATAACCGTTAGAAGATATGGGTTAGTGGATTGCATTTCTGTAGTAGTGTATGTTGGAGAACATGTTGATCAAATTGACCCATCTTGAGACACTGTTGTGATTATTGTGTCATCAGTATGTTTCTAATAGTTATTTTGGTTTATCTTTAGACCCGAGATCATTACGGTTTTATACATGCGTAGTAGCATATCTTGGTGTCGTCAACCGCTCTTAACCGAGTAGTTATAAAGGTGACATACATATATGTTATGAATCATATGGTTGAAAGTGAATAGTCGGGATAGAATTTGTCCCTCTCATATCTTAAGAGAGATATCTCTGAGCTCCTTGATGTAATTGGACTAAGAAAGTGCATGGTTGTGCCGAATATAGTTGAGAGTCAACTATATAAAAGGTTAGTCCATTACAGGATCGAAAAAGGATCGAGCTATTCAAGGATGACATGTTTCTCACCTTGAGTTCGATCTGGTATCGTGAGGCAAAGAGATAATCCACTATTACAGAATTCATCATCACAGTCGGGTCAAAAATGTCATCACAGATGGTTCTTACCCGTCAGTGATATTCGAGTCAGTGATAATCATGTACTATCACAGACGGTTTTTGATGTTTTCAACCGTCTGTGATCTTTCCATTCACAGACTGTTATAAGATCAAAATCGTCTGTGATACTCATACTTCACAGACTGTTATAAGATCAGAACCGTCTGTAATACTCATACTACACAGACTGTTATAACATCAGAACCGTCTGTGATACTCATACTTCACAGACCGTTCTCACATCAGAACCGTCTCTGATACTCATACTACCACAGACGGTTTTAATCTCAGAACCGTCTCTGATAATTTGAGTTTCGCAGACGGTTCTGATGTCAAAACCATCTGGGATCCTCACATTATCAGAGACGGTTCTGAGATAACAACCGTCTGTGATACTCAAATTATCAGAGACGGTTCTGAGATCAGAACCGTCTGTGATACTCAGATTACCAGAGACGGTTTTAACATCAGAACCGTCTGTGATACTCAAATTATCAGAGACGGTTTTGATATCAGAACCGTCTGTGGTACTCCAAATACACAGACTGTTATGAAATCAAAGCCGTCTCAGATACTCATACTAACATAGATGGTTTTGATCTCAGAACCGTCAGTAATAATATGAGTATCACAGACGGTTCTGATGTCAAACCGTCTGTGTATTTAGAGTATCACAGACGGCTGTGAGGTCAAAACCATCTGCGATATTGTCATTATCAGCGACGGTGGTAATGTTGAAACCGTCTGTGATATTATACTCTCAGAACCATCTGTAATAGTGAATATCACAGACGGTTTTTAGGTTAGAACCGTCTGTAATAGTGTTATAATCTCAGAACCGTCTGTGATAGTGTGATATCACAGATGGCTCTGAGGTCAAAACCATCTGAGATAGTGATAGTGTGATATCACAGACGGTTTTTAGGTCAAAACCATCTGTGATAGTGTCATTATCGGTGACTGTTATAATCTCAGACGGTTTGTAAGATCAAAACCGTCTGTGCATATTATGCACAGACGGTTTTGATCTTACAAACCGTCTGAGATTATAACAGTCACCGATGTCCTCTGTACAAATTGCATTTCATATATACTATTCATGAATTTCATACATGCACAGTACTCAAATATATACAGTCTCATATATATTTGTACAATTGAAATTTGTACAATTGAACTCAGAAATATATTTGTACAGTACTCAAATATATTTGTACCCCTCTGTTCTATCATTTCATATATACAGCACAGAACTCAGAAATATGTACAATTGAACAAATAAATGTAATCGACAATTAAAGTCAGTGTGTTAGATGTACAAATAAATGTAAGGCCGCACTAATACGAACCTTGTGGGTCCCTAAACTTCCCCTTGGTTGATATGATCTCCGAAAGGAAAAACTCAGCGAGCATCCCTCGGACAATACCAATCTGCCGATGGTCAAGGCTTTCTGAAGGGAAGTCGACCCCCTGCAGCAAGAGTTGGTACATAAAAAATTAGCTGCAGTTGTAAATTCTGTCAAATCGATACAAAGGGGAGCAGTTGTATAACTCGGGGAAATCTGGCCGGTGAGGGGTTATGATCAGGTCATACATGTGGCGCATTACGTAGAACCCACATGTATTGTCGTCCGGCTGCTGATGGCACTGCCAATTTACAGACCGAGAGTTAGGTGGGGACAAGTTATAAAGTAAAACAGATGCCAGTTGAAATTTGTACCGAAAATTGTAACCACTGAAACTTATCGGCTCGCCGCTCGTGTTGTCTCCCTACCTCGGCAAAGTACTTCGTGAAAGACCTGTAGATAGTCAAAATTGACAGTTTGAGGATAGCCGAAATTGACAATTTGAGGACGGTAAATCTAGATGCATGCAAGACAGGTCCACATCACCTTTCGAATACATCTCGTGCGCCGCAATACGAGTACCCTTTCCTCTGCAATGAGTCAAGGTAGAACACCTTGTTGCTTTTCGGAATAAGTAGCAGCAGGATCCAGTGGTAGCTACATATTACACGTAAAGAATTAAAAATTTAATCTAAATTTTGGGGTGTGCACATGGAGACACTAATCTACGGGTGAAGTACTGATGAAAGCACTCACCTCTGGTTGTAGGGTACAAGTATATACTCCTTGTCGACCTGAGCAAGCAACCCTCTTTTAATGTAGTCGACAACGAAGTCTGCGTCGGTCCTAAACATCACCTCGGCGACCATCTGGGGGTCCAAGAAACCAACAGGTATGCCCTTAGATTTGGCATAGTTGGTCATGCAGCTGCACGGAAATAACCAATTAATAAATGACATATATCCGTATATGCACGGATAGTAGGATACTTACAGCACCCAAGACCGTAGGATTGACAAGTCGAGCGCATCTTTGTTCAGTAAATTGTGCAGATCTTCGAAGGTCACTGAGTAGGTCCCAATGTCGTTATGGAACTCTGCCACGGTGTACTAGACCATGATGTGCGTCGGACGCTGCGTCTTGATCTGGTTTGTCCTCTTCATGTACCATGCATGCAGGCTCTGGCATGCTAACCCCATGGTCGAAATTGCAGTATCGGAGGCCATGGGCATCCCCAGAGCGAACGGTATGAGAGTTGGCGCAGTACTCTTCTCGCTCTCCTTCGCCGGGCTCTTCTTTGCTTTTCCCCTACTAGCCAGCTTCTTGAATGGTTGCCTCTTAGTCGGAGTCAGCTTCGTCATCGGAGGGGTATACTGGCTAGTAGGCCGTGTGTCGGTCTGTGATGTCTGTGATGTAAGAACCTACGTATTAGGACACTAACTCTGAGGGCTATTATTACAGTACGAATTATGAAACTGGTGGGGGAATTACCTCATACAGGACGATGTCTTTCTTGGGCCATTGCACGAACGTGTGCACCGCATCCCCGAGAGTGGTAATCTCATCATTCGGCGGCTTCTCCAACGGAAAACCCTTGCAATGGTCAAAGACACTGTCCACCTGGACCCGTGCAAAACCCTCATAGAGGGGCACCATGGATTGTGGCCCCCGCCGTGCATGGTTGCGCCATCCCACGGGCAGCCTCGATCGGGAAGAGACCGGCCATCACCATAAGCTTGCAGGAGGCGGGTTCCTACAAACAGTGCGCATTAACATGTTGAATTTCATCGCTTTTCACTTTCGAATGAATTAACATAGACAAACGGTCATTACCTGCAGAAAGTCCACCGGATACTTTGGAGAGGGCTCCGTCTGCGAAGACCCCGGCGCAGACGCGCAGCTACTACGGTGGCCAAGAATGGGGGTCAGTACTTCCGCTGCTAGAAGGGGGGTGCCCTGGGTCGCCTTTCTTAGCTCTTCATACATGGACTGCATCTCCGACAACTGTTGCAGGACTGCTTTGTCCCGAACAGCGAACTCCGATCGCATCTCCTCCTTGAGCCGTTCATCGCGGGCTTGGTGGGATCTCTTTCTCGTCTTAGCCGCCTCCTCATCATCAGGGAAACCATGCCTCCAAGGCACAGTGGCACCGAGGCCGCGCACGCGGCCTGGATGCTCCTTGTTTCCTAGCGCCGCTGTGAGGATATCCCTGTCCCTCCTCGGGTTGAACTCTCCGGATGCCGCCTGCGCACTCAGCGTCACCTGCAACAGGAGAACTTAGCAATACAACCCATTGCATGCGTGTTACGAGGATAGTACGTGATGGGACAATCTTACCAGCCGGTCGATCACTTCCCTGTCCGCTGGGTTACTCACAGAGACGCTTCCGGAGGAGTTCATCGTCAATCTTGCTCGGCACCAATTGTGGGCGCGCACATCTGGTATGCCCGCATAAGGACTGCCGGCCGAAGATTGGGAAGCCTCCTCGTCCTGCTTCCTCCACAACGCCTTCTTCCCCACCTACCCACCACTGCCTAGTCTGTGTGGGTGGGTATTCTTGGCCTGGTTAGCCTGGCCCTTCGCACTAAGCTCCTGGAACTCTGGCTTGGCCTTCATCTCGACGAACTGCTGCCATGCCTCGGGAGTCAGGAAAGGGAAGTCATCGAGGGGGGTCTTCGACTCCTTCACATAGAGCCTGACAAGGTGGCTCTTGAAGTTCCTCCACGCCTTGTTTATTGACATCAGTGTCCTCCGGCGGATGGTGAAGTGGCGATCCTCGGGAATGTGAAACGCCGCCTACATTTCTTTCCACAGCGCATCCTTGCACTCTAGGGGCACTTGACCCCAGTCGGAGGTGGTGATGGGCACCCGCTCCCTTGCCACTTTGCCGCATAGTGAGCGGTCAGTCAAGTTTGTCCGGAGCTTCCAGCACACCATTGTCGTCGAACTGGACGTGCTGCTTTTCCCGCTTGTCCAGACGCGCGCATGTCGTCCGGCCTCGCCCCTTTCTCTTCTTCTGCGGGGTCACGGCGGACGAGGCGACCTCCGGCCCAGGCGTCTCATCGCCAGCGAGGTCACCCTGACTCCCCGAGTGGTGCATTTCGTCACCAGACATAGTTCCTAACATAAGTGAAAGAGAGAACAGTTTAAGTAAATCTGCAACTAATAATTCTATAACAAAACCCATATACTTATAATTAACCAAGAATGACAGAAACGGTGGGGAGGCGATGGAGGTGATCGCGTCGGAGGCGGGAGGGCGATGGAGGTAATCGCGCCTGACGGTGGAAAGGCGATGCAGGTGATCGCGACGGACGGAGAGGAGGAGAAGGTGGGAGGCAATGGAGGTGATCGCGACGGACGGTGCGAGGGCGGAGAGAGCTAGGGCAAACAGTTGCGAAGACTGGAATGAGCGGGACAAATCCCGCCTTGAACTATTAACCGCGACGATATTATCACAGTCGGTCCAACGCTCACAACCGTCTGTATAATATTATCACAGTCGGTTCTCGCATCAGAACCATCTGTAATAATCGACATAGTCACCAGAGAGATTATCACATACGGTATTGAGTTGAGAGCCGACTGTGACTCTGATTATCACAGACGGTTTGGAATTGAGAACCGACGGTGCACATCAAGAACTCGAAGAGTCGGACACTGTTGAAAATATCACAGTCGGTTCTATATATATAACCGTCTGTGATAATATTATCACAGTCGGTTCTCAAATAAAAACCGTCTGTGGTAATCTACAAAGTGAGAGATTATCACAGACGGTTATGAGTTGAGAACCGACTGTGACTGAGATTATCACAGACGGTTGCGACATGAGAACCGACCGTGCACGTGTACACTTGAAGAGTCGGAGACGCTGTTGGGAATATCACAGTCTGTTCTATATTCATACCCGTCTGTGATAGGTCAAAACCGTCCGTTATAATCTCTCTATTGAACGTTAGTTTTACAACTTGAAACTGCTCTGTAGCTTTTAACTCTGAATGCTCGAAAACTTGTTTTAAATGAACACTCAGATATTTCAAATGTAGTCCAAATGCTCTGTAAATTGGTTACAGTGTACGTAGATCCGATAATTGGTTACAATGTGGAGCATGCTCAAATAAATTTAACATACAATGTACGTGGAGCACGCTCAAGTTAATGTTACATACAAATGGGAACTTTCACCGACAATTTCCACGTACACAACCATGTTATCCTCAACTTTCCACTTGCCGCGGCCCTGCAAAGACGAGAATTACAGGAGATATAAGCTATACCGATGGAAACAGAGAGATAAGGACGTACAGTTGATTACCTTTAAAGTATAACCCTTCCTGGTGATCCATACGCACGTAACTGGTTTCGTCGGTGTCTTCAGTATCGACCTGTACGCCATCTCCAAATGGAGGAATCTCATCAAATTGATTGTATTCCTCCTCGTCTACGACATTTTCAACTCCAACAATCCTTCTCTTGCCATGAAGGACGACATGCCACTTCTTATTGGCCGGGTCAGTGACATAAATGACCTGAATGGCTTGATTTGCAAGTATGAATGGCTCATCTTTATAAGCAACGTGATCGAGATCCACAGAAGTGAAACCGTAACTGTCA
Source organism: Pharus latifolius (assembly GCA_019359835.1). Classification (NCBI taxonomy): domain Eukaryota; kingdom Viridiplantae; phylum Streptophyta; class Magnoliopsida; order Poales; family Poaceae; genus Pharus; species Pharus latifolius. The sequence continues at coordinate 70,786,336 of CM033322.1, forward strand.
ACCTTCACACCCTGTGGGATTTGGACCCATCGGCATCGAAACAGGGGAATCTTGAATAGCACGTAATCGAGCTCCCAAATTTCTTCAATGAACCCGTAGTACGAGTTCAATCCACGTACTACCCTTGTTGGGCCTGTCTTGGTGAACCCCTCATGGAAAGGTTCTACGCTCACTCCACTATTTTGCACAGTGCTCTTTCGATCTTGAGCTTTCGTGTAAAATGTGTACCCATTGATGTCGTATCCCTGCCATGTCTGTACAATAAACGTGGGCCCTTTTGCCAACCATTTAAGGTTCTCACTTGCGGACTCTCCGGTGATTCGCACCTTCATCCACGCGTTGAATCAACTATTATGTTATCCCGTGATCCAAACCTCGGATCGGCGAGGATTGTCTTGTCATAGCATCTCCTTGTGCTCGTCGATGTACGGAGACACCTCCGTCATGTGTTGCAAGACCCAAAAATGAGCTTTCGAGTACATATCGAAATCAGGAGTGATGGCTCTCCGTCCAATAGTGCCAACACCATCAAGCCTCCCCTCAGGACGAGACACAGGAACTCCTATTGCTTCTACCTCGGCCATGTAATCGACGCAGAACTCAACAACCTCTTCCGCTGCATAACCTTCGACAATGCTACCCTCGGGCCGGGACCGATTCCTCACGTAGGCCTTAAGTATACCCATGTACCTCTCGAATGGATACATATAACGTAGGAACACGGGTCCACATATCTTGATTTTTGTGACAAGGTGGACGGTGAGATGGACCATGATATCAAAAAACGATGGAGGAAAATACATCTCAAGCTGACAGAGAGTTCGAACCACCTCGCTCTGCAGAGAATCCAGTCCATCGGGATCAATGACCTTGCAAGAAATTGCATTGAAGAAAAAACATAGCCTCGTGATCGTCTCTCTGACCTTATGCGGCAGAATACTCCAGATGGCAACAGGAAGCATTTGTGTCATCAACACGTGACAATCATGAGATTTCATACCCAGCAATTTCAAATCGCCCATGGACACAAGCTTTTTCATATTTGCGGAGTAACCCGATGGAACTTTAACACCACAGAGACATTTACAGAGTTCTGTCCTCTCAGCCTTGCACAAAGTGTAGCATGCAGGGGGAGGTATATACGGCCTTTATCGTCCTCTCTCGGTGCTAGCTCGGGCCTGATTCTCATTTCGATCATGTCACGCCGCACATTGACGCCATCCTTTGTCTTCCCTGGAATGTTCAGCAATAGGCCGATTAAACTGTCACAAACATTCTTCTCTACATGCATGACATCAATGCAATGACGAACCTCTAAATGCTCCCAATACGGTAAGTCCCAAAATATCGATCTCTTCTTCCAAGTGTTCTTCGTGCGGGGTTTCAATTTACCACCCTTTCCAAACACAATGTCTATGTCCTTCACCCGTGAGTAAACATCTTTCCCGCGCGTAGGCTTCGGGGCTGAACCATCTTCCTTGTGGCCGTCAAATTCCCTCTTCCTCTTACGATACGCGTCATTCTTCGGAAGACACCTACGGTGACGCATGTACACTGTTTTCCTGCAATTCTTCAGCCACACGCTCTCAGTCTCATCTTCGCAGTGGGGGCAGGCTTTGGCTCCTTTCGTAGTACGGCCCGACAAATTTCCAAGGGCAGGGAAATCGTTGATGGTGCAGAATATCATAGCACGTAGGATGAAGTTCTCTCGTTTGTATGCGTCCCATACCTGCACCCCTTCGTTCCACATTGTTAGGAGACCTCTATCAATGGTGCTAGGTACACATCAATATCGTTTCCGGGTTGTTTTGGTCCTGAGATAAGTAGAGACATTATGATGTACTTGCGCTTCATACACAACCAAGGAGGAAGGTTGTAGATACACAAAAGAACCGACCAAGTGCTATGCCGACTGCTCATGTTACCAAAAGGATTAATTCCATCGGTACTCAACCCGAACCTTATATTCCTCAATTCTGCTCCGAAGTTAACAAATTCCCTGTCGATGTTTCTCCACTGCGAAGAATCAGAGGGGTGTCTCAGCTTTCCATCCTTCTTCCGGTCTTCCGAGTGCCAACGCAGTAATTTTGCCTCTTTACGGTTTGCAAACAAACGCTGCAAGCGGGGAATGACTGGCAAATACCACAACACCTTAGCAGGAGGTCCTTGGTTTATCTCGGCGTAGTCGCCGTCGTCTGTTCGGTCCTTAGTACGCTTATAGCGGGATGTGCCGCACACCGGACAAACATGCATATCCTTGTAGTCGTTACGGTAAAGGATGCAATCATTAGGGCATGCGTGTATCCTTTCTACTTCCATTCCCAAAGGACACAACAGCTTTTTCGGTTGGTAGGTGTTTTTTGGCAACTCGTTTCCTTCTGGGAGCATGTCCGCCAAAAGATCTAACAGTGCTGTGAAACTCTTGTCGGTCCAGCTGTTGCTTGCCTTCAATTTTAACAGTTCAAGCACAGAGGCCAACTTTGTGTACTTCGACTTGCAACCAGGGAACAATGGCTTTTCTGAGTCCTCAATCAAGCGCTTGAATTTGCCAAACTCCCTTTCACTGTAATTTCCTTCCACATCATGCAACATGTCATCTAAATGGTCATCCTCTGGCATATCCTCGTCGAAGTCGTTGTTCGGATCCGACATGTCCTGTTCCTCAACCTGAGTGGCACTTGTTTCTGCAGTTGGCTCTTCTCCATGGTGGACCCAACACGTGTACCCCTTTTTGAAACCACGTCGGATCAAGTGGGCGACAATTTGAGATGAGTTGGTGAACATCTTAATATTCTGGCAGTCTACACAAGGACAGTACATATATGGTAAACCCTTCTTCGCCATGTCTTGCTCAGCAACCTTTTCGAAATCAAAAACACCTTTCATGTATTCCTCACCCACTCGGTTGTCATTATACATCCAGTCTCGGACCATCTGCAATTAATCAAATTCATACACATGCTAATTAGTAAATCAATGGAGATCGATATTGATGATGAAATCAAGTAATGTGTATGCCTTGGGAGCAAGTACCAATCTTGGTTTGATCCTCAAATTTTTGCCCCCAAATGCTCCCCCGGCCTTTCGAGATTTTGCTCTTCCTTGCCCCAAATCTCTTCGAACTGGACAGTGTAGGTCGAGCAAGAGAGAACAACTAGCTCAAAACATCCGCCAAAAGACCTTTTATACCAGGTTCAATACAGAAGGTTCTATATAATACCGTCAGTAATATCGGTGCATTTTTGAAGAACAGAATATCACTAACGGGTTTCACTCTATTAACCGTCGGTAATATCGGCGCATTTTGTGATACTATGACAGAAATATCACAGACGGTTATGAACTCCAAACCGTCTGTGATAATTACAATATCACAGACGGTTCCTAGGTCAAAACCGTCCGCCTTACTATCACAGTCGGTTTTTACTTCAGAACCGTCTGTGATTATTACTGTCGGATTTTACATCAGAACCGTATGTGATTATCACAGTCGGTTTTTATCTCAGAACCGTCTGTGTTAATTATAAAATCAACAATCTGCAAGATTATTACAGACGGTTTTAAGGTCCGAACCGTCTATAATATCCCGGATTGTTTGTTTGCATTCGACTACTGGTCATCATTTGTTGCACTTATTTTTCATATTTGGTTCTATCTTATTTCAATGTTAGTATTTAAAAAAATGAACGTTCAGACTATTTGGTTTTATCTTGTTTTTCATATTTGTTGTATATATGTCTGTGGATCATCAAAGAATTTTGAGACTATTACAGTCGGTGCTGAAATTAAAACCGTCTGTAATTTGCAGCAGTATTTTCTTGTTAACATTTTCACACAGAACATCATTTGGTGATTATCAGTTACATAATCAATCGAAAAGCCAGAAATGTAAGGAAAAGAAATTTCTTATTTCTTACAATCTTTGCATACATAAGAGATACAATTAAGCGACCAATTAATTAGCGTCGACCTGTTCCGAAAGTAACTTACAAAGTTCTCCTAGGGACATATTGGCATCAGTAGGATCTACACTGGCCGCCCCAGGAGAACTACCAATGGCTCTAATACTATCAACATCATCTCTTAGCAAAGGAGTGGATTTGGCATCAGTAGGATCATCCAAGAAATTAAAGTTGATACAACAAAGGTGGAGATGAAGCTGCAACTCAAAGAACTCTGCCAAGTGCAGAATGGCAAAAGACATCCCCTCAGAATGCTTCTCCAGCGCCTCTTTTTTTTTTGGAGAGTTCTACACAAGGCAACTTTCTCCTCCTGCACATATGCTTCTCCAGCTTCTCCTAGGGACGTATGCTGGGAGGGTGAAGATGATTGCCAAGCTTCAGAGTGGATTTGGACGTGGAAGTGTGAGCCTTACCCCAGAAAGTTGATCATCCAAGAAAAGCTGATGATACAAAGGTGTTGAAGAGGGGATATTGGAAGGATTATTGTGGATCTCCAAAGGTGGAGTCGATGCAACTGGAGGGGTTGCAAGGGGCAATGTGGCAACACAGGCCTCAGCACCCTCTAGAGTCTTCGCTGCAGCTCCACTGGAGGATCTTTCATCATTTCTAAGTCTCTTCTTTGGAGGGAGCATTTCCTCAGGCACCTGTGGATTTCGAAATGCATTTGTTTCGAGGTAATCAAGTCATAAAAGAAAGATCTGCATTAGAGTTTCAGAGAGGACTTACTTTCTGAAGATCCTGATCGAGTTCATTCCTTATCTCTTCCTCATAACTCTCAATTTCAATAACCTCATTGGAATCTCGGCTCGCCATCAAGGTGGGAGTTGAGGAGGGAATAAAGACAGGGATTTAGGAGCCTCGCTATTTATAGAAACAGAAGGTGACGGTTTATATGCGCGGGTGCCTCGAGTTTTAAAAAGCGCACTACTGGTTTTCAAGCTCAATAAATTCATGATAACTTCTCGGGAGATAAACTGCAACACGGAAAAGGAAGTTGAAGAGTCAGATTAGATAATTCGATGCAAATTAAATTTAAAGTAAATAATTAAGTCTCTTCATCTGCTTAGTTATTATGTGCGGTTATCAACAATTGCATGTAGATAATTCGAAGGGTGGGCACTGTTGGGACTATCACAGACGGTTGGGATATCAAACCGTCTGCTTTAATATTACAGACGGTTCTCATATCCAAACCGTCTGTAATATGACTATTATAGACGGTTCTGATGTCCGAACCGTCTTTACTATGCCTGGAATATTGAACTGTTCCCGAGAATATTTATCATGACGGTATTGATCTTGAAAAGAAAGTAGTGCGCTCCACTTCAAATTCTCAACAGTGTGTTGTGTCTTTTCCATTTCTGATGTTTGCGCGGCGCACTAACCTGGGGACACGAAGCGTCGACTTGGAAATTATTCGATGCCCACTTTGGAAGTTGAAGCGTCAGATTACATAATTCGATGCAAAGTAAATTTGAAGTAAATAAATAAGTCTCTTCATCTGCGCTGTTATTATGTGCGGTTATCAACAATTGCATGTAGAGAATTGCACTGTTGGGACTATCACAGACGGTTGGGATATCAAAACCGTCTGCGTTAATATTACAGACGGTTCTGATGTCCGAACCGTCTTTAATATGTCTGTTGAATATTGAACTATTCGACTTCTACAAATACTTGTTCCCTCCCTGGAGTTTTGCTTCCAGTTGAACCACTGAGAATTTGAAAGAAGTTGAGAATTTGAAGCGTCGATAACTGTTCGACAATCACAGTCGGTCCTTACATAAAATCCGTCTGTAATATTACTATCACAGACGGTTTGGAGTTAAAAACCGTCTGTGATATTGATAGAAGTTGAGAATTCGAGGCGGCGGACACTGTTGGGACTATCACAGTCGGGCCTTTCATAAAAACCGTCTCTAATGTGACTATCACAGACATTTTTTTACCTCAGAGCCGTTTGTGATATTCAAAGCACGTTGATATATAACTTCTATATTCTTTTTATATTATTTGCATGGGACCTGCGACTTCTATATTATTTGAAGAGCTCCGATGGCCTGCCCTCACAAGCCAAAGATTGCGATAGTCGTTCCTTGATCGCACACAGTGTACATACCTTTGTATGGTCGAATGTTCGACAAAAGCTAAAGAAAGATAAAGAAAGAGGGAAGATTGCATGCAGTCCAAGAATGTGCTGGAAAATTGGAAAGTTGACATAAGAACAAAGTTTTTAATAATTTTTTTTCATCACTTACAAAAAAAAGTAAAAATACAGAATGCTAGGTCAAGGAGTGGTCTTAGCCCTGGCTGCATCTAGAATAAAGTCAGTTTGACTTGCAACCAGGACGCAGGACTCCTCCAGCGACAAGTTGTCCTTCTCAGGATCAACTACTACAGCGTCAAGAAGGCATGCGACCTCCCTCAGCTTCGCGATGGTATCCTTCATTGTCAAACCGCAGCCAGCGATGGTCATATCCGCGGCTTTCTTCTCCTCGCGAAGACGCCTCGTCCTCGCCCTAGCATTGTCACCATCCGTCTTCATGCGCTGAATGCGCTGGAAGAGATCGTCAAGGTCAAGCCGTAGCTGAGTGTGCTTCTCCGTGAGGAGCTTGTGCTTCCTCCTGGAGGGCCCTCAGCTCGGCCTTGACTTTGCCAGTGTCTTCCACGGCTCCCCTTCCCTGTGTAAATCAACAGGTCAAGAATGTATTGAACAGGGATTAACAATACAGGGGTAAGCCCAAAAGATTGAGAGTTCTTACCGGGGAGGGCGAGCCTGACAATGCCATCGAGGATGCCATTGGCGCAGAGAAGCTGAGTCAAACAGTCTGAGAACTATAAAAACTTGTAAAGTAAATGACAATTTTTCCACTGTCAATTTATAGAACTTCCAAAGCGATGCTTCGTGTTCTCCTAGGCGCCGCGCGTGAAGATCGGAGACAGAAATGATCACAGTTGAGAATTCGAAGCGCCAGTACTTTTCCAGTCGGTTCAGACATCAGAACCATCTGTGATAAGTAGACTATCATAGACGCTTCGTAGTTCACAACCGACTGTATAAATCACAGTCGGTTCTGAGTTCCGAATCGTCTGTGATAGTATACTTATCACAGACGGTTCTCAGCTGGGAACCGATTGTATATATTACAGTCGGGTTTAAGTTAGAACCGTCTGTGATAAGTAGACTATTACAGATGGTTCTCAGCTGGGAACCGATTGTATCTATCACAGTCGGTTTTTAAGTTAGAGCCGTCTGTGATAAGTAGACTATCACAAACGGTTTTGTGTTCAGAACCGTCTAGTTTACTGTCACAGTTGTTTTTGACATCAGAACCTTCTGTGATATCTGAACATATTCTCCCGACAGGCCTTCGCAGACGGTTTTCCATTGAACAGTTCATACCCGTCTGTGATGTGCCGTCCAGGATGTCTGTTTCTGTGGTAGTGATCAATGATAATTCATATAGGTTCGTCGGATATGATCTTCGTGTATATGCGAGTAATCATAATATCTTGCTCGAGACCGCTTATGACTTGTGATTCGGGAAGTTGTTTCCGGTCGCGGCCAAATATACACGAACTTACAAGGTTACATACTTAATGGGTTTGAGCTTTAATTCGGATGGGATCCGAAAGGGTCTCCTATAGGTAATGAGTTTACCATTGGGATTAGCGTTCGCATTGGAGTAGAACTTATCTGCAAAGCCTTATAAAAGGAGGTGAGGTGGGTATACAAAAGACATCTGATCTATTCTAGCCGCTACCACCATCCACGAGATAACCTTCAAAAAACCCTAACTGCGTGTGCTAGTGTTAGCACATGAACACACGGTGCTCTTTCCCCATACGTGTGGACTTCCGTAGAGGTGCAACTGCTACTGTTGCACTGTTGGTCATGAGCTGATTGCGACATCAACTCTTCTTCTACTGCTGCGTAGTCGCATCCGTGCGTCTAGTGGTAAACCTTTGATCTATAATCCTTTGAGTAGCAACCCATTTTCCTTCAAATTTTACTTATAGTTTTTTTTGTAATATAGCAAGATTATATTGTATGACAAATCTACATGGTAATCCAATCTAAACATGACTCTTATAATTGCACTATTGACGAGGACTGTCACCCGAGCTAGTTTGGAGCAAATGCATGTCTGGTTCAAGACAGATTCGAACCAGACAAGTGTCCGTTGCCATGATCTCAGATGACCTGAGAAGTGCGGACACATGGTCGCAGGCTTTGCGCGATCATGATGCCGCAGACAGTACGCGGTCAGGAGGCCATAGGTGATGCGTGGACAGGAGGTCGCAGACAGTGTGCGGTCAGAAAGATAGTGCGTGGTCAGAAGGTCATTGACTACTATCGACCAGGATGACTTGGGGCTGCTTGAGCTCTACAACAGGCATACGAAGATCCTTCCACGTATGAAGACAACTACCAGGAGGTTAATATGTGCGGTTATCCCTTAATTGCACGTGTTAAGCCTGCGTGGAAGTTAAGTGCGGTTGTCAAAACTGCACCCGAGCAACCGTTCAAAGCCGTTGTGCTTTGGCGCCCTTTCGACCAGTATAAAAGGGTAAGTGGATGCACGAGGAGAGGACAGATTCAAGAGACATCAAGATCTGACAGATCGAACAGACCCCAGAGATCAAACAGATCCCAGAGATCAACACCAACAAGCTTCCATAGGCTAGTTTAGTCATTTTCTAGACAATCACACGGAAAAGATCTTCGCCTGTGATGATCTTTTCCACAACTTTGTAACCTTCTTTTCCTCATACATGGTGAAATCACAACAGGACGTAGGGCTCTTACTCTCACCATCGATGGCCCGAACCTGTATAAATCTCTCTCTATGTTCTATCCGATATTGCTCATCATCCCTTTCTGGAGGGACACCCTGAAAGGCCTCATAACTCACAAATTCTGCATAAGTTCAACTAAGGACCCCGAGTCCGAATCGTCGACAGCTGGCGCCCACCGTGGGGCCTTTCTCAAGGCGTTCTTATTTCTATCCGGAGGTTCAGTGAGCCATGTCTAGAGCATATGATTCCGAGAACGACTTCGATCTCGAGGATTATGCCCACATCCAGATGCCTTTACCTAGTGATCCTGTTCCAATGGAGGAAACCTGAGGCAAAGACGTCCCAGAGCTCGATTCGACCACTCAGGTCATGTCTATCGACCAGGAGACAACCGACACAGAACCAGAGCCTAATGCGGTTTCTACTACGTTAGAGGTTGAATCCGGTCCATCGCACAACCCTGTTGAGGGTAAGCGCGATGCTGACCAGGAATTTAGCCCGAGGAGGTTTGATCCCGATAACCTCCACCGTCTCTTTGATTTCGAGTCTGAATCAGAACAAACGAAGATGTTTTCCCCATCGGCGACCTCGATCCCTAGGCAATTCGTTGCCTTAACGGAAGAAACTCCCGATCAACGGGCTGCTAGGGAAGAACAGGAACGTAGACAAAAGGAGTGATGAGGACATCCCTAGCACTAATAGCACTAGTGCTCGACTAAAGGAATATACAGGACCAATCACTCGAGTGAGAGCCAAACAACTACATCAACAGGTGACTTTGTTCTTTAAAAAATTAAATTATGATGAGAATATGCTGCTACCTAATAGTTCTTGTTTAATATTGATTAGATATAAAGAGGGAGAGCATAACAGGAAGGACATAGCCACGTATGGGCCAAATAACATCATCAAATCTGGTCGTACACCTACTGAGTGGAAAGCGGATTTCCTAAGCTTTCCAACAAGCCAAAGATCACTTGATTCCGTCAAGGATTGCAACCGCTACAACCAAAAGAATTCTGCTCGACCTGCAGTCTGCCGACCCGCGTTCGACCAGCCACTTCGACCAAGCACCATTCTCAGCACAAATGTCGAATTGGATTGAATGAGTACATGTTGGAAAGGTATTGAAAAGAGCTTTCCAACAAATTAAGAATCATTAAATTCTGACATCTTATGCAACCAGGAGACCCAAAAGAGTAATGACTGCACATAAAGAAAAAGTCCAGTCCGAGTCCGAATCCGAATCCGAGAAGATTAATTCCGGACTTCTTTTATCTTTATAGTATGTTAGGATTTTTATTCTGTTTTGAATTAGATTCAGATTGAAAGTCTAGTTTAAACCTTATATCTTTTGTAAATACCACCCTCTATAAAAGAGAGACATGGTCATAGTTTTGAAACAACCACAAATTGAATACACAAATATTTTTAGAGAAGCTTTTGCTCTTGTTTTAGGGTTTGTGCTCATAAGCCACCGCCTAGAATTGGGAGTTATTCTCTTTACCATTGTTCTTGTAATTTCTTCGTTGATCGCAGGAACAGTGCGTCTACTTTTGCGTGGTTAAGTAGACAACGATTAAAGCATGTGGTTGGGCGAATTCTTTTGTCGCAGGTTGCTGTATTGACAGTGGTTGGCGTCATCGGTTCGTCATGTTACATGAATCAATGAGTTATCAACGATCCTATGTCGTGAAGATCAGACACCCCGTATCATCTTGGTATCAGAGCTTCGGTTTACCCGGTAGGATTATTTGTCCCTTAGTTTAGATCTGTTTTCAGCCTATACACCAAAAAAAGCCAAAAAAAAAATTGTTTTTCTTTCGCCTTAGATTCAATCTGAAATTTCTGTGAGTTTTGTTAGGTCTTAGTCCATTAGAGTCTTTGTTTAGTTGGCTGATCCAGACTTCTTTACGTATCTTTTGTTTTCGTTGAGTTAAAAAAAAAATTCAAATCACGTATATCCTTTTGACGAGGATTGACACCCGGGTCACTTCTAATAAACTTCTGGTTCAAGACAGGTTCGAACCAGACATGTGTCTGGAGGTGCGAACTCAAGCTATTCTGAGAGACATCACCACGAGGTCGCAAGCTTTACGCGATCAAGTCGCAACTTTACGCGGTCAGACCGTAAGCCTTGCGCGGTCAGAAGTTCATGGGCTATACGCGAACTACACATTCGGGATATTACGCGGTCAGCCGAATCCCGCGGTCAGAACATCTGCTGATCAGGATACCTGGAATCTATCTATTCGGTTGTCCATACGACAGGATATTCTAGGTATCCCGGAGATTCCTACACGTGGAAAATCAACCGTCAGGAGGTTAACACGTACAGTTATTCATGAATAACACGTGTTTAACCTGCGTGGAGGTTAAGAGCAGTTTCAAAAACCATATCCAACCGTCCGTGCAACCGATTGATGCAGTTTCCTTCACATGGCACCCTTTCAAGCAGTATAAAAGGATGGCATGAAGTATCAATCAAGGAGAGGATCCAAGTTAGCCAAGTCTACGGCACACCTCATATAGTATTTTTAAGTCTTCTTTAGTTTATCTTTGTACACTTTTACAGGAAAAATCCTTGCCTGTAAGGACTTTTCCTTCCATTTGTAAACATTTTACCACACTTAGTGAAATCTCAACAGGACGTAGGGCTTTTACTCCCACCATCGAGGGCCCGAACCTGTCTAAATTCTCTGTGCTCCTGTTCACCATTGTTCAGCATACCTTCCCAAAGGGTCATCTTGAAAGGTCTCACTATTACAAATTCTGCATAAGTTCGGCTGAGGACTCCGAGTCCGAATCGTCGACAGCTGGCGCCCACGGTGGGGCCTTTCTCAAGGCGTCCTAATTAAAATTCGGAGGTTCGCCGAAACATGGCTGGAGCATATGATTCCGAGAATGATTTCGATCTCGAGGATTATGCTCATATCCCAATGCCTTCTCCAAGTGATCCTGTTCCGATGGAAGAGGTCGAAGGCCAGAATCTTCCACAGGATGAATCATCTCCCCAAGTCATGATAATCGACCAGGAGGTAACTGGCACAAGGTCAGAACCCGCAGAGGTTCTTAATGTGTTAGGTGATGAATCCGGCCCGTCATGCGATCCCGCTGAGGGAAAGTATGATGGTGACCCCGAGGTTAGCCCAGGAAGGTTCGACCCTGATAACCTCCACCGTCTCTTTGATTTCGAGTCTGACTCGGAACAGACCGAGATGTTCTCCCCATCAACAACTTCTCTCCCTAGGCAGTTTGCTGCGTTGTCGGAGGAAACTCCCGATCAACAGGCTGCCAGGGAAGAACAAGATCGCAAACAGAAGGAGGAGCAAGATCTCGAGCAACAAAACAACGAACTACGCAGAACTGCCCTAGAGGCTCTTCAAGATGCGCAGGCTCGTTACGATGCTGCCCCGAGTTCTTCTCGACGGTCGCGTGGTCATAGACGTGACCAGACTCCTTCCTTACCACCGGAGCACTTCCCAGTGGATGAGGAAACAATAACACCTGGTGCCCCTAGGAGAAGTACCCATGGTCGACTGCGATCTATCGCGGAAGTCATGCGCAATTTTCCTCCTACGGTCACGGATGCGCAGAGACCGGCCTTTTACAGGATCCTGGCGGAAAGATTGGACGAGGTCGCATCCGAGGCGACCCCAACAGCCTCTTCCCGCTCAGTGACACATTCCCGTGATCGAGATGGTCCTCATTTTGGTTCTGGCCGACGGAGTTACCCGCCGCCTATACCGTCCCGACAGGACAAATATCGGTGAATGCAGGACTCTCGCAGTAGGGATCGAGTTCCCGTTCATTCTCGTTTGGGACCCCGAGTAACCTCGCCATTAAGTGAGTTTGCTCGAAACCCGACCGAAAGTCGCAGGACGGTTCACGGTCCTTACGTTGGTTGCAAAGCTTTCTCGCCTGGCCTACGAGCAATCGTTTGGCCCGATAAGTTTCGACCAGGGGCCATTGAGAGGTTTGATGGAACTCAGAACCCATCCGAGTTTCTTCAGATCTATATTACTGCCATCCAAGCAGCAGGAGGCGATGACAAGGTCATGGCCAACTACCTGCCAACAGTCCTCGTAGGACCGGCTAGAACCTGGTTGTTCAATCAACCTGAGGGTTCTATCTATAATTGGGAAATGCTATGCGATGCCATCCTCAGCAATTTCCAAAACTGTTACCAAAAGCCGGGTAAGGAGGACGACTTGCATAGATTGCGGCAAACTTCGACCGAAACGCTTCGGCAGTTTGTCAAGAGGTTTGTCGGGGTAAGAAATACCATCCCGAACATATCTGATGGCTCCGTAATCAGGGCATTTAAGCATGCCGTTCGATACCGGAGATTCACTGAAGACTTGCTCATCCACCCTCCTCGATCGGTGGCCGATCTGTTCGATATGGCTGATTGATACTCCGATGCAGCCGAGGCAGTCGAATGGAACCGAATGGTTGACAAGGGGGACCTACCGCCCCAACCAGGCTTCAAGGACGCCAAGAAAGAAGATTCGAGCAAAAAGCCGGAGTCTTCACCGGGTGGGAAGTCAAAAAAGTCGAAGAGGAACCGCTCTGGACAGTACCGTGAGGTCGCGGTCGCGGAGAAACCACCTTCGACCAAAGGTAATAAGTCTTCTTTTAAAAGTAAAACTGCTTCTGGTGGCCGGGATTCCGACCAACCAGAAAAATCAACTAATCCGCAGGAGGGCAAAAGGTGGTGTCCACTCCACAATTCCGCAGGCCACGATCTCAAAAACTGCAGGAGTTGGTTGAAACAGCTGGATGATTTCTACCAAGGTGCTGGGCCAATGCCAACCTTACCGCCCAAAGAGCAGGCGTGCGGGGTTAGAGACGTCGATGGAGACGAACAAATGGCTTACCAGGTACCTCAAAATCATGTTAATATCATTTTCGGAGGTTCCTCCTCTTTCGTTTCCAAAAGGCAGTTTAAAACTTTTTGCCGAGAGGTTAACCAAACGGAGACATCCCTTGGTGAACCTCAATATCCCCGTTGGTCGGATATGCCTTTGACGTTCGACCGCGCTGACTGTCCTACGGGGCTAACTCGACCATTGAGGTTACCTCTGGTTATTACCCCAATCATCAGTAACGCGAGAGTCGAAAGGGTCCTGATCGACGGGGGAAGTTCCCTTGATCTTTTATTGGTCAAGACACTCGACGAGATACAAATTCCTCGTTCGAAGATCAAGCCCATAATCCATCCGTTTTATGGGATAATCCCAGGCCCCTCCATGATGCCATTGGGACAAGTGGTCCTCCCGGTCACTCTGGGAGAACCAGATAACTTCCGAACAGAATTGATTACTTTCGATGTAATCGATTGTGATTCAGCTTATAATGCAATCTTTGGCAGGCCTACTCTCGCTAAGTTCATGATGGCAACGCACTATGCTTATCAGTGCGGGAAATTGCCTGGCCCCAAAGGTGTCATTTCGGTCCGAGGTAGTCGCAACGTGGCACTCACGTGCGACCGGCTATCTTTGGAGATGGTCGATCAACTTCCCCTCCGGGACGCTCAGGTCGCCACTGTCGCCATCGATGCGATCAGGGCTGCTCCTCGACCAGATGAGAAACTCAAACAAGTTCCTTTGTACCCAGATGACCCATCCAGGACAATTCGGGTTGGGTCAGCCCTGGATGACAAATAGGAACTCGACCTCGTTGCTTTCCTCCGAGCTAACGCAGACGTGTTTGCGTGGAAACCGTCCGACATGCCCGGTGTCCCAAGGGAAGTAATTGAGCACAGGTTAGCAATTCGACCTGGACAACGACCAATAAAGCAAAAGCTCAGGCGTTTTGCCACCGACCGACAGGAAGCCATCCGAGAAGAGTTAGACAAACTCTTACAAGCCGGGTTTATCCGTGAAGTGAATCACCCGGACTGGCTCGCCAATCCGGTCATGGTCCGCAAGTCAAATGGCAAGTGGCGCATGTGCGTCGACTATACTAGCCTCAACAGTGCCTGTCCGAAGGACGACTTTCCCCTTCCCCGCATCGACCAGCTGGTTGACTCCACTGCGGGTTGCGAACTGATGAGTTTCCTGGATGCCTACTCGGGATATCATCAAATTAGCATGGCAGAAGATGATGAAGAGAAAACTGCCTTCATCACCCCGTTCGGCACATACTGCTACGTCAGAATGCTGTTCGGTCTCAAGAACGCTGGTTCCACGTACCAGCGCTTGATGCAAAAGACCTTTCTTTCCCAGATAGGGCGTAATCTCGAAGCATATGTAGACGACTTGGTTGTAAAGGGCACCAAAAGATTGTCTCATTTGGACGATCTTGCTGAAACCTTCTGTAACTTGAATCGCTTTGGAATAAAATTGAACCCGGAGAAATGCTCTTTCGGGGTTTCTTCAGGAAAGCTTCTTGGTTTTCTTGTGTGTTCCAGGGGCATTGAGGTTAATCCTGAGAAAATCAGAGCTATTGAACAAATGAGGTCGCCCTCGACCATGAGGGATGTTCAACGCCTGACTGGTCGCATGGCGGCTTTAAGTCGCTTCATATCGCGATTAGGCGAAAGGGGACTACCTTTCTTTAAAGCCTTGCGGAAACATCATAACTTCACGTGGTCAGATGAGGCCGAAAAAGCGTTTCAGGAGGTAAAAACATACCTTTCCAGTCCGCCGGTATTGGTGTCTCCTGAAAAGGAAGAACCATTACTTCTGTATTTGGCGGCCACCCCGCACGCGGTCAGCGCAGTTCTGATCGCGGAAAGGGAAGGAGTACACAGACCCGTCTACTATGTGAGCGAAGTACTTCATGGTCCTAAGGAGCGCTACCCTGAGGTCCAGAAGATACTTTACGCACTACTGATGGCTTCCCGTAAGCTACGACATTACTTTCAAGCACACAAGATCATAGTACCCTCCTCTTTTCTTTTAGGGGATATTGTCCGAAATCCGGAAAAATCTGGTCGAATCGCCAAATGGGCGGTCGAATTCGGTGCCTTTGAGATCCATTTCACCCCTCGCACGGCGGTTAAGTCTCAGGTTTTGGCCGACTTTGTGGTCGAATGGACCAACCCTGAGCCACCCGTGCAGTTGGCAAAGGAACTGGAGTGCCCCGATTATTGGACAATGTACTTTGACGGCTCCCGTAGTTTTCAACACTCGGGGGCTGGAGTGGTCTTAGTTACGCCTCAGGGCGAACAGCTTAAGTATGTCATTCAACTACACTTTGTTGCAACCAACAATGCAGCAGAGTATGAAGGTCTTCTTGCAGGGCTCCGGGCAGCAAAATTCCTCGGAGTCCGTCGATTAGTGGTGAGGGGGGACTCACAGCTGGTCGTAAACCAGGTAAACAAGGAGTACAGCACCTCCGATGAGACAATGGCTCATTACCTGGGGGAAGTGAGGAAATTGGAAAAACACTTCAGTCACTTCGAAGTCCAATACATCCCGCGAAAGGACAACATTCTCGCAGACCAATTATCCAAAATTGGATCCTCACGCTCATCCGCTCCGGTAGGAGTGTTCATTGAACACTTGGACCATCCTTCGATCATGACTTCGGTCGAGGATGATCCAGCAATAGCCTTCGTTGCCAGCCTCGGTCAGGAACAAGATTGGACTCATCCATTGAGGGTCTATCTTGAACATGGGACCCTACCCGAGGATGAAACCAAAAGCGATCGGTTAATTCGAAAGGCGCGTCTGTACAAACTCATAGATGGGGTTATGTACAGAAAGGGTACTCAAGGAGTATTCATGCGCTGCATATCTCAGGAGGAAGGAAAATCCCTCTTGAAAGAAATACATGGCGGTGTATGCGGTGCACACGCGTCATACCGAACACTGGTCGGAAAAGTTTTTCGACAGGGATTCTACTGGCCTTCGGCACTCGATGATGCCAAGCTTATGGTCAAGATGTGTCCACAGTGTCAGTTTCATGCAAGACAGGTTCATCAACCTGCTTATGCATTGCAAACTATTCCTCTCGCATGGCCTTTCGCGATCTGGGGAATGGACATCGTCGGTCCTATGCCACAAGCGGTCAATGGATACAAGTTTTTGTTCGTAGCCATTGACACATTCACAAAGTGGATTGAGGCCGAACCAGTACGAAATATTACTGCATCAGCCGCACAAAAGTTCTTTCACAAGAACATTGTGGCACGATTTGGTGTTCCAAACCGTCTCATCACAGACAACGGTTCTCAGTTCGCTAGCGGTCTTTTCCTAGACTACTGCGATCAGATTGGGACCAAGGTGTGCTTTGCTTCCGTGGCACATCCACAAAGCAATGGTGCCGTAGAACGGGCCAATGGGCAAGTATTGCAAGGTATCAAAAAACGTGTTTTTGATCGCCTCAAGACCCGCTCGGGGGCTTGGGCAGACGAGCTCTATACTGTTCTATGGGCACTACGGACTACCTCTAGTCGAGCCACCGGTGAGACACCCTTCCATTTGGTCTATGGAGCCGAGGCTGTGTTGCCGATGGAAGTAAGTATTGGATCTGTTCGCACGAATCAATTCGAACAGGTCAACCAATCCGAACAGCGATCACGAGATCTCATCCTCCTGGAAGAACGGCGTGATCGCGCCCTGATTAAGTCCGCGGTATACTTGCAGGCTCTACGCAAGTATCACAGTAAAAAGGTGCGACCACGTGATCTCAATGTGAGCGACTTGGTTTTACGAAAAATTCAAGACCAGTCTAACCGCAATAAATTCTCCCCAAAGTGGGAGGGACCATACACTGTCGCCTCAGTGCCGCGGCCAGGATCTGCGCGGTTAGCCATGGAGGATGGTCGGATTTTGTCCAATACTTGGAACATCGATCAACTTCGCAAGTTTTACGTGTAAGTATTCCAATCACTTTTTTCCTGTTCAATTAGCATCTTTTCATAAAAAACATGTCTTGTTTTCATATAATGAGTGTTTTTTTTTTAAGCCCAAATTATACAAATTCGACCTGGGGCTGATCGCCGGCGGTTAGGTTATTACAGCATTTTTCAACCGGATTCGCTGGTCAATCTCATGATCACTTCTAGATAAGTTACTCCTAAATAAGCCGTTTCTCAACGCACACGGGACTATCTGGCTAGTCTTCGGTCATTTGGGTGGCTACCAGTTTGCAATAAGGTTAAAATGTTACTTTAATCTTGACCATCGGCTTGAAGCACATATCCCTGGTCATCATACTTATGTTTTCCCCTCTGCTTAAAATACTAAGGCTTCAGTATTCACAAAACAGAGGCGGGGGCTAGAGGAATATACTTATAGTATGAAACTTATGATGTGAATATGCACTTTCTTTTAAAAAAACTTTTACATACATAGCATTGTAATTACAATTGTTTGGTTACAAAATGTAAGGATCATTCGATCCTTAGCTCAGCCAAAAGCTTGTCAACGAAAGGCTTAACTTCTTCAATAATGGCGTCAAGCAGTTCTTCACTCTCGACCTCAACCGGTCCCACCAGTGCGCTCAGATTCGCATCTGGGCCATGGTGAAGTCGAACCCGGCTGAGTACGGCAGAAGCGGCTGATCGGACTCTCGTCCTGATTGTCTCTTCACGTCGCCGTAAATCTCCAGGGAGATATTCGAGCAGTGATTCTGCTTGAGTTGTAAGCAGTGATGCCCAATCGCTGACATTTGGGTCGTCCTTCCTCAACTCTACCACATTGGTATTCAAAAGGCTGGCTATGGCCTTCAGTTTTTTGAAGACCAGTAGGCTCAACTCTTTGACCACTTGATCGGTGTGGTCGAGCGAGGACTCGAGAAGCATCTTGTCCTGGCTGAGCTGTTTAATGCGACCTGCTTGCGCTGTACAAAGAAAAGAGGTTATTAACAAGAAACGTCTTTAAGTCTTCTCAAGTTGGGAATCGACTTACCAGCATTCTCAGACTGAAGTCTATTGATTTCAGTCCGTAGTTTCTGGAACTCTGTAACTGAGTTCAGCTTTATCTTGGTTAACTCTTTATTCAAGAACGTAACCTCTCTGCAGCAAAATCAGGTTAGTCACAATTAAAGCCTACTTATATTAACAGAAGAATGACGATCCTCACTTGCGCAAGCCGTCACGATCTTTTTGAACAGCCGCCATGCTAGCCATTGCAGCATGCGACTGGCTCGTCACCCATGACAAGCCCTGTGACACAAAGCAAGAAAGTCAAGTATGCTCTAAAGGCGATTCAAACGCCGAAACAGGGGTCATCATACCTTCATAAACTTATTTAAAGCAGCATCATCCATGCTAGCAGGAATCCTTGCTAGCGCGCCTGAAGTGCCTGCGACGGGGACAGTTGATGGGAGTGCCGGCCGGACGCCACCCCCAGAGGCCACTGCTGGTGACCTAGTCCCTGTACTTGTCTCACCTCCCGCGGTCCGGACGACTTCCTGAACCACGGGAGTAGAGCGCTCTTCATTAGAGGCTCCCTCATCAGTCCTAGCTTCAACCTCTCCAGTGGCGGTTAAAGGTGTAGGCGCTGTCTTCTTTTACCTAACAGGAAGAATGGGTCAGACAGTTTTTATCTAAGATTACTGTCAAGTAAGAGTTCTTACCTTATTTTAAATCCCATTCGTTCCTGGGACTTCTGGGACAATTCCCCTTGCGAAGGAGAGCCGTCTCCGGTTCTTGCCTTCCTTATGGTAAATAAGACAGCACCCCCCTGGAAATGTCATGTTATAGGCATATTCTTAAGGAACGGGTAAAAACACATAGAAAGATCTTTACCTGGGCCACCGGACTAATCGGTGGGGCTGCATCCGAAGGCCTTGGCGATTCCTGAGTTGCTGGAACCGTCACAGCCGGCCTTTGTTCGTCTACCTCCTCCTCTGTCCGCGGAGGAGGAGGATTTTCCTCCCTGGAATCCCCAGTGGACCCAGGGGGAAGCTCTCCTTCCTGTATGTACATTAACTTGTCAAATGCGCGGAAAGAGCCATGGAGGGAATGATCGAAAAGATCCTTTACCTTAGTCGTCCCTTCGACCAGGGAAGCAGAGATGACTGACCCTGAAACCTCGGGGGCTTCAGGAATTGGAAGGTCACCCGCGACCACCAGATCTTCGGTGGTCGCAGGGTCAGCCACGGCCACCTCTTCGGCAGCTGTGGTCTCTGCGGGGCAGCCTGGGGCATCGCTGGATGGAAGATCCGCGATCTTCCTCCTTCGAAGGATCAGAGGAACGTCATCCTCTTCCTCCTCGCTCCCCTCTCCCTGTACGACGAAGAAGTGATTCCATGTCGCGCCTGAAAAAGTAGCAGGAATGCGATATCTTACCGCAGTCTTTCTTGCGGGACGAGGAACGCTTCGTGAAGACCCCTCTACAGGGTTCAGCTTGGTCTTCTTAGAGGCAGGACACTTTGTCCTGGGTCTCTGAGAGACCTTCTTCACGTTCCTCGCCGTCGGCTTCTTCAGAGAGCCGACATTTTCACTTGGGAATGTTGCATCCGCAAACCTCCCTAGGAGCTATTCTCATTCCAATGGGATTGATTAGTGCTGGACATACATGAAACCTGCAAAACAGAGGCCAAGTGGAAAGTTTACCTTTCGGCGCTCCTGTTTAAGGTCGTCGCCAGCATGAATCAAGCTTTGGGGGCGAGGCGATCCCTTGGGGCCCTCTACCTCGGCGTTGTACGCCCTGAGGAGGTAGTTAGTCCGCCTCTCAATCTCAGCTGAGGACAGGACTGTTCCCAGATACGAGTTAAATTGATACATTTCAAAAATGACATGAAAGGATTTCAATGTCAGAAATAAGTACCTTCGTTATAGTCCAGGGTAGTGTCCGCCATGGACGTGATCTCCCAAGCCGGATGAGCCCTTTCACGTAGGGGGCTCACCCGATTCTTCACAAAGTCTCGGATGACGTCACGTGCCGTCAGCCCTTTTTCGACTAAGTGAAGGATCACCTCGGCATGCTTCATGAACTCCGCGTTCATCGCCGGGAGAGTATCCAACTCGCTCGTTTTCTCTGGCCGCGAGTTCTCAAACCACAGCCCGCTCTCGGTCGGCGGGGTGCAGTAAAACCATTTCTGGTGCCACCTGTGCACTGAGTCTCGCAGGGGTGGGGAGGGATACTCCTTTTTATCCCTCAGCCGGAAGTAGATGCATCCGGCGGCGTTGGTGCTCTTCGACCACGCCGAAAAGTAAAATCATCGGAAAAGATCCACGCTGGGATATACTCCGACGAAGGCTTCACAGAGATGCTGGAATACTGCAAGAATCAGCATCGCGTTGGGGTGGAGGTTGATCAGTTCCCACCCGTAATGTTCAAAGATATCCTTAAGGAACCGACTCTCAGGGAATCGGAACCCGCAACGAAAATACTCCTCGAAAACCACCAACTCGCCTTCTTGGACAGTTGGGGTTTCTTGGTCCTTCTCCGCAGGTCGCCAGTTAATGAGCAGCCGCGGAGAAAGGATTTCCTCCTTCTCAAGCGCCATCAGGCTCTCCTCAGAATGATGAATGGATCTGCTCCAGGACGCCATCTATGGTGTAGAATCAAAGGGGAAGCTGGCGATTTGGGGAAGATGAAGGTTGAAGAAAGTGAGGGTTTTGAGCGGCGGGAATTCTAAGGGTTTTTTCGCGGCTGAGTGGCTTCCTCAAGAAGCTACCTACTGCTTTTTATAGACCCAAGGCGACGCATTAATGGGTAAACGGCTCGTTTCAAACGTTCCATTGAATGCTTTATTCATTTTCCATAATGGATACTGTCTCTGATAGACCCGATAAAGTACCCAGACGTCGGATCTGAAACAAAAAGGCTTCTTTGTTTTGGAAACTGAAAGTGCAAAAGGACTGAAAAATTTTCAGTACTTTTCAGAAGGCGTTTTTTCCTTTTTATACTTTGAACATTTTCTTCGAAAAAATCATATAACTCGATTTTTGACGTACTGGAATGTTTCTAATTGGGTTATGGTTTTATCGAAATCATGTTTTAAGCTGAAACCTCGATTCTAATCGGAATGACGGCCTGACCGAGTCCCAACTCTGGTCGCACTTTAGTTCTGACCGCGGCTCTGAAACTGATCGCGGAATCAGGGCAGGTCGCGGTGCCTTTTTCTTAAAAACGATTCTGATCGCAGAACTAAAGTTTCCTGTGTATGAATGGTCGCAAACGTAAAGTTTATGGCTATATTTTCGCACAGAAGATATGAAGAATATTCGTGAGAAATAAGAAACTTTTTATTTCTTACATTCTTTACATACAAAAGGGATGCAGTCGATCAAAACATCGACTTGCTCTGAAAGAAGTTTACAAAGTTCCCCAAGGGACATATTGTTGTCAGTAGGATTTACACTGACAACCCCCAAGGAACTAGCGACTACTCTAAGTCTATCTATATCGTCCCTAACAACGGATGCACTATTGTCCCTAATCAAGTCAGAGAGTTCTCGCTGTTGCTGAGCGAAGTCTCTTTCTCGACGGAAATGGTGCGCCTCCTCTCGGGATCGATCAAGACATTCTGCTAAACGCAGAATCTTCGAGGCCATCTTCTCGGTCTTCTTCTCCAGGGCATTCTTCTCTTCCAGAAGAGTCTGTCCGGAAGGAAGAGATGGAGCAGCAGAAGGCTGATCGCTGGGGCCTCCTACCTCCTGCATTTTGGAAAAGTTAGTCATATTAACTAAAATTATCAGCAAAAAGGGAGAAGAATTGTTACCTGTCCCGGTGCATAACCCGTTGATACACCCATCTTGGGAGGAAGATCATCACATGGTGGAAGTGCAACCTTCCCAGAAGAAGATTGCTTCGCCAACCCAATATGGCAATCATCTGGTCGAGGGATAGTCACCGCTTGCCGACCAGGATGTTGATCACCCATAAGGATGGGAGAATTGAATGTGATGGGATCTTTCTCTAAGGATAAAGGCCTAACTTGCCGAGAGGCATGGACGGGGAGGGTCAAAGGAACTGAAGGAAGAAAGAAACTCGCTACATTCTTCACCTTTGTTCCACTGGAAGATCCTTCGTCAACCTTGGGTTTCTTCCTTAAGGGAGACAGGACTTCATTCGACCCTTGTTCGACAATTTCCCCTTCATCGCTCTCAATCTCAATGATTTCGTGATCTGCCATTGGGAAGAGTAAGTGAAAAGGAAGGAGGCCAGGTAACAAGAAAAAGACTTAGGCGTAAGAGGGAAATTGTAAATCTTTACATGTCCAGGGGTCTGGTATTTATAGCCGCCAGGTCGACGGTTCGCCTCCCAGACACCTCGAGTTTCGTTAAGACATTTACAATTTTACCTCGAGATAAAAATCTCTACGGCGCCATCATTGCCCGTCACGTAATGTCAGAACCCGTCTTGAAAAACCAACCGTTTTCACTTAGTGCGCCACTAAGTGGAGAAGTTCAAGGGCCGGGTTAAAAATCCAATGCACGGTCTTTAAATTCGAAATAAACACGTCTCTCCGTTTTCCTCGAATTTGGGGGCTAGCTGACGAGGATTGACACCCGGGTCACTTCTAATAAACTTCTGGTTCAAGACAGGTTCGAACCAGACATGTGTCTGGAGGTGCGAACTCAAGCTATTCTGAGAGACATCACCACGAGGTCGCAAGCTTTACGCGATCAAGTCGCAACTTTACGCGGTCAGACCGTAAGCCTTGCGCGGTCAGAAGTTCGTGGGCTATACGTGAACGACACATTCGGGATATTACGCGGTCAGCCGAATCCCGCGGTCAGAACATCTGCCGATCAGGATACCTGGAATCTATCTATTCGGTTGTCCATACGACAGGATATTCTAGGTATCCCGGAGATTCCTACACGTGGAAAATCAACCGTCAGGAGGTTAACACGTACAGTTATTCATGAATAACACGTGTTTAACCTGCGTGGAGGTTAAGAGCAGTTTCAAAAACCATATCCAACCGTCCGTGCAACCGATTGATGCAGTTTCCTTCACATGGCACCCTTTCAAGCAGTATAAAAGGATGGCATGAAGTATCAATCAAGGAGAGGATCCAAGTTAGCCAAGTCTACGGCACACCTCATATAGTATTTTTAAGTCTTCTTTAGTTTATCTTTGTACACTTTTACAGGAAAAATCCTTGCCTGTAAGGACTTTTCCTTCCATTTGTAAATATTTTACCACACTTAGTGAAATCTCAACAGGACGTAGGGCTTTTACTCCCACCATCGAGGGCCCGAACCTGTCTAAATTCTCTGTGCTCCTGTTCACCATTGTTCAGCATACCTTCCCGAAGGGTCATCTTGAAAGGTCTCACTATTACAAATTCTGCATAAGTTCGGCTGAGGACTCCGAGTCCAAATCGTCGACACCTTTGACAGGTAATCTGTCCTTTGCGAAAACTTTGAACCTATATAAGACTAGCTGTTGAGAATTGTATTTGGGCTGTGCACAATTGAATTAATATCTTGAAAGTGATTGAACAGTAGAGTATCTTGTGCCCATGTTTGTGTGCTGATCCTAAAAAAAAAAAAATATAAAAAAAAAGTTACCAGTTTTTGTTTTGGTCAGCATCATTTTGAAAGCTTAAAAAAAAAGAGTTGTGTTCGATCAAAATTGTGTTCTTGATTCGTTGTGTGCAAATCCATAGGCCAATTTCGTATTGTGCAATCTAGCTAGTGTCTTTCTATAACTTGTGCAACGCGAGCTGTTTGTTTTATCACGCATTTTTTTGTTAGCTCGTTCTTTTGGTTGCATCAAGTTATGTCATCTTTGTGTGTGAGTTGCTTTGTCTTTCACTTATATCTTGAGATCAGCACCTAGGCATTGGATCTAGTTTGGATTGTTACCTAACTTTACAATATCAAGAATTTTGGATTGAATAGGATAACACTTAACCTTCGAAGCTCCACATACAAGCCATTGTTGTTACAGTACTTGGATAGTAAATTCGCTTGATCCATCACCTTTGATCGTCTACTGCCACCATAGTGCGTACAACACCTCAATCTAGTGAAGAAAAACATAAGAACTTTGGTTGGTAAGGAGAGTGTGAGGTTGAGTGCTACCACAAAAAAAATATCCATATTTCTTGTTGTTTCTGTTTGTACTCACCATGGCAGGACAAGAAGAAGAGGAACCGACACCCTATATGACCCAGGCTGATCTAGACAAGATGACCCATGTTTTCAATGTACAATTGAATGAGAACATGAGCATCTTGCGAAGGGAGATCGCTTCAGAGATGGCCAATGAATTGAACAAGAAACTGGAGGAGCTACGTCGAGAACGAACACCAGGTGATGCTAGTGTTCATGGAGGAGGATTAGACCGTGATGAGACTGACGAGGAGATCCTTGCTCGTTTGGCACGAGAGGTCCAAGTGGGGAGAGATTGAGCCGTTGCCAACGCGGTTCGACCACCATCTCCAGGGAATGGAGGAGGAGGCCGTGGTGCTGCCCATGGTCTAGGGAGAGGCCATGGACGAGATGACATCGACAACAACTACATGCTGCATCGTGATGATGACTATCAACGCCGTGGTCGCCGCCATGATGATCATCCTGAAGAGAAGTTTGGCAAACTCAAGTTCAACATCCCAAAATTTGAAGGCAACTCTGACCCTGATGCCTATCTCACTTGGGAGCTCAAGGTAGAGAAGATATTTCGAATGCATAACTATTCGGAAGCAAAGAAGCTACACATGGCCTCACTTGAGTTTGATGGCTACATGCTGATTTGGTGGGAACAAGTGCTGAACCAAAGATACGAGCACGGGGAGCCTCCAATTGCTTCGTGGGCTGAGATGAAGCGAGAGATGAGAGCACGTTTTGTCCCTGGACATTACAAACATGATCTCTTTGATCGATTGCAGAATTTGAGACAGGGAGGCCGCTCGGTGGAGGAATACTACAAGGAGATGGAGCAAGCTATGATTAGGGCCCGAGTGCCCTTCCAAAATTGTCTTATTTGTTTGAACTCATGATCTGAACGAGTCGCACATACACCCTAGCACATGTTCCTCGACGCTGAGGACATCCCTTAAGAGCGGCTGATTTTCTAGCATTCCGTACCAATCACTCGAGTGAGAGCCAAACAACTACATCAACAGGTGACTTTGTTCTTTAAATAATTAAATTATGATGAGAATATGCTGCTACCTAATAGCTCTTGTTTAATATTGATTAGATATAAAGAGGGAGAGCATAACAGGAAGGACATAGCCACGTATGGGCCAAATAACTTCATCAAATCTGGTCGTACACCTACTGAGTGGAAAGATAATTTTCTAAGCTTTCCAACAAGCCCAAGATCACTCGATTCCGTCAAGGATTGCAACCGCTACAACCAAAAGAATTCTGCTCGGCCTGCAGTCTGCCGACCCGCGTTCGACCAGCCACTTCGACCAAGCACCATTCTCAGCACAGATGTCCAATTGAATTGAATGAGTACTTGTTGGAAAGATATTGAAAAGAGCTTTCCAAAAAATCAAGAATCATTAAATTCTTATATTGTATGCAACCAGGATACCCAAAAGAGTAATGACTGCACAGAAGGAAAAAGTCCAGTCCGAGTCCGAGTCCGAATCCGAATCCGAGAAGATTAATTCCGGACTTCTTTTATCTTTATAGTATGTTAGGATTTTTATTCCGTTTTGAATTAGATTCAGATTGAAAGTCTAATTTAAACCTTATATCTTTTGTAAATACCACCCTCTATAAAAGAGAGGCATGGTCATAGTTTTGAAACAACCACGAATTGAATACACAAATATTTTTAGAGAAGCTTTTGCTCTTGTTCTAGGGTTTGTGCTCATAAGCCACCGCCTAGAATTGGGAGTTATTCTCTTTACCATTGTTTTTATAATTTCTTAGTTGATCGCAGGAACAGTGCGTCTACTTTTGCGTGGTTAAGTAGACAACGATCAAAGCGTGTGGTTGGGCGAATTCTTTTGTCGCAGGTTGCTGTATTGACAGTGGTTGGCGCCATCGGTTCGTCAAGTTACACGAATCAACTAGTTATCAACGATCCTACGTCGTGAAGATCGGGCACCCCATATCAAGGAGGATCAAGATCGTGAGCAACAAGATAACGAACTTCGCAGAACAGCCTTAGAGGCTCTTCGAAATGCGCAAGCTCGTTACGACGCTGCTCCTAGTTCCTCCCATCGACCGTGTGGTCGCAGACGCGACCAGACACCATCTTTACCCCTGGAACATTTACCGGCGGGCGAAGAGACGGTGACACCTGGCGCACCCAGGAGGAGCACGCATGGCCGGCTTCGATCTATCGTAGAGGTCCTGCGTAATTTTCCTCCTATGGTCCCAGATGCGTAGAAACCGACTTTCGCCAGAATCTTGGCAGAGAGGTTGGACGAGGTCGCATCCGAGGCGACCCCAACAGCCTCTTCCCGGTCAACGACACGTTCTCATGACCGAGAATACTCTAACTCCGGTTCTGGTAGACGGAATAATCCACCACCAGTGCTGTCTCGGCATGACAAAGCCAGACGGGCGAGGAATTCTTGTGATGGGGAACGAGTTCCTGTCCACTCTCGCCTGGGACCACGCGTGACCTCTCCTTCGTATGAGGTCACCCGAGATCAGGTCGAGAGTCGCAGGTCTATTCATGGTCCTTATGTCGATTGTAAAGCTTTCTCGCCCGGCCTTCGTGCTGTCGTTTGGCCAGATAAGTTCAAACCAAGGGCCATAGAAAGATTTGACGGAACTCAAAATCCATCGGAGTTCCTCCAAATTTACATCACTGCTATTCAGGCGGTGGGTGGCGATGACCGGGTCATGGCCAACTATTTACCTACAGTCCTTAAGAGACCGGCAAGAACCTGGTTGTTCAATCAGCCTGAGGGTTCAATCTATAACTGAGAAATGTTGTGCAATGCCATCCTCAACAATTTCCAAATTTGTTATCAGAAGCTGGGAAAAGAGGCGACCTCCATCGACTATGACAAACTTTGACCGAAACTCTTCGTCAGTTTGTCAAGAGATTCGTCAGGGTGAGAAATACCATCCCGAACATATCTGATAACTCTGTTATCAGGGTGTTTAAACACGCTGTTCGATATCGGAGGTTCGCCGAGGATCTGCTCATCCATCCCCCTCGATCAGTAGCCGATCTCTTTGATATGGCTGATCGATATTCCGATGCGGTCGAGGCCATTGAGTGGAATTGGATGGTGGATAAAGGTAACTTACCGCCTCAACTAGATCTCAAGGACGTGAAGAGGGAGGATTCGAACAAGAAGCCGGAATCTTCATCAGGTGGGAAGTCGAAAAAATCGAAAAGGAGTTGATCTGGACAGTACCGAGAGGTCGCAGTCGCAGAGAAGCCTACATCGACCAAAGATAACAAACCTTCGTTTAAAAATAAAACTGCTTCTAGTGGTCACAGTGCCGACCAGCCAGAGAAGTCGACTAACCCGCAGGAAGGCAAGAGATGGTGTCCACTCCATAACTCCGCAGGTCACGACCTCAAGAATTGCCGGAGTTGGTTGAAGCAATTGGATGACTTCTACCAGGGGATCGGACCTATGCCGACCTTGCCACCAAAAGAACAGACTTGCGGGCTAAGAGACGCCCGCGGGGACGAAGAGATGTCCTACCAGGTACCTCGTAATCATGTAAATGTTATTTTCGGAGATTCCTCCTCTTTTGTTTCTAAATGACAATTTAAAGCTTTTTATCGAGAGGTGAACCAAATGGAGACTCCCCTTGGTGAACCTCAATACCCCCGTTGGTCGGATACTCCTTTGAGGTTTGATTGCTCTGATTGCCCTGTGGGGCCCACTCAACCATTGAGGCTACCTTTGGTCATAACCCCAATTATTAGTAATGCGAGAGTCGAAAGGGTCCTGATCGACGGAGGTAGTTCGTTGGACATTTTATTGGTCAAGGCACTCGACGAGATGTAAATCCCTAGCTCAAAAATTAAACCCATAATTCATCCGTTGTATGGGATAATTCCTGGTCCCTCTATGATGCCATTGGGACAGGTGGTGCACCCGGTCACGTTGGGTGAACCAGACAACTTCCGAACAGGATTAGTTACTTTTGATGTAATTGATTGTGATTCGGCTTATAACGCAATCTTTGGTAGGCCAACTCTTGCTATGTTCGTGATGGCTACGCACTATGCTTACCAGTGCGGCAGGTTGCCTGGCTCCAAGGGCGTTATTTCGGTTCGAGGTAGTCGCAACGTGGCATTGACATGTGATCGGTTATCCCTGGAGATGGTAGATCAGCTTCCCCTCCGAGAAGCCCAGATCGCCACAATGTCTACTGATACGATCAAAGCCACTCCTCGACTAGATGAAACATTAAAACTGGTTCCGTTGTACCCAGATGATCCGTCCAAGACAATTTGGGTTGGATTAGGCCTGGATGACAAATAGGAACTCGAGCTCATTACTTTCCTCTGAGGTAACGCAGATGTGTTTGAATGGAAACGATCAGACATGCCCGTTGTCCCAAGGGAGGTAATTGAGCACAGGTTAGCAATTTGACTTGGACAGCGACCAATAAAGTAGAAGCTCAGGATTTTTTCTGTTGATCGGCAGGAAGCCATCCGAGTGGAGTTAGATAAACTCTAAAAGGCCGAATTTATTCGAGAAATCGATCATCCGGAATGGCTTGAAAATCCGGTCATGGTCCGCAAGTCAAATGGCAAGTGGTGTATGTGCGTCAACTACACCAGCCTAAATAGTGCCTGTCCAAAGGATGACTTTCCCCTTCCCCGCATCGATCGGCTGGTCGATTCTACTGCGGGTTGCGAACTGATGAGTTTCCTGGACGCTTACTCAGGATATCATCAAATTAGCATGGCGGAAGGAGATGAAGAGAAGACTGCCTTCATCACACCATTCGGCACCTACTGCTACATCAGAATGCCGTTTGGTCTCAAGAACGCTGGTTCCACGTACCAGCCGTTGATGCAAAAGACCTTTCTTTCCCAGATGGGGCGTAATCTGGAAGCTTATGTAGACGACTTGGTTGTAAAAAGTTTGAAAAGTTTGTCTCATTTAGACGATCTTGCTGAAACCTTCTGTAATTTGAATCGATTTGGAATAAAATTGAACCTGGAGAAATGTTCTTTCGGGGTTTCATCTGGAAAACTTCTAGGTTTTCTTGTTTGTTCCAGAGGAATCGAGGTCTACCCTGAAAAAATCAGGGCTATCGAACAGATGAGGTCTCCCTCGACCATCAAGGATGTTCAGCGCTTGGCAGGTCGCATGGCGGCCTTAAGCCGGTTCATATCGCGACTAAGAGAAAGGGGACTACCTTTCTTCAAAACCTTGCGCAAACATCACAACTTCACATGGTCAGATGAGGCCGAAAAGGCATTTCAAGAGGTGAAAGCATATTTATCCAGTCCGCCGGTCTTGGTGTCTCCCGGCAAAGGAGAACCATTACTTCTCTACTTGGCGGCCACGCCATACGCAGTTAGCGCTATCCTGATCGCGGATAGAGAAGGTGTGCACAAACCCGTCTACTACATAAGCGAAGTGCTTCATGGTCTTAAGGAGTGATACTCTGAGGTCCAGAAGATACTTTACGTGCTACTGATGGCTTCCCATAAGCTACGACATTACTTCCAAGCACATAAGATCACAGTGCCCTCATCTTTTCTTTTGGGGGATATTTTCTGGAATCCGGAAAAATCTGGTTGGATCTCCAAATGGGCCGTCGAACTTGGAGCATTCGATATCCATTTCATGCCTCGCACCATGGTCAAGTCTCAGGTCCTAGCCGACTTCGTGGTCGAATGGACTAATCCTGAGCCGCCCGTACAGGCGCTCGAAGAATTGGAATGCCCCGATCACTGGACGATGTATTTTGATGGCTCTCGCAATTTTCAACACTCGGGGGCTGGTGTGGTCTTAGTCACGCCTCAGGGCGACCAACTGAAGTATGTCATTCAACTACACTTTGTTGCGACCAACAACGCAGCAGAGTATGAAGGTTTTATTGCAGGGCTCCGGGCAGCAAAATTCCTCGGAGTCCGCCGATTAGTGGTGAGGGGAGACTTACAGCTGGTCGTAAACCAAGTAAACAAGGAGTACAACACCTGTGATGAGACAATGGCTCATTACCTGGGGGAAGTGAGGAGATTGTAGAAACACTTCAGTCATTTCGAAGTCCAATATATCCCACGAAAGGACAACATTCTCGTAGACCAATTATCCAAAATTGGATCCTCACGCACATCTACTCCGGCAGGAGTGTTCGTCGAACACTTGGAACATCCCTCGATCATGACTACGGTCGAGGATGATCTGGTAACAGTCTGCGTTACCAACCTCGGACAGGAACGAGATTGGACCCATCCATTGAGGGTCTATCTCGAACATGGGACCTTGCCCGAGGACGAAACCGAGAGCGATCGGTTAGTTCAAAAAGCGCGTCTATACAAACTTGTAGATGGAGTTTTGTATAGAAAAGGTACTCAAGGAGAATTCATGCTCTGTGTGTCCCAAGAGGAAGGTAAATCCCTCTTGAAAGAAATACATGACGGTGTATGCGGTGCGCACGCGTCATTTCGTACACTGGTCGGAACGGTTTTTCGACAAGGATTTTACTGGCCTTCGACACTTAATGATGCCAAGAATATGGTCAAGACATGTCATCAGTGTCAATTTCATGCGAGATAGGTTCATGAGCCTGCCTATGCTCTACAAACTATCCCTCTATCATGGCCCTTCGCGGTTTGGGGGATAGGTATTGTTCGTCCTATTCCACAAGCGGTTAATGGATACAAGTTCTTGTTCATAGCTATTGACACGTTATGAAGTGGATTGAGGCCGAACAAATACGCAATATTACTGCTGCTGCTGCACAAAAGTTCTTTCATAAGAACATTGTGACTCGATTCGGTGTTCCAAATCGTCTCATCACCGATAATGGTTCCCAATTCACTAGCGGTCTCTTTCTGGACTATTGCGACACCATTGGAACCAAGGTGTGGTTTGCCTCTGTAGCTCATCCACAGAGCAATGGTGCCGTTGAACGTACCAACGGGCAAATATTGCAGGGCATCGAAAAGCGCGTCTTGATCGCCTTAAGACACGCTCAGGGCTTGGGTAGATGAGCTCTATACCGTTCTATGGGCACTACGCACTACTTTTAGTGGAGCCACCGGTGAGACACCTTTTCATCTGGTATACGGAGCTGAGGTTGTGTTACCCATGGAAATTAGTATTGGTTCTGTCCAAACAGATCGGTTCGAGCAAGTCGATCAGGACAGACAATGATTACAAGATCTAATCCTCCTAGAAGAAAAACATGATCGAGCTCTGGTCAAGTCCGCGGTGTATTTGCAAGCTTTGCGCAAATACCATAACAAAAAGGTGCGGCCACGTAGTATTAACGTGGGTGATCTGGTTTTACGTAAAATACAAAACCAATCTAATCGCAACAAGTTCTCCCCACAATGGGAAGGTCCCTACACTGTTGTCTCGGTGCCGCGACCAGGATCAGCTCAGTGAGCAATGGAGGATGGTTGGATCTTATCCAATATATGGAACATCGATCAACTACGCAAGTTCTACATGTAAGTTTCCTAACCCTTTTCCTTTTCAATTAGCATGATTTAACAAAATCAGTACTTTTAGTTGTTTCATGTGATAATTATTCCTTGTGCCCATATGTTATGAGTCTGACTCGGGGGGCTGGTCGCCGATAATTGTAACACTATAATACCTTGATCGGATTCGCTGGCCAATCTCGTGATCACTTCCAGGCAAGACACCCCTCAATAAGCCATTTCTCAACGTACACGGGGCTTGCTGGCATGTCCTTGGTCATCAGAGTGGCTGCTGGTTTGCAATAAGGTCGGGTGTTGTATCGAACATGATTATCGGTCTGGTCGGATAGGCCAAGCTCTTTCAAGAGATCTTCTACTATAGGTTTGACTTCCTCCATTATGACCTCAAGCTGGTCTTCACCCTCGACCTCTGCTTCTCCCACCATTGTTTAGATCAAGATCTGGGCCATGGTGGAGACGAAGTCAGCAGAGGATGGCGGAGGCCGCTGATCGCACTCTTGTCTTGATCGCCTCTATTTGCCGCCTTGTATCTTCAGGGAGATACTCGAGAAGTGACTCCGCTTGGGTCACGACCAGTGTGGTCCAGTCGCTAAGGTTGAGGTCGTCCTTTTTGGTTTCGACCACATTTGCTCTTAGCAAACCGGCCACCATCTTCAGTTTTTCGAAGCTGTCCTGTTGAGCACTGCTGTAGGCTGAGAGTGATGCGTTCAAGTATTTGTTCTCCCTACAAACAGAATCAACTTCCGAGTTCTGCAACTCGATGGTCGCTTAGAGATTCTTCTTCTCTTGGCAGAGCTGGCTTATTTGGTCTTCTCGTGTTGGAATGAGAAACCATTACAAACAGTTCGCATGACAAATTAATTTATCCTGGTCGGAAGTATACTTACAGGAAAGCTGTGACCGCAGCTGTTGGAGTTTGGTCTCCAGGAAAGAAATCTTGGCAACTGCCCTGAACTCCTGGCTTTCCTGATCAACGAGGCCCTTGATTAGAAAGGCGTTTTCTCTGTGACAAAAGAGACGATCGTCAAAATAGGACTAGCATTCAGGAAAATGAAGAAACATCTTCCTTACCGCTGTAGGCGACTCGTTTCCTGTTGCGCGACCTCGATGCGATTTGCTACAGCCATCGACTTGGTCGCCATACGAGTCAGTTCCTATAACATGGAAGGAGATCAGCTTCAAAACCTGGATATTCCAATGTAAATGTGAACTTAAAAATCACAAAAGGTGTTCTACATACCTCAACATACTCGCTGAATGAGTCACTTTCCGGTTCAGCCAAAGGCTGTCTCTCTAAACTCGCCTTATCCCCAGTAGGAGCGGCAGATGAGTTTTCCTGTTGAGCCTCCTCCATAGTTGGGGTTGCAGATTCCAATCTCTGCGATTGGACTTCTGCAGCCATCCCGTCTATAATGGCACGAAGAACTTCCTCGGCCCTAGGGATGGAACTTTGCTCGCCCATGACCTCGGTAGCAGGGGAAGCTTCAACACTTGTAGAGGTTACTGGGGGGCTTGGTGCTATATCTCTGCGCCTAGCATAATCAAACAAGAGAATCATCGATTAGAATCTCTTTAGTCGATCATTGTAATACGACCCTGTCTAAATAGGAGAGATTCTTACTTTACTTGAAATCCTTCCCATTTCTGGGATTTCGAGGATGGTTCCCCGGGAAAAAGGAGACAGTCATCGTCTATCTTGGTCTTCCTCTTCCTAAATAGGACCTTGTCCTTTTCTCCCTGTGTGCATGCAAATCTATAAGAGCACACATGAGGAATGATGAAAACCAAGGCTGTAAGGGTCCTTACTGGGGTAACTTTTTCGGTCGGTAGGGATGAAGCCATTGGTCCTGAAGTCTCCTAGACCACAAGCGTTGGGACTTCATCCGTGACCATGAGGTTGGTAGTGGTCGCGGTGTCCTGTTCAGTTATTCCCACTCTTGTCAGTAGGAGTGGAGTGCTCACCGCCCCAGGACTGGCAAGAGTCACTTCGCGGCGGATAAGGGGGATGTCGTCTTCTTCTTCCTATATGAGCATAACTCAATGGATGTGTATAGATGAATGAAAACATTCAGGATTGTGAGAAATCTTACCACAATCGCCCCTTCTATCAGAAGGGGAGGTGTTGCAAGTCCTGAGGCTTCATAAGCTTCAGGCACTAGGGTTTCACCTGTAACAACAGGATTATCAGTGGTCACGGGGCCCATTGTAGTCGTCTCTGTCCTTGCGGTCAGAGACAGGACCTCGCTGATTTGAGGAGCGATCACCTTCCTCTTACGGCGAACCAGAGGAATGTCATCCTCCTCGTCCTCGCTCCCTTCACCCTGTACGACGAAGAAGTAATTTCTACTCATACCTGGGGTTACAGGAGGCATTGAATATCTTACCGCAGTCCTTTTCGCGGTAAGGGGTTTCTTCTGCGAAGAAGCCTCTCCCAGAATCTTCTTGGACTTCTTGGGAGTAGGTTCCTTTGCCACGCGCTTCGAAGAGGTCCTCTTCACCCTCTTCCCAGCTGGTCTCCCTGAGGGACCAACGTCCTTGCTTGGGCGTGACGCCTCGGCAAACTTTCCCAGAAGCTATGTCATTCCAAATGTTTTTGTTAATACAGGACAAGCGAATGGTCTACAACAGAGCTTGTTAAGAAAGGTCATACCTTTCGGCGCTCCTATTTGAGATCGTCGCCGTCATTGATTAGGCTTTGGGGGCGAGGCGATCCCTTGGCTCCCTCCACAACGGCGCTGTACCCCTTGAGGAGACAATTTGTCTGTTTTTCAATCTCGGACAAAGGCAGAGCTGCGTCGCAAACAAGCATGTTAACAAATACGACATTTTTTCAGTAAAAAATGTATGTTTTGTTGACTAGAAGACGTACCGTTATTATAGTCCAAGGTACTATCCGCTATGGACTGGATTTCCCAAGCCGAATGAGCCCTTTCATGCAGGGGACTTATTCGATCCTTCACAAAGTTGCGTATGATATCGCACAGTCAGTCCTTGCTGGACTAAGTGAATAATGACTTGGGCCTGCTTCTTCTGCTCTGCGCTCAGAGCAGGAAGGGAGTCCAACTCGCTGGCCTTCTCCGGTCGAGAGTTCTCGAACTACAATCCGCTCTCCGACGGAGGGGTGCTCTAGAACCACTTCTGGTACCACCCATGTACAGAGTCCTGGAGGGGTGGGAAGGGGTACTCCTTCTTTTCCCTTATTCGGAAGTAGATGCACCCGTCGGCATTGGTGCTCTTCAACTATGCCGAGAAGTAGAAACGTCGGAAGAGCTCCACGCTCGGAAGCACTCCGACGAAGGCTTCGCACAAGTGCTGAAAGATCGCCAAGATAAGAACAGCATTTGGGTGGAGATTCACTAACTCCAACCCATAATGCTCCAAGATTCCCTTCAAGAACTGGCTCTCTGGGAATCGAAACCCGCAGCGCAGGTATTCCTCAAAGACCACCAACTCACCCTCTTGGACGATTGGGGTTTCTTGATCTTTCTCTGCGGGCCGCCAGTTGATCAGCAGCCGTGGGGGGAGAATCTCTTTCTTCTCAAGGGCCACCAGGCTTTCTTTGGTATGGTGGATGGATCGGCTCCAGGATGTCATTGCTTTCGAAAGATTGAGAAGAAAGGTGGTGACTTTGGAGGCGATGGAAATGAGGAATGCAAAAGAGGGTTTTGTGTGGTGAGAAACTCTAAGGCAAATGAAGGGTTTCTGGTTGTGTGGCTTCCTCAGGAAGCTACCTTCTCCTTTTATATGTCCGAGGCAACCCTTCGTTGAATATTCTATTAATTTCGCATAATAGGTGCCTTCTCTCTGGAAACCCGTTATGCACTCCCTACAGTAAATCCGAAACAAAATATATTTCTATAATTTTCGTTTCGAATTTGGGGGCTAGGGGGCACACAAAAACATGAAAATTTTGCAAAGATTTTTGGAGGAAGTGATCCTTCATGTCTTTTGTAAGCTAATTTTTATGTGTTGATCACAATGCATTTCTGTGATCGCCTCAAGATTTGCATGTTGATCGCAATGCAATTCTGTGATAACTGCAGGTAGGTAATCGCAAAATGCACGGTTATCATCCGATCAAGGCATTATGTTTTTATCATGGCTTCAGTTCTGGTCGCGGTTTCAGTTCTGATCGCAATAAAAGTGTTGGTCGCGATATAACATATTAATGCGTTTCTGATCGAAGACTTGTTACGTCGGATTTACCTGTGTATGTTTGGTCGTGAAGACATTCCTTATGACCATGTTTTCGCACAGAGATTGTGAAGAGTTTTTATTTGGGATTATAAGTATTGCATAATCCTTCTTAAAAAATCGAGGTATGACAGGAAAAAGAAATTTTTATTTCTGGCAATCCTTGCATACAAAAGGGATACAGGCGACCAGAGCATCGACCTGATTCTAGAGGAGTTTACAAAGTTGTCCTAGGGACATATTAGCATCAGTGGGATCAACACTGGCTACCCCTAGAGAATCAGCAACTACTTTAAGCCTATCTACATCATCCCGAATCAGAGAAGCACTACTATTCCTGATCATATCGGAGTGTTCTCGCTGCTGTCGAGCATAGTCCCTCTCCAACAGGAATTGGTGCGCCTCTTCGTGGGATCTGTCAAAACATTCTGCCAGGTGCAGAATGGCCGAAGACATCTCTTCGGTCTTCTTCTCCAGAACCTCTTTCTCCTTCTGGAGAGTTTGTTCGAGGGAAAGAGGTTGGATTTCAGCAAGCTGGTCACTGGGGGCACCAAAAATTTTCGTCTCCTGCACATACATGTGTTAGTTTTACAAGATAAAACGACTAGCAGAAGAGATGAAAATAATTACCAATCCTCACAAGTGAGAGGATGAAGTATTTCCCCCATAAAGTAGATCACTCGACAAAAGTTGGGAACCATCAGGTCGTGCAAGTGCAACTTTCCCACGAGAAAATCGATCACCCAACAAAAGCTGAGGATCATCTGGTTGCGGGAATACAACATTCCTACCAGAAAATTGATAACCCATCAAAAGATGGGGATCGCTTGATTGCAATGGAGAAAGCTGATCAGAAGAAGGAGAAGGCTTTGAAGGATTGTTATGGACCTCCAAAGGTGGAGATGAAGGTTCGACTTGCTAAGTTGCATTGACAGGGAGAACTATATGGGCCAAAGGAAGAGAAAGCAATGATGCATCCCCAACCTTTGTACCACTGGAGGATCCCTCATCAACCTTGGGTTTCTTCCCTGGAGGAACCAGCTCTTCGATTACCTGTGAATTTCCAAAAAGCATTTTGGAAATGATCAGAAGATAAGATGGCAACTTGAACTAAAAGTTCCAGAGATGACCTATCTTTTGGAAGTCCTGGTCGAGTTCAAGTGTCACTTCTTCTTCATCACTCTCAATCTCAATGATGTTCTGTAACACCCTGAGTTAGGGGTGAAAATTTCCTTTTTCATAAATAGCATGCATGCATGTATCTGTAGTAATAGCCAGATCAGTATCTTTCTCAAGCCTTAAAATCTCCAAAATCTATCCTGTGATCTCAAATCAAGATCAGATTGTTCAGATGTGATCTATCAGTTACTCTGAATTTAAAAGCCTT
Organism: Pharus latifolius; assembly: GCA_019359835.1. NCBI lineage: Eukaryota > Viridiplantae > Streptophyta > Magnoliopsida > Poales > Poaceae > Pharus > Pharus latifolius. The sequence goes on from CM033322.1 coordinate 70,824,114, forward strand.
CAGAACCCAGATCCAATTTTATCTCTAAATTCCAGATTTATTAACTTCTTCTGTTTTCGAAAACAGAAATACCTTATATTACCCAAATACCCTAAGTTTCAGAAATACAGATTTAATCAAAATCTTGACCAAGTTCAGACCAGATTATTCCTGGAATATGATCATGGGTATGTCAATACCTTAATATAAAAAGTTGACAGCCAGATTCTGCTATCTAGACTCTTTTGACAAATCAGTCCAAGAGTATCGCAAATTAGTCCTTATCTGTTATCTGAAAACCCAAAAAGGCTAAAATCTCCAGATTAACTCCAAATTCAGAATTTCTTCAGCAAATCTTCTCAAAATGCTATTTGCCACAAGTTTCTCTTCTGTGCAGATATCAAAATCGAACCCTAAATGCCAGAATTCGAAATCGACAAAACTTAAACCTTATTTTACCCTAAATTACCCTATTTTCAGTTTGTATCGAAAACTATTCAAATGTGTAAAATCTTATCATTTATCTTTGCCAAATATCCTGTTGAATATAATTTACCAGATTAGTGAAATCAATTTCAGTTTAAACCTTCTAAATCTCCAGATTTACATTTCAGTCCAAAACTCAAAGAATTGAAACTGCAGTTCAGTCCATTTTCGACCAGGACAGCAGCAAGCATTCGACCAGGCCGTTTTACTGTGCGCACGACCAGGGCTCGCCGTGGTTTCCTTGCGCCGTGGTTGCTTGCCGCCGGTGAAGCTTCGCCTGCAACTTGATCGCGCATGCTGTTGCGCACGTGTCCTCACCTCAGCCGTCACCGTGGCAGCGCCGCTGCAACGTCAACGACCAGCGCTTGCTCCCGCGCGCGATCACCGGCTTTTGTCAGCAATCCATCGCCACGTTGCCTTGCCGCGCCAGTTGTTGTCGCCACCGCTTGCTCCATCTTTGCAAAGTCCCGATGAACGACAATGTGGACAGTTGCAGTCCTGTCGCCGTCGCAATCACCGTTCTTCACTGTGTCTTCGCCGCTGATGCTCAGCACGCAATCCATCTCATCTCAGCTGCCAATTACTTCGTTGTCTCCTCCTTGCAAGCTTCGCCTGGCCTATTTAAGCACTCCTGTGCTCAGTAGCTCCCTCCATACTTCACCAGAAACCAGCCAAGTTCCAGAATTTGCTCTTTTCGTTTTCTTCTCCGGCGAGCCGTCGAGGAAGCTCACGGTGCCAGCTCACTTCACTGCATCTCCTGCCAAATTGAAGCTAGCAGTGAGTACCTCTCATCCTCCTGATTGTACTGTAGCATCTAATTGCTCCCCGGTGACCTCTATCGCTGGCGATCACCGGAAATTGCTAAAATTCGAAGAATGCCCTGTTCCGGCAATGTAGCCCGAATTACTCCAAATTAGCTTTCGTTTCTGTAAACAAAATTGATCAATAAACTAATTCAAGCAAGCCTGTGTATTTAGATTTCCAGTTTGAGCAAGAATCAAAGTTTTTCCCTAACCTGAGCTTCACCAGAAACCGGCGATCGTTGCCAGGCTTCTCCGGTGATCCTCCGGTCAATTTGATGTTACTAGAAGCTTCCCTATACCTCCTAGATGCTCTCCAAGCAAGGAATTAAGTTCTTGTTGCCTGTAGCAGAAACCCCCAATCAGCAGCGTTTTCTTCTCCGGCGCCGATGATCGGAAAAGTGTTCCCGGCCGTTTCAGCTCAAATCACTTTGTCCACTGTGTGTGCCTTAACTTCCTGAACATTTTTGTCTTCTAGCCCGACACCTAGATCGGCCTAGATTGGAAGTTACAGCCATGCCAAGATCTTGTCCAGAACTGATCTAGTGCAGCCAGTTCATCTCAGTTCATCATCAAATTTCTTGCTTTCCAGCCATTTCTTGCCCTAGATCCTGTTGACTTAATTGTTTCTGTTACTCAAGCCTACCTCCCAGACAAAGTGGTGCATCATTTGGAGCTCCAGATCAAAAGTTATGCTAAGCCCTAGTTTTTGGCATTGTCAGCTCTATGCCAGAGCTTGTCAGCCAGTGGCATTGACCTTGTTTACCCACTTCTGGTTGTGCATTTTGAAAACCACTTTGTCCACTGAATTTGTAGAGTTGTGATCTACATTTTCTTCTACTACCATAACTTGAGATAAGCACTCTAGCTTTTCTTAAAGCTATGTCCAAGCTTTGATCCGAATGTCGATCTGTTGACATTCGCTGTTTTGATTAAACCAGCCACAAAATTGTTATCCCTATTGAAATCCTGAAACCCTAAGATTATCTAATCACCATCCTTAGCCCAAATTCCTTGAAACCCTAGAATCTCGACTCAGTTCAGTTTGCAGTTCAACTTATCTCCAGTTTAGTTCAATCATTCTTGTTAAGCATTTCTGCATATAAGTCATAAAACATTTTAAATATTATAAGTAATTATTGTGTGTTTGTTTGTCGTCGAGCAGATTCAGAAGCTGACTTTGAAGATTTTGCTGTTGATCCGTCATCGACTGCTGTATTTTACGACGCGGAAGGCAAGTCATATCCTTGGTCATCTTGAACCTATATTTTAAATGTTGCTAAAACATAACCTTGAATATAGGCAATATTGCATGTGAAAGATTGAGAATGGTTGATTTATGAATTGGCAGTACTAGACTGGTTATTTGTGAAATGTGAAATAAACAAGTTTTGAGCCATGAACTATTATATGTATCTATATATTTATATTCATAAAATAAAACCCCTAGCCGTGACCAGAAAAATGGTATGGATGGCTGTAGCACTGGAGGTGCTAGACTGCAAAGGAATGCAGGCACTGAAGGTGCAGGGTTGTGGATGGTCTGGTCACTGGCATATAAGGACTAGAACCTTGTGTTGTGCGTCTAGTGGCATGAACAACGTGCTAACCGCAAGCCTGGTATGGGACAGGCTTGAACAAGTAATTATGTGGATCGCACATGAAACCCTTGCATGAGATGTGTAGTGATGCACGATAAACACGGAGCGCGGCTCCCACACATATCACTGAAGGTGATCAAGCACGCTGACCCAGTAATGGGAATAAGCAAAGGGGTGGAGGTTTGGATACAACCTGCCACAACTGTGCCTCGCTGAGAGCCACAGGGTCGGGGGTGAATTGTAAGTGATACATAACAAAAGTTCTTGTTATTTCCACCTTGCCGCTCACAGTATGAAGTGAGTCAGGGGTCCAATCATTTTGTTATGATAGGAAAGGTTTGAAAGTGGAATATCTTGCGGGTAAATTGGTACCTCTCTGCAGAGTTAAAAACATATTCGAATACTCCGAGCTCCCGGGTTTATAGGAGTCTGCTGCGGTGGATTAAATCCACGGGGTGTGACACAAGTACTATTTTCTAAATAAAATATGTTTAAATCAAGATTACCCAAATGACATGTGTTGTCATGATAAGGAGTGCTGCCGTGGGCTGTCGTGTGTCGACGTGTCGCGGTAGTGCTATAATCTAGTGAACATGAATGATGATGTTATATTATAAAAAGTGCTGCCATAAGATGAGATGAGAAAGGAAAAGATTATTTTACAAATATCCATAATTCTTGACTAGTCTAGGTTCATATCATCACTACTATATGTATCTACTCTTACCTATGACTTGCTCAGTACGTAAGTGCTCACCCTTGCAACATTCAACTCAATAGATGGAGCCTACTTTGATCAAGATGATGGCACGGAGTACTACATGGATCCAGAAGGAGGAGAATCAGTTCCGCCAGAACCCTGAAGTGTGTTGTTCTGCCGTCAACTTCTTTTGTGGGAGGGTCACCTATCTTCTGCTGTGTAGTTAAATATTTTGCTAAACCCTGAATGCCCTGTAGGCATTGTAATCCTCTTTATGTAATATTAAGGCCAGCAGGCTACACTGCTTAATATTTTGTGAGTACTCTGTTGCAATGTAATATACTCCTGTGTTTGACTCATCCTGGGAAGTCAAAGGTTTGTGGTTTGAGACTAGCTGCAGCGAGCTAGGTCTCTACAGGAGTAGTCGTTGTCCCAGTTTCGGGGCGCGACATGTTCTTGGAACCCTGATCCGCCATTGAGATGAAAACAGAAGAGAAGGAAAGATAGCTGTGGAAAAGACTTAGTCGAGAAAAAGACTTGTGAAGTTTTAGGCTAAGAGGCTTCGGTTTTTATAGCCTCCAGCGGTGACGGTTCCTTTTTCGAATGCCTCGAGTTCTTAAAACGCATTTACAGTTTTATCTCTGGTTAAAAGATACTTCAGCGGCGCTATCATTACCTATCAAAAAACTACCCAGAGCTTGTCTCAGGAAAATAAACCGCCACACTTAGTGCGCCACTAAGTGGGGAAGTTGAAGCGTCGAGTCACTTATCCGATGCAGGATTAAAATTTGAAGTAAATATTGTCGTGGTATTAAGAATACCCCGGCAGGTTTTGAAGACGATCCTAGCGGAGATTACACAGCGCGGGTTGACCGGGTGACCGGTCCTCCCCCGCCGGACAAACACAAGAAAAGACACGAGGATTTATACAGGTTCGGGTCCCAGTGGGGGCCCTAGTCCTGTCGACGCGCTCCCGACCGGAGTCGGCTGGGGGAGCTCTCTCCGGGGGAGAGGCTTCCGGAGCACGTCTGTGAGATTAGCTATTCCAAATAATAATGAAGTGATCCCTTACAACAGAGGGGTACAAGGGCTATTTATAACCCCAAAAAGAAGCAAAAAACCTAAACTACCCCGGGAGCCACCGTCGGATTGAAGGGTAGGACCGTCCTTCTCCCGGTCAAACGTCTTGGATGCTTGACAGGTGGTCGCTGATTCCCGAGGCGTCCCTCGCGTGACCTGCACGTGATAAACAAACAGGGATTTTACCTTTTAGGAGGGCGGTGACGTCCGGGACCTCTTCCGGAGAGCAGGGTCCCGGGAGCCCAAAAGGCGGCGCCCGAGGCAGGCACCGGAGGCCACTCTCCCCGGCCAAATGGCGGCGCCCGGGACATGCCCGGGGGGCACGGTCCCGGGGGCCAAATGGCGGCGCTCGGGGCAGGCACCGGAGGCCACTCTCCCCGGCCAAATGGCGGCGCCCGGGACATGCCCCGGAGGCCACTCTCCCCGGCCAAATGGCGGCGCCCGGGACATGCCCGGGGGGCACGGTCCCGGGGGCCAACTGGCGGCGCCCGGGGCAGGCGCCGGAGGCCACTATCCCCGGGCGAACGGCGGCGCCCGGGACATGCCCGGGGGGCACGGTCCCGGGGGCCGAATGGCGGCGCCCGGGACATGCCCCGGAGGCACGGTCCCGGGCGCCTAAAAGGCGGCGCCCGGGGCAGGCACCGGGGGCCACTGTCCCCGGGCGAATGGCGGCGCCCGGGACATGCCCGCGGGGCACGGTCCCGGGGGCCCAATGGCGGCGCCCGGGACATGCCCCGGAGGCACGGTCCCGGGCGCCTAAAAGGCGGCGCCCGGGGCAGGCACCGGCGGCCACTGTCCCCGGGCGAATGGCGGCGCCCGGGACATGCCCGGGGGGCACGGCCCCGGGGGCCCAATGGCGGCGCCCGGGACATGCCCGGGGGGCACGGTCCCGGGGGCCCAATGGCGGCGCCCGGGACATGCCCGGGGGGCACGGTCCCGGGGGCCCAATGGCGGCGCCCGGGACATGCCCCGGAGGCACGGTCCCGGGCGCCTAAAAGGCGGCGCCCGGGGCAGGCACCGGCGGCCACTGTCCCCGGGCGAATGGCGGCGCCCGGGACATGCCCGGGGGGCACGGCCCCGGGGGCCCAATGGCGGCGCCCGGGACATGCCCGGGGGGCACGGTCCCGGGGGCCCAATGGCGGCGCCCGGGACATGCCCGGGGGGCACGGTCCCGGGGGCCCAATGGCGGCGCACGGGACATGCCCCGGAGGCACGGTCCCGGGCGCCTAAAAGGCGGCGCCCGGGGCAGGCACCGGAGGCCACTGTCCCCGGGCAAAATGGCAGCCCCCCTGTACCTGGACTTGACCGCGTGGAGATTTCCCCCAACAGCAGCCCCCCATGCCCTCCGGGGACGAAGCCTGAGCCCCCGGAGGGAATGGTTACGGTATCGGGAAAATCTCCGGACGCAAACTCCGGACGAAAATCACCGGAGCCCCGACGACGCTTCGGTTTCTGTGCCGGGCACTTTATGGCCGCGCCGTTTTCGCAATAAATGCACGCGCGGTTTGAACCGGCGTCTCGATTTACGCGCCTGTCCCTTCGTTTCCCGCGCACGGTTTGAATCAGTGGTCCAGATTGATCCGAGGGGGCCACGTGGCGCGCATCTAGATCACGGCCAGCCTCTATAAATAGGACCTTAGGGGGCCCCGGAAGCTCATTCCAAATCTTCAACTCCTGCTTCAGCTCTCCCGGTAGCGCTCTTCCGGTAGTTTCTCCGGTAGCCTCCTCCGGTAGCGAGCGTCCGGGAGTCGTTGATAGCCACCTGAAAACTTAGCCACCGAAAAACAAAGAACTCACCTAATGGCGCCCAAAGGTCGAGCAAAGACCACGGAGGTGCCCCCGGAGGAAATCCCCGTGGATTTCCTTTGGGCCTCCGAGTTCTCGGCCTCGGACGCGGAGTCCTTGGTCAAGAAGGGCGTCGTCGAAGAGGGGGACATCCGGGTCCCCCTAAAGAAGGACGGAGCCCCTCGCCCCAGGCCCGGAGAGGTCGTGGCCTTCGAGGCCTTCCTCGAGGCGGGGCTCCGGCTCCCGGTGCATCCGATGCTCCGGGAGTTTCTCAAAGAGTACGGGGTGGCTCTCAACCACCTCACCCCGAACGCGCTCGTCCGTATGGGCCTCTTTATATGGCTCTACGAGACAGCGACCGGGCGGGAGCCCACCCTCCGCGCCTTCCGGTACTTCTATGAACCGGCGGCGCGGAGCTCCCACCTGGTGAAGGGAGGACCGAAGTCCCCCTTCGGCTCGGTGATGGTCCAAATGCTGCCCTCCCGGGTGGCGGACTACCCGGCGGCGGCCTCCCGGGACCACTGGGGGGACTGGCTCCGGAGGTGGTTCTACCTCCGGGTCCGGGACGAGGCGGTGGTCTATGCCCCGGAGCCTCCCACCTACAGCCGATCATGCGCACCGAAGCCGCCGGTGTGGACGGACGAGGAGTTCGAGCTCCTCGGGAAGGTGGTGCTGGCGAAGAAGGCCCGCTCAATGCGGGACGCCGCGGAGGAGCTGGCGCTCCTGCGGCTTTCCCCCTTCTCACGCGGGGGAAGGGGGATCGGCATGGGCCCGGAGCAGCGGCCTCCGGTCAAGCCGGTGACGCGGCGTAAGTCCCCTGCATTTTTGTACTTGCGGTTTTTTATGAAAAATCGACTAACTTTTTACCTCTTGCAGTGCGCCCGTACCCGGCGGCGAGGGACAAGGCGGAGCACCTCCTGGGGAGGTACTTCGCCGACGAACACGAGCGCATCGTGCGCCTCGTGGGGGAGGGGCCTCCCCGAAACTTGGTGGCCGAGGCCTACGGGCTCAGGCTTCCGGAGAGGAAGCCCCTTCCCACCCCCGGGTCTCATAAACGGGGGAAGGACGCGGCCGGGGGCTCGGAGCCCAAAAAGCCCCGGGTCCAGAAGACCCCGGCTCCGGCGACGGCGCCGGCGACGACGCCGGTGAGGGCCCGGGACGCAGCTCCCGGAGCCGAACATGCCCGGGCGGCCCCCCGGGCAGATGCAACGCCTCCGCCCCCGGAGGCCCCCGTCGAGGCCCGGGGGAAGGAGGTGGTTGTCGATGGGGCGGGGTCCGATTCGGCGGACTACGCCCCGTCGCCAGTTCGCGTGACGCTCCTCTCGCCTCTCCCGGCGGCATTGGCGCCGGAGAGTCTAGAAGTGCGGTTTTCGGGGGCGGCGCCCCCGCGCCTCTGGCCGGTGGATGAGGAGGGGGGGAGCCCCTCAGTCTTCGAGGTCCCCCCGGAGCAGGAGGCTCCGAGGGCCCTCCGGCCTGGGGCGGGGAAAGGCCCAATGATCCCCCCCCGGACGGAGATCCCCGTCCAACCTTCGTCTTCGTCTTCGGAGGAAACTTCGTCGACGAAGACGCCGGCGACGCCGGCCGTGCTCCCGGATTCAGAGGTCCGGGGGCCCTCTCCCGGCCGCGATAGGAGGGCCGGGCAAGACACCTCCCTATTTCCAGCGGGGGAGGTGGCCCGCTACGCGGAGGGCCTGCACAACCGGAAGGTGCAGGCCCTCGTGGCAGGAGGGACGCTCCACGAGCGTTTTGAGGGGCTCGAGTCCCTCGGAGCCCAGGTAACTCGAGCTCTCCACACTTCGGTTTTTTTTTTTTTTCTGCACTTAAGATTTTTCTAACTCTTTATGCATTTTGTAGGTAGCGACCGTTACCTGGGGCCTTGAGCAGCGGGTCACCCGGCTGCTCAAGGAGGCGGAGAGCCGGGCCTCGGCCTGCGTCGAGCAGCGGGAGGCGGCCATCCGGGAGCGGGACGAAGCTCTTGACGAGCTGTCCCGGGCCCGGGCGCAGGTGCACCTTTCGGAGGGCGCCTACATCCGTCTCCGCGAGGAGGCCAAGGTGCGGGAGAAGGCGCTCCGGGAGCTCGAGAGCTCCAGCGTCCGGGCACTGTCGGACACGGGCCGCTCCGTCCGCTCGGCCTTGGAAAGCCTCGGCGTTAGCCTGGGCTCCGGGAGCGGCCCGGAGGTGCCCCCGGCGACCCTCGCGGAGGCTGTGCGTTTTCTTAACGCACAAGTCTCCGCCATCCCGGAGGCTGCGAATGTCCGGGCACGGGGCCGAGCGATCCCCGTCATCGCGGCCGCCGCGGGGCTCGTTGACTACCGTGGGGTCGGCGCCCGGGCGATCGGGGGGCGCATCCCCCGGGGCTTCCCGGAGGCCTTCGAGCCAACGCGCCGGGAGGTAGAGCTGCTGGCGGAGGGGTTCTACGACCGGATCATCCGGACGTGGTTCCCGACACCGGCGCCTCCGGCCGCGGATGTCCCTGCCCCGTCCACGGAGGAAGCTTCCCGGGGGGAGGACCCCAATGCCAAAGTATGAGCCTCCCCCGGGTCTTTAGCTAGGACCCCTTTTTATTTTGTTAGGCATTTTGATTCCGGTAGCTTCTTAGGAGAAGCCCCGGGCACTTGTACACAAACATTTTGCAATGAAATATATTAGAAATTTTTCTAAGTCTTTGCAATAAAATGTTACCAGGTTTCCCGGGGGGTTGCTCCCGAGCAACGGTCCGGGAGAAACTCTCCGGGGGACGCCCAAGCGGCTTTGATTTTGCTGAGCCTTGTCTCCGGGAGGCGCGACGGCGGTACTGCCCGGGAGCCCGTCCGGTTGAGGTGGCGCCCGGAATGGCACTTGGATAATTTTGACAACAGCCGTGCTGAATTAACTCCCCCGCGCCCGAGGGCCCAGATGATACCTCCTCTCCAGATACTTCCGCCGGCTGGGTACGAGTTTTGGCCCGGAGACGTACTTCGGGATTCTCAGCGTCGCGTCCGGGCGCTGTACCGGGACCTGGCCCGGGAGCTAAGGGAGCGCCTCCGGGAGCTTTAGGCGTAGGGGCCTTAGGCTCGTAGAAAATCCCCCGGGTTAGGACCTGGGTTGTATCATTTCCGAAACCCACCGGAGGGGGAAGATGTCCTCCGGGTTTGTCGATCAATAAAGCATTGTTAAACTTTTTACTGCCTCTTTATTTTCTTCTTGGATGGTCTGGACGACTCATCTTAACAAGGATGAGCTAAGTTCCTTCGTGGGTGACCCGGGGACCCCCTGTCCCCCCCCCGCCCACAGCGGGCGGGAGGAAGCCTCCGCGTGCTGTGGGGGAAACAGGGTCCCCGGGGGGAGCATAACCTGTAGAAATATTTTCTAAGTTAGAAAATTGTGAAAACAGGATTTCCGAGGGAGGGACCTTCCGGGGTGGCCGGGGCCACTAGGAGAGATTCATCCGGCCGCCGGGGGAGCGGGGAACCGGGAACAAGGCACGGAAGGGGCTCATGAAAAGCCAATGACCTCCGGAGGGGAGCTCCCCGGGGGGGTTCGTCCGGTCGCCGTGAGAACGGGGAACCGGGAATAATGTCTTCGAGAGATAATCATCCGGTCGCCGTGAGAACAGAGAGCCGGGAATAACGTCGACTCCCGGAGGAGGAAGATAGATCCAATCAAGCCGCAAGGGGCCGATCTTCCGGTCGCCGTGAGAACGGGGAGCCAGGAATATCGTCGACTCCCGGAGGAGGAAGATAATCCAGAAAGCCATTAGACGTCTCGCTGAGGAGAGCGTCTACTCCCGGAGGAGGAAGTGCCCGAAGACGGGACTTGAGTGTTTGGGCAGGGGACTAGTCTCCCAAAGTGACTCGTTACCACGGCCGCTGGGGACCGGGTTGCCGCTTACACCCTCAGTCCACGAGGGCTGATCGTAAGCCGCCCTACGGGAGTGCAGGCTCCGTTGTAGGGACTTGTTGGGACTGGCCCACTTCCTCGCGGGGAGGGCATCCTCGCGGGGAGGGCATCTTCACGGGGAAGGCATCCTCGCGGGGAGGGCATCACCACTAGGGGCGGTAAACAAAAACAACCTGCAGTGAGACAGTTGAAGAACAAAGACTATACATTTATTAACGAAATATACAAAGCCCCCCTGCGAAGCCGCGAAGGGGGAAAAAGGGAAGCTACAGTGTCCCCCCCCCCTCCGGCGTGACCGCCCCGGGGGAGGGGACAGGCCCGTAAGGCTAAACGTAGAACTTGCGAAGTAAACGCAAGTTCCAGGTGTGCTTCAGCTCCTGCTCTTCAAGGTTGGAGAGCTTGTAGGCCCCCGAGCCGAGGACAGCGGAGATCCTGTAGGGGCCCTCCCACTTGGGGGAGAGCTTACCCTGGGCTTGGGGGTCTGTGACGCGCTTGAGGACAAGGTCCCCAAGGCGGAAAGCTCTCTCGCGCACGCGCTGGTCGTATGCGCGCGACATCTCGCGCTCGTAGATGGCGTGGCGGAGGAGCGCTCGGTCGCGTTCCTCCTCCACGAGGTCGATTTCCAGCCGCCGGTTGTCTTCGTTGGCCCGGTAGGCTGCGGTCGTGGCTCCGTTCAGGAGCTCGACCCGCAGCGACCGGAAGCCAATCTCCGGGGGGAGGACTGCCTCCGCCCCGTAGACTAGAGAGAAGGGAGCACGCCCTGTGGCCCGGGACGGGGTCGTGCGCATGGAGCAGAGGATGCTAGGGAGCTCCTCTGCCCACGCGCCTCGCTTGGAAGCGGTTTGTTCGAGTCTCCGGCGTAACCCCTGTAGGATTACGCCGTTGACCCTCTCGACGGCCCCATTGCTTTGGGGATGGGCCACTGAGGCGAAGTGGATGACGACCCCCAGGCCTTCGCAGAATTCCCGGAAATATGCCGAGTCGAATTGGGTCCCGTTGTCCACGGTGATTTCCCGGGGGACACCGAAACGACAAACAACGTTTTTCCAGAAAAACCGCTGAACGGCCCGGGAGGTGATGCTAGCCAAGGGCTCCGCCTCGACCCACTTTGTAAAGTAGTCGACCGCGACCACCGCATACTTGTATCCTCCGGGCGCTGGGGGGAAAGGCCCTAAGAGGTCCATCCCCCAGCGCACGAAGGGCCAAGTGATGGGGATAGTCCGCAGCGCTACAGGGGGGAGATTCGAGCCCTTGGCCATCTTCTGGCATGCTTCGCACGCGGAGACCAGGTCTCGCGCGTCGCGCATGACCGTAGGCCAGTAAAAGCCCTGCCGAAGGGCCTTGGCGGCGATGGCACGCGGGGCTAGGTGAGAACCACAGCTTCCCGCGTGAATGTCTTCCAGGAGTTGAAGTCCCTCCGACCGGGGGAGGCAGCGCAGGAGGGCTGAAGCCCCCCGCTTGTAGAGCCTTCCCTCCAGTAGGAGATATGCCCGGGCTTTGGCCCGGAGGCGCTTAACCTCGGTCTCGTTGGGAGGGTCCCCCTCCCCCTTGATGAAGGAGATGAGGGGATCCATCCATGACGACGGCCGGACGATCTCGGCGACCTCCGGGACCGGAGGCTCGGGGCCTACGTCCGGGGAGACCACCGAGGGCTTCGTGATTGTTTCTAAGAAGGCCCCCTTGGGGAGCGTTTCCCGGGCGCTTGCCGCCCGGGCCAAAGCATCAGCCCGGTCATTTTCCCTTCGCGGGATATGCCGGGCCTCAAGGCCGTCGAAGTGTTTCTCCATCTTTCGTACTTCCTGCAAGTAAAGACTTAAATTTGCGTCATGGCACAGGTAAGACTTGTCCATTTGGCAGACAACGAGCTGAGAGTCTCCCTTTACTAGGAGGCGCCGGATCCCCAGGGAGCGCGCGAGGCGCATCCCGAGGAGCAGAGCCTCGTATTCGGCGACGTTGTTGGTTGCGGGGAACTCGAGCCGCGCGGCGTACTCGAGCTCCTTCCCCTCGGGGCTCCGGAGGACTACCCCCGCGCCAGCCCCGGCGAGACACAGCGACCCATCAAACAGCAGGGTCCAATGGTCACTGCGTCGGGGCGGCACAGGGAGATCTTCGTCCCCGGACCCAGAGGCGGGAGTCCACTCCGCGACGAAGTCGGCGAGGACCTGCGACTTGATTGCGGAGCGGCCGGTAAGGGACAGGGAGAAGGGGGCAAGCTCGGCCCCCCACTTCCCAATCCGGCCGGTGGCTTCTTTATTCCGCAGTACCTCCCCCAGGGGGAGGGACGACGGAACGGTGATGGGGTGCCCTAGGAAGTAGTGCCGGAGCTTCCGGGACGCCATGAGGAGAGCGTAGCAAATCTTCTCCATCTCCGTGTACCGAGTCTTGGCCCCCTGGAGGGCTTCACTGACGTAGTACACGGGGTGTTGCTGCCCCCCTTGCTCCTTCACCAAAACCGCGCTGACGGCGACGGGGGTCGCGGCGAGGTAGAGGAGCAAGGGCTCTTCCGGAGACGGGCTCACGAGCATTGGAGGGCTCGAGAGGTACTTCTTGAGGTCGTTGAAGGCTTCCTGGGCCTCGGGGGTCCAGCGGAACCCCTCAAGCCCTCGGAGGATCTTGAAGAACTGGAGGCCCCGCTCCCCCGAACGGGAGACGAAGCGACTGAGTGCGGCCAGGCGGCCGGAGAGGCGCTGGACATCTTTGACGGAGCGCGGCGGGGGCATGTCTAGGAAGGCCCGGATCTTCTCGGGGTTTGCCTCAATGCCCCGCTGGGACACGAGGAAACCCAAGAGCTTTCCCCCGCGCACCCCGAAGGCGCACTTCTCCGGGTTGAGCTTAAGCCCGAACGCGCGGAGGTTGCGGAAGGTCTCTGTGAGGTCGTCGATGTGGGAGGCTGCACGGGGACTCTTGACGACCGCGTCGTCTACGTAGACTTCGACGTTGCGGCCGACTTGATCTTTGAAGACCAGCGTCATCAGGCGCTGGAAGGTGGCTCCCGCATTCTTGAGCCCGAAGGGCATGTGGCGGTAGCAGAAGGTTCCGAGGGGAGTTATGAAACTCGTCTTTTCCTCGTCCCCCTCCGCCATCCGGACTTGATGGTATCCCGAGTAGGCGTCTAAGAAGCTCATCAGCTCGCACCCCGCGGTGGAGTCAACGAGCTGGTCGATCCGCGGGAGCGGGAAGTTGTCTTTGGGGCAAGCGCGGTTAAGGTCGGTGAAGTCCACGCACATGCGCCACTTGCCAGTTGATTTCTTGACGAGGACGGGGTTTGCGAGCCACTCGGGGTGCAACACTTCCCGGATGAACCCCGCCTCTCGGAGCCGGGCTATCTCCGTCTTGATGGCTTCTTGACGTTCGAGGGAGAGCTTCCGCAACTTCTGCTTGATAGGGGGGTGACCGGGGGTTACCGCGAGCTTGTGCTCAATAACCTCCCGGGCGACGCCCCGCATGTCCGAAGGTTTCCACGCAAAAACATCGGAGTTTTCGCGCAGAAAGGCTGCGAGTTGCGCTGCATGGTCTTGGGGGAGCTCTGCCCCGATTTGGACGGTTTTGTCTCCGCTGCCCGGGGACAGCGGGACCTTCCGGAGGCCCCCTTCCGGACGCGGCTTGAGGAGGGGCCTCCCAGGGGATGGCGCAGCGACGTCTACGTTCGGGGGGGGAGCCTCCCCCCCGGGTACCTTGATCAGGTTGACGCTTCCTATTGTGGCAGCAGCCCGCTCGTATAGGGCACGGGCCATGTCTTGGTCCCCCCGGACGTTGATCACACCATGCGGCCCGGGGATCTTCATGCACAAATAGTTTTGGTGGGTGGCAGCCCCCAGCCGATTGATCGTAGTCCTCCCCATAATTACATTGTAGGAGGAGGGGAGGTCCACTACGTCGAAGCGTACTAGCTCGGTCCGGTAGTTCTCCGGGGTGCCGAAGGTGATCGGGAGATCTACCTTGCCCACGGGGTGGATCGCCTTCCCCGGGACAAACCCTTGCAGAGGCCCTGCCGCTGGTTGCAGGAGCCTCTCATCCACCTGCATTTCCTTGAATGTTTTGAGGAACAGGACGTCGGCGGAGCTTCCGCCGTCCACGAGGATGCGGGCTAAGTGGCAGTTGTAGATTGTCGCGGAGACAATAAGCGCGTCGTCATGGGGGAAGCGAACCCCTCGCGCGTCTTCCGCCGTAAAGGTGAGGGGGACGTCCGACCACTTGGGCGGCACGGACGCGTGTAGCACCCCCACTACCTTAACTTCTCGCGCGTACTCCTTGCGCTGGCGCTTGGAGTCCCGCCCGGAGGCGGAGCCCCCTACGTTGACATTGATGCGGCGCTGAGAAGTTTGAAAGGGGAGAGCGTCTGAAGGCTCCCCCTCCTGCACCTGTTGCCCCCCCGCGGGAGCAGGAAGGGCCGGGACAGCTGGCCGAGGGGGCAAGGAGGCCGGAGTCCCCCCCCCTGCCCGCGCTGGTCGAGGAACGCCGCGAAGTGCTGCAGCAGCTGGTGGCAATCTCGGGTGGCGTGGGTACTGGACCCGTGGAAGCTGCACCACGGTCCTTCCCGGCTTCTCCCCGCGGGGCCTTCGCGGCCTCGCGAAGACTGTCCTCCCCCATGGCCTCTCGGCTTGGGAAAGGGGCGGTTGCCCTTTGGGGGGTCGCGCGAGCCGCCTCCGCCCTCGAGGACAAAAGTGTCCCGAGGCCGTGGTTCGCTACGGCCCCCGTGCCTGGGGCGTCTGGGGGGATCCCGGGCCCCCCGCTCGGCGGGGGCAGGAGCCCCCTGGGTCTTCTTCCAGATGTCATCTTCCTCCGCCCGAGCGTACTTTTCGAGCACATTGAAGAGCTCGTCGGCGGAAGAGGGGCAGCTCCGGGAGAGCCTTCGGTGGAGCTCCCCCGGGAGGATGCCGCTTTTGCAGGCTTCGATGACTGTGGAGTCCGGGACGTGGGCCACTTTACTTTTCACTTGGGCAAAGCGCTTGAAGAAGCTTCTGATGGTCTCCCCGGTCCTCTGGCGCACTGTGTATAGCTGTGAAGAATCCAGGGGACGTACGTAATTCCCCTGAAAGTTGGCGCAGAACTCCCGCTTCAGCTGCGAGAAAGACTTGATGGAGCCCGCCTTCAGATTGTAAAACCAGGAGCGGGCAACGCCGGTGAGATAGAGGGGGAAGACGTTGCATTGGACGCTCTCGTCCCCCCCCGCCGCGGAGATGGCTGTGGAGTAAATCTGCACGAACTCGTAGGGATCCGCCTCGCCATTATAATGCTCGATGTGCGGGGGACGGTAGGGCCGCGGCCATCGGATGCTGCGGAGTCTTCGACATAGAGGCTGGTTCGCCCCCTGCACTTCCCGGGGGAAGCCCCAGTCACTGTCTTCTTTAACGGGGGACGCCCCCTCGTTATCTGAGTCAGGTAGCGGCCCAAGAGGGCCGCCAGAGTGGTGGTGACGACGCTTCTCTTCCGGGCTGGGACTGATTTCCCGGACGTCCGGGCTTCCCTCCGGGGAGGATGGTTCTTCGGCGGGTCTCTTCCCCCGACCGGTGCGAGAGCGAGGCTCCCTGTGACAGCGACCGGGGGGAAGCTCTTCCCCGTGGCTGGGAGGGAGCTCCTGCACTGTAGCAGCCGGCCCGGAAGCTACCGGGGCCTGCTGGGGGGAGCCCCCTAGGACGGCCCCCGGGACCGGAAAGGGGGGAGCCCCTGCACCATCCGGAACCGGGGAGGGGGCGCCCGGGGCGGCGTTAGGATCCGAAGAGGGGGCCCCCGTGGCAACGACCGGGACCGGGAAGGGGGAAACCCCTGTGACATCCGGAACCAGTGGGGGGTGAGCCCCCTCGGCGACGCCCTGGGTTGGGGAGCCAATGCGGGGGGAAATTCGCTGAGGCACGGGAGCTGCTCTGTCGACCTGCCCCGGTGCGGTAAACGCAACGCGGGGGGCGGGACTGGCTCCCGGCGTAGGAATAGCCCCCGTCATGAAATGACCCCCCAGCCCCGGAAGCGAGCCGGGGACGGGGTACCCCCCTGGTGCCACGAAGGGCCCGGGCATGAAATAGCCTCCCGGCACCGGGACAGGCCCGGGTGCCGAGAAGTGTCCGGAAGTATATCCCGCGGGGGGAGGGAACCCCCCAGCGGGATTATACGGGGTAGACAGCCCCCCTGACGCCGGAGGGGCCGCTGGGTATCCCGTAAACGGGGGCATGATCCCCGGATACGGGTGCGGCGAGAATGTGGGAGCCGAGGGCCGCGCCAACACACTAAGGAGCTCGTCCATAGAGCGCTGGGCGCGGAGCTGGCCCTCCACGAGAGCCTCCAGCAGGGCATCCCGAGGGGCCGGGGGAGCCGTCGGGGGGAAACTCGTCCCGGCCGAGGTCCCCGCGGCCGCCGGGAACGACCCGGAGGTGGAGGCGCCTAGATTGAGAGGAAAGGTGGGAGGCGGTACCTGGGAATGGTCGCCTCCGGACGGAAGCGCCGGAACAGCAGCGTCCCGGACGGGTGCCGCCAGGTCACGGGGACCGGCGTCACCGGGAAGGGCGCGGGCCCTTGTTCTCGGAGGAGCCATGGCGATTCGTCACGGGTCCCCACGGACGGCGCCAACTGTCGTGGTATTAAGAATACCCCGGCAGGTTTTGAAGACGATCCTAGCGGAGATTACACAGCGCGGGTTGACCGGGTGACCGGTCCTCCCCCGCCGGACAAACACAAGAAAAGACACGAGGATTTATACAGGTTCGGGTCCCAGTGGGGGCCCTAGTCCTGTCGACGCGCTCCCGACCGGAGTCGGCTGGGGGAGCTCTCTCCGGGGGAGAGGCTTCCGGAGCACGTCTGTGAGATTAGCTATTCCAAATAATAATGAAGTGATCCCTTACAACAGAGGGGTACAAGGGCTATTTATAGCCCCAAAAAGAAGCAAAAAACCTAAACTACCCCGGGAGCCACCGTCGGATTGAAGGGTAGGACCGTCCTTCTCCCGGTCAAACGTCTTGGATGCTTGACAGGTGGTCGCTGATTCCCGAGGCGTCCCTCGCGTGACCTGCACGTGATAAACAAACAGGGATTTTACCTTTTAGGAGGGCGGTGACGTCCGGGACCTCTTCCGGAGAGCAGGGTCCCGGGAGCCCAAAAGGCGGCGCCCGGGGCAGGCACCGGAGGCCACTCTCCCCGGCCAAATGGCGGCGCCCGGGACATGCCCGGGGGGCACGGTCCCGGGGGCCAACTGGCGGCGCCCGGGGCAGGCACCGGAGGCCACTCTCCCCGGCCAAATGGCGGCGCCCGGGACATGCCTGGGGGGCACGGTCCCGGGGGCCAAATGGCGGCGCCCGGGGCAGGCACCGGAGGCCACTCTCCCCGGCCAAATGGCGGCGCCCGGGACATGCCCCGGAGGCCACTCTCCCCGGCCAAATGGCGGCGCCCGGGACATGCCCGGGGGGCACGGTCCCGGGGGCCAACTGGCGGCGCCCGGGGCAGGCGCCGGAGGCCACTATCCCCGGGCGAACGGCGGCGCCCGGGACATGCCCGGGGGGCACGGTCCCGGGGGCCGAATGGCGGCGCCCGGGACATGCCCCGGAGGCACGGTCCCGGGCGCCTAAAAGGCGGCGCCCGGGGCAGGCAACGGGGGCCACTGTCCCCGGGCGAATGGCGGCGCCCTGGACATGCCCGGGGGGCACGGTCCCGGGGGCCCAATGGCGGCGCCCGGGACATGCCCCGGAGGCACGGTCCCGGGCGCCTAAAAGGCGGCGCCCGGGGCAAGCACCGGCGGCCACTGTCCCCGGGCGAATGGCGGCGCCCGGGACATGCCCGGGGGGCACGGCCCCGGGGGCCCAATGGCGGCGCCCGGGACATGCCCGGGGGGCACGGTCCCGGGGGCCCAATGGCGGCGCCCGGGACATGCCCGGGGGGCACGGTCCCGGGGGCCCAATGGCGGCGCCCGGGACATGCCCCGGAGGCACGGTCCCGGGCGCCTAAAAGGCGGCGCCCGGGGCAGGCACCGGCGGCCACTGTCCCCGGGCGAATGGCGGCGCCCGGGACATGCCCGGGGGGCACGGCCCCGGGGGCCCAATGGCGGCGCCCGGGACATGCCCCGGAGGCACGGTCCCGGGCGCCTAAAAGGCGGCGCCCGGGGCAGGCACCGGAGGCCACTGTCCCCGGGCAAAATGGCAGCCCCCCTGTACCTGGACTTGACCGCGTGGAGATTTCCCCCAACAAATATGTCTCTTCATTTTCTTCAAATTTAGGGGCTAGCTGACGAGGATTGTCACCCGAGCTAGTTCGGAGCAAATGCATGTCTGGTTCAAGACAGATTCGAACCAGACAAGTGTCCGTTGCCATGATCTCAGATGACTTGAGAAGTGCGGACACATGGTTGCAGGCTTTGCTCGATCATGAGGCCGCAGACAGTATGCAGTCAAGAGGCCATAGGCGATGCGCGGACAAGAGGTCGCAGACAGTGCGCGGTCAGAAAGATAGTGCGTGGTCAGAAGGTCATTGACTACTATCGACCAGGATGACTCGGGGCTGCTTAAGCTCTACAACAGGCATATCTCGAGTATCACAAAGATCCTTCCACGTATGAAGACAACTACCAGGAGGTTAATATGTGCGGTTTTCCCTTAATTGCACGTGTTAAGCCTGCGTGGAAGTTAAGTGCGGTTGTCAAAACTGCACCCGAGAAACCGTTCAAAGCCGTTGTGCGTTGGCGCCCTTTTGACCAGTATAAAAGGGTAAGTGGATGCACAAGGAGAGGACAGATTCAAGAGACATCAAGATTTGACAGATCGAACAGATCCCAGAGATCAACACCAACAAGCTTCCATAGGCTAGTTTAGTCATTTTCTAGACAATCACACGGAAAAGATCTTCGCTTGTGATGATCTTTTCCACAACTTGGTAACCTTTTTTCCTCATACATAGTGAAATCACAACAAGACGTAGGGCTATTACTCCCACCATCGCGGGCCCGAAACTGTATAAATCTCTCTCTGTGTTCTATCCGACATTGCTCATCATCCCTTTCCGGAGGGACACCCTGAAAGGCCTCATAACTCACAAATTCTGCATAAGTTCGACTAAGAACCCCGAGTCCGAATCGTCGACAACTATAAATTTTGAAATTTTAAACCAATAATTTCAAAATATATTTTTCAAGCTTGCATATAAAAATTTTAAAATCTAAAATGAGAAATTTGGTGTTTCAAATTAAGAAATTTAAATTTCAAATTTGATATTTTCAAATTTTGAATCTAATTTTTTTTAATTTTAGACTTGAAATTTACAAAAAAAATGTATTTTTAATTTCAAATTTAAGATCATTTGGTTGTTTGAATTTTTAAATTTTGAATTGTAATAATCAAATTTTCACTATTATAGATATAATATCTACTATCGGTTCAAAATGCAATATAGTAATGGTTAATCGTACCGCTAGAGATGAACACGGTAGTAAAGCTGGATGGCTCTTGTAACGGTTCATAATCGATAGAAGATATACACTTTTTCTATCAGTTTCCATAAAAGAACCGATAGAATATATACCATTTTTATGTCGGTTACTACGAAGAAACAGGTAGAAGATACCAACATTTTCTATCAGCTCCAAAAAAAACAATCGATAAAAGTTATTTCAATTTTCTTTCGGTTCCTAGGTAGGATCCAATAGAACAACATGGATGTAAGTGTAATGTCGCAATTGGCAGAACATGTAGCACTTCTAACCAATATATTGTCTATTCTTAGATCAACTGCTACTTCATCTATTAATGCGATTATACCTATATGTGAACTGTGTGGCGTACAAGGCCACTATAGCCATGAATGCCAATTTAACCCATTCGTGGAGTAGGCAAATGCTTTTCAGGGTATGCAACAACGGCATGGTAATGCTTTTTCTAACTCGTATAACTCTGGATGGCGCAACAATCAAAATTTTGCATGGTCAGGACAAAATCAGCAACCTCAACGTTAACAACCAAATTTTGGACAACAACAACTACATCAACAAAATCCCCCATATCAAGCTTAAAGGCCACCGTTCCAACCACAAAATCAAGACCTTATCGACCGCCACATCAGCGATAGCCCAAGCAGTCGAACATGAAGCGCATACTAGAGAACTTTCTAGCAAATCAAGAGAAAGAGAAGACGTCCATGAGCCAAAAGACAAACTCCATATTGACTCACGTCCGCATGCTCGAGACTCAAATCGCACAATTGACGAATCCTGCACCAAAAAATGATAGCCCTTTTCCTTCTTAACCTATCAATTCTGGCAATTCTGGACAAATTAACTTCATAGAAGATTCTAACCGTCTTGTTTCTAATGCAATGATCTTAATGAGTGGAACAAAACTATCGGAATAAACACCACCAATCGAACCGGCGCTGGCAAGCTGTTGGGGGAAATCTCTGCGGGATCAAGTCCAGGTAAGAGGCAAGACCCCCGGTCACTTGTCCCGGGCGCCGCCATTTGCCCGGGGACAAGGCCCCCAGCCACGTCCCGGGCGCCGCCATTTGCCCAGGGACAAGGCCTCCGGTCACTTTGTAACACCCCAATTTTTCCCAAATCCTGACTTGCCTCGTCTCTCTCTATTTCAGAATGAGATCCCAGTTGTGCCAGTATCTTACCCCAAAAGTTAGCAATCAAATTCTTTCGTTCAGACCTTTTTCACAAATCAGCCCAAAAGTATCATAAATCAGTTCTTTTCAGATTTGTCAGAAGCCCAAAAAGGACTAAAAGTCTCAGACCATCTCCAAACTTTGATCTGATTCAGCGAACATCTCCCATTCACTATTCTGAATAATTTTCCCTTCTGGAAGAATTCCCAAATCTTACCCTAAACCTGAGTTTCGGCCCTTGCCGCTTTGAAACCCTAAATACCCTAATTTTACCCTAAGTCATTTTCCCCATTTTTGTCGAAACCCTCCAGATCTTGCCCGATCTTGTCAAACTTTAGCTAGATGAGTTCTATTAATTTTATGCAACTCACTCCTGAAATTAGATCTCAGATCAGCTCTCCAGATCTCCAGATTTGCAAATAGGTCCAAGAGTCCAATCCAAAACCCTTGCAGTTCAGTCCAAATCCTCACAGATCAGTCCTTTTATTAAATTTAGGCCCATGGCCGTGTCTCAGCAGAACCCGCCGCAGTGCATTGCCGTGTTCTTCGCCGCCGGTGAACCTCCTGCCGTGCCAACACATCAGCCACGTACCTGACACCCGTGCGCACTAGTGGCACCGCCGTGGACGCCACCTCGGCCGCACCAGCACGGCCAATTTCTTCCCCGCGCGCGTGCCCGTGAACCAGCAGTTTCATCTTCGCCCGTTCGACACGTCTCGGCCACGCGTCGATGGAGCTTTCACTTTGCCGTTCCCTCACCGCTTGCGCCTGCACCGTCCACTGCTAAAGCTGCATTGCCCCTGCCAAAAGCCTGCACCGTTGCACACCAGTGCCTCGCCATCATCGCCGGCACAAGTCCCCGCTGTGTCCGGTCGCTTCGCGGTCGATTTCGTCGCCACTGTTCCCCAATTTGTCGACCAGCAGATTGCTCTAGCATCTATAAATACCCTCCAGTGCTGTGTTAACTCCTCATCTTCAGGACTTAGCCATTTTCCGCGTTCTCGCTGCTTTCACCTTCTTCTCCGGCGAGCCAGTGAGAGAGCTCACGGTGCTAGCCCATTTCACTGCACCTCTCTCCAATCCAAAGCCACCAGTGAGTTCCCCTCTTCCCTCTCTCTGTGTCATAGCACCCAATTGCATCCCGGCGATCCCTAATGCCGGCGATCTTCGGAAAAGCCCAGAACCCCTGTTTCCCCAATGCTGCCCGATTCAATCCAAATCAGCTCTCGTTCCAGTAGTAGAAATTGATCCTTCGCCACTTCTTAGAAAACCTGTTTAGCCAGTTTTCAAATTGATGCAGCACCTTGTACTTGTTTTCTCTACCAGCTTTATTGTTTAAAGTAAATTCTGTTGTTGTGAGCTTGCGATGTACCTTTCTGAGTGCAACCCACCTGGGTGGTTGCCACCGGATTCCTCAAATGAGGGTCCCACACACTTGTCCCGGGCGCCGCCATTTGCTCGGGGACAAGGCCCTCGGTGACTTGTCCTGGGCGCCACCATTTTCCCGAAGACAAGGGCCCCCGGTTCCGGGTCACATGAGGATCAAGTGAGAAGCGCCTCGGGAATTGGTGGGGACACCTGTCAAGCATCTAAGCCTCCTGACCGGAAGAAGGACGCTTGTGCCCCTCGATCCAACTGTTGCGGGTGGGGCAGTTTAGTCTTTTTGCATGTTTTGGGCCTATATAAGCCCTTGTATCCCTCTCATGTAACAGTGGACAACTCATTTTTACTCTAATACACAAAATCAAACAAGCGTGCTTAGGAGCCATCTCTCCCCGAGAGAACTCCCCTAGCCAACTCTAGTTGGGAGCACGTTGACAGAACTAGGGCCTCCACTGAGGCCTGAATCTATATAAATCTTCGTGTCATTCGCTGCGTTTGCCCGACGGGAGACGACCGGTCACGCGGTCAGCTCGCGTCGTCTTTTCTTCGCTAGGAACCTCAACGAAACCTGCCGGGGTGTCGCGCCCCGAGACTGGGACTACGACTACTCCTGTAGAGACCTAGCTCGCTGCAGCTAGTCCCATATATGCATAGCATACACATACCCTTGACGTCCCAGGAAAAGTCAAGCACAGGAGTATATCACATTGCAACAGAGTAACTTACAAAATAGTTAAGCAGTGTGGCCTGCTGGCCTTGATATTACATAAGAAGATTACAATGCCTTCACGGCATTCATGGTTTAGCAAAATAACATCTACACAGCAGAAGATAGGTGACCCACCCACAAAGAGAAGTGGACAGCAGAACTACACACATCAGGGAAATGACGGGACTGACGCTCCTCCTTCTGGATCCAATAAGTTTTTCACGCCTTCATCTTGATTGTTGATCGCTCCGTCTATTGATTTGTAGGTTGCAAGAGTGAGCACTTACGTACTCAGCAAGTCATAGGTAAGAGTAGATACATATAGTAGTGATGACATGAACCTAGACTAGTCAAGAATTATGGATATTTATAAAATAATCTTTTTCTTTCATACCTCATCTCATGGCAGCACTTTTCATAATATAACATTGTCATTCATGTTCACTAGATTATAGCACTACCGCGACACGTCGACACACGACAGCCCACGGCAGCACTCCTTATCATGACAACACATGTCATTTGGGTAATCTTGATTTAAACATATTTTATTTAGAAAATAGTACTTGTGTCACACCCCGTGGATTTAATCCACCGCAGCAGACTCCTATAAACCCGGGAGCTCGGAGTATTCGAATACGTTTTTAACTCTGCAGAGAAGTACCAATTTACCCGCAAGATATTCCACTTTCAAGCCCATCCTATCATAACAAAATGATTAGACCCCTCCTCACAACCATGTGTGAGTGGCAAGGTGGAGATAACAAGAACTTTTGTTATGCATCACTTACAATTCACCCCTGACCCTGTGGCTCTCAGCGAAACACAGTTGTGGTAGGCTGTATCATAACCTCCACCCCACCTCATTTTCCCATTACTGGGTCAAATATCAGATCACCTTCAGTGATAGTAGGAGTCAGCCTCCAAGTCAATCATCACAACACATCTCATGCAGGGGTTTCATGTATGATCCACATAAGTACTTGTTCAGGCCTGTCCCATACCAAGCTTGCGGTTAGCACGTTGTTCATGCCACTAGACGCACAACACAAGGTTCTAGTCCTTATATGCCAGTGACCAGACCATCCACAAACCTGCACCTTCAGTGCCTGCATTCCTTTGCAGTCTAGCACCTCCAGTGCTACAGCCATCCACACCATTTTTCTGGTCACGGCTAGGGGTTTTATTTCATGAATATAAGTATATACATACATATAATAGTTCATGGCTCAAAACTTGTTTATTTCACATTTCACAGATAACCAGTTTAGTACTGCCAATTCATAAATCAACCATTCTCAATCTTTCACATGCGATATTGCCTATATTCAAGGTTATGTTTTAGCAACATTTAAAATATAGGTTCAAGATGACCAAGGATATGACTTGCCTTCCGCGTCGTGAAAGACAGCAGTTGATGTCGGGTCAGCAGTGAAGTCCTCGAACTCTAGCTCCGACTCTGAGCAAAGATCAAACAAGCAACCAAGAATCACAACCTTTTCAATACATTATTATACTACATGCAATAATGCAAAGATGAATGTCTTGATGATTCTGAAATAATTGGATTTAGGTACCATAGAAGCTGATTAGGGCTAAATCATAGAATTAGGGCTGAAAATGAGTGCTAGGAACTTCTAGGGTTCCAGGATATAGGAATTGACATTAAGTCCACAGCTGGTTTGCCCAAAATCGATGAATGTCTTTAGGTCGACATTCGGTTCAAGGCATTGACATAGGGTTAATGAATGGTAGAAGGATTATCTCAACTTTTGGCAGTAGAATGAAATGTAGATTACAACTCCACAAGTCTAATGGACAAAGTTATTTTCAAAATACACATCTGGAAGGAAGTGAAATGGGCTAATGCCACTGACTGGCATAGCCTGGCATTGCACTGACATAGCTAGAAACTAGGGTTTGCCACAACTTTTGATCTAGGGCTCCATTTGATGCACCACTTTGTCTGGGATGTAGGCCTCAGTAACAGGAACAATTCATTCAATTGGACCTAGGGCAGGAGGTGGCCGGAAAGTGATGAAAACCGGCAATGAACTCGGTGGCTGAAATTTCAATTCACAGCACTGGACAGGAATTAGGGCATAGCTATATCTTCTGATTTAGGCTGAATTGGAAGTCGAGCTAGCAGGCAAAGTTGCTTAGGAGATCAAGGCGCATCTGGTGGACAAGGTTTCTGGAGCTGGATCGGCCGGGAATGGTTTTCCGGTGGCCGGCGCCGGAGAAGAAGACACTGATATTGGGGGGTTTTGGCTACACGATGTTTGAACTCGATTCCTTGCTTGGAGAGCATCTAGAAGGTATAAGAAAGCTTCTGGCACGATTGAATTGGCCGGAGAATCACCGGAGAAGGCTGGCGACGTTCGCCGGCGGCTGGTGAAGCTCGGGCTAGCGAAAAACTCCAGTTCTTGGTCAATTTCACCATTCAACTTCACAGGCTTGCTTAAAATAGCTCACTGATCATTTTTGTCTATTGAATCGAAGGCTAATTCGGGCTAATTTGACTTGTGCAACTGGAACAGGGCATTTCACTGATTTCAGCAATTTCCGGCGATCACCGGCGATGAAGTGCATAAGAGTTCAATTAAATACTACAGCACGATGAGATAGGTAGGAGAAACTCACTGATGCTGTCAATTTGAGGATTGAGGCTGCGGTTAAGGCTGTCACCGTGAAGCTCCTCGATGGCTCGCCGGAGAAGACGACGACAGCAAGGGAATTTGAGAATTTGGTTAAGCTCTGGTGAAGTGAAGATTGCACAAGGTGTTGATTGCTTAAATAGACTAGAGGGCGAAGCTTGCAAGGATTAAACAGCAATGAATTGGCGTCAGTGACTTGCCGGACGCAGATGCAACAACGGCGAGCAGTAACGTGATGGCGCACAGGCGGTGCAAAGCTGATTAAGCTGTCGGCTTCATCGGGACTCAACAATGTCGGGTGGTGCAAGGCGGTGGCAACACAAGTTGGCAAGGCAAAGCAACGTGGTGCCGTGTTGCTGACAAAAGCTGCTGTTGGCCGCGCGCGGAAGCAATTGCTGTTCAACGTTGCTGCCACGGCGAAAGCTAAGACACGGACGCGTGCGCATCAGCAACAGCAAGCATGCACGAGCACAAATGCAAGCGGGGCTTGGCCGGCGGCGAGCGTGCACGGCGCAAAGATCACGGCGAGCTCTGGTCGTGCGTACAGTAGCTGCTGCTCTGGTCGAAATAGGGGCTGATTTGCAATATTTGACTTTTGATTTCGGGCTGAATTGTAAATCTGATGATTTGGAAGGTTAAATCTGAAATTGATTGCATTAATCTGGTAGGCTTGATTCAACAGATGACTTGGCACAAATAGAAGATAAAATTTGAGACATTTGGATGATTTTTGATATGAACTGAAAACAGAGTAGATTAGGGTAAAATAAGTCTGAAACTTATTGATCTCGAATTCTGGGATTTAGGGTTTGATTTTGAGATACTCATAAAAGAAGAATTTGTGTTGAAAAGCATTTGGAAGGTGTTCCCTGAATTAGATTTGAATTTGAAGATGATTTGCAACATTTTGCCTTTCTGGCTTTTAGAAAAATCTGGAAGAAGGACTGATCTGCGAATCTGGAGTTTTGGAAGGTTTAAACTGAATTTGATTTCACTGATATAGCAGATTATATTCAACAGAATATTTGGCAAGAACATTTAATAAAATTTGGCACATTTGAATAGTCTTTGATACAGACTGAAAATAGGGTATTTTTAGGGTAATTGAATCTGAGCTTTAATTGATTTCGAATTATGGTAATTAGGATGAGATCTTGAAATCTGCACAGAAGAAGAACTTGTTTCAAATAGCATCTAGAAAAGATTTGCCGAAGAAATTCTGAATTTGGAGTTAATCTGGAGATTTTAGCCCTTTTGGGTTTCTAGATATCAGATAAAGGACTAATTTGTAATAACTCTTGGACTGATTTGCGAAAAAGGTTTAGATGGTAAAATCTGGCTGCCAACTTTTTAGATTAAGGTATTGACATACCCTTGATCATAATCCAGGAATAATTTGGTCTGAACTTGACTAAGATTTTGATTAAATCTGAATTTCTGAATCTTAGGGTAAAAGGTAATAACAGATATTCTGTTTTCGAAAACAGAAAAGAGTTGATAATTCTGGAAGTTAGGGATAGAATTGAATCTGGGTTCTGAAGGCTTTTAAGTTCAGAGTAACTGATAGATCACATCTGAACAATCTGATCTTGATTTGAGGTCACAGGATAGATTTTGGAGATTTTAGGGTTTAGGATAGATACTGATCTGGCTATTACTACAGATACAAGCATGCATGCTATTGATGAAAAAGGAAGTTTTCACCCCTAACTCAGGGTGTTACACGGGGTATTCGCAATACCATGACAGTTGGCGCCGACCGTGGGGACACGTGACAAATCGCCATGGCTCCCCCAAGAATGAGGGCTCGCGCCCTTCCTGGTGACGCCGGTCCTAGTAACCCAGCGCCATCCCTCCAAAGCGCCGCCGCCCCAGTGCTGCCGCCCGGACACGGCCAAACCCAGGTACCACCTCTAACTCTTCTGGTAGTTTCTGGTGGACAAGGCTTCGGGTCTGGCCCGGTGACCTCGGACACTCCCGGGGGACTGGCTTTCCCCCGGTGGCTCCCTCGGCCTCCCGGGACGCGCTACTCGAAGCTCTTGTGGAGGACCAACTCCGTGCCCAGCGCTCAATGGACGAACTCCTCCACGTCCTAGCACAGCCGCCGGCCCCCATCTACCCACAGTTCCCGTTCATGGGGGCAATGCCCCCATTTATGGGACACCCGGTGGCCCCTCCGACCCTCGGAGGTCAGGTCGCTCCCGGAGCATGTGGTTCCACCGGGGGTTACGCTCCGGCGGGCCCGCCATCTGGAGCCTTCTCGACCTCGGGGCGTTCCTGATGTCGGGGACTTACCCCATCTCCGGAGCCTTCCTCATGCCGATGGTTCACTCCGCGCCCGGGGTCTTCCTGAGACCGGAAGCCGGCTTCTCCCCGCCGGTTGTGCCCATCGTACCGGAGGTGTCCCGCCGGACGGCTCCCGCGCCATCGCCGGATCTTCCCCGTTAGGGCCCCACTCTCCTGTTCTAGGTGGCACTCCTGGGGACCGCCCGGTAATGGATTCCGCCCAGGCCCCGGTTGCACCTCCCGCACTCGTGGTCGATACGCATGAGCTCCCCCCTCCCCCGGGGCCGCCCCCGAGGGCTCCCCCGGTAGATCAAGTCTGCTTCACCCGGGAGGAGGTCGAGCAAATGCGTACCACCAGATCTGGGGAGCTCCCTCGCACGACCACCCGGAGCCTCCCCCGGGTCGTGGACGCGGGGAGCCCAGCTCCTGCTCTGGCTAGGGCAAGAGACCCACTGAAGAACCAACCGCCGCTGGGGGGTTCCCGGACGTCCTGGAGGTCAGCTCGACTAACCCGGAGGAAAAACGGCGCTACTGCCATGTCGGCGGACCTCTTGGGCCCCTCCTCGACTCTGACAACAAACGTGCATCCCCCGTCAAAGGGGACAGTGACCGGGACTCCCCCCGAGAGGTGGAGGGGGCTAACCAACCACTGTGCTGTCGACTCCGGTGCATTCAATGGCCGCGGCCTCACCGTCCGCCCCACATCGAACACTACAATGGTGAGGCTGACCCCTACGAGTTTGTGCAGGTGTATTCTGTTGCATCTAGGCCCTTTTAGGTTGATTTTGATTATTGATGACATTAAGTGTTTTGGACTAACCTTGTCTTTGAGCTATTTCTATGCAGAGCGATTTCTGTAAAGTCTGCAAGTGATCCGGGAAGATCTGCAGGTCACAGGTCCAAAGTCGCAAGCGCAAGGTCGCAATGTTGGCTGTGGTTGCAGTTAAAGGTTGGAAGCACAAGACGCAAAAGAGCAAGAGACGAGACGCAAATCTTGAAGATGTGAAAGACCTCAGGTATTACGAGTTTTTATTTTTACCGATCTTGGCGTGTGGAGATGATCGGTTAGGAAAATTCTTTTCTAGTTTTGACCGTACTATAAAGAGGGGTGGCGAAAGTCCTCTCTTTATCTCCAACACAAACCGAGAAACTTAGGTCATTGCATTGCATCATTTTGGTTGGATTTGATTTGTATTTGGTTTGAAAGATTTGGTTTTTCAGTTGTGTTTTGACAGCAGAAGAGTATTTGCTTTTTCTAAAAAGATCTAGGCAGATCTGGCTTTTGCTTCTGTTGACAAAAATGTATCCCTTTAAATTATATTTCAAACGAGCTATTAAACTATAAATTTTGATTTCTGGATCAAAAGTTATGGATGTTTTTAATGGACTGTCAGTTATTTGGTTTTTCAATTGAGTTTTTGACAGCAGAAGAGTTTTTGCAATTTTCAGAAAGATCTAGGCAGATCTGGTTTTTGCTTCTGTTGAAAAAAAGATAGTCCTTTAAAATATATTTCAAATGAGCTATCGAACACCTCTTTTGGATTTCTGGATTTAAAGTTATAGCTGTTTTTGTTCAGGCTGACTGTCAGTTTGCTGAACTGACTGTCAGTTTGAATGTCAGTTTGTGTTAACTGACAATTGTCCAGAGAGTGTGTTTTTTGGGCCAAAAATTTTTGTACTAAACTGACTGTCAGTATGCCCATGCTGACTGTCAGTTTGGGTTTTGACCACAGCTGTTTTTATCTGAGTTTCTATTTGATCTGGTCGTTGTTTTGGTCGAACTGACTGTCAGTTTGTATAACTGACTGTCAGTTGGGGGTTTCAAGTTTCCTTAAACGACCACAAACGGCTAGCTATTTTTTATCCGTAAATTTTGTCGGCCGTTGTGTATGTAACTGACTGTCAGTTTGATGAACTGACTGTCAGTTTGGGTTGCTGATTTTCAGCCCTAGCTCCAACGGTTCATTTGATTCTTGAGGCTATAAAAAGGGGCTTTGGGCATAAGTTTTATACAACAAGTAGCAGCATTTCATACACACTCTTGAGCATTAGTTTCTTATATAAAATCTTGATCTTTTGATCAAGTCGAGTGCTTTCCGATCCGCCGAGAGTTTTAGTTCTTTTGCATTTGCATATACTTAGCTTCTCGGTGCGTGTTTGGAGGTCTAGAGAAGACCTCGCTGCCTTTTACTGTTGGTGAGTGCCCTCACCTCGACGGTTCGGAGGCGTGGCCGTTGATCTCTCCGTTCGGAGATTGTCGGAGAGGCTCGGCAAGTGTGTACAAGGCATCGGTGATCGCCTTTCCGGAGTGGACAAGGAGCAACCTTAGTTGATAATACTCTTCGTGAGTATTGAGGCAAGACTCAAGTGATTTGAGTGCTTCAACGAGGATTATGTGGAGACTGGGCGAGTCTCCGATACCTCGGTAAAAATCGTTGTGTTCATTCTCTTTCCCTTGCTTATATTAATTGTTCTTGATTTGTTCTTTATTTGCTTTAAGTTTTAAAGTTTTTAAAAGCCTCCTATTCACCCCCCCTCTAGTCGGCATCCTTGATCCAACATATTCCACAGCCATTTCGGTGGCTGGGGGGATGAGACAGTCCAGTGCAATGTCTTCCCCCTCTACCTGACTAGGATCGCCCGCTCATGGTTCTACAACCTGAAGGCCGGCTCCATCAAGTCCTTTGCGCAGCTAAAACACGAGTTCGGCGTAAACTTCCAGGGGAACTACGTGTGCCCCCTGGATTCCTCACAGCTATACACTGTTCGACAGAGGACGGGGGAGACCATCCGCAGCTTCTTTAAGCGCTTTGCTCAGGTCAAGAGCAAAGTAGCTCACGTCCCCGACTCCACAGTCATTGAGGCGTGTAAGAGTGGGATCCTCCCCGGGGAGCTCCACCGAAGGCTCTCCCAAAGCTGCCCCTCCTCCGCCGACGAGCTCTTCACCGTACTCGAGAAGTACGCTCAGGCGGAGGAGGATGACCTCTGGAAGAAAAACCAGGGAGTTCCCGGCCCCTTCGACCGGGAAGCTAGGGACCCCCTCAAACGTCTGAAGAGGGGCAATCGTAGAGAGCCATGGCCTCGGGATACCTTCGTTCTCGAGGGTGGAGGCGGCTCGCGCGATGCCTCCAAGGGCAACCGCCCCTTCCCCAAGTCGAAAGGCCGTGTGGGGGGGGGGGCAGTCGTCCCGCGGCCATGAAAGCCCCGCGGCAGGAGGCATGGAAGGCCTGTGGTGTACCTTCCACAAGTCCAATACCCACGCCACCCGGGAATGCCACCAACTACTCCAGCACTTCACCGCATTCCTTGACCAGCATGGGCAGGGGGGACCCCCGCCTCCTTGCCCCCTCAGCCGGCCTTACCGGCCCTTCCTGCCCCTGCGGGGGGACAGCAAGGACAAGCGCGGGAAGGGGACTCGTCAGAAACGCTCCCCTTCCAAACCTCCCAAAGGCGTGTTAACGTCATCATGGGAGGGTCTGCCTCTGGGCGGGACTCTAAGGGCCAGTGCAAGGAATACGCGCGTGAAGTAAAGGTAGTGGGGGTGCTGCATATGTCTCGGCCACCCAAGTGGTCGGACGTCCCCTCACTTTTACAGCAGAAGACGTGCGTGGGGTTCGCTTCCCCCATGATGACGCGCTCATCGTCTCCGCCACCGTCTACAACTGCCACCTGGGACACATCCTCGTCGATGGCGGAAGCTCCGCCGATGTCGTGTAACTAAAGGCGTTTAGGGAGATGCAGGTCGACGAGAAGCTACTGCAGCCCACAGCAGGGCCCTTGCAGGGATTCATCCCGGGGAAGACGATCCACCCCGTGGGGAAGGTGGATCTCCCCATGACCTTTGGTACCCCGGACAACTACCGGACAGAGATGGTCTGGTTTGACGTGGTGGACCTCCCCTCCTCGTACAACGCAATCATGGGAAGGACCACGATCAATTGCTTGGGGGCCGCAATCTACCAGAGCTACCTCTGCGTGAAGATCCCCGGGCCTCACGGCGTAATCACCGCCCGAAGAGACCAAGACGTGGCCCGCGCTCTATATGAGTGTGCCACCGCAATGATCGGGAGCGTCAACGTAATCAAGACCCCAGGGGGAGAGGCCTCTTCCCCGGCACCAGACGTCGCCGTGGTACCTGCCGGAAGGTCCCTCCCCAAGCAGCATCCAAAAGGGGACCTCCGGAAGGTCCCGCTGTCTCCAGACGATGGAGACAAGACCGTCAAGATCGAGGCGGATCTCCATGAGGAGCACATGGAGCAACTCGCGGCTTTCCTACGCAAGAACTCCGACTTCTTTGCTTGGAAGCCTTCCGACATGCGAGGTGTCGCCCGGGAAGTCATCGAGCATAAGCTCGCGGTGACCCCCGGTCACCCCCTGGTCAAACAGAAACTGAGAAAACTCTCCCTTCAACGCCAAGAGGCGATCAAGGTCGAGATCGCCAAACTCAGAGAGGTGGGGTTCATTCGGGAAGTCTTGCACCCTTATTGGCTTGCGAACCCCGTCCTCATGAAGAAGTCAAACGGTAAGTGGCGAATGTGCGTAGACTTCACCGATTTCAACTGCGCTTACCCCAAAGACAACTTCCCACTCCCGCGGATCGACCAGCTGGTCGACTCGACAGCGGGGTGCGAGTTGATGAGCTTCCTGGACGCATATTTGGGCTATCACCAGGTCCGAATGGTGGTGGGGGACGAGGAAAAGACGAGTTTCATAACTCCCCTCGGAACCTTCTGCTACGTCCATATGCCCTTCGGGCTGAAGAACGCTGGAGTGACCTTCCAGTGACTCATGACGCTGGTCCTCAAGGACCAAATCAGCCGCAACGTCGAAGTCTATGTCGACGATGCAGTCGTGAAAAGTCCCCGCGCGGCCGCTCACATCGACGATCTAGCGGAGACCTTTCGCAACCTCCGTGCGTACGGGTTGAAGCTCAATCTAGAGAAATGCGCCTTTGGCGTGCGTGGGGGGAAGCTCCTGGGCTTCCTTGTGTCCCAGCGGGGCATAGAGGCCAACCCCGAAAAAATCCGGGCACTCCTGGATATGCCCCGCCGCACTAAGTCAAGGACGTACAGCGGCTCACTGGCCGTTTGGCCGCGCTGAGTTGCTTTGTCTCGCGGTCGAGGGAACGTGGCCTCCAATTCTTCAAAATCCTCCGGGGCCTCGAGGGGTTCCGATGGACTCCCAAGGCCTAGGAGGCCTTCGACAACTTGAAGAAGTACCTCACGAGCCCCCCAATGCTCGTGAGCCCGTCTCCGGAAGTGCCCTTACTCCTTTACCTCGCCGCGACCCCGGTCGCTGTAAGCGCAATATTGGTAAAGGAGCAGGACGGGCAACAGCGTCTTGTGTACTATATGAGTGAGGCCCTCCAAGGGGCTAAAACTCGATACATGGAGATGGAGAAGATCTGCTACGCCCTTGTAATGGCATCCCAGAAGCTTCGTCACTACTTCCTAGGACACCCGATCACTGTCCCGTCGTCCCTCCCTTTGGGGGAGGTACTCCAGAACAAGGAAGCCACCGGCCGCATAGGAAAGTGGGGGGCCGAGCTTGCTCCCTTCTCCCTTTCCCTCACTGGGCGCTCTGCCATCAAGTCACAAGTCCTCGCCGACTTTGTGGCGGAGTGGACCCCTGTCTCCGGGCCTGGGGACCAAAGCCTCCCCGCACCGCCCCAACGCAGCGACCATTGGACGCTCATGTTTGATGGCTCCTTGTGTCTCGCTGGGGCCGGCGCGGGAGTAGTCCTCCAGAGCCCCGAGGGGAGGGAACTGGAGTATGCCGCGCGGCTCGAGTTCCCTGCCACGAACAACGTTGCCGAATACGAGGCCTTGCTCCTTGGGTTGCGCCTCGCGCTCTCCCTAGGGATTCGTTGCCTCCTAGTGAAAGGAGACTCCCAGCTAGTAGTTTGCCAAATGGACAAGTCCTACTTGTGCCATGACGCAAACTTGAGTTTCTACTTGCAGGAGGTACGCAAGATGGAGAAGCACTTCGACGGCCTAGAGGCCCGGCACATCCCGCGGAGGGACGATGACCGGGCCGATGCCCGGGCCCAGGCAGCCAGCGCCCGGGAACTGCTCCCCAAGGGGGCTTTCTTGGAGATCATCGCGAAGCCCTCGGTGGCCTACCCGGACACGGACGATGGGTCCTGCGTCCCGGAAGTCGCCGAGATCGCCCGAGTCTCATCTTGGATGTGTTGCATCTAGGCGTTTATGCCTATCCCTAATTTTGATGATGAATGAAAACAAAGTGTTTCAGACTGATTGTATTTTTGAGATTGTTTGATACAGAGCGTGTTCGGGAAGAAATGCAAGATGATCAAGATGAACCCGACATGAAATGAAATAGAAGCACAAGGTGCAAAAGAGCAAAGACTAGACGCAAACATGAAGATGCAAAGGACCCAAGGTAATCTGAGACTTTATTTTTACCGATCTCGGTGTTTGGAGGTTGATCGGTTAAGGATTTTATTTTTAGATTTAACCGTACTATAAAGAGGGGTTGCAAAGTCCTCTCTACACTTCCAATATGAACCAAGAAATTTAGGTCATTGCATTGCATTCTTTTCGGTTGGATTTGATTTGATTTTGGTTTTGAAAGATTTGGTTTTTCAGTTAAGTTTTTGACAGTAGAATAGTTTTTCAAACTTTTAGAAAAATCTAGGAAGACCTGGCTTTTGTTTCTGTTGACACAAATGTAGCCCTTAAAATTATCTTTCAAACGAGATATTAAACTCTCAATTTGGACTTCTGGATTTAAAGTTATAGCTATTTGTGTTCATGCTAACTGTCAGTTTGGTATGCTGATTGTCAGTTTGAATGTTAGTTTTTGTTAATTGACAATTGTCCAGAGAGTGTGTTTTTTGGGCCCAAAATTTTTGTACTAAACTGACTGTCAGTATGCCCTTGCTGACTGTCAGTTTGTGTTTCGACCACAACTGTTTTTATCTGAGTTTCTTTTAGAAACTGGTCAATGTTTTGGTCGAACTGACTGTCAGTTTGCATAACTAGCTGTCAGTTTGGGGTTTCAAGTTTCCATATACGACCACAAACGGCTAGCTATTTTTTATCCGTAAATTTTGTCGGCTGTTGTGTATGTAACTGACTGTCAGTTTGGTGAACTGACTGTCAGTTTGAGTTGCTGATTTTCAGCCCTAGCTCCAACGATTCTTTTGATCCTTGAGGCTATAAATAGAGGCTTTGAGCTCATTTTTTACACAACAAGCAGCCTTCTCTCATACACACTCTTGAGCTTTAGTTTCATATACAAAATCTTGATCTTTTGATCAAGTCGAGTGCTTTTCAGATCCACTGAGTGCTTTCTGTTCGCATCATTTTCATCCTATTAGTTTCTCGGTGATTGTTTGGAGGTTTAGAGAAGACCTTGCTGCCTATTACTCTTGGTGAGCGCCCTCACCTAGACGGTTCGGAGGCGTGGCCGTAGATCTCTCCAGTTCGGAGATTATCGGAGAGACTCGGCGCATTTGTACAAGGCATCGGTGCTCGCCTTTCCAGAGTGGCAAGGAGCAACCATTAGTGGATAATATCCTTCGTAGATATTGGAGCAAGACTCAATTTATTTGAGTGATTCAACGAGGATTAGGGGAGACTGGGCGAGTCTCCGAGACCTCGGTAAAAATCGTGGTGTTTGTTCTCTCTATCTTCTCTCTTTAATTTATTAAATTGCTTTTGGTTCTACTCGTTGCAAAAACTTGTTTGTATTTAAAGTTTTTAAAAGCCTCCTATTCACCCCCCTCTAGTCGGTATCATTGATCCTACACATGGTATCAGAGCAAGGTCTCTCGATAAATTAGGCTTTACCGCCTAGAGAGAGGATGACATCTAATGAGGGTTTTTCTCTTGATCATACCGGTCGTGTGCCTATCTTTGATGGGACTAACTATCCCTCACTACTACAAAAATGCATTCCACTAACCCAGATCTTCTAACGGTTATAAGCAATCTGGGAAAAATCCGATAGAATAGGACGACAGCGGCGGAGAAGGGGATTTTTACTATCGGTTACACACTGGTCCACCGTTAGTGAAATGCAAACATTTTTTACTATCGGTCATTACTGTACAAACCGATATAATATATGAAATACTACTATCGATTTTCCATTCGTAACTGATAGTAAAATTACTCACTTTATACTATCGGTTATTACTGTACCAACCGATATAATATATTAAATAGTACTATCGGTTTTTCATTCATAATTGATAGTAAAATTACGCACTTTATACTATCGGTTCGTACTGTACCAACCGATATAATATATTAAATAGTACTATCGGTTTTTCTCGCATAACTGATAGTGAAATTATTGACTTTTTACTATCGGTTCTTACTGTACTAACCGATATAATATAGTAAAGTTGATTATCGGTTATATAAAACAAACCGATAGTAAAATGACGTCATATAACCTAATTGTTATGACAGTGGGGACCTTATTTTACAATCGGTTTGTGTTTTTGAACCGATAGTAAAATTGTACAACTTAATTAGGTCGACCCCTGCTCTGCGCTCTGCATGTTGGAATCATTTCTACCGTACGTGCATCCACACTCCAAGCTAGAGTGATCTGGAGAAGCTAGTTGAGAGGTTGATAATTCCATCCCCCTCGGTATTGTCATCTTCTCATCACCACTCTCTCTCTCTCGATCACTCTTTCAGACTCTCCCCCTCTCTCTACTTGCAATTCATTAAACTAGATACATGTAGCTCCAAACTAGCTAGAAGGCTAGGTTGGCTAGCTAGCTATAGCTTGCTGAAGTTAAGCAGCTAGCTCGCTGGCTCTTCCAATTAATGCATCAAGTTAATTAGGGTTTCATATATACAAATCCATTTAATGTAATTAAGCAGCTGTACACACATATGGCCTAGCTAATTATGTTTCATGCATATATGCATGCCCTGAGTCATTAATTATTTATTTCAATTTGTCAATTTTGTGAAATAATTGTAGATGGACCGAGAATATTGGATGTATAGAATAAAACGTACTACTGTTGAGTATTTGGAGGGTGTGAATGAGTTTATTAAATTTGCTGAGCAAGAAAAGGGGAAGAAGGGAGAGAAAGATATGCATTGTCCTTGTATAGATTGTATGAACTTAAAAAGGTTCGACAACTCTGATCAGATTAGGAGTCATTTGATTCGTCGTGGTTTTAACGCACGCTATACCCGTTGGATATGGCATGGTGAAGATCTTGAGGAAACGAGCACCGCTACCACTCAGCAACACCCGGAAGTGGATTGCAGTAATGATGATCATGATTAGAACATTGGTAATGTTCATTCGGAAGTCCATGTAGATGACGACAATTTAGATGAAATGTTACGTGATGTAGAAGAAGACTACAGCGAAAATGATTTAGCTAAATTTGAGAAATTAATTGTTGATTCTGAGAAGCCTTTGTTCCCCGGATGTGCAAAATTTACAAAGTTGTCTTCTGTGTTGAGATTATATAACTTGAAGGCAAGCAACGGTTGGAGCGATAAGAGTTTCACGGCGCTATTGGATCTGTTAGCGGACATGCTTCCAGAGGGAAATGAGTTGCCAAGATCAGTTTACCAGGCCAAAAAACTATTGTGTCCGTTGGGAATGAAAATCGAAAGGATACATGCATGCCCAAATGATTGTGTTCTGTACCGTAACGAGTACGAGGATTTGCATGTTTGTCGAAGATGCGGTGCATCGCGGTATAAGCATGGGGACATAATTTATCACGATGGATGTGATGAGGTAAAGAAAGGGCCTCCGGCCAAAACTGTGTGGTATTTGCCTGAGATTCCTAGATTGAAACGGCTGTTTGCAAATTCGAAAGATGCGAAGTACTTGCGTTGGCATGTTGAAGGTCGGAAACAAGACCGAAAACTAAGACATCTAGCTGATTCCATTCAATGGAGAAACATTAACAGAACATTCGGTGAGTTTGGCGGCAAAGTGAGGAATATAAGGTTTGGGATGAGTACGGATGGTATGAATCCACACGGAAATATGAGCAGTCGACATAGCACTTGGCTGGTTCTTTTATGCATCTACAATCTTCCTCCTTGGTTATGTATGAAGCACAAGTACATCATGATGTCGTTACTAATTTCAGGACCCAGACAACCCGGGAATGATATTGACGTGTTTCTATCACCGTTAGTCGAGGACTTACATAAATTGTGGAGCGAAGGGGTGCGGGTGTGGGATGCACATAAGCTAGAGAATTTCATGTTGCGGGCCATGATATTTTGCACCATAAATGATTTCCCGGCCTATGGAAATTTGTCGGGGTATAGTACGAAAGGAGGCAAGGCTTGTCCTATTTGCCTGGATGAAACTGAAAGCATGTGATTATCAAACTGCAGAAAAACAGTGTACATGGGTCACCGCAGATTCCTTCCGATGCATCACGCCTACCGTAAGAAGAGGAAGTCATTCAATGGGAAGCCTGAGAAAGGATCAGCCCCAGTGTTTGTGACTGGTAAGGAGCTTTACTTGCGCGTGAAGGACATCAAAGTTGAGTTCGGTAAATGTTCTAAACCTCCAGGAAAAAATGTTTGGAAGAAGAGATCGATTCTTTGGGATCTGCCATATTGGGAGCACTTACAAGTTCGACATTGCATTGATGTCATGCACGTAGAGAAAAATGTTTGTGACAGTTTGATTGGTTTGTTGTTGAACATTCCAGGAAAGATGAAAGATGGCATCAACGTTCGCCGTGACATGCTCGACATGGGCATAAGGACTGAGCTTGCACCGTTGGAGAAGGGAAAGCGGACATACCTCCCCCCGGCCTGCTATACTTTGTCAAAAAGAGAAAAAACAGAACTCTGTCAGTGCCTCCATGGTGTCAAAGTTCCATGCGGGTATTCTGCAAACTTGAAAAAACTTGTGTCCATGAAAGACTTGAAACTGGTTGGTATGAAGTCCCATGATTGTCATGTACTGATGTCACAAATGCTTCCCATTGCTATCAGAGGCATTCTCCCAGTCCAAGTCAGAGAGACAATTACAAAGCTATGTTATTTCTTCAACACAATATCTAGCAAGGTACATAAGCGTGTACTCCTAGCAAGTTAATTAGCTCCATTCGTGGAACTTGTCAGATTTTTTGGATCTGAATATTTGCTGCAACTGTGTCCTTGCAGGTAATTGATCTGGATGGACTGGACGATTTGCAACGTGATGTGACTACAACTCTTTGTAAGCTGGAGATGTATTTCCCTCTATCTTTTTTTGATGTTATGGTCCATCTAATTGTTCACCTTGTCAGAGAAATTAAGTTTTGTGGACCCGTGTTCCTACGCTACATGTATCCATTTGAGAGATTTATGGGTATCTTGAAGGGATGTGTAAGGAATCGACATCGGCCTGAGGGCAGTATCATTGAAGGTTATGCCGCCGAGGAGCTGATTGAATTTTGCACCAACTATATGGCCGGGGTTGACCCAATTGGCGTTCCTATGTCCCGGCATGAGGGCAGGCTTCAGGGCATTGGAACGATTGGATTTAAAGCAGTCGTCCCCTCTAGTGATCTGTATGCAAAAGCCCATTTTTGGGTCTTACAGCACATGACGGGGGTGGAGCCATATATACACGAGCACAAGGAAATATTACGGAAACAGAATCCCTCGAAGCCAGTGATTTGGGTCACCAGAGAACATAATAGGAAGTTTGCTGGGTGGATCAAAAATAGAGTCCTGCAAGTTTCTGAGGGCGACGTAGATGAAGTTGTTACATGGTTGGCCAGAGGGCCTAGATTTACTCTAGGGACTTGGCAGGGGTATGACATCAG
The DNA here is from genome assembly GCA_019359835.1 of Pharus latifolius. NCBI lineage: Eukaryota > Viridiplantae > Streptophyta > Magnoliopsida > Poales > Poaceae > Pharus > Pharus latifolius. Next base: position 70,863,825 of record CM033322.1, read on the forward strand.
CGGCTATTCATTTTACACAAGAACTCAGGACGAGAAGAGTACTATGCAATGTAGTGGAGTGACACTACTCGCTATTTCGGAGGATGCCAGGGCAGTAAGGGAACTCGACTCATATTATGGTGTTATTGAGGAAATATGGGAGCTCGATTATGTATTACTTAAGATTCCTCTGTTTCGATGCCAATGGGTCGAAATCTCTCGAGGTGTTAAAGTCAACAATTATGGGTTTACTCTCGTCGATCTCAGTAGAGTCGCACACCAAGATGATCCATTTATACTTGCTGAGCAAGCCACATAGGTGTTCTACATCGTTGACCCGGCCAACCCAAAGTTGCACGTTATCCTTCACAATAAGAGACGTATTGTTGGGGTCGAAGACGTTGTCCACTACCTCCATTTTTAGATGGAATTCTTCAATCTGTCCCTACCGAAGATATTGATGAAACAAGTTACATGCGAGACGACCACGAAGAAGGATTATGAGTGGACAACCATTCTTGACTAATTTGCAATATGTAAGTGACGTATATTACTTGGATCTTTAATCGAAGAATTATTCAAATCATTTTTCAAAAATTCTTTGGGAAAACATACGTGATGCATTGAGAATCATTTATGCAAATTTTCATTTCAATTGGAGTATATACTTGATTTGAGCAATAATTGATTCTTTTCACAAATCAATATGAAAACTGCAAATTTTCATTCCATGATTGGTCTTTACTGTTAATTTATTTCAAAATTATTGGAAGTCATTTGCATGGGGTTTTACGTGTTTTTACAAGTGCAAAATGATGTACTGAGACCCATCTGTAATTGTTCTCAGGAAATCCCTTTAGGTCAATAACACAGTATTCTACTATCGGTTTCAACTTCCAAACCGATATGAAATTAACATATATTATCGGTTTATTGTTCATAACCGATAGTGATTTATACTGTGTTATGAGCCCCTGTTCTTAATTTACTATCGGTTTGTAATAATAAAACCGATAGTGAACAATACCAACACTAAAACCCTAACTTACATGTTTTTACTATCGGTTTGGTGGTTATGAACCGATAGTAAAGATTCATATATTAGGGTATAACCTCGCACGATTTTCCCTCCAGTGCAACTGATCACATTCCAAATACTCACGCGCGGAAAACCCTAGCTTCCCCGACGTTCGCTTCTTCGCTCCTCTGCGCCACCATTGCCGATCGCAATCTGGTTCTTCACTGCCTCCTGCCACTGCATCGCGCCACCGCCTCCGGCCACTCCACGAACGACTGTAAGTGTTCTTAACCAAACCGCTCGTGTCAATTGCTTAAATTTATATGCAATGGTTCCTATGTGGTTCAATGGTTTACAAATATAAAACTAGAGTAAAATTCATGAACTACAAACTTGATAGCTATGAGAATGACAGAATTGATGAAAATCACTAGCAATTTGTCATACAGTGTAGTCCACTATCAGTTTCTTATTTAGAACCGATAGTAAATACCATAAACTGAATTTTCTGTTAATTATTTCCCATTTTCTAATTTTCATCTGAAATTTTGGTTCATTTAAATTTTAACAAACTTTATGTTCCTGCAGAGAGACTAGCATAGTTTGCACTGCTAATCTTATATATTTTACTGAATGCAAACTTGAGTACTATTTGTTTTACTTGGAAAACCGATAGAAAATAGAGTATGTCATAGTTTGCACTGCTAATCTGAATTTTCTGTTAATTACTTCCCATTTTCTAATGTTCATCTGAAATTTTGGTTCATTTAAATTTTAACAGACTTTATGTTCCTGCAGAGAGACTAGCATAGTTTGCACTGCTAATCTTTTAAATTTTCATGAATACAAACTTGAGTACTATCGGTTTTACTTGGAAAACCGATAGGAAATAGAGTATGTCATAGTTTGCACTGCTAATCATCATTTTCTGTTAATTACTTCCCATTTTCTAATGTTCATCTGAAATTTTGGTTCATTTAAATTTTAACAGACTTTATGTTCCTGCAGAGAGACTAGTATAGTTTGCACTGCTAATCTTTTAAATTTTCCTGAATACAAACTTGAGTACTATCGGTTTTACTTGGAAAACCGATAGGAAATAGAGTATGTCATAGTTTGCACTGCTAATCTGAATTTTCTGTTAATTACTTCCCATTTTCTAATGTTCATCTGAAATTTTGGTTCATTTAAATTTTAACAGACTTTATGTTCCTGTAGAGAGACTAGCATAGTTTGCACTGCTAATCTTTTAAATTTTCCTGAATACAAACTTGAGTACTATCGGTTTTACTTGGAAAACCGATAGGAAATATAGTATGTCATAGTTTGCACTGCTAATCTGAATTTTGTGTTAATTATTTCCCATTTTCTAATTTTTATTTGAAATTTTGGTTCATTTAAATTTTAACAGACTTTATGTTCCTGCAGAGAGACTAGCATAGTTTACACTGCTAATCTTATATATTTTGCTGAATACAAACTTGAGTACTATCGGTTTTACTTGGAAAACCAATAGGAAATAGAGTATGTCATATCGGTTTGTTATTGTCAACCGATAGTACATTGAAAAGTCTAAATTTTGCAGAGTTCATATTTTATTTGTGAAAAGAATCCACTATTGCTCAAATCAAATACATTTGAAATGAAAATTTAAAGAAATGATTTTCATTGCATGAAATATATTTTTCTGATGAAAATTTTCAAATAGGATTAATTTTACAATCAAGAGTTATCGAATGACCTTTATGTTAAGCAAGAAGGTATCAGTTCGACAACCCTTTGCAAATTGAGTTTACAAATTGACTTTAAATCTATTTTGAAGACCATGTTGATAGGAATTTATGATTTTTGACGTTTTGAATGAAAATTTGACATTTTAACAAAAAGAGGTGGTTCATCATTGCCATTCTATTTTAGTTATGAACTTTGTCATGTACCTTCCTTCATATCAATTGATGGTCTGTTCATGGAATTTTAGGTAAAGCCATGTCGGCATCTTCCTCGGCTGATAGTAGTGATTCGGTGAGGGCGAACGTAGATGGCGCTACCTCGTCCCAGCGCAAGAGGAAGGGCGAGGCGCGACGATGTTGGGCCGTTTGGCCAAACGCGCGGATCTTTCATGTGAGTTCAACCAGTTCGGGAGACCGATCAGGAAGAACGCCGGCCACTATGCTGCCTATGTTGGCTTGTTGGCGAAGGAAAGGGTGAAGATCATCGTCCAGAGCTGGAAGGACGTTAAGGCCGACGAGAGGGATAGGCTGTGGGCAGAAGTGAAGGTAAAATTAATCAAAATCATTGAACTCTTGAGTAATCACATTCCCTTGGTTTATCCCAGAGATTAGGTAAGTCCTGCTTATATGCACCATTTGAAACAGGCCAAGTGGAACATCCCCGACGATGGTCCCAAGATAGCTTGCTTGAAGGACATGAACAACACGTGAAAAACCTTCAAGAGCGTCCTCGTCAGTACCTTCCTCGCTAAAGGCAAATCTCCATGCGAGAAGTATCCCTTCATAACGGAGGAGGTATGGGAGCAATTCATCCAACAGAAGGGGACTCTTGAGTTCAAGGTATGTATGGTTCCTTTGTTTGGTTACACCATTGTATGCAGTAAGTAGCGGTGCATTAATTTTCTCGTTTCTGGTACGAAGGCCCTCAACGAGAAGAACAAGGCAATCCAGAGGAGGAACAACCACCCACACCGGCTCGGCTCTCGCAGCTATGCGGGGAAGGAGGAGCAGTGGAAGAAGGCTGAAGACGAGGCATCGAATTTTGTCGACTCCCCTGACCTACCACTCTTCGAGATCCGCGATCAGCGATGCAAGCGCTGGTGGCTGGCCAGAGGGACCGTGTCGGCCACGGGGACTGTGGCGTTCCCAAACCCCAGGGACATCGAGGTCGTGCAGCGACTCATAAGTTGGCTAACTTCCTGGTTGGAATCATAGAGTGTAGTAGAAAAAACTATGATCATTAGTGTGTGCACAAGTTTGTATATATTTCTTCCTCACAATGGAGAGCTTTGAATGTAACAGATCTCTTGCTCGAAGGAGGCGACCGAGGGATTGTTCACTCCCCATAGGGAGAACGATATCCTTACTCGGGCTCTAGGGAACAAGGAGCATCCAGGGCGGACGCGAACCGTGGGGGGTGTGGTGCTATGGAAGGAAGGCTTCTCGGAGCCTGGGCAAAAGGCGAAGAAGGCAGGCAGCTGGAAGGAAAGGGAAGTGGAGCTATCTCAGAAGATACGGGCAGATGTGACTGCACAATTCGCCGACATGTTCGCTCAAATGAACGAGAAGTATGAACGCCTCAGCCGAGTTGTGCAGTCCAAGGGTTTAGATCTAGTTGCCGAGGTCGACGCTGCCAGGCCGAGTAGTTGCGGCTCGAAGGTTCACGTGGATCCGGTGGACCTGATCGAGGTATTGCAACTCTTGAGCTATATATGCAGTTCGGTTGATGCCACTCCTGTTACGTTAGAAATGTTTCGCTAACCTGTTATAATTGTTGCAAATTGCAGAAACCAGAGAGCTGTAGCCTATTGATCAACATAGGCGACAAACCTGTAGTGGTTGCAAATGGGGTCGTATACCAGTCTTGGGAGGATGTCCGGATCCACTGTGTACCTCTGGAGCCTGGATTCGCAAAGGTACAGGTGGACATGGCCCTCCCGGGCTACAGCTCTTTTTCGTTGCCTGTCCCAACGGACGAAATGCGGACAATTAGCGAGGCATTGGGCTCGTACATACAGTGGCCCAAGAAGGGTGTTAGACAACAGGAGGTAAACCCTAGCCATTCTAGCTTAAAACTCAGTTAATATACTCAATTTGCAAAATCTAACTTATGCGTTTGTACTTAAAGTGGACGATGGATACCAGCTCACTTCCTGAGGACACCACCCCCGCCACAACGCATGACCGAGCTCCTTCGGCCCCCATGCCTCCTCCGACGGCCTCAAACCCTTCGCCATCAAATGAGGCCGGCGGCACCACACCCCAACCTTCGAAGGTATACACTCGCTCCCCGCCCAAAGGCAAGGGTAAGGCCAAAGGCAAGGCCAAACAAAGCCAGCCGGGTACGTTCAAGAACGGGTCCCCACTCGTGTCGGAGTACCTTCTGCGCAATATGGATCAAATAACCAGAAGTCTCCACGAGTGGTGCCTGACTCGGTCTAGGCGCCACATCAACTTCTTAGTTCACTTCAGGCCAGGTCATTTTCACTGTGAGGCCGGGAGCATATCGATGGCCCACAAGGATTTGTTCGATCTCCTCAACTGGCGGGAGCTTGATATGTCCATCATACGGACTGGAGTCCTGTGAGTTTGCTGTTGTCTGAAGTTATTACAGTTCGTTTCATAAATCTAATCACTTTGTATGCACTACTTACTAATGTCTACTTTGCATCCAGGTGCATGTATAGGCTGGCGTCGATGAGGGCATGTGACAAGGTGGGTTTCCTCGACCCAGAGAAAATAAACCTCACGATGCTAGAGCACGACCAAGCACATGCGGAGGAATACATATCAAAGGCACTACCATCAAAGGTTAGTGCATTTCCTACTAATTTAACTCATTCTTGTATGTTACGCCTAACATATGTGACGAGGATTGACACCCGAGTCACTTCTAAATAAACTTTTGGTTCAAGACAGGTTCGAACCAGACATGTAGCTGGCGATGCGAACTCAAGCCACTTCTGAGGGGCATCACCATGAGGTCGCAAGCTTTACGCGATCAGGTCGCGGGTTTCGTGCGATCAGGCCGACAGCCTTGTGCGGTCAGAAGTTCGTATGCTATACGTGGACTAAACTGGATATCTGGGATGTTATGCGGTCAGCCCACACTCCGCGGTCAGAACATTCTCGACCAAGGTGCTTGGAGTTTATTCGGTTATTTTTATACCAGGATATTCCAAGCATCTCGAAGATTCCTTCACGTTGAAGACTAACCGTCAGAGGTTATTATATGCGGTTATTCATGATTAACACGTGTTAATAACCTCCGTGGGAGTTAACAGCGGTTCTCCAACAACCGCATCCAACTGTTTGATGCAGTTTTCTTCATATGGCACCCTTTCGACCAATATAAAAAGGTGGCAAAGTACATCAAACAGGAGATCCAAGATTTTTGGAAAAACAAGACTCCTAAGATAAGCGAGATACAAGGTATCTCGATCACTTAAAACAGCCAAGTCTACGGCTTAGATTAGACAACACTTACAAGTCTCCTATAGCTTCTTTTTGTACACTGATATAGGAGAAACTTTCGCCTGTGAAGGTTTCTCCCTGCTAGTTTGTAAAACTTTATCTCATATAGTGAAATCCCAACAGGACGTAGGGCTTTTACTCCCACCATCGAGGGCCCGAACCTGTATAAATCTTTCTTTGCTCTTGTTCACCATTGTTCGGCATACCTTCCCGGAGGGTCGTCTTGAAAGGTCTCACAATTACAAATTTTGCATAAGTTCGGCTGAGGACCCCGAGTCCGAATCGTCGACAATATGTATGAAACGGTTCGCTTATATATGCAATGTAGGGGCCACTAGGTCCTCGCCGTCATTTTCCCATGGATGAATGAAGTCTATTACCTCGATTCGATGAGCGACAAGGTGGCGTATGTTTTCACCCTCACATGGCACATAGACTCGTAAGTAATATAGTTGTTTTAAATTTTTCTCTGACTAGCTAATTAATGATAACATATTAACCGGCAATGCTAAATTAAATACAGGGCTTTCAAAAATTATGCTAGTGCTGGAGGGAGGCATGACGCGTCGAAGGGCATAACAATTTCTTGGAAAGAATATGAGGTAATTAATACGGATGGAAGTACTCATGATGAGTCTTTTAATTTAAGCTTAATTAGTTCTTTCGAGTTAATGTGGGTTTATGTCTTTGCATATGCAATTTTCCCAGTGCCATTAGCAACCACAATCGTGGGAATGTGGCTTCTATGTCATGAGATTTATGTATGACCTGATCAGGAGAAACTTTGCCCAATTCCCTAAGGTAACCATTTTTCCTGACTCAAAGTCGAACTTTAATTGGATGTGACGTACGATCCTAACTTCATACACGCATATATGCAGAGCGTCATGTTGAAAGAGCAATATGAGTTGCCTTAATTGAAGGAGCTGCGAACAATTTGGGCTCAATATTTCATAGAAGAAATGGCTATCAACGATCGATTGTAACTGACTTGTGTAATATATATTGAATGTGTTGATTGCTGTATTTGTGAATAAACTCAATATGTGAATAGATTCATTGATGTATTTGTGAATAAACTCGATCAATATGTGAATAAATTCAATCTGTCCAATGCATGTGTATATTACTGTATTAGTGTATTTGTGAACAAATTCAATATGTGAATATTGGTGTATATTTGTAAATATTGGTGTATTTGTGAATGATCCAATGTATCTCTATATTGCTGTATGTATATGTGTAAGATTCCAGTACTAACCGTGTCAAGTACATAACCGATAGGAAAAACTACACAGTACTATCGGTTATATACTACAACCGATAGAATAAATATTCCAGTACTATCGGCTCATATACAACAACCGATAGAATAAAGTTTCCAGTACTACTGTGTCTACACAATACTATCGGGTTCATATACAACAACCGATAGAATAAAGTTTCCAGTACTAACTGTGTCTACATAATACTATCGGTTTAGATCCCAGCCGATAGAAAAAACATACAAATTACTATTGGTTTAGGTCCTAGCCGATAGAAAAAACCTACACAATACTATCAGTTTATAACCGAGCTGATAGAAAAAACGTACACAATACTATCGGTTTAAATCCGAGCCGATAGAAGAAATAGTCGATAGCGATTAGTGAACATTGGGAATGTAGATGTTTTACTAACGGTTTTCAACCGATAGAAGTGTGCTACGTTTCTACTATCGTGCCAATCACTATCGGTAAGAGAACCGATAGTAGAGTGGATTTTTAATCGATAGTGAAAAGCATTTCTGTAGTAGTGCCTACTGGAAAGTGCGCATGTCGGTATTCCTAGAGGCCATGGGGCTTGATGTATGGGACATCGTTCAACTTGGTTTTACTCCTCTGGATGATCCGGCAAGTCACTCCGATGACGATAGGAGAAAACTACATTTAAATGCCCGTGCAAAAATGCTCTCTTTGCCGGTTTGTCTCTAAATGAGTTCAACCGTGTAAGCAATCTCACGACTGCTCACAAGGTTTGGACCACCCTCGAAGAAATTTACGAGGGTACGACTAAAGTCAAAGAGGCAAAGCTGCTTATGGTAAGGAAAAGGTACGAGACATTCACAATGTCGTCAACTGAGTCCTTGGATTCCATGTTCACCCGGTTGAACAATATTGTGAATAAACTCAAGGGTCTCGGTGTTGTTTTTACTGACCTTGATATTGTGAGAAAGATGCTCTGGGCGCTTCTAGAAAGCTTTGACACTCTGGTCACGGTGCTCACAAACTCTGACTTGTCGACCACAACATCGACAGATCTCTATGGGAACCTCATTACCCATGAAATGCATCGAAAGGAGAAGAAGGAAGCAACCGAACCCTCGGAGACGAAGAAGAAGGCGTTGGCTTTCAGAGCCGGCACCAAGAATGATCCAAGCGATGGCTCCTCCGACGAAGATCTAGCACTCATGGTAAAAAAAATACACAAAAACTTCTTCGCAGGTTACACAAGAAGGGTGTCAACATCGACACTCGACCAAAGGGGCCGAAGCAAACAAACTTCAAGGACATCATATGTTACGGATGTCACGAAAAGGGACATATAGCGTCAAGATGTCCCAACAAGAACAAAACTTGGAACAATAAGAAGAAGTTCTTCAAGAAGAACAGTGACGCAACCAAGGAAGCATGCTTCGGAGAACGGATGTCTAGAGGTGAGAGCTCCGACTCCGACTCCGACGACGAAAGAAGCTGCTCCAAGAAGATAGCCAGATTAGCTCTCGGCAACATCAACACTTCGACTAGTTCATCCCTTTGTCTTATGGCTAAATGCGATGAAAAGGTACATTCTTCCGAACCTTCATATGACGAACTAGTTGAAATGATCACCGAACTAAATGAAGTTTTTGGAATGACTAAAAAGAAGTATAAAGCGCTTAAGGAAGAACATTCTTCTTTACGCACTCAATACTCAGAACTAAAAGCTTCTTATGAAAGCATGCTAATGAAAGATATTACTAATGCTCCATCTAAGGTAGATGTAGGCATTTCATGTGATTTAAATGACAATTCTTCTCATGCTATTCCTCTTGACATGCCATGTGTTCCAAATGATACTATCTTAAATGAGAATAATGAACTTAAGACACAAGTTGAAAAACTTGGAAAAGGTTTAAAAAACTGCTACAAAGGAAAAGTGTCTCTTGATCTAATCCTTAGCAAACAAAAATGTTCATTTAGAAAAGAAGGACTTGGATACTTTCCAAAAAAAAGAAAGAAAACAAGTACAAAAACTATTTTTGTAAAAGCATGCAACATATTTTTCTTTAAATGCCATGAAACTAGTCATTCGCTTGAAGCATGTCCTTTAATGACTCCAAATTATTTTGATACTTGCTACATGCTTCAAAAGTCGAAGAAAGGATATGCTATAGCAAAGTATGTTGGTGCACCCATGCTAAATAAAAAGAAGTTTTAGTTGAAAATTTGAAAGACAGTTCTTTGATTTTCAAAGGCTTTCATTTTGGAAATCTTTATTTGGTTGATTTTCACTCCAAAGATGCATCTCTTTCAACATGCCTTGTCTCTCAAACCTCAAAGGGTTGGTTATGGCATAGGAGACTCGCACATGTTGGAATGCATCAATTGAAATAGGTTTTAAAACGAGGTTTGGTTATTGGCTTAAAGAATGTGAATTTTGAAAGGATAAACCTTGTAGCGCCTGTCAAGCTGGCAAGCAAGTAGCTACTTCACATCCGATTAAGCGTGTTCTTTCGACTTGTGAACCTTTGGAACTATTGCATATGGATTTAGTTGGATCTTCTGAGTTCCAAAGTATCGGGGGTAGCAATTATGGTTTTGTGATTGTTGATGATTTTACTCGATATGCTTGGGTTTTCTTTATTTCTCAAAAAGCTAAAACCCCCGATGTTTTCAAAAGTTTTGCAAAACGTGTTTCCACTGAATTCAAACTTTCCATCAAGAAAATCCGTAGTGATCATGGTGGAGAGTTTGTTAATTCAACTTTGGTTGTTTTTTGTGATTCGCTTGGAATTAAACACGAATTTTCGACTTCTTACACTCCACAGCAAAATGGAGTAGTAGAAAGGAAAAATCGAACACTAATAGAAATGGCGGCAAGAACAATGCTAAGTGAGTATGATACTCCTACTCGCTTTTGGGCCAAAGCCGTGCATACCGCTTGCTATTCTATTAACCGTCTTTATTTGCATCTTCTTCTGAATTTAATTCCCTATAAGCTTCTTATTGGGCGTAAGCCAAACATTTCTTATTTTCGTGTTTTTGGTTGCAAATGCTACATTCTTAAGAAAAGAAATTTTGGTGGTAAGTTTCAAAGAAGAGTAAATGAAGGCTTTCTAGTCGGATACTCCACCACTAGCAAAGCTTATTGTGTTTTTAACAAAAATACTGGTTGCATTGAAGAATCATGCGATATAGAATTTGATGAAACTAATGGCTCTCAAAAGGAGCAGGTCTCTTGTGAAGTTTCAGGTGAAGATCCTCAAGTTGCAGTGAAGAACATCACGATTGGAGACATCAAGCCAAGAGAAGATGATCAAGAAGATGATGAGAACATTGGGATAGATGATCCACATGTACCATCACCTCACATTGATCCACCAGAACAAGATCAAGACGAAGAAGTACAAGATGAAGCACCAAGGCAACATCAAACGGTCACCAAGGATCACCCTCTAGACCAAATATTGGGTGACGTCAGTAAGGGTGTTCAAACTCGCTCTTGTATTGCTGCATTCTGTGAACATCATTCATTTGTGTCTTCTTTAGAACCTAAACATGTAGATGAAGCTGTTAGTGATCCTGATTGGGTTAATGCCATGCATGATGAACTTAACAATTTTTCTAGAAATAAAGTTTGGACTTTAGTTGAAAGACCCAAGGATCATAATGTAATTGGAACTAAATGGGTTTTCAGAAATAAGCAAGATGAAAATGGTGTAGTAATTAGAAATAAAGCTCATCTTGTTGCACAAGGCTTCACTCAAGTCAAAGGTTTAGATTTTGGTGAAACTTTTGCACCTGTAGCAAGACTTGAAGCTATTCGTATTCTTCTTGCTTATGCATCATGTTTCAATATTAAATTATTTCAAATAGATGTTAAAAGTGCATTTTTGAATGGTGAAATTTCTGAACTTGTTTTTGTTGAACAACCTCCCAGTTTTGAAGATCCGAAATTTTCAAACCATGTGTTTAAATTGTCCAAAACTCTCTATGGTCTCAAGTAAGCTCCTCGAGCTTGGTATGAATGACTTAGAGACTTTCTTTTATCAAAATGTTTTAAAATTGGGAAGGTTGATACAACATTGTTTACAAAGAAAATTGAAAAAGATTTGTTCATTTGTCAGATATATGTTGATGATATTATTTTTGGATCTACTAATGAACATTTCTGTCATGAGTTTGGAGAAATGATGTATAGGGAATTCGAGATGTCAATGATCAGTGAGCTAAGCTTCTTCCTTGGAATTCAAATCAAGCAACTCAAGAACGGTACGTTCGTGAGTCAAACGAAGTATGTGAAGGATTTGCTCAAGCGCTTTGGGATGGAAGACGCTAAGGCAATCAAAACCCCCATGGCTACAAATGGACATCTGGATATGGACAAAAGCGGCAAATTGGTTGATTCTAAACTCTATAGGTCTATGATTGGTAGCTTATTGTATCTCACTGCATCTAGGCCTGATATCATGTTTAGTGTGTGCTTATGTGCTAGATTTCAATCAGATCCTAAGGAATGTCATTTAATTGCTCTTAAAAGAATCATTAGATATTTAAAATGTTATCCCAATTTAGGTCTTTGGTATCCGAAAGATGCAAATTATGAATTAATTGGATATTCGGATTCTGATTATGCTGGGTGCAAGATTGATCGTAAAGCACATCTGGTAGCTGTCAGCTGTTGGGGAGATCATTAGTTTCATGGTCATCTAGGAAACAGAATTCAGTAGCTCTTTCCACAGCTGAAGCTGAATATGTGTCTGCAGGCAGTTGTTGGCTCAATTACTATGGATGAAGCAGACATTTTTGGATTATGGAATTAAATTTGATAACGTGCCACTCCTGTGTGATAATGAAAGTGCCATTAAAATTGCAAATAATCCTGTTCAGCATTCTAGAACTAAGCATATTGAAATACGGCACCATTTTATTAGAGATCATGTGGCAAAAGGAGATATTGATGTGAGCTATATTAGAACAGATTTGCAACTAGCAGATATTTTCACCAAACCATTAGATGAATCTAGATTTTACTTTTTAAGAGGTGAACTGAACATTATTGATATATCTAATGCTAGTTGATGTGCCTTTTGTGTTCAAAAATTATTATAATATTATTTTATTCCCTCGGTGGTCAAATCTTGCTTTTGGTCAAAATTGACCAAACTGACAGTCAATTCCTCAAACTGATAGTTAGTTTAGTGCCTCGGAGCCTGTTCTTAGCCTCTGGCCGAAGTCGTTGACCATGCTGACAGTCAGTTTCACAAACTGACTGTCAGTTATGTGCAATTGACTTTGGTCGTAACTCCTGGTTGTTTTCGAGACTCAAACTGACTGTCAGTTTCATAAACTGATTGTCAGTTTCAAAACTCAGTTCTATGAACTGACTGTCAGTGTGATACACTGATTGTCAATTCCAGATCTCTGGGTTTGAAATTGACTGTCAGTATATCATACTGACTGTCAGTTGGGGTCCCCCGAACCCTAAAACCCTCGTCTCTGTTTTGTCTCTTCACCTCCTCCTCTTCGCCGCTGTTTGCTTTTCTCATCGTCAGAGCCTCCTCGCCGTGCCGTGCCGTCACCCCCTTCTGCCAAAATCTTGCCGCTCTTCACCGCCTCACCACCGTGTGCCACCGCTTTTGTTGCGCCTCCACCACCGCATCTCACTGCTGTCGAGCCGCGCACCTCCGTCGCGTGCTTCACCGCACTTCACCGGCGTTTAGTTGTTCCTTGGCGTCCGTGCTGAGTCATAGCAGTGCCGTGCCTCTTCTCCGGCCGATCTGTTCGACGTTCTTCATCTCCCCTGTTCAGGTCCCTATTTTCCTTCTCTCCTCTGTTTTTTCTTTTGGCTTCAACCATGTCTGGTCAGCCCTCGTCATCTCGACGCGTGGCCCGTCGGAAGAACGCTGCAAACAGCAGTCGTTCAACTGGTCAGACGTCTGAGACTCGGCCTTCACCTCCACCTGAGCGCGTGCCCGTGAATTATTCCTGGTGGCACGCGAGCCGCCTTCGCACCCTTCGCGCCGCAAACCCATATCTCTCATCGCGTGCCACTGGTCGCGACGCATGCGACGTCCTCACTTTCTACACGAACTTGCAGCTGGATCTTTTCACTAGCGTGTATAGCCGTGTACCGATTTTCGTCCATCGCTCTCTATCTTGGCAGATGATTGCCTCTCGCACAGGTATCATCTCCCTTGCAGATTCTTTTGCTTCTGTCGGGATCTGCGACCTTGTCGCCGATTCTTCTCTCCACTGGGCTGACGGGCCCATTCGTCAGTTCGTCTTCATTTCCCCCCAGCGCGACTTCATCATCTTCATGATGGGCCTCCAGGTTGACACCATCACGAAGGAGCAGATTGAGTCTGCGCTTGGACTGGTTCGCCCTCCTTCTGGCCGCCAGCTCCACACTCTTCCCGACCTCGAGCATCGGGAGGTGGCCATGCTTTACTCCGGCCCCTTCCAGCTCTGTCACATTGCTGGCTTGCGCCGCGATGTTGACCTGGCTCTGCGGATCCTCCGTCTCACATTGGTCCCCATGAGCGGAGACAGGACCAGGGTCACTTATCTCGCCCTCCATGTGTTGATCTCCATCTTTCAGGAGGAGCCTTTCGACGTTGCTGATCTCATCATCAGTGAGATTCAGCACGTCCTTCTCTCTCCACGCCGTTAGCTGATATATGCTCCGTATATCATGGCGGTGCTTCTGCATATTTGGGCTGTGGACACTGAGCTCTCGCGGCCCCATCATCCCCTTCTCTTCTATCCTCCTGGCCAGACCGACCGTCGCCTTGGTGCCCGGCCTGAGGCTGCTGCGGACCCTGATTCTCCCGCATTTGATGATGATGATGCGGGGAGTCAGAGGATGAGACTCCAGTTCTGGAGTCTGATCCAGCACCAGCTGCGGAGACAGGCATCGGCTCTTCCTCGGCGTCTTCTTTTCAGCTCCAGCAGATCATCCAGACCCAGCAGCAGATCCTGCGCACTCAGCAGGAGCACCATCAGATGCTACTTCGACTGGTTGCTCAGCACGAGGAGATTCTGCGCCGCCTGCCTGCCTCAACTTCTACGGACCCTCACAAGAGGGCCCGCCCTGCATCCTCTTCATCTGATATAGCTTCAGGCCCTGCTGCTCCAGCTCCTGCGGCACCAGCTCCGGCTCTAGCTGCTCTCTCTCCGGCTGCCACTCCTCCGTTGTCTCCTGCCGTCGACCCGACTGGATCTCCTGTAGGCTCCGGAGATACAGCCGTCTTAGCGCTATCTTTAGATGATGAGCCTTAGGCTTAGATTTGTGTCTTGGCTCCCTTTTTGTGCTTGATGCCAAAGGGGGAGAAGTATTTTCTATTTTTTGATTCTGGATGTATGACTTTTTATGATTATGATTTGGATGATCTTTATATATATGATCTTTTGTCATACACTATGGATGTGTTTTATGATGTTTTGTGATGCTCTGATATTGGTATGATGATGTGTATATGTGTTTCATCTGATGCTCTGATATATATGTGTTGGTTTATGCTATGATACATTTTGATATGATGAGATGCATATACTCAGGGGGAGTTATTTCATTTATTATCTTTTATCGAACACTTGTTGTCATCAATCATCAAAAAGGGGGATATTGTTGCATCTAGGCCTTTATGCCTAACCCTAATTTTGATGATTAATGAAAACAAAGTGTTTCAGACTGATTGTGTTTTTGAGATTGTTTGATACAGAGCGTGTTCGGGAAGAAATGCAAGATGATCAAGATGAACCCGACATGAAATGAAATAGAAGCACAGCATGCAAAAGAGCAAAGACTAGACGCAAACATGAAGATGCAAAGGACCTAAGGTAATCTGAGATTTTATTTTTACCGATCTCGGTGTTTGGAGGTTGATCGGTTAAGGATTTTGTTTTTAGATTTAACCTACTATAAAGAGGGGTTGCAAAGTCCTCTCTACACTTCCAACATGAACCGAGAAATTTAGGTCATTGCATTGCTGATCCGTTTGAGACCTAGCCTTGGTTTTCGCACTAGACTCGCCCAGATTCTAATATGCGGAATAACGGGATCTTACTCGGAAATACCGAAACCCAAAGGTTGATCGAAAACAAAACCCAAAGTAATTGCACAACTCTTTATTTCAAAGAGGGCTTTACAGGTCGAACGTTAGGCACACTTGCCTACGTCGAAGGAACTATAAGTGTCTAAAACTCAAATAAGTTCTATGACTCTTCGATGATCTAAACTAGACCTATTACAAGGTATTTATAATCCAATCGTATGAGTATGTATCAAACTTAATAACCTAAACGTATTAGACTCATATAACTAACTAACTAATCCTAAACAAATAAGCTTAGTTATATATATTCGGATCGGATTACAATTTCGAGCAGAGAACAAATTCCTTTTCATGATCGCGAAACCTTTCCGAGCACAGTTAAGGTCGCGAAGCCGTATGCGATCAGGACTTGGTCGCGAATCCATATGCGATTAGGACTTGGTCACGAATCCATATGCGATCAGGACATGGTGGCGAATCCGTATGCGATCAGGACTTGGTCGCGAATCCGTATGCGATCAGGACTTGAAGATCCTCCCAGATCATGACTCCCCTGTTGAGAAGGAGCCAACACCCGTTGGTGACCAACTGTGAAGATGTAGGGAACGACTGGAGTTTTGGAACGAACACACGATGAGCAATGCTACAATCGTCGGATCGAATGTATGGATAGGCGCTCATGGAGTTTGGCACCTCCGTCATGGATTGTGGCCTTGGCCACTATCGGACAGCCTTCCCCTTGTCGAGGTTGATACCATCACCGATCCCAAAGCTTGGATTGCAAAGTTTGAATAGTGGCGCCGTAGAGACAAGTTGCATGTCGTTTTCGACTAGTCGTTGTGGTGATCGACTATATACCTCTGCGAATAGCGTGTTGTTTTCTTCCGGCAAGCTTGATAAACAACCACCACTTTCCATACTCGATGCAGCACAATCCTCTTGGCTAATTGGACGCATCATGCTTAGCACACACTTTGAGCATGCATTGACAATCCGTTTTGCCTTATTTGCTATCATCAAGTTCTTGGTGTCGACGTGGTCATTTTTGCTGATGATAAATTTCGTCCCATCCTTTGTGAGGTCATATTCTTGAGCTCTTCGGTGGTAATGGGCGTCACGATCATATAAGAACGGGCTTCCAAAAATCACTTGGCAAATATCGATGGGGATGACATCACATTGAACCTCGTTGATGTAACGAGCAGATATTGCAAACTTTAGAGTACACTGACTCTTGATTTGCTGATTCACATCGGAAGTGAACCATCCCAGAGGATATGGTCGAGGATGATGAGTTTTCTGCAAACCAAGTCGTCGAACCAGCCCAGAGGAGACCAAATTCTTTTGGCTTCTGGGGTCGAAGATGGCTGCGACCACCTCGTGCTTCACCTGTATGTTAACAGTGAACAATTCCTCTGTCGGGTTGTGGTCAATTGATGAATCCGAACCTTTCTCCTTCGGCATTGCCATTAGAGACAAGGTCGTGTCTGCCTTTTCAACCGAATCCAACTGGATAATTTCCTCTGCGAGCGGAATATAAGTAACCATAGCTGTTCGTGTGCTTGGTTCATCCCTCCTTTTTCTTTCTGGTCACAGTTCAGGATGAAGTTTGTAACACTTCTCTTTTGTGTGCCCAGCAGCATGACAATGCTCACAAGTGTTACCCGTATCATGGGTACCCTCTCCGGAGCTCAACGTGGTTGAAATCTCCCTTAAGTTCTTGTCGTTGCGGGTCTTATTCTTCTTCTCAATCGCCAAAGCAGTCGTGCTCGCGGTCGAGATGTCTTGAACTCTGAACAGACTTAGCTCAGTACTGATCGATTTCTGAAGTCCAGATGTGTACTTCCGAAATACCTGAGGAAAGGACAGTGAGATGTCGATGACCATTGCTTGTCACCGAAACTCTGTCGTATAGTTTTGGACGGTCTGGTCGCGCCGTTGGTACAATCTATGCCAACGCTCCCATCTCTCCTCAAGGTAACCCATCGGATAGAATTCTTGTCATAGAAGTCGTT
Source organism: Pharus latifolius (assembly GCA_019359835.1). Classification (NCBI taxonomy): domain Eukaryota; kingdom Viridiplantae; phylum Streptophyta; class Magnoliopsida; order Poales; family Poaceae; genus Pharus; species Pharus latifolius. The sequence continues at coordinate 70,881,339 of CM033322.1, forward strand.
TGAATTGACCCCACGCAAGGTTGTCAGCTTCACCATTTGTGAGAAGGGCCTTCCACCAAGTCTTGGTGTGGTCCTTCATCTTCAAAGGTGTGAACTTCACCTTTTCAGCGCTACTGAACCCTTTCAGGTCAAAGTAGGTCTCAAGTTGATCGATCCAAGAATCCAGCTTCTCAGCATCGATCACCCCATCATATATGGGTATATCAATCTTAGCATCGACCTTAAAAGATCTGACAGCTAAGGAGGTATTGGCGAAGTCGTCGGTTTTGTGGTCGCCTTCGTCTTCATCTTCGTCTGCCCTGCGCAAGTCTTCACCAGTCTTCATACCCATAACCTTCCCTACTTCAGGAGGTACAATCATGGCCCGCTGCTTGATCCAAGCAAGCACAGTTTCCATGTCGGTGGAGAGCTTAGCCATTTGTTTTTCTAGGTTAGCTTGAACGGAGGATCGTCAGACATTGTCAGAGACGCGGCTGTAGGAACTGTCAATTGATCTTCTGGAGTTTCGCCGGAAGTTTTGTAACCCTGGCGAGTTTTCACCATCCACAGGATAGGAAAGTTGCTCTGATACCAACTTGATCCGTTTGAGAACTAGCCTTGGTTTTCGCACTAGGTTCGCCCAGATTCTAATATGCAGAATAGCGGGATCTTACTCAGAAATACCGAAACCCAAAGGTTGATCGAAAACAAAATCCAAAGTAATTGCACAACTCTTTATTTCAAAGAGGGCTTTACACGTCGAACGTTAGGCACACTTGCCTACGTCGAAGGAACTATAAGTGTCTAAAACTCAAATAAGTTCTATGACTCTTCGATGATCTAAACTAGACCTATTACAAGGTATTTATAGTCCAATCGTATGAGTACGTATCAGACTTAATAACCTAAAAGTATTAGACTCATATAACTAACTACCTAATCCTAAACAATAAGCTTAGTTATATATATTCGGATCGGAGTACAATTCCGAACAGAGAACAAATTCCTTTTCATGGTCACGAACCAATCCATGGTCGCGAAACCTTTCTGAACACGGTTAAGGTCGTGAAGCCGTATGCGATCAGGACTTGGTCGCAAATCCGTATGCGATCAGGACTTGGTCGCGAATCCGTATGCGATCAGGACATGGTTGCGAATCCATATGCGATCAGGACTTGGTCGCGAATCCGTATGCGATCAGGACTTGAAGATCCTCCCGGATCAATTGCATTCTTTTTGGTTGGATTTGATTTGAATTTGATTTTGAAATATTTGGGTTGCTGATTTTCAGCCCTAGCTCCAACGGTTCTTTTGATCCTTGAGGCTATAAATAGAGGCTTTGAGCTCGTATTTTACACAACAAGCAGCCTTCTCTTATACACACTCTTGAGCTTTAGTTTCTTATACAAAATCTTGATCTTATGATCAAGTCGAGTGCTTTTCAGATCCACCGAGTTCTTTCTGTTCGCATCATTTGCATCCTATTAGTTTCTCGGTGATTGTTTGGAGTTCTAGAGAAGACCTTACTGCCTATTACTCTTGGTGAGCGCCCTCACCTAGACGGTTCGGAGGCGTGGCCGTAGATCTCTCCAGTTTGGAGATTGTCGGAGAGACTCGGCGCATTTGTACAAGGCATCGGTGCTCGCCTTTCCGGAGTGGACAAGGAGCAACCATTAGTGGATAATATCTTTCGTGGATATTGGAGCAAGACTCAATTTATTTGAGTGCTTCAATGAGGATTAGGGGAGACTGGGAGAGTTTCCGAGACCTCGGTAAAAATCATTGTGTTTGTTCTCTCTATCTTCTCTCTTTAATTTGTTAAATTGCTTTTGGTTTTTCTCGTTGCAAAAACTTGTTTGTATTTAAAGTTTTTAAAAGCCTCCTATTCACCCCCCTCTAGTCGGCATCCTTGATCCTACAGGATGGACCCTCTTATCTCCTTCATCAAGGGGGAGGGAGACCCTCCCAACGAGACTGATGCCAAGCGCCTCCGAGCCAAGGCTCGGGTATACCTCCTGCTGGAGGGAAAGCTTTACAAGCAGGGGGCTTCCGCCTTGCTCCGCTGCCTTCCATGGCCGGAAGGGCTCCGGCTCCTCGAGGACATTCACTCGGGAAGTTGCGGGTCTCACCTGGCCCCGCGCACCATCGCGGCCAAGGCCCTTTGCCAGGGTTTTTATTGGCCCACGGTGATTTGCGACGCGCGAGACCTTGTCTCCGCGTGCGAGGCCTTCCAGAAGATGGCCAAAGGTTCCAACCTCCCCTCTGTAGGCTGCAGACTATCCCCATTACTTGGCCCTTCACGCGCTGGGGATGGACCTTCTAGGTCCCTTCCCCTAGCGCCCGGGGGCTACAAGTACGTGGTGGTCACGGCCGACTATTTTACCAAGTGGGTGGAGGCCGAACCTCTGGCCAGCATCACGTCCCGAGCGATACAGCGGTTTTTCTGGAAGAATATCGTGTGTCGTTTCGGAGTCCCCCAAGAAATCACTGTCGATAACGGGACCCAATTCGACTCGGTATATTTCTGTGAATTCTACGAAGGGCCTTCATCCACTTCACCTTGATAGCTCACCCTCAGAGCAACGGGGCCGTCGAAAGGGTCAACGGCATAATCCTACAGGGGTTACGCCGACGGCTCGAACAAGCCGCCTCCAAACGGGGTGTATGGGAGGAGGAGCTCCCTAGCATCCTCTATTCCATGCGTACAACCCTGAGTCAGGCAATGGACACACCCCCTTCTCCCTCATGTACGGGGCCGAGGCTGTTCTTCCCCCGGAGATTGGCTTCCGGTCACTGCGGGTCGACCTCCTAGACGGATCTACGACCGCAACATACCAAGCCAATGAGACAAATCAGCAATTGGAGGTCGACCTCGTCGAAGAGGAACGCGACCGAGCGCTCCTCCGCCATGCCATCTACGAGCGCGAAATGACGCGCGCATACAAACGGCGCGTCCGCGAGAGAGCTTTCTGCCTCGGGGACCTTGTCCTCAAGCGCGTAACCGACCCCCAAGCCCAGGGCAAGCTCTCCCCCAAGTGGGAGGGCCCCTACAAGATCTCAGCAGTCCTGGGCTCGGGGGCTTACAAGCTCTCCAATCTTCAAGAGCAGGAGCTGAAGCACACGTGGAACGTACGCTTGCTTCGCAAGTTATACGTCTAGCCTACAGGCTCGTCCCCTCCCTGGAGCGGTTACGCCGGAGGGGAGGGGGACATTGTACTCACCATTCCCTCCCCCATCGCGATCTTGCGGGGGGAGGTGTTGTATCTCAACTCCTTATTAATACAACTGGTTTTTCCTCAGCTTTGGCTCACTGCAGGTCCCTACATTATCGTCTCTCACGGCGATGCCCTCCCCATGAGGATGCCCTCTTAGTGAGGATGCCCTCTCCATGAGGAAGTGGGCTATCACGACCCAAGAAGTCCCTACAACGGGAGTCCCACTCCCATAGGGCGGCTTACGATCACCCCTTGTGGATTGAGGGTGTAAGAGGCAACCCAGTCCTCAAGGACCGTGGTAACGAGTCAATTTGAGAGACTAGTCCCCCCTCAAACACTCAGACCCGTCACCGGGCACATCCTCCTTCGAGAGTCAATTTTCTCCTCAGTAAGATGGAATTCTCCGATATTCTCTCTCAGAGATCTCATCCCTGGCTCCCCGTTTTCATGGTGTCCGGAGGGTTTTCTCCCGGAAGAATTATCCCCGGGAATTTCGGAGACTTACTCTCAGAAATTTTATTCCTGGCTCCCCGTTCTCACGGTGACCGGAGGATTTCACCGGGATTTTTGAAAAATCGTTCCCAGAAGTTTTTACCCGCCCGCCCCCCCCCCCCCCCCCCCCCCCCGTTTTCACGGTGATCGGAAAATTTCTCACCAGGACCTTTGGAAATTTTTTGGGAAATTTTTACCCCAGGCTTTGTCACCTTCACAGCACGTGGAGCCACGCTCCGCCCACTATGAAGGGGGGGGGGGTAACTTGTGCCTAACTTGTGCCCGGGAATCGCCCTGTTCCAGACCATCATTTGAGAATTCACAAAAGTAAACAAGCAAACTTAGCTTTATTGAAATATCTAACCGGAGGACTCCTTCCCCCTCCGGTGGGCATCGATACATTAAACACAAGATACAACCCGGAAAGCTCCTACACCTAATAATCCCTGAGGCCCTCTGATAGCTCCCGGGCCAGGTCTCGATACAAGCCTCGTATACGTCATTGGGCCTCCCGGAGCAGGTCTTCGGGCCAATATTCGTAGCCCGCCGGTGGAAGTATTCGAAGTGGCGGAACCCTCCCAGACCCTGGTCGCGGAGGGGATAATTCAGCATGATGGTTGTCGAAGTTGTCTAGGTGCCACTCCGGGAGCCACCGCAACCGGATTGGCTCCTGGGAAACACCCCTACCATGTCCCCCGGAGAGAAGACTTAGCAAAATGAAGGCGGCTTGGGCATCCCTCGGGTGACACTCGCTGGTGACCTGGGGCCCCACCTTCGGGGAGGCTTCTCGCAACATCGGGGCGTCCCTAATGTTGCGCTCAAACCTCGGGGGCTCTCTCCCGGGAGTTAACTCCCAGGGCACCTGGTAAATTCAATTCAACACTTAGCAAAAAATTCATTCTATTGCATCAAAATGTTTTTTGCACAAATCTCCAGGGCTTCTTCTAAGAAGCTACCAGGAGCAAAAATCCTAAAACAAAAAAGGGACCTATCTAAAGGCCCGGGGGGGAGGCTCATACTTGTTCATTGGTGTCCTCCCCCTATGAGGCCCCCACCAGAGCCGTAGCGTCCACCCTCGGAGGCACCAACGCCGGGAATCGTACACTAACAATCCGGTCGTAGAAGCCACCGGTGAGCTGCTCCACTTCTCGCCGGAGCGGCTCGAAGAACACGGGAAAGCCCCGGGGGATCCAACCCCCGATCGCCCTGGTGCCGATCCCTCGGTGTTAAACCAGCCCTGCGGCAGCAGCCACCACCGGGATCGCCTGACCCCCGGCCCAGGCATCGGTGGCTTCCGGGATCATGGAGACTTGTGCGTTAAGAAAATGCATAGCCTCCGCAAGCGTCGCCGGCGCCGCCTCAGAGCTGTCCCCCGGGCCGAGGCTCACTCCAAGCCCTTCGAGGGTCGAGCGGATGGAGCGACCCGCTTCCGCAACCGCCAGGGCGTTGGAGCCCTCGAGCTCCAAGAGGGCATCCTCCTTAGCCTTTGCCTCTCTCCGGAGCCGATCGTTGGCGTTCTCGGAGGCATGGAGTTGGGCCCGAACTCGAGCCAACTCCCGGAGCGCATCTTCCCGCTCCTCGGAGAAGGCGGCGGCCTTCCCCTCCACCTCCTTAAGAGCCTTGTTGAAGCGCGCTTCGATGCCCCAGGCGAGGGCCGCCCCCTGCGAACACGGAGGTTGGTCAAGGCCTGAGAGTTAGAAAAATTCTAAGAAAAACGACCCACCGGTTCAAGAACGAACCTGGATGTGGAGCGATTGCAGCTCCTCGCAAGGGTCGCGGAGCATCCCTTGCGAGACGTAGTCCTGCACCTTCCGGGTCTGGGGCCCCTCCGCGAACCGGAAGACCTCCCCCACGGACAGTAGGGGGGTCTCCCTCCCAACAGCTCCAGACCCATCAGCACTGGCGGGCCCCCTCACGGAGGTCGTGGGGGTGATGTGGACCGGAGTGGCAGCCGCCGGAGTCCTCGCCGCCGAGGAGGTGGCCGAAGAAGAAGTCGATGAGCTCTCCGAGGGGGTCCCCCCCCGGGTGAAAGGGATCTAGGATATCGACTAGAGGGGGGCGGGGTGAATAGGCGATTTTAACAAATTAACAATTAATCAAGCAATTAATAGAAAATGAGAGCAAATAACTAAAACAAGATGAACAATGAACAATTTAACAGAAGGATATAACCTGTGGTCTCGGTGATTTGCCGATCACCCCTAATCCATGTTGAGGCAAGCTCAAATCTCTAACCGCTCCTCTATCTAGTCAACCTTCTCTCAAGAAGTGACCTAGATCTAGAGCCGAATTAGTGTGATGAGTTATCCAAACTTCGATTTCACTAATGATGCACTTTACCACTCCGGCAAGGCGTGCTTGACCCTTTCACAAGACGTTTTGAGGCTTCTTCACAATCTTCCTTGAAGAGCTCTCCAAAACCTTCTTCCTAGCCGTCTAGGAGCCGGCAAACTCCAAGAGTAACAAGCCGGTGATGATCACTTAACCTTCTTCTAGTGCCACAAGATTGATTTAGTGATCTAAATGCAACGCACTAGAAGATATCAAATGCACACTCTCACAAATTCAAGAATTAGAACCCTAGAGTGTATGAAACTTGCTTAAGCTCTCAAGGATGATGACAATGTTCACAAATATGCCAAAAGTTATGAACAGGCCCGTGCATGGGAGTATAAATACCCCCCACAATAAATATAGCCGTTACCAGCCGTTGGGAGAAAAAGATCACTTGGCAGTCAGACCGCAGGTATAAGCCCGGTCAGGCCGCCGCAATTGCAACGGCATTAAACAGGCGCAATAAATGCTCACCTGCCCCTCTCAGGCACACTCACGGTCAGACCGGAGCCAAATGCGGTCAGACCGTGAAACTGTCCAGAGACGACATAGTTTCTGAACACTTTATACGGTTAGGCCGATAATTACGGATAGACCGGCCACACGGTCAGACCGTAGTGCAAAACCTCGGTCAGACCGATTTCTCGGTCAGACCGGTCTAACAAACGGTCAGACCATCATAACACAATATGATTAAGAAAGATAGGTCATGAAGTTCCAGGAGACTGACCTAGGTTTTACATACGGACAGACCGACCTTTTTAAGGAATAAACTACACTTTGACATAACGTCGGTCAGTCCGAAACCCAATTCGGTCAGTCCGTCTATTCGGTCAGACCGGACAACAATCGGTCAGACCGACTGAGACAGAGTTTGGTAGAAATGAGTTGAAACAAGCATTTTCAAAGTATATGACCTTCTAGTATGCAATGCAAGTTGATTTTATGATTTGTGGCACATAGATGAAGTATTTCGTGATACACCACATGCTCCTCTTAATAGTACGGTGACTATCCTAAAATCTGGTCAAAATTCTTCTCTAATCACCTTGGACCGGTAAAATGGAAAAAGATCATATTCCGTACCTTAGCCTCTTTGATCAATGTCCTTTCTTCATCATGAGGCTCTTTCTTTGCCTTTCATTAACCTGTCTTTTGAGTTTGTTCTTGACAGAACTTAGCAGGTATTGTTAGTACAACATTTGTAATTGTCATTAATTGCTAAAACACTCTTTAGGGGCCTAGAAGCTACAATCTCCCACTTTTTGGTAATTTATGACAACATAAAGAGTAGATGATTGAATTTTGAGTATAAAAAGAATTTTACAATAAGCATAGTAGAGAAAGACACACTCCCCCTAAATGTATGAATATGAGAATTTTGGCATTTTGGTGGAGTTCAAGCATGTGTATAAGATGCTATCTCAATTCAGTCACTATATAATCATGAAGTATCACAAGTGTATTTAAAACATCACATAGGTCACAAATAAGACATTCAATTCAACACATGATATCAACATCACAAGGTCATATGAAAATAACATAAACACATCTCATATATCATGAAGTAACAATCTCACAAAAGTGTCATCCAACATAAATGTCATCCACATAGAAGTTAAAAACTTTACAGCAAAAGTTCTTTCATCTAAAGTTCTCTCCCCTACTCTCTTCTCTCCCCCTTTGGCATCAATTGCCATAAAAGCTAAGAATCGACGGGAGTATCATCATCTGGAGGATGGAAAGGAGGAGTCTGAGGGAAACGGGTGTAGAAGTGAGCAGAGAAGGCATCGAAACACTGCTCAAACTGATCTTGGCGTGATGAGAAGGACTGGAATTGATCATTCAATGTTGCCAAGTCCGAGCGAGCGAGCTCAAGCCCCTGGAGAAGAGTAGCGAACTGATCCATCATCAGCTGATGGAACTGCTGCTGGAACTATGTAAACCAGGTGGGGGCTTGGCTAGACTGAGCTGGCTGCTGCTGCTTTGCTCCATGGCCTCGAGCCAAGACGCACGGATTGACACTAAACGGCTTATAGCCGAGATGTCTGATGTCACATGATCCACGAGGGAACTTCGTCTTCTGGAGTAGCAAAGACATGATATATGGAGCAAAATATAGGTTCGGCAGAGTGGTTACCGAGAAATCCTCAATTGTCTTCAAGATGAATGAGACAATGTTGATCCGATGACTCTTGAGGATGTGGTCGATGAAGTTCCAATAGTAATCTCGGACCGCTTCTCGATTTCCACTCTTTGGATGGATCGTGGCTCGTATGATTTTGTTGACCACAGTAGGGAGGACTTTGAGACCTGTAACGGTGCCAGCTACGATCCGCTGTCCACCTCCCGGCTGCTCATAAAACTGGAGCCAGTCATCCTCATGGAGGTAATCCTCATCCTCCATATTGATCCCCTCCTTCATTTCCTCATAATTTATCTTGTTTGCCACAGCAAACTCCTCAAACGTGGCCTCATACCGCCTAGAGCCTGTCATCCACATGATTTTCTGGTCCGCCCATCTGATCTCGATCGTAGCATAAAAATGTCTGATAGCAGTGGCGTTCCATGGGCATTTGTGTTCCACAAAGTCATAAAGACCAATGTCCTTGAAGATCTGCACCAAGGGAGCCATGATGGGCTGATTCACCACATACGCCCATTCGATCCACTTGTGCTCAAAAATGTTCTTGTGGATCAGATGCCCATAGAATGCATCCTGTTGGGTCATCGAGTGAAAATGAGGAGTAGTGGCGTCATTTGCATGATTGTAGGCGTAGGAGGTCCTCGCCTTCGTGTAGTCACTTGACGTCCAGTTCTTCTTCGGGCCTTGATAAGCGTGGACGTTTATTTCATCGTCCTCGCTCTCGATGTCCACGCCCATATGCAAAGATCCGCCACGATGAGACGACTGTTCTGTTTCTGAATCTCCGGGCGAGGGCACCCAGTCATCATCGTGACTGTCGCTACTGCTCGAGGGTAGAGCCCTTTTTGGCCGTTTCGTCAATTTCTTCTTGTTTGTCCGGATGGAGACATTGCCTTGAGTACCTCGACCACTATAAGATTTGGAAGATTTTCATCAGGTAAGATACTAGGAAACAGGAACAAACGAAACGAATTGATACGACAACAGATCAGTAAACCATTGCTCTACTGTTGCTGTCGGTCAGACCGAACAGGGGCGGTCAGACCGGCGCAACCGTAGAGTTAGGGTTTGACATGATTCCTGATATTTACTTGATTTTAGGGCACAATGTGGACAAATGTATGTGTGAAAATACTTATTGCATCAAGAGGAAGAGACAATTTCAGAATTTGAACAGATTTAGACTTGACTCATAGCATTTGCACTAAATTTCAAGATGAACTGGAAACTAGTTCGAGAAAGAAGAAGAATCCGAGAAATGTACCTAGAAGACATGGTTTGGAGGAGATCTTGAACCACGGTTTGTCCGGGTGTCGCTAGGGTTTGACTGGAGAGGAAGATTCCAAAAATTTGAGGTGCACGTGAAAGAGACAAGTGGGGAAGAAAGTGAAAAGGACAGAGATTCGGGATAAAAAGGTCTCTGGTCATGAAAGTTCGGTAAGACTGAGGGCGAGATACCGGTCAGACCGCAAGAAGAAGGAATTTTAAAATGCTCTCTGGAGATGCATTCGGTCAGACCGCTGGAAGGACTAAAAATCTTGGAGGAATTTGTTTGATTTGATGCTCATAAGTGATTTGGATAGGGTAATATATATATAAGATAACTATAAGTAAGATATAGATAGTATCACCAAAGGAGAAGTATTTATCTTACAACTTAACATATTTTTGGTTCATTTTACTCAATTGCTGATAAAGGAGCCTAAAATGCTCTAAAAGAGGAAGTTCACGCAATCAAGTAACACTTTAAGCACAACCAATATGAGTTCAACATTTCAAGCCACATTTGATATATCAATGACGTTAAGCTCATTTCGGAGTTTACAAAAACGACTTTCATCTAAGAGCTTAGTGAATATATCCGCTAATTGATCTTCGGTTCTCACATTATCCACCACCACATCACCTTTGCTAACATGATCTCTAAGGAAGTGGTGTCGGATAGCTATATTCTTGGTCCGAGAGTGTTGAACTGGATTTGTAGCAATTTTCACCGCACTCTCATTATTATACAAAAGAGGCACTTTTTCAAATTTTATTCCATAATCCAACAATGTTTGCCTCATCCAAAGAAATTGTGCACAACAACTACCCGCGGAAACATATTCCGCTTCGGCGGTTGATAAAGCTACAGAGTTTTGTTTCTTGGAGGACCAAGATACTAAAGATCTTCCTAAAAGTTGATAACTACCAGATGTGCTTTTTCTATCCACTTTACATCCCGCATAATCGGAATCAGAATATCCAATTAATTCGAATTTAGCACCTTTTGGATACCACAACCCTATACTAGATGAATATTTTAGATACCTCAAAATGCGCTTAACGGCCATTAAATGACTTTCTTTAGGAGAGGCTTGAAATCTTGCACACATACAAACACTAAACAGAATATCAGGCCTAGAAGCAGTAAGATACAGTAAACTCCAATCATAGATCTATAAAGCTTTGAGTCTACCGGTTTACCTCCTTCGTCAGAGACAAGGTGACCGTTTGTGGCCATTGGTGTCTTGATTGGTTTTGCTTCTCCAAGTCCGAACTTCTTGAGTAGGTCCTTCACATATTTGCTTTGACAGACAAAAGTTTCTTCCTTGAGTTGTTTAACTTGTAGTCCGAGGAAGAAGCTTAGTTCACCTATCAAAGACATCTCGAATTCCCTGGACATCATATTACCAAATTACTCGCAAAAATCTTGGTTAGTAGATCCAAATATGATGTCATCAACATAAATTTGGCATACAAAGAAATCATTTCCAATTTTCTTAGTAAATAAAGTAGTATCAACTTTCCCAATTTTAAAGCCTTTTGAAATTAAGAAGTCTCTAAGTCTTTCATACCAAGCACGAGGTGCTTGTTTAAGACCATAAAGAGCCTTGGAGAGTTTATACACATGGTTTGGCTTTGTAGGATCTTCAAATCCGGGAGGTTGTTTAACAAATACTAATTCATTAATTTTTCCATTTAAAAAAGCATTTTTGACATCCATTTGATAAAGTCTTATATTATGAGATGAAGCAAAAGCAAGCAAGATTCTAATAGCCTCAAGTCTAGCTACGAGAGCAAAGGTTTCACCGAAGTCCAAACCTTCAACTTGAGTGTATCCTTGAGCCACCAATCTTGCTTTGTTTCTTACTACCACTCCATTTGCATCTTGTTTATTTTTGAAAACCCATTTGGTTCCAATGACATTGTGCTCATCCGGATTTGGTTCTTCTACCAGTTCCTAAACATTGTTGTGGGTGAAGTTGTTTAATTCTTCATGCATAGCATTCACCCAATCTGGATCTTTTAAAGCTTCATCTACATGTGTGGGCTCAAAAGAGGGAACAAAAGAGTAATTTTCACAAAATGAAGCAAGACGCGAACGAGTTTGAACACCCTTACGCAAGTCACCAACAATTTGATCGACGGGGTGATTTTTGGAAATTGAGTGATGAATTCTTGGATGATCAACCGGGTTTTGTGAAGTAGAGGTAGAAGGTACTTCTGGTTGTTGTTGAGAGGAGTCTTTCACATTGACCACTTCAATTATTTGATCTCCATGTTGAGGTGTTGATGAGGTGGGGATAGCTTGAGTGGATGGTTCTTCATCTTGATCACTATCTTCTTTCGGCTTGATATCCCCAATGGTCATGTTCTTCATCGCCACCCTCAACCCTTCATTACCTACTTCATCCAAGTTGTCTTGCTCCTCTCGAGAGCCGTTAGTCTCATCAAATTCAACGTCATGTGTCTCTTCAACCAAACCGGAGTTTTGGTTGTAGACACGATATGCTTTGCTATTTGATGAGTATCCTAACAAAAATCCTACATCACATTTACTTTGAAATTTAGATAAGCGTGTACCTTTTCGCAAGATATAGCACTTACACCCAAACACTCGGAAGTAGGAAATGTTTGGCTTTCTTCCGATGAGAAGCTCATAAGGAGTTTTCTTTAGTAGTCGATGACAATAAAGATGATTTGAGGCATGGCATGCGGTGTTGATTGCTTCGGCCCAAAAGGTGTCCGAAGCATTGTACTCCGAAAGCATAGATCTTGCCATGTCTATCAATGTCCGGTTCTTTCTTTTGATTACTCCATTTTGCTCCGGTGTATACTTGGCCGAAAACTCATATTTGATGCCCTTATTATCACACAAATTTTCAACCTTGGTATTCTTGAATTCGGAGCCATGTCACTTCTCACTTTCTTGATCTTGAAACTAAATTCATTTTCGGCCCTTTGAGCAAAACTTTTGAAAGTGTTAAACACAATTGACTTATCATGTAAAAAGAATATCCATGTATATCTAGAAAAATCATCTACAATGACATGACAATAACTATTGCCACCAATACTCACAAAAGTAGTTGGTCCAAATAAATCTATATGCAATAATTCAAGTGGACTAGAAGTTGACATTGTGCTTTTAGTTGGATGTGAGTTTGCAACTTGTTTTCCGGCTTGGCAAGCACTACATAATTTATCTTTTTTAAACTTTACATCTTTTAATCCAACAACTAAATCATGTTTAACTAGTCTATTTAGTTGTTTCATTCCAACATGTCCAAGCCTTCTATGCCATAGTCAACCTTTAGATGATTTAGTGAACAGGCATGTACCAAGATTTGCATCATTTGAATTGAAATCAACTAAATAGAGGTTGCCATGTCTAAAACCTTTGAAAATCAACCTATTATCATCAATTCTAGTGATAATCACTTCTTTTGGATAAAATGCACATATAAATCCAAGATCACAAAGTTGAGCTACGGATAAGAGATTGAAATTAAGAGATTCGACAAGCAACACATTAGAGATGGAGAGGTCGTTTGAGATGGCAATTTTACCTAAACCTTTTACCTTTCCTTTGCTACTATCTCCAAATGTGATCTTGTCATATTCCGCACCTTCATTATTTAGAGAGGAGAACATATTGTGATTTCCGGTCATATGTTGAGTGCATCCACTATCAAGCACCCAATGTTGTCCTCCGGCCTTGTAATTTACCTACAAAACAAGGTTACGTCCTTTTAGGTACTCAAATCTTTTTGGGTCCTTGGAGGTTAGTTACCAAGGATTTTGGGACCCAAATAGCTTTCTTTTTGGCACCAATTATCGGGGTTCCAACAAATTTGGCTCTAATATCGCCATTGTTCATTTTCTTTAAAACATAGCAAGAGTTGAATATAAGAGATGAATTACTTTTGCTAGCATGGTAATTTTTCTCAATGTGACCTAAACTTTTACATTTGTTGCAATATCCCTTTTCTTTTACAAATATGGTTTTAGATGGAATAAATGCATGTTTCCCCTTTTTAGGAATGTAGCCTAGTCCTTCTTTTCTTAAGGAGAACCTTTGACTATCTAGAAGATGTCTTAATTTTGATTCTCCTACATAGCATTTAGCTAGATCATTTGTTAGTTTTTCAATTTTGTCCTTAAGTTCATTGTTTTCAAGACTAAGCACATGATCATCAATTTTAGGTCTAGATGGGAATTCAATTAAATCTTCACAAGATGTAGATATGCTAGAAGTAGACATCATGGGCAAGTCATTCAAAATATTGCAAGTGATGCCTATGTCATTACCCGTTTTGTTGGCCTTATGAGTAATTAGTGAGTCATGAGCTTCCTTAAGCATCTCATGAGTTTCTTTGAGACTCTCATGAGATGTGTTTAGCTCCTCATAGGAATTTTGAAGAGTTTTGTATCTCTTCTTCAATTCCTTGAATTTTTCTTTTTCTTTGCTCATATAGTCATCAAAACTGGTGATCATCTCAACTAGGTCATCATAAGTATATTCATCTTCGTCACATGATACCTTCGATTCTCCTTTAGCCATGAGGCAATGAGGAGTGGAGAATAGAGATGGAGCTTCCTTGATAGCTACCTCGGCGAGTCCTTTGGGTGATGCTTCATCTTCATTTTCGGAATCGAAACTTGAAGCATCCGAATCCCATTCAATGAAACAAGCTTGTCCATCCTTCTTCTTCTTGTAATATTTCTTGAAAACCTTCTTCTTGCTTTCTCCTACCTTTTCGTACTTCTTCTTCTTCACCGATTTTTCTTCTTCCTTGTTTTTGCATTGTGCGGAGATATGGCCCTTTTCACCGCAATCAAAACATCTTCTTTCCTCAAAGGGGTTCCTTTTGGATGATTGTCCTTTCTTGAAGGACTTTCCTTGATATCTCTTCTTCATAAACTGCTTGAACCTTCTCACGAAGAGAGCCATTTCCTCATCGGTGTCTCTCTCATCGCTTTCTTCTTCATTGTATTCCCTTTTGGAGGCTTGAACTTTGAGTGCTATGTTCTTCTTCTTGGTGTTGGAAGCCTCATGTTTCACTTCTTCTTGAGATTTCTTGAATATGTCATGAGTGAGAATCTCACTCAAGACTTCCAACGGAGTCACACTCTTCAAGTTCGAGCGCACAAGTAAGGTTACAATTGTATCATATTTTGAAGGTAAAGCTCTAAGAAACTTATGACAAAATTCCACATTTGTGACATCCATACCAAGCCCTTTTAACTCATTTACTATGTTATTTAATCGGTTAAACATCTCCGAGACATCTTCATTGGGCAACATAGCAAACTTTTCAAATTGGCCCTTATGGATAAATAATTTAGCATCCTTGACCATCGAGGTTCCTTCATGAATATCCATAAGATTTCTCCAAATGACATGAGCCGTTTCAAGTTTACAAATTCTATTGAATTCACCTAGATTTAGAGCACTATAAAGAACATTCATGGCTTGAGAATTAGCTAAGGCATTATCTCTATCAAGGTTAGTCATGTCATCATCATCAAGAATTGCAAAGCCCTCATCCACCACTTTCCAAATCTTTCCACCCATGGCTTTAAGATAAACCATCATTCTAGTTTTCCAATAAGTATAGTTTGATCCATCAAAGAGTGGTGGTTTGCCAATATTAATCCGACCCTCACTAGCCATCTTTATCCTACTCCGGGATGGTTAAATCCTCTAACTATGGAGTCCTTGCTCTGATACCAATTGAAAGGGATCTAAGATATTGACTAGAGGGGGGTGAATAGGCGATTTTAACAAATTAACAATTAATCAAGCAATTAATAGAAAATGAGAGCAAATAACTAAAACAAGATGAACAATGAACAATTTAACACAAGGATATAACCCGTGGTCTCGGTGATTTGCTGATCACCCCTAATCCATGTTGAGGCAAACTCAAATCTCTAACCGCTCCTCTATCTAGTCAACCTTCTCTCAAGAAGTGACCTAGATCTAGAGCCGAATTAGTGTGATGAGTTATCCAAACCTCGATTTCACTAATGATGCACTTTACCGCTCCGGCAAGGCGTGCTCGACCCTTTCACAAGACGTTTTGAGGCTTCTTCACAATCTTCCTTGAAGAGCTCTCCAAAACCTTCTTCCTAGCCGTCTAGGAGCCGGCAAACTCCAAGAGTAACAAGTCGGTGATGATCACTTAACCTTCTTCTAGTGCCACAAGATTGATTTAGTGATCTAAATGCAACGCACTAGAAGATCTCAAATGCACACTCTCACAAATTCAAGAATTAGAACCCTAGAGTGTATGAAACTTGCTTAAGCTCTCAAGGATGATGACAATGTTCACAAATATGCCAACAGTTATGAGCAGGGCCGTGAATGGGAGTATAAATACCCCCCACAATAAATATAGCCGTTACCAGCCGTTGGGAGAAAAAGATTACTTGGCGGTCAGACCGCAGGTATAAACCTGGTCAGACCGCCGCAATTGCAACGGCATTAAACAGGCGCAATAAATGCTCACCTGCCCTTGTCAAGCACACTCACGGTCAGACCAGAGCCAAATGCGGTCAGACCGTGAAACTGTCTAGAGACGACATAGTTTCTGGACACTTTATACGGTCAGGCCGATAATTACGGACAGACCGGCCACACGGTCAGACCGTAGTGCAAAACCTCGGTCAAACCGGTCTAACAAACGGTCAGACCGTCATAACACAATATGATTAAGAAAGATAGGTCATGAAGTTCCAGGAGACTGACCTAGGTTTTACCTACGGACAGACCGACCTTCTTAATGAATAAACTACACTTTGACATAACGTCGGTCAGTCCGAAACCCAATTCGGTCAGTCCGTCTATTCGGTTAGACTGGACAACAATCGGTCAGACCGACTGAGACAGAGTTTGGCAGAAATGAGTTGAAACAAGCATTTTCAAAGTATATGACCTTCTAGTATGCAATGCAAGTTGATTTTATGATTTGTGGCACATAGATGAAGTATTTCGTGATACACCACATGCTCCTCTTAATAGTACGATGACTATCCTAAAATCCGGTCAAAATTCTTCTCTAATCACCTTGGACCGGTAAAATGGAAAAAGATCATATTCCGTACCTTAGCCTCTTTGATCAATGTCCTTTCTTCATCATGAGGCTTTTTCTTTGCCTTTCATTAACCTGCTTTTGAGTTTGTTGTTGACACAACTTAGCAGGTATCGTTAGTACAACATTTGTAATTGTCATTAATTACTAAAACACTCTTTAGGGGCCTAGTAGCTACACCAGGGAGGGATGAGGAGCCCTTTCCCCTTTCCGGGCCGCGGGGCCCCCGGGACCTCCGTCATTGCGGGGACCTCGTAGACCGAGGGGCTCCCACCTCGTCCACTGGCCATTCTACGCACGTAGGGGAAGCCTCCGCGAAACGAACCTCCGGCCGCTCCGGCTCTGGTAGTCCCGGCGCCACCGGAGGTTTGATTGCCGGAAGCGGCGAAGGGGCGTAGTTCGCCGAGTTGGACGCCCCCTCGTCACCAGCCGGCTCCTTCCCCCGAGCCTCTCCGGAGGCCTCGAGAAGGCGCACAAGCTCTTGCGCCTCCACCGCCCCCCCCGGAGTTCTCCTCTGGGAGGGGCGGCGTCACTTCACCACGGGAAGGCGCTCGCACGGTGTAACACCCTGAGTTAGGGGTGAAAATTTCCTTTTTCATCAATAGCATGCATGCATGTATCTGTAGTAATAGCCAGATTAGTTTCTATCTCAAGCCATAAAATCTCCAAAATCTATCCTGTGACCTCAAATCAAGATCAGATTGTTCAGATGTGATCTATTAGTTATCCTGAATCTAAAAGTCTTCAGAGCCTAGATCTAATTCTATCTCTAAATCCCAGAATTATCAACTCCATTCTGTTTTCGAAAACAGAATTACTTTATATTACCCAAATACCCTAAGTTTCAGAAATACAGATTTAACCTAAATCTTGACCAAGTTCAGACCAGATTATTTCCGGAATATGATCATGGATATGTCAATACCTTAATATAAAAAGTTGACAGCCAGATTCTGCCATCTAGACTCTTTTTACAAATTAGTCCAAGAATTATCGCAAAATAGTCCTTATCTGTTATCTGAAAACCCAAAAAGGCTAAAATCTCCAGATTAACTCCAAATTCAGAATTTCTCCAGCAAATCTTCTCAAAATGCTATTTGCCACAAGTTTCTCTTCTGTGCAGATATCAAAATCGAACCCTAAATGCCAGAATTCAAAATCGACAAAACTCAAATCCTAATTTACCCTAAATTACCCTATTTTCAGTTTGTATCAAAAGCTATCCAAATGTGCCAAATTTTATTTTCAATCCTTGCCAAATCATCTGTGGAATAAAGATTGCCAAAATAGCAGAATCAAAGTCAGTTCAAACCTCCCAGAATTCCAGATTTGCATTTCAGTCCAAAACAAGAAATCGAATATTGCAATCAGGTCCCTAATTCGACCAGGACAGCAGCAAGCATTCGACCAGGTCAACTGCTGTACACGACCAGGGCTCGCCGTGTTTCTTTGCGCCGTGGTTGCTCATCGCCGGCCAAGCTTCGCCGCACTTGTGACCGTGCATGCCAGTACGCACGTGTCCTTGCCTCAGCCGTCACCGTGGCAGCGTCGTTGCTACGTCGACGACCAGCGTTTGCTCCCGCGCGCGATCAGCAGCAACTTTGTCAGCAATCCATCGCCACGTAGCCTCGCCGCGCCAGTACTTGTCGCCACCGCTTGCTACAAGCTTCGCCAGGTCCCGATGAAGCGACATTGTGATCAGCTGAAGGCTTGTCGCCGTCGCATCACCGTTCTTCGCTGTGTCTTCGCCGCTGTTGCTCCAGCACGCAACCAGTCAAGTCACCAGCTGCCAAATCAATTCACTGCTCCCTCCTTGCAAGCTTCGCCTGGCCTATTTATACACTACTGTACCCCCAGCAACTCCTTTCCTTCACTGGAAATCAGCTAAGTCTCGAAATTCTCTTGTCTTGGTCTTCTTCTCCGGCGAGCCGTCGTGGAAGCTCACGGTGACAGCCTCAACCACAGCATCTCCTGCCGAATTAACAGCATCTGTGAGTTCCTTTCGTCTCCCTCATCGTGCTGTATCACCTAATTGGATTGCCTTGCACCTTATCGCCGGTGATCGCCGGGATTGCTAAATGCCCTGTTCCGGCAATGCAGGCCAAATCACCTCGAATTAGCTTTCATTGCTGTAGAAGAAGTTGATCAGTGAGTCATTTCCAGCAAGCCTGTGCATCAAGATCTCCAGATTGAGCTCGAATCGAAGGTATCCCCAAATTCAAACTCCACCAGTCACCGGCGATCGTCGCCAGGCTTCTCCGGCCATCCTCCGGCCAAAGTGATCGTGCAGGTAGCTTTCTCTTACCCATATATCACTTCCCAAGCTTGGAATCGAGTTCGTTCGGCCTAAATTGAAAACCCCCAAACAGCAGTGTTCTTCTCCGGCGCCGATGACCTGAAAAGCTTATTCCGGCCATTTCAGCCCTCGAAACCTTGTCATTTAGATGTGTCTTATCCTCCTGAGTACTTTTGTCTTCTAGCCCGACACCTAGATCGGCCTGGATTGGAAGATATAGCCATGCCAAATTTGTGTCCAGAATTGCTCCAGTGCAGCCAGTTCATCTCTGTTCATCATCAAATTTCTTGTTTTCCAGCCATTTCTTGCCCTAGATCCTGTTGACTTAATTGTTCCTGTTAGCAATGCCTACCCCCCAGACAAAGTGGTGCATCATTTGGAGCCCTAGATCAAAAGTTATCCTAAGCCCTAGTTTTTGGCATTGTCAGCTCTATGCCAGAGCTTGTCAGCCAGTGGCATTGACCTTGTTTACCCACTTCTGGATGTGCAAATTGAAAACCACTTTGTCCACTGAATTTATAGAGTTGTGATCTACATTTTATTCTATTACCACAAGTTGAGATGACCCCTCTATCATTCATCGACCCTATGTCGATGCTTTGAACCGAATGTCGACCTAAAGACGTTCGCTGTTTTTGAGCGAACCAGTCGCAACCTTGATATCATTCTGATATTTTGAGACATTTGGAACCTTGTAAACCTTTGGCAGCTAATCTTAACATTGGTTTCCTTAACTTAACCCTAATCAGCCTCTAAACCCAATCATTTCAGAATCATCAAGACTTCATCTTTGCATCTTTGCATATAGTATAATAATGTATGGAAAAGATTATGATTATTGGTTGTTTGTTTGATTGGAGAGCAGATCAAGAGCCCGAGTTCGAGGACTTCATTGCGGATCCGACGTCAACTGCTGTATCTTACGACGCGGAAGGCAAGTCATATCCTTGGTCATCTTGAACCTATATTTTAAATGTTGCTAAAACATAACCTTGAATATAGGCAATATTGCATGTGAAAGATCGAGAATAATTGATTTATGAATTGGCAGTACTAGACTGGTTATCTGTGAAATGTGAAATAAACAAGTTTTGAGCTATGAACTATTATATGTATCTATATACTTATATTCATGAAATAAAACCCCTAGCCGTGACTAGAAAGATGGTATGGATGGCTGTAGCACTGGAGGTGCTAGACTGCAAAGGAATGCAGGCACTGAAGGTGCAGGGTTGTGGATGGTCTGGTCACTGGCATATAAGGACTAGAACCTTGTGTTGTGCGTCTAGTGGCATGAACAACGTGCTAACCGCAAGCCTGGTATGGGACAGGCCTGAACAAGTAATTATGTGGATCGCACATGAAACCCCTGCATGAGATGTGTTGTGATGCACGATAAACACGGAGCGCGGCTCCCACACATATCACTGAAGGTGATCAAGCACGCTGACCCAGTAATGGGAATAAGCAAAGGGGTGGAGGTTTGGATACAACCTGCCACAACTATGCCTCGCTGAGAGCCACAGGGTCGGGGGTGAATTGTGAGTAAAACATAACAAAAGTTCTTGTTATTTCCACCTTGCCGCTCACAATATGAAGTGAGTCAGGGGTCCAATCATTTTGTTATGATAGGAAAGGTTTGAAAGTGGAGTATCTTGCGGGTAAATTGGTACCTCTCTGCAGAGTTAAAAACGTATTCGAATACTCCGAGCTCCCGGGTTTATAGGAGTCTGCTGCGGTGGATTAAATCCACGGGGTGTGACACAAGTACTATTTTCTAAATAAAATATGTTTAAATCAAGATTACCCAAATGACATGTGTTGTCATGATAAGGAGTGCTGCCGTGGGCTGTCGTGTGTCGACGTGTCGCGGTAGTGCTATAATCTAGTGAACATGATTGATGATGTTATATTATAAAAATTGCTGCCATAAGATGAAATGAGAAAGGAAAAGATTATTTTACAAATATCCATAATTCTTGACTAGTCCAGGTTCATATCATCACTACTATATGTATTTACTCTTACCCATGACTTGTTGAGTACGTAAGTGCTCACCCTTGCAACATTCAACTCAATAGATGGAGCCTACCTTGATCAAGATGATGGCACGGAGTATTACGTGGATCTAGAAGGAGGAGAATCAGTTCCGCCAGAGCCCTGAAGTGTGTTGTTCTGCCGTCAACTTCTTTTGTGGGAGGGTCACCTATCTTCTGCTGCGTAGTTAAATATTTTGCTAAACTCTGAATGCCTTGTAGGCATTGTAATCCTCTTATGTAATATTAAGGCCAGCAGGCCACACTGCTTAATATTTTGTGAGTACTCTGTTGCAATGTAATATACTCCTGTGTTTGACTCATCCTGGGAAGTCAAAGGTTTGTAGTTTGGGACTAGCTGCAGCGAGCTAGGTCTCTACAGGAGTAGTCGTTGTCCCAGTCTCGGGGCGCGACACACGGGCCCTGACCCAGGGGCGGCATCCCGGGCCTTCACGGGTGTGGAACCCGGCGTCGTTGCTGGACCGGGGGCCTTCTGAGCCTTGGCGTGCTTTGGCTCAGAACCCCCGGCGGCCTCCTTCCCCGCTTGTGAGAGCCGGGGGTCGGGAGAGGCGTCCTCTCCGGCAGCCTTAGCCCGAAGGCCTCGGCCACCAAGTTTCGGGGAGGACCCTCCCCGATGACGCGCACAATATGCTTGTGCTCATCGGCGTAGTACCTCCCGAGGAGGTTCTCCGTCTTCTCTAGGGCGGCCGAGTACGACCGGACTACAAAAGCAAAGAGTTAGAAAAATCAACAAAAAAATGAAGAAAGTCGCTGGGAACTTACGTCGAGTCACCGGCTTTTGCGGGGGCCGCTGCGCTGGGCACATCCCGATCCCCCTCCTCCCGTGCGAGAAGGGGGAGACCTTCAGTAGTGTCAGCTCCTCGGCGGCGTCCCTCATGGAACGGACGCCCCGGTAGCCAACTACTTTGTTGAGGAGCCTCCTCGGTCCATACTGGGGGCTTGGGGGCAGACGACCGGCTGTAGGAGGGGGGCTCCGGTGAGTAGGTCACCTCGGCGTCCCGGACCCGGAGGTAAAACCACCTCCGAACCCAGTCCCCCTAGTGGTCCTGGGAAGCCGCCACCGGGTACTCCTGCACCCGTGCTGGCAGGAGCTGGATCATGACGGAGCCGAACGGAAACTTCGGCCCTCCCTTCACCAGATGGGAGCTCCTCGCCGCCGGCTCGTAGAAGTACCAGAACAGCCGGAGCGTGAGCTCCCATCCGGTGGTTGTCTCAAACAGCCAGATGAAGATACCCATCCAAATGAAGACGTTTGGCGTCAGGTGGTTGAGCGCCACCCAGTACTCCCGGAGGAACTCCCGGAGCAACGGATGCACCGAGAGCCGAAGCCCGGTCTCGAGGAAGGCCTCAAAGATGACCACTTCCTCGGGCCTAGGGCGGGGGGCGCCGTCCTTTTTGGAGGGGATCCGGATGTCCCCGTCCGCGACGACCCCTCGGTCCACGAGGGACTCTAAGTCCCCCGAGGTGAACTCGGAGGCCCAGAGGAAGTCCGCGGTGACTTCCTCTGGAGGCACCTCGGCGGCCTTGGCGCGACCCTTGGGACCCATTGTCTTCCCCGATGGCTTGGGCTCTAAGGGGACAGGCTTGAGTTTTCGGAGACTAGGCTTCCGGGAGAAAGCTACCGGGAGAGCTAAGGGCACCGGTAGTGTTTGAGGATTGAGGGTTCGAGTGACTCCTCCGGGCCCCTCAAGGCCATATTTATAGGGCTCGCATGTAGCCCCGATGGGCACCAAGTGGCTCCTCGCGGTGCATCCGCTCCGCTCAATTTAAACAGCGCGCGGAAATTGAAGGGGCGGGCGCGCGAAACGACGCGTCACCGGTTCGAACCGTGAGCGGCCATTATGGTCAAACGACGCGCTCCAATCGAAGCGTCGACAAGGCGCCGAAAATCCACCCTGGAGGAGATGTTCCCGGTAACATGAACCATCCCCTCCGGGGACTCGAATAGCGTTCCCGGAGGACATGGGGGGCTGCTGTTGGGGGAAATCTTCGCGGGATGAAGTCCAGGTAAGAGGCAAGACCCCCGATCACTTGTCCCGGGTGCCGCCATTTGCTCGGGGACAAGGCCCCCGGCCACGTCCCGGGCGCCACCATTTGCCCGGGGACAAGGCCCCCAGTCACATCCCGAGCGCCGCCATTTTCCCGGAGCATTTGCCCGGGGACAAGGCGCTCGGGACGTATTTGCCCGGGGACAAGGCCCTCGGTCACTTGTCCCGGGCGCCGCCATTTTCCCGGGGACAAGGCCCCCGATTCCGGGTCACGTGAGGATCACGCGAGAAGTGCCTCGGGAATTGGCGGGGACACCTGTCAAGCATCTAAGCCTCCTAACCGGAAGAAGGATGCTTGTGCCCCTCGATCAAACGGTTGTGGGCGGGGTAGTTTAGTCTTTTTACATCTTTTGGGCCTATATAAGCTCTTGTATTTCTCTCATGTAACAGAGGACAACTCATTTTTACTCTAATACACAAAATCAAACAGGCGTGCTTAGGAGCCATCTCTCCCCGAGAGAACTCCCCTAGCCAACTCTAGTTGGGAGCACGTCGACAGGACTAGGGCCTCCACTGAGGCCTGAACCTGTATAAATCTTCGTGTCATTCACTGCGTTTGCCCGACGGGAGAGGACCGGTCAAGCGGTCAGCTCGCGTCGTCTTTTCTCCGCTAGGAACCTCAACGAAACCTGCCAGGGTATTCACAATACCACGACACAAGCGAAATTGAGGAAGTACCATTACTGCTGACAAAGGCTGATGACTAGGAAGCCGAATCAAAAGAAAAGGAAAGTGGAGGAAATCAGGTAACACGTATTTATAATCCAACTCCACCTTTCCCGGGAAGGTATGTAAAAGCAAAACTTGACAAGAAATTTGAAAAGTTTGTGGAAATCTTAGAAAGCTTAATGTGACTATGCTTTTTACTGATTTAGTAACTCAAATGCCTTCTTATGAAAAATTCCTAAAAGACATTTTTACTAAAAAGAGGGATTTGAGTGAATTTCAAACTGTTCCTTTGACCGAGAATTGTAGTGTTTTGATTCAGAACAGAATGCCGGTGAAGCTACTGATAGAGATATGCCCTAGAGGCAATCTTGATATGTTTATGAATTGTTACGAACAAAATGTTATTGCATTCTTTGAATAAAGTATCACTTTTATTGACAAACAAGTATGTGACTTATTAGTGGAACAGTTTATTATGCTATATGTATTGTCGGTATTATTGGTGATACTTATTCTAAACATCCCTGACTTTCGGTATTACATGGAATAATAATGCAAAATAAGTCAACACGATCATTGATTGATAGTCAAGTTTCACGGACCATATATATGAGATATCAACTCAATGTCCTTAACACATATTGGTTGGATTGACCCATCTTGAGACACTGTTGAGTTTTTTTATGTGTCATCAGTTGGTTTCTACAGTTATTTTGGTTTATCTTTAGATCTGAGATCATCACGGTTTCATACATGCGTAGTAGCATACTTGGTATCATCAACCGCTATTTTTATCCAAGTATTCATAAAGGTGACATACAGATATGTTATGAACCATGTGGTTAACAGTGAATGGTCGAGATGGAATTTGCCCCTCTCATATCTTGAGAAAGATATCTCTGGGCCCCTTGATGTAATTGGACTAAGAAAGTATATGGCCATGCCGAATATAGTTGAGAGTCAACTATGGAAAGGTTAGTCCATTACAAGATCAAAAAAGGACCGAGCTATTCAAGGATGACACATTTCTCACCTTAAGTTCGATCTAGTATCGTGAGGCAAAGAGATAATCCATGGTAAGTTGTATAGATTCGTCAGATATGATCTTCGTGTACATGTGGGTAGTCATAATGTCTTACTAGGGATCGCTTATGACATGATTCGGGAAGTTTCCAGTCGCATCCAAATATTCACGAACCTACAGGGTCGCACACTTAACGGGTTGGAGTATTAATTCGGATGGAATCCGAAATGGGTCCCCTATTGGTAATGGGAATACCATTAGGATTAGGATTCACATTTAAGTAGGACTTATCTGCAAGGCCCTATAAAAGGAGATGCGGTTGGCATGCATTGATCATCTGATTTATTCTGGTTGCCACCACTATCCACGAGATAGATCTCATGAAACCCTAGCCGCGTGCGCTGGTGCTAGCACACGAACACACGGTGCTCCTTCCCCAGATGTGTGGACTTCCGTAGAGGTGCGACTGTTATTGCTGCACTACTGGTCACGATCCAGTTGCGACATCGACTCTTCTTCCGCTATTGCGTTGTCGCATCCGCACGTTTAGTGGTAAATCTCTTGATCTATGATCCATAGATTGCAAGTTTCTTGGGATTTTGGGTAAAATTATTGAAATTGCGCTAGAGTAGCGAGCCCGTTCCCCATTAGCTATGGGATCAAGGGAGCTTCTTCTTCCCTTGCAACATAGGTATGGTCACTAGTACAAAAAAGTTTTCTTCTATCGGTAAAAAACACCCTTCTACTATCGATTTTTGTACCGTTAGAGATAGGCACGATAGAACAAGACAGGTCATTTTCTAATGGTAAATAACCGATAGAAGAAGTGCATTATTCTAACGGCATTTTAGGCGACAACCGGTAGAAAAACCATTCTAGTCTGACGGTTGTGAAAGAGTTTACCGATAGAAAAAGGATAGTACTCTCTCGGTTATGTATGAGTTTACCGGCAGAAAAAGTTAAACTCTCCTAACGGTTAATTACTAGTGTATTGATAGAAAAAACCTTAGTACTCTCTCGGTTGTGAAAGAGGTTACCGATAAAAAAAAGATAGTACTCGGTTGTGTATAAGTTTACTGGCAGGAAAAGTTACACTCTTCTAACGGTTAATTACAAGTGTACCGATAGAAAAAACGATAGTACTCTCTCGGTTGTGTATGTGTTTACCGGTAGGAAAAGTTACACTCTTTTAACGGTTAATTACGAGTGTACCGATAGAAAAAACGATAGTACTCTCTCGGTTGTGAATGAGTTTACCGATAGAAAAATGATAGTACTCTCTCAGTTGTGAATGAATTTACCGATAGAAATACAGTATAGATGCTATACAGTACATTCACATATACAATACATTCTTTACATTCACAATACAGTACATTCATATATACAGTATAGATGCAATACAGTATATATTGGATACATAATACAGTACAGAGCCAAAGAAGGGTAAATTCACATATACATTGAACAGATTAACACATTAGACAGTTATTCACATTTATTCACATATATATGAACCAATACAAATTGCAATCCAATATGGATAAATACTAACCAATAAGACTATATATAAACAATCTATGCACAGAATACACGAAAAAGAGAAAATTGACAACAAGTGAGAGAAAAGCCTGTTATGGCGGTTGGTTAGGCGCAACTTCCTCTATAACATATTGAGCCCAGATTTGTCGGAGATCTCTAATCTTTGCATTTTCGTATTGGTCTTTGGACATGGCGATCTGCAAGCATGTGTGAATACTGAGTAACTAACTTCCTAATTTTAAACGTGACACCCAATTTCAAATTTCAGTTAGCTATCGATGCTTACCTGGGGGAATTGGGCAAAGTTTGTCCGCACTAGGTCATACATGTAGCGCAGCACATAAAACCCGCATTCCCACAATTGCGGCTGCTGATGGCACTGAGATAATTGCATATGCGAAGACATGTTTGCTATTGTTTCCATAAACTAATTAAGCATAAACAAAAAGTCTCGTGAGTACCTCATATTCTTTCCAAGCTAGTAGGGAGCCCTGCGGTGCGGCATGCCTCCCTCCAGTGGACACATATTTCTCAAAAGCCCAGCATTTCAGTTAGCATTGCCGGTTAATGTATTATCATTAGCTAGTGAGGTCAAAATTTAAATCAAACATATATGTTACTTATGCCTCCATATTCCCCTTGATCGCATATTCATTCGATAATCTGTCACGCATCGAATCGAGGTAGTACACCTCGTTCCTCGATGGACAGATCACGATGAGGATCCAGTGGCCCCTACATTGTACATAAAAGAGGACCACTAGCTCAAAGTATATCTGAGGTATAGCATACTAGATTGAGTTAAATTAGTATGAGATGCACTAACCTTTGGTGGTATGGCACCAGAATGAACTCCTTGTCCAACTGCGCCATCAGTGCCTTGGATATGTAGTGCTCAGCGTGCGCGGTGTCGTGCTCTAGCATCGTGAGGCTTATTTTCTCTGGGTCGAGGAAACCCACCTTGTCACACGCAGCCTCCGACGCTAGCCTGTACATGCACCTGCATGCAAAGGACGACATTAGTATTGCACAGAAAGTTACTACATTTCAAATGAACTACAACAATGCAGAGTTAGCAAACAGAGTTAGAAAACAGCAATACATAGGACCAGCAAACTCACAAGACTCCAGTCCGTATGATGGACATATCGAGCTCCCGCCAGTTGTAGAGGTCGAACAGATCCTCGTGTGCCACGGATATACTCCCGGGCTCACGGTGGAATTGCCCAGGCCTGTAGGGAACTAAGAAGTTTAGATTGCGCCGAGCTCGGTGTAGGTACCACTCGTGGAGTTCTCTGGTTGATCGATCCAATTTGCGCAAAGCTGCCTCCGACACGAGTGGGAACCCGTTCCTGAACCTCTCCGACTGTCCCTTTCGCCCTTTGCCCTTGCCTTTGCCCTTGCCTTTTGCCGGGGACTAAGCACGTACCTTCGAAGGCAAGGGCGAGGTGATGGCGGCTTTCTTCCGAGTTGAAGGCATGGATGCGCTGGCTGGGGTCGAGGCCGTCTTTGCTGTGTTCAGGTTCACAAGAGATCCGGCCTCAGGCCCCGAGCTGGGGGCGCAGTCCCCTGGTATAATGCCGGCAGGCCACTTCAATTAATGAGCACGTATGTTAGATTTTGCAAGTTGAGTGTACTGAGTAGGATGTAATCTAAAATGTGTAGGATTTACTTGTTGTATTAGAACACACTTCTTGGGCCACTGTACGTAGGAGCCCACTGCCTCAGCAAGTGTCTGCATTTCCTCTGTTGGGACTGGCAATGGAGAATCGTTGTAGCCCGGCATGACCATGTCCACCTGTACCTTTGCGAACCCCAACCGCAGAGGTATGCAGTGGATCCGGACATCCTCCCCAGATGGATATACGAAGCCATGTGCAACCACTTCCTACCCGTCGCCTAGGTGAGTCAGTAGGATGCAGCTCTCCGGCTTCTGCAAATTTGTAACAATTAAAACAGGTTAGCGAAACAACTCTAACAGAATGGGAGTGGCATCAACTTAAGTGCACAGATGAAGGCTTGCAATACCTCAAGTAGATCCACTGGATCCGCGAGGACCTTCGAAGAGCAACTGCTTATCCGACCCTGCAGGGTACCATCGTCCTGGGGATCCGCATCTGCACTCTTGGCCAGCAATGCTTCTCTCAACTGTGCAAACTTTTTTCTCATTTGTGCGACCTCAGACTGCACCTCAGCCCGTATCTTATCGGAGAGCTCCGCTTCCTTTTCCTTCCAGGAGCGGGCCTTCTTCCTCGGTGGAGCCGGATCTGCGAAACCGGCCTTCCACGACACAATGGCTCCCACGGTCCGTGTCCGCCCGGGATGCTCCTTATTTCCTAGAGCCCGGGTGAGGATGTCATTCTCCCTCTGCGGGGTAAACAATCCCTCCATTGCCTCCTTCTGAAAAGAGATCTGTTACATTTAAAGGTACCTTGTGAGACAAATACATATATACCCTTGTGCGCACATAGTATACGAGGTTAGCCAACTTACCATTTGCCTCACAACGTCGGCGTCCCCAGGGTTTGCGAACTGCACAGACCCCGTGGATGACACGGACCCTCTCCCCCTCCACAATCGCTTGCACTTCGCATCCTGGATCTCGAAGAGTAGCAACTCAGGGGAGTCGATGACAGAATTTTGCTCGTCTTCCTTCTTCCACTGCTCCTCCTTCCCCGCATGGCCCCGGGATCCGAGCCGATGCGGGTGGTCGTTCCTCTTCTGGATCACCTTATTCTTCTCGCTAAGGGCCTTGAACTCCTCGGTCCCCTTCTGCTTGGTGAATTCCTCCCATACCTCCTCCGATATGAAGGGGTACTTCTCGCAAGGAGATTTCCCTGTTGCGAGGAAGTTACTGACGAGCCAGCTCTTAAAGGTTTTCCATGTTCCGTTCATGTCCTTCAAGCAGGCCGTCCTAGATTTATCATTGGGGATGTTCCACTTAGCCTGTTTTCAAACAATGCATACAATTAATCACGAGTTAGTTAAACTTTAGTATAAGCCAAGAGAACGTGATTACGAAAGAGTTCAGCGATTTCAGTTAATTTAACCTTCACTTCCGCCCACAACCTATCCCTCTCGTCCGCCGTCACATCCTTCCAGCTCTGGACGGTGATCTTCACCCTTTCTTTCGCCAACAGCCCAACGTAGGCCGCGTACTTCCCAGCATTCTTTTCGATCGGCCTCCCAAATTGGTTGAACTCACAAGAAAGATCCGTGCGTTTGGCCAAACGGCCCAACGTCGTTGCGCCTCGCCCCACCCTCTCGCGCTGGGATGAACCAGCTGCATCTTCAGTTATGTTGGGGTTGGCCCTAGTCGAACCACTAGTACCATCCGATGAAGACGACGACATGTTTGTCCCTACAAAACCATCAACAAACCATCAAAAATTTAATGGAAACACAAACCAAATCATTTTACAAAGCAAAATGACCTATTTTAAATATTTTTTCTATCGGTAAACACAGAAACTACCAATAGAAGATAAGATTCTATTTCTGAGCATTTTCATCTAAACATTTTCATATAGGAAGCAGACAATATATGGCAATTAATTCTTCTTGGAGTTCCATAAGTCAGTTTAGGATTGGAGACTAATTAGGGCTGCAAAAGGGATGTCCAAAGAAAATAGTACTAAAAGACATGCAAAAATTAATTGCTGAAGTGTTCAGCAATGTTTTCTATCGGTAAACCCATGAGATACCGATAGACCATAACAATGTTTTCTATCGGCACAGATACGAGATACCGATATAACATAACAATGTTCTCTATGTTATGGAATATTGTTGATAAGCCGCCATTCACTGGCATCACATAATTTTGGTTTAAGTCAACATTCTCCATGATTTGCTACACTAATATTCATGGGCCAGCATTATTATTTCACACATAACAATCTTTTCTATCGGTAAACACATGAGCTGCCGATAGAACATAACAATTTTTCTATCGGCAAATACAAGAGATACCGATAGAAGATGTGTAAGAACACTTCCAACATATAAAGTGCATTACATGGCAGTTGGATACAATTGATCACACATACAGCAGTATAGATAAGTTAAAATCTCAAAATAGGTTCATTACAGCACTGGAGCATATTATGTCAACCCTAATTTAAATCAACATTGCCTGCGGAATTTACATAATCCAACACAATAGGGAACCCTAGTTTAATTCCAAAACTTGAAGAATTAGTACGCACAAAACACTAAGATCAAATAAGAAAGATGCTGGAAAAAGAACGACAAATTAGGGTATTTTACGACGATCAGTTGTGGTCATGGCGAGGCGGTGTAGAACGCAGCGGCGGCCGGCGAAGGATGAAAATATGGACCAGTGGCAGTGGCGAACAAGTATCCAGGCGGCGATCATCGTGTGGGAGTGAGGAAGTAAGTGGTCATTGCGGAGGTTGTGGTTTTCACGCTCGAAGAGACGCAATGCTATAAGTTGGAACGCTCCGACTGGAGGGAAACTCAAGGGCCATGTTTAATAAAGTAGTGAATGCCCTTTTCTATCAGTACAAACAACAAAATACCGTCAGACCAATGGATTTATTCTAACGGTACAAAAAAATAATACCGATAGAACAAGTAAATTTTTCCCAACGTAATATTTGTAGTGGATGCCCTTTTCTATCAGTACAAACAACAAAATACCGTTAGACTAATGGTTTTATTCTAACGGTACAACAAAATAATACCGATAGAACATGTAAATTTTTCCTAGAGTAATATTTGAAGTGAGCAGGGCATTGGAAAATGATGTTTCAGGGAATGGGATTTTTGAAGAGCTTAATTTTTGAAGAAGCAAGAGGCTGCAATGAGATTTTGGCAAGAAAATTTGAAGGGAAGAATTAAGTTCTTACAGGATAAAGGTACTGTACATGTTAGAACTCATGCTGTGGAGTAAAATTGAGATATATTAATGCTGTGAACTAGCTTATCATTGAATTCTAAAGAAAAATGTATTGTCTGATGTATTAATGATAAGTTCCTCACCTTGATGGACAACTTTTGGGCTGTTTGCTTGGCATTTTTCCCTGAAATAGAATATAATCATCAATGGTTCTCAACCCATAATCCGTCTTCGTGATCATCTCGCAGATACGTTGTTTCGTCGATATCTTCAGTAGGGATAGATTGAATGTCCTCTAAAAACGGAGGTATTTCATCGAATTGGTTATACTCCTCTTCGTCGACAATGTCTTCGACCCCAACAATACGTCTCTTGCTGTGGAGGACAACGTGCAAGTTTGGATTGGCCGAGTCAACAATGTAGAATACCTGTGTGGCTTGCTTTGCAAGTATGAATGGATCTTCTTGGTGTCCGACTCTATCAAGATCGATGAGAGTAAACCCATAACTGTTAACTTTAACACCTCGAGGGATTTTGACCCATCGACATCGAAACAAGGGAATCTTAAATAATCCATAATCGACCTCCCATATTTCATCAATAGCACCGTAATATGAGTTCAGCGCCCTTACTGACCTGGCATCCTCGGAAATAGCAAACAGTGTGACTCCGCTACATTGCATGCTACTCTTGGTGTCTTGAGTTCTTGTGTAAAATGAATACCCATTGATGTCGTACCCCTGCCAAGTCCCTACAGTGAATCTTGGGCCTCTAGCCAACCATGTCACAGTTTCACTTATGGAGCCCTCGGCAGCTCGCGTGACTCTTTCTTGGATCCACCCAGCAAATTTCCTGTTATGTTCTCTAGTGACCCAAATCTCTGACTTCGAAGGATTCTGTGACCGTAACATCACCTTGTGCTCGTGTATATATGGCTCGACCTCCGTCATGTGTTGTAAGACCCAAAAATGTGATTTTGCGTACACATCACGAGCGGGGACTGTAACACCCAGAGTTTAGGGGTAAAAACTTCCTTTTTCATGAACATCATGCATGCATGATACCATGGATCTGTAGCAGTAACAAGATCAGTTGAACCTTAATCTATCTCAAACCCTAAAATCTCAAAATCTATCCTGTAAACCTAAATCAAGATCAGATTTCTCAGATGTGATTTATCAGTTACCCTGAGCATAAAAGTCTTCAGAAACCAGATTCAATTCCATCTCTAACTTCCAGATCTATCAATTTTTTCTGTTTTCGAAAACAGGATTCTAATTACTATTCTAATTACCCTAAATACTTTGAACTCAGATTTAGACAAATCTTGACCTAATTCAGACCAGATTACTTTTGGACTATGATCATGGGTATGCCAATACCTTAATCCAGAAAGTTGACAGCCAAATTATATTATCTAAGCCTTTTTCACATATCAGTCCAAATTATATCGCAATTTAGTCCTTTATCTGATATCTGGAAAACCAAAAAGGCTGAAATCTTCAGATTAACTCCAAATTCAAATCTGTTTCAGGGAACACCTCCCAAATGCTAATCAATACAAATCTTCTTTTATCAGAATACCCAAATCTCATCCTAGATGCCAGAATTCGAAATCGACAAAACCGAGATCTTACTTTACCCTAAAGTACCCTATTTTCAGTTTATATCAGAAACTATCAAATCATGCTAGATTGTACCAAATCTCTTGCTAGATGAGTATAAGGTATAAGTTTATACTCATCTATGAAATCAGATTGCAAATCAACTATCTCTAAATCAGAATTACAAATCAGTCCAAAATTCAATCAAAAATCCTTGCAATCAAGTCCTTGGTTCGACCTCAGCCCTGTTCACGACCAGGGATTAGCCTCTTCGACCTCACCCACCGTTTGCGACCAGGGCAGCTACAGCTCGCGACCAGTACTTGTCTTCGACTTTGACCACGACCTCGGCTAGCATTGAACAGTGCCTTTGCGACCGCGACCACGCCGTGTTTCGCCGCCGAGCAGCGCCGCTTTAGCCATGTTTTTTTTCGCAACTGCCTTTGCGCGCACACGTGTTAGCACCGTAGCTGTTGCCGTGGCAGTTCCCATCCAGCTCACCAGCTGTTGCACGCCAGAGAGAAGCTTGCTCGCCGTTGCTTCAACCCGAAGCCTTCTTCTTCACCGGCAGAAGCAAGCAGTGAGCTGAAGCTTCGTACACTTCGCTTTGCCTATAAATAGCAACCCCAGAGAAGCTTTTCCATCTTTAGCAGAGCTCTCCAAAGCCCTCAAGCAGTTAAACCGTATTTCTTCTTGCGCAGTCATCTTCTCCGGCGAGCCCAGCACAGAGGCTCACGACGCCAGCTTCACTCACTGCACCAAACCCTCAATTGAAGCCACCAGTAAGTATATCTCATCTCCCTTATCATGTGTTAGCATCCAATTGAGCTCCGGTGATCTCTAACACCGGTGATCACTGAAGTTCTCTAATGCCCTGTTCCAGCAATTGCATCTACTCCAGTTCGAATTTGCTTTCGTGATAGTAGAATAAAATGATTAGTGGACTAATCTTAGTAAGCCTGTGCATCAAGATTTCAAAATTAAGTTCAAATTGGAATTTTTCCCTTTCTCGCGCGCCACCGGTGACCGGCTCACGTCACCAGGCCGCACCACCATTCCTTCGGCCAAATTGCTGTTACCAGAAGCTTCACCTCACCTCCCTACTACTCTCACAACGAGCAATTGAGCTCTAAGGCTGTGTATCAGTTTCGCCCAATTTAGCCTTCTTCTTCTTCGGCCACGGCGTTGTTCTCCTCACCGACGTCGTTTCAGGCCAATTCCCTTCATTTATACTATCTGAGGCTATCCAGGAACTCAACTGTGCCTTCAAATTGGAGTTTGAATCACCACATTGCTCCGTTGCCATTGAAGCTGTCTTCTTCTTCGACGCAGCCCGTCGCCGTTCACTGCCGTGCCATTTCCAGTCGAGCCCAATGCTTTAAGCAGTACCATTTAGCCCTAACTAGCTCAAGCAATGCCAAGTTTCAGCAGCACAGCATCAGATTGCAGTTTGAATGTTTTACCCTTCACTGCCGTGCCCCCAGTGTGCCGCCCGGTCGTTGTCGGCCATCGCCGTCGATGTCACCTTGTCCAGCATCTTCTCCTTGATTCCCTGAACATTTCCTCTATTAGCTCGACCCCTGAATCTGCACAGAATTGCCAGTTGTTGCTATGCCAAGATCTTGTCCAGTGGCTTCACTGTGCCGTGTCGCCACCACACTTCTTCACTGATTTTCATCACCATCCAGCCATCTTCAACCTTGGAAGCTATTGAATCATTTGTTCCTGTTATCAAGGCCTACCTCCAGACAAAGTAGTGCATCAATTGGAACCCTAGATCAAAAGTTATGGCAATCCCTAGTTTCTGGCCATGTCAGTTCAATGCTAGGCTATGTCAGCCAGTGGCATTAGCCCTTTTCACTTCCTTCCAGATGTGCATTTTGAGCATGACTTTGTCCCTTAGACTCCTGAGGTTGTGATCTACAATTTCTTCTTCTATCACAACTTGATTTGAGCCCTTGAACTGTATTTTATGCTTAGCCCTAGATTTTGACATTGTCAGCCCTGTGCCAGAACATGTCAGCCAGTGGCATTAGCTCTTTTCACCTCTTTCTAGTTGTGCAAATTGAAAATAACCTTGTCCCTTAGACTTGTGGAGTTGTAATCTACATTTTATTCTACTGCCACAAGTTGAGATAGTCCCTCTGTCATCCATCGACCCTATGTCGATGCTTTGAACCGAATGTCGATCTAAGGACATTCGCTGTTTTTGAGCGAACCAGTCGCAACCTTGATATCATTCTAATACTTTGAGACATTTGGAACCTTGTAAACCTTTGACAACTAATCTTAACCTTGGTTTCTAAAACTTAACCCTCATCAACTTCTAAACCCAATCATTTCAGAATCATCCAATCATTTCAGAATCATCGAGACATTCATTTTTGCATTATTGCATATAGTATAATAATGTATTGAAAAGATTGTAATTCTTGATTGCTTATTTGATTGGAGAGTAGATCAAGAGCCCGAGTTCAAGGACTTCACTGCTGATCTTACGACAACTGCTGTCTCTCACGACGCGGAAGGCAAGTCATAGTCTTGATCATCTTGAACCTATATTTTATGAATTGCTATGATATGATCTTGAATATAAATAGTATTGCATGAGAATGGATGAATTGTGAATTGGCAATACTAAGCTGGATGCCTGTGAATTGTGAATTGATCAAATAGTGAGCCATAAACTATTATAAATGTATTTATATATATTCATGAAATAGAACCCTTAGCCGTGACCAGAGTTTTGGTATGGAATGGTGGTACTAGCACTGGTTGTGCTTGGCTGCACTGAATGTGCAGGCACTGTAGGTGCATGGTGTGTGGTATGATCTGGTCACTGGCATATAAGGACTAGAACCTTGTGTTGTGCGTCTAGTGGCATGAAACACGTGCTAATCGCAAGCCTGGTATGGGACAGGCCTGAACAAGTACTTATGCGGATCGCACATGAAACCCCTGCATGAGTTGTGTAGTGATGCATGATTTACAAGGAGAATGGCTCCCACATATATCACTGAAGGTGATCTTGTACGCTGACCCAGCAATGGGAATATGAGTAGGGGTGGGGGTTTGGGTACAACCTGCCATAACTGTGGTTCGCGAGAGATCCACAGGGTCAGGGGTGAAATGTGAGTGAAACATAACAAAAGTTCTTGTTATCTCCATCTTGCCACTCACAGTATGAAGTGAGTCAGGAGTCCAATCCTTGTGATAGAAAAGGCTTTAAAGTGGAATATCTTGCGGGTAAATTAGTACCTCTCTGCAGAGTTAAAAACGTATTCGAATACTCCGAGCTCCCGGGTTTATAGGAGTCTGCTGCGGTGGATTAAATCCACGGGGTGTGGCACAAGTATATTTTCTAAATAAAATTTGATAAGTCAAGATTACCCAAATAACATGTGTTGTCATGATAAGGGGTGCTACCGTGGGCTGTCGTGTATCGACGTGTCGCGGTAGTGCTATAATTTAGTGAACAAGAATAGCGATGCTATGTCATGAAAAGTGCTGCCATGAGATGAGATGAGATATGAATGAAAAGATTATTTTACAAACATCCATAATTCTTGACTAGTCTAGGTTCATAACAATACTACTATATGTATCTACTCTTCCCTATGACTTGCTGAGTACGTAAGTACTCACCCTTGCAACTTACAACCCAGAAGATGGAGAATATCAAGATCAAGAAGAAGGCGTGGAGAACTTCTTGGATCCAGAAGAAGGAGAGCCAGATCCCTGATGTGTTGTTCTGCCGTCAACTTCTTACTGTGGAAGGGACACCCATCATCCGCTGTGTATAAGTTTTATTTTGCTTTAACTAAACCTTGAATGCCGCGAAGGCACTGTATCCTCTTTATGTAATATTAAGGCCAGCAGGCCACACTGCTTAATATTTTGTAAGTTTTTCTGCAGCAATGTGAATATACTCCTGTGTTTGACTTATCCTGGGAAGTCAAAGGTATGCATGTATGGGACTAGCTTCAGCAAGCTAAGTCTCCATGGGAGTAGTCGTAGTCCCAGTTTGGGGGCGCGACAGGGACGATAGCTTTGAATCCAATCGTTCCGATGCCCTGAAGCCTACCCTCGTGTCGAGACCTAGGAACGCCAATTGGGTCAACCCCGGCTATATAATCTGTGCAAAATTCAATCACCTCCTCGGCGGCATAACCTTCCATGATACTCCCCTCGGGTCGACGACGAGTCCTTACGTATCCCTTCAATACACCCATAAATCTCTCAAATGGATACATGTAGTGCAGGCACACGGGTCCACAAAACTTAATTTCTCTGATAAGGTGAACAATCAGATGGAACATAACATCAAAAAAGGATGGAGGGAAATACATCTCGAGCTGACAAATAGTTGTAACCACGTCGCGTTGCAAAGCGTCCAGTCCATCCGGATCAATTACCTACGAGGACACAGTTGCGCCAAATATTCATATCAGAAAAATCTTCTAATTAAGCTCCACAAATGGAGCTAATTAACTTATAGTATGAGTGCACATACTTACCTTGCAAGATATTGCGTTGAAGAAATAACATAGGTTTGTGATTGTCTCTCTGACTTTAACTGGGAGAATACCTCTGATAGCAATGGGAAGCATTTGTGACATCAGCACATGACAGTCGTGGGACTTCGTGCCAACCAGTTTTAGGTCCTTCATGGACACAAGTTTTTTCAAGTTCGCGGAATACCCACATGGAACTTTAACGCCATGCAGGCACCAACAAAGTTCTGTTTTTTCGCTTTTGAACAACGTATAGCAGGCCGGGGGAGGTATGTATGCTTTCCCTTCTCCAAAGGTGCAAGCTCAGTCCTTATCCCCATTTCCACCATGTCACGACGAGCTTTCACACCATCCTTTGTCTTTCCTGGAATGTTCAACAACAAACCAATCAAACTGTCACATATATTTTTCTCTACATGCATGACGTCAATGCAATGTCAAACTTGTAAGTGCTCCCAGTACGGTAGATCCCAAAGAATCGATCTCTTCTTCCAAACATTTTTTTCTCAAGGTTTAGAATACTTACCGAACTCAGCTTTGATGCCCTTCACGTGCGAGTAAATCTCCTTACCGGTCAGAAACACTGGAGCTGATCCCTTCTTAGGCTTCCTGTTAAATGATTTCCTCTTCTTACGGTACGTGTGATGCACCGGAAGAAACCTGCGGTGACCCATGTACACTGTTTTCCGGCAGTTTCGCAACCACATGCTCTCAGTTTCATCTAGGCAAATAGGGCAAGCCTTGGCTCCTTTCGTACTATACCCCGACAAATTGCCGTAGGCCAGAAAATCATTTATGGTGCAAAATATCAAGACTCGCAAGATGAAATTCTCTTTCTTGTATGCATCCCACACCTGCACTCCCTCGCTCCACAATTTCTGTAAGTCCTCGATTAAAGGCGCTAGAAACACGTCAATATCATTTCCGGGTTGTCTGGGTCCTGAGATTAGTAATGCCATCATGATGTACTTGCGCTTCATGCATAACCAAGGAGGAAGATTGTAGATGCATAAAAGAACCGGCCAAGTGCTATGCCGACTGCTCATATTACCATGTGGGTTCATACCATCTGTACTCAGCCCAAACCTTATATTCCTAACTTTGCCGCCGAACTCAGCAAATGTTCTGTTGATGTTTCTCCATTGAATAGAATCAGCTAGGTGTCTCAGTTTTTTATCTTGTTTCTGGCCTTCAGCATGCCAACGCAAGTGCTTCGCGACTTTCGGATTTGCAAACAGCCGCTTCAATCTAGGTATCACAGGCAAGTACCACACAGTTTTCGTTGGAGGTCCTTTCTTTACCTCATGATGTTCACTGTCAATCCGGTCCCTACGCGTATACCTCGATGCGCCGCATCTTGGACAAACATGCAAACTGGAGTACTCGTTACGGTACAACACACAATCATTTGGGCATGCGTGTATTCTTTCGATTGCCATTTCCAACGGACACAACAGTTTTTTGGCTTGGTAAGTAGATCTTGGCAACTCATTTCCCTCTGGAAGCATGTCCGCTAGAAGATCTAATAGTGTCGTGAAACTCTTATCGCTCCAACTGTTGCCTGCCTTCAAGTTATATAATCTCAGCACATAAGACAATTTTGTAAATTTTGTACATCCAGGGAACAAAGGCTTCTCAGAGTCAGCAATCAGTTTCTCAACTTCACAGAAGTCGTTTTTGTTGTAATCTTCCTCTACATCACGTAACATCTC
This sequence comes from Pharus latifolius, assembly GCA_019359835.1. Classification (NCBI taxonomy): domain Eukaryota; kingdom Viridiplantae; phylum Streptophyta; class Magnoliopsida; order Poales; family Poaceae; genus Pharus; species Pharus latifolius. Next base: position 70,920,195 of record CM033322.1, read on the forward strand.
ATCTAGATTGTCATCGTCATCTACGTGCACATTGGAATGAACATTATCAAAATTCGGATAATCATCGATATTATTGCAATCCACATCTGTAACACCCCGATTTTTCCCAAATCCTGGCTTGCCTCGTCCCTCTCTATTTCAGAATAAGATCCCAGTTGTGCCAGCAGCTTACCCCAAAAAGTTGGCAATCAAACTCTTTTGTTCAGATCTTTTTCACAAATCAGCCCTTTTCAGATTTGTCAGAAGCCCAAAAAGACTAAAAGTCTCAGACCACCTCCAAACTTTGATCTGATTCAGTGAATGTCTCCCATTCACTATTCTGAATATTTTTCCCTTCTAGAAGAATTTCCAAATCCTGCCCTAAACCTGAGTTTCGACCCTCGCCGTTTTTGAAACCCTAATTACCCTGTTTTACCCTAAAGTCGTTTTCCCCACTTTTGTCGAAACCCTTCAGATCTTGCCCGATCTTGTCAAACTTTGGCTAGATGAGTTCCATTAATCTTATGCAACTCATTCCTGAAATCAAATTTCAGATCAGCCCCCTAGATCTCCAGATTTACAATCAGATCCTTTTCCAATTCAAATTTTTCTCACAGATCAGTCCCTGGAGCAAGTTTCAAAATTGCAAATCAGCCCGAGCCTTCTTTTCCAGTCCCTGTTCGACCAGTTTGCGCTCGACCAGTGCCCCGTTCATCTTTGCGCCGTGCACGCTCGCCGCCGGCCATCTTCTCCGGTCGCCTGTGCTCGTGATCAGTTGAGCCATCCCGCGCGCACGTGCCAGTGACCAAAGACCCTGCTAAACCCAGCGGTTAAACGCCCGCGCTCCAGCAGCGTTTTCGCGTGCGCACGCCCGTGGCCGTGGCACTTGCATGCGTGTACGTGTCATCGCCGGAGCTGCGTTGCTGCCTCCGCATCCGCGCCGTTTCAAACCTAGTTCCAAGGCGTCCCGACAACGGTGGAAAAGCAACTGCACAGCCCGTGGACATCACGTCGTCGTCGCCGCTGTTGCGCCTGCGCCCGACAAAGCTCCTCCCCAGCGCAAGCAATCGTTATCGATTCCCCCTCGCTAGCTCCGCCTCTTAGCCTATTTAAACCCCCTGTGTTGTGCAAATTCCTTGTCTCAAGACTTAGCCATTTTTTTCCAGCAACCTCGCCGCTGTCTTCTTCTTCTCCGACGAGCCGATTTCGAGGCCGCCGTCGCCAGAGCAAACCGTGGCTTCTCTTTCCAATTCAACTGCACCAGTGAGTTCCCCATACCTATCTCGTTGTGTAGTAGCTCCCAATTGGCCGCCGGTGAACCCCATCGCCTGTGATCGCCGTGAAAAGCCTTTTTGCCCTGTTTCCCCAATGCTGTTCGATTCATCCCAAATTGGCTTCCCCTCCAGTAGAGTTTCGTGATCAGTAGGCCCCATCTAGCAAGCCTGTGCGCTCAGATTTCACAATTGAGCTGGAATCGTAGTTTTTCCGTTCTAGCTCGCCGCCGATGATCTGGCTCTCGTCGCCAGGCCGCACCAGTTCATCCCCAGCCAAATTGACTAAGCCATTAGCTTCCTCACTTCTCTCTCTCACTCCCTGAGCAAGCAATCGAGTTCAAGTGCTTTGTATCGAAAACCCCCAATCTCCAATGTCGTCTTCTCCAGCACCGGTCGCCGGAATTCTTCCCCGGCCGATCTAGCTCCTGAAACTTTGTCCCTTTGCTTTGCCTCACCTCCCTGAGCATTTTCTTCCACTAGCTCGACATCTGGATCTGCCTGGATTGTAAGTTATGCCCTTGCCAAGATCACTGTCCAGAAGCCCAGTTCATGTCCAAGTCACCACAGTTCATCACTGAATTCCATCACCTTCCAGCCACTTTCAGCCCTTGATCCTGTTAAGTATTTTGTTCCTGTTATCAATGCCTACCTCCCAGACAAAGTTGTGCATCAATTGGAACCCTGTATCAAAAGTTATGTCAAGCCCTAGATTTTGGCAATGTCTGCACTATGTCAGTGCATGTCAGCCACTGGCATTAGCCTTGTTTGACCCCTTCTGGTTGAGCAATGGAAATGTCACTTTGTCCCCTAGATTCCTGGAGTTGTGTTCTACATCTTTCCCTTCTGCCACTTCTCCAGAAAACCTACCTAAGACCAACTTATGGCTATGTCTTGCCGTGGACTGAATGTTGGCCTTTGACATTCAACTTCTTTTGAGCCCATCTCTTCGACCAGCACCCAAGTGACTCTGTCCAAATCTTTTCCCTTGCATGCATGATATATGTACTTATTATTTTCTATTGCAACTATTTTATGTATGCTTATGTAGTGTGTGTATTGTATTGCTTGTGTCCGCCGCAGTGCCCGAAGCTGAAGGAGCGGAAGAAGTCTTCGAAGATTCGTCCGAATAATTAGACCCAGCAGTGCAAGGCAAGTCTCAACCCCTTGATCATGTCTCACCTAGTATTTTGATATAAAAGTAGATTCACTGTTTTAAAGATATATGCATGCTGAATATTTGATAGAACTATGTTTAGAAATTTGTGAATAGATATGACCCAACTTTCATGTGGAAACCCCTTTTTGATGTCGAATCATCATGCAACCTTGTCACCCTAGGATACCATGCTTAGGCTTTAATCTTATTTAAGTATGCATGTTGGATGTGAAATGGCTAATATGTGAGAAATGGATTTGAAACCCCTTTTGTGAAATGAAATGTCAAATTAGTATTGATAGTGAGGATTGGTTTGTATGGAGAGGGTGCGGTGCGCACCAGGGAATGTGGATGGCTCCTCACTATTAATTCATAAGGACTAGAACCTTGTGTTGTGCCCCTATGCGGCATGAACAATGTACCAACCATTTACCTGGTATGGGACAGGCACGACCTAGTAGCTTTTTGGTATTAGCAGTTCCCTGCATGGTTTGTCGGTCTGGTTTCTCGCGTGGAAACTGGTTGGGCGCAGTTCGTCCGTGAGTGATGTGAGTTCAGAAAAAGCATGAGAGGAAAAGGTGAAAGAAGGAAGACGCCCTATGCCTCCGATTAAGCCGTGAGCGGTTGTAATCGTGACGGTCAAATGTCTCGCATGGACAGACCAAGGCTATGTGTCCTGCGGGAGCATAGGCCAAAGGCTAGGAAGTAAGGCAGTGGGGAGGACCCACAACGGTACTTGAGACTTAATTGTCTATTTACCGGGCGGGGATACTGTTAATACTAAACTGCAAAAGCGTTGTGTGATCTCGGCCTTGTCACATGTGTATAAGTCACATGGAGTTGGCCCGACTTGAAAGTCGAGTGAAGAAGTGGATTTAAAAAGAGGTACACCTTTGCAAAGTGTAAGAAAAGTATCGGATACTCTGTACTCCCAGTTCATGGAGTATGTTCGCGGTGGATTTATCCATGTGGTTCAGCACAAGTAACTATTTGGAATGTTTCCATAATATGGGTTGATAAAAGTGATGACTCATGGGAGACCATCACATAACAATTTCTTAAAGTCTATTATAAGATTTCCAAAACCCCGCTGTTGAAAATAAAACCCTTATTTGAGAGATCAAAGAATTGAAATCTATACTATTTATGATTATAAGACTTAAACCCTTTTCTTGATCACTCCTCATCTATATACCTGCATTCTTGTAACGAGACTTGCTGAGCATTGTGTAAAAACATGCTCACCCTTGCCTTTACAAACAAATTCAGAAGAAAGGATTCGAGGATTCCGATTTCCCCTAGCCTTGAGCACCAAGAAGAGGAAGGAGCCTTTCTAGACAATTTGAGTTTCTAGGAGGGTCATGAGCCAAGTTGAGTCCGATGTGGAGGAAGCCCTTCCAGAGCCACTGCAGAAGGAAGTGAAGACCTTGTGGTTGCTTTTTGTGTTGTTTTTCTGTGTTCGGTACTTCGATACCGATTCTTGATTTTGAAAAACTCTCTACTTTTGTATCGACTTTAATTAATGCCATCCTTGGTATTATGATATTGTAATAGTGGTCGTCGTGACCTTGTACTTGTTTTATCTACTTGCTTTATTGTTTAAAGTGAATCCTGTTGTTGTGAGCTTGTGATGAACCTACCTGTGCGCAATCCACCTGGGCGGTTGCCACGGGATTCCTCAAAGGAGGGTCCCACAACATCCGAGTCCTACTGATTGGTAGTAGTGGTGCTTGTTTCCTCAAGATCTTCACCATGCCATATCCAACGGGTGTATCGCGCGTTAAAACCACGACGAATCAAATGACTCTTAATTTGATCAGAGCTGCTAAACCTCTTCAAGTTCATACAATCTGTACAAGGACAAAGCATATCTTTCTCTCCCTTCCTTGCCTTTTGTTGCTCAGCAAATTTAATAAACTCATTCACACCATCCAAATATTCAAGAGTAGTACGTTTTATTCCATACATCTAATATTTCCTGTCCATCTACAATTAACAAAATTTAACGAGTCAGCCATGCCTGAAACCTGCCCGATTAAGTTTTGTATATGTACATGTACAGCCTCTTACAACTGATGTGTTAAACCCTAGCCTAACGAAATTAACACTAATTAACCTAGCTAACTACACAATACAAGCTAGTGAGCTCCTAAAACATGAGGCAATTCCAGCTAGCTAGCTCCCAAGCTTGGAGCTACAAGCTTGGAACTACACAATACAGCTAGCTTGCAAGTAGAGAGGGAGGGAGATCTTGAGGGAGAGAGAGATAAGTGATGACAATTAAGCTTACCTTAAAGAGAGGGGTGCAATCAACTTCCTTCCAGCTTTCCCTGATCACCCTAGCAGTGTAGCTGCGAGCGTGGAACTCTCATCACAAACAGAGGGACACAGAGTGCAACAGAACAAAACAGTAGCTCAACAATGGTCGAGTGGGTAATTTTGTACTCACACCTATTTCTAACGGTAAATACATGAAATGCCCGTTAGACTAAGTGTGGGTAATTTTGTACTCACATCTTCTATCGGTACAAACACACATATACTGTTAGAACATGTACTGGTGCATTGCTGAACAGGTACAGGTGTTGTTCTATCGGTAAATATGTGTACTTACCGTTAGAAGAGGTACTGTACATGGCTGAAACAAAACCAAACTGGGTAATGCATGACACAGCAATCTAAGTGCACAGATGCACACCAGTCCTCACATTCAAGTGCATGCCTGAGAGGCACATAAGCAAATACATGTGTTGTTCTATCGGTAAATATGTGTACTTACCGTTAGAATAGGTATTGCACATGGCTGAAAGAAAACCAAACTGGGTAATGCATGACACAGCAATCTAAGTGCACAGATGCACACCAGTCCTCACATTCAAGTGCATGCCTGAGAGGCACATAAGCAAACACATGTGTTGTTCTATCGGTAAATATGTGTACTTACTGTTAGAATAGGTACTGTACATGGCTGAAACAAAACCAAACTGGGTAATGCATGACACAACAATCTAAGTGCACAGATGCACACCAGTCCTCACATTCAAGTGCATGCCTGAGGCACATAAGCAAATACATGTGTTGTTCTATCGGTAAATATGTGTATTTACCGTTAGAAGAGGTACTCGTACATGGCTGAAACAAAACCAAACTGGGTAATGCATGACACAGCAATCTGGGTAATGCATGAACAGCAAATACATGTGTTGTTCTATCGGTAAATATGTGTATTTACCGTTAGAAGAGATACTGGTACATGGCTGAAACAAAACCAAACTGGGTAATGCATGACACAGCAATCTAAGTGCACAGATGCACACCAGTCCTCACATTCAAGTGCATGCCTGAGGCACCAGTTCTCACATTCAAGTTGAGTGTACATGCGTTGTTCTATCGGTAAATATGTGTATTACCGTTAGAAGAGGTGCTGGTACATGGCTGAAACAAAACCAAACTGGGTAATGCATGACACACATGACACCAGTTCTCACATCCAAAGAATCATATCTAAACACAATGTAACATCAAACAGATCATAACTAGAAGATAAAGAAATATTTAAAGAGATGCTAATTTGTAGATTAACTAGGAGACACAAAAATACTTTTCTTAGGTACTTGGTACTTCATCTTGCCAAAGAAATTAAAAATCTCTACTTACATGAGATCTTGGTTTGCCTCCATTCCTTGAAGAAAATGAAAGAGGAAACATAAAAAATGAGGACTATTTAAACTCATTCTAGTTAATGGCTGAAAACAAAAGCAAGCTGATTCATGTATGACACAGCAATTTAGGTACAAACATACACATGCCAGTTCACAAATTCAAGTGCATGTCTGAAACAACAGTACAAATACGCACCTACCTACCAATACAATTAAATACACAAATACTCCCATGTACACATTCAAGTTCATGCCCCAAATAGCAATACATGATACACAAATATACAATAATTCACACATTCGATGTATATTAGAAAAGTCACGTTTGAAATTAACAACATATCGTCACGAGGACCTAGTGGCCCATACATTTTACATAAAAGAGGACCTTTGCAAGTTGCGAAAATGCAACTACCGACTACAAGTTAGACCTGATACATCACAAATCCATTCATCCAAAACAGCAAATGTCTGAACCACATTGGACTTAACCATAGGAGTTCAGTTCAAAGACACCTGAGGAGCTGGAACTGCCGTCGAGTTACATTTGTATTGGTGATTTCCTCGGACTCAGACTCGATCAACTCAACTCAACTCCATTAACAAAAAGAACCTACCTTGCAAGATGTTGTTCTGTGTAATGATGGTGTAGAATGGCTGTGCAAATGATAACAATTCTTCTTCTCCAAGCAGGTAAGCATATGGCCACAAGCTGGTGCATGCAAAAAAATGGCTGAAACACCGATACAAATGTAAGATGCTTTCTATAGGTCCTGATTTGAGAAACACGCCGGGCTTAAGGATCTTCTCGACTGAGCCAACCAAGATCTCGCCCTTCACATCCTTCTAGCTCTCGACGGTGATCTTCACTGTTTCTTTCCAGCTCTCGATGGTGATCTTCACCGTTTCTTTCCAGCTCTCGATGGTGATCTTCACCGTTTCTTTCGCCAACGAGCCAACGTAGGCAGTGTACTGGGATGAAGAACCGTGAAATACATTGCCCCTCATGAGCATCATCCAAGGACCTGCACAGATCATAAATAGGCATTCTAGAGCAAATTAAGATTTTTTACTGTTTCCTACATGACTCCCTATCTGAGGAAGACTACCAACTGAAGGTTAGGTTGTGCTTCGTCATAGTAACATCAGCTTGCAACTGGAGATCAAGATATTACATTTCTACTCTATTTCATCAGAAGAAATTACCTTGCCAATATACATATATTAATTATTTAATGAACTTTTTACATGCACTTGATCATTGAGCAAGCTAGTTGGCATTTGACTATGTTATTGGCATTGAACAACCTACAGAGAAGATCAAGATATTTGTGTATCTCATGATATTTGTAAATATCTTGACATTAATGATCTTTCAATTTCATGATCTTTCAATGTCAATTTCAATTACAAATATCTTTCAATTTCAATTCCAATTTCATGATCTTTCAATTTCATTTTCAATTTCATGATCTTTCAATTTCAATTATTACTAAGTCCAAGTTGGCATTGAGCAACCTACTGAGAGATGAAGATATTATATTTATACTCTTATTGTCATTTCACTATGTTAGATAGTGTTTGTATTGCAAATATATCCTGATAATTTTCTTCATTTGATAGGATCAGCAAGCAATTGAACATTATCTCTCCCACAGTGATATTATTTAGTTGTTTTAATAAAAAACAGGAACAAGACACCATACATAATCATATTGAAAAGAAGACACATCAAAATGAAGGATACAAAAATTGTAGAATAATTGCCATAATCGGATTAGAATAATCTAACAATATTGCCAAAATTTTACGTACCTTGCTTGCCATGCCGAAATCTAGTGGGCGTCAATGGAGGTGCGGAGGTGCAGCGGTCGCCGGTAGAGGTGCGCCGGCCGTCCATGGAGCTTATGGGTTAGGGCTACGAGAGCCCGATGAACTGTACGAATGAAAGAGACACACTCAGGTATTTATAGTACTAGATCAGTTCTATCGGTACACAACCGCCTACCGTTAGTAATTTGAGATCTCTTCTAACGGTATAAACATACATTACCGATAGAATAAAACTATTTGTAGAAGGCGAATGGTTCTATCGGCACACTACATCCTACCGATAGGAATTTTTGGCGATATTCTGTCGGTATAAACATACATTACCGATAGAATAAAACTATTTGTAGAAGGCGAACGGTTCTATCTGCACACTACATCCTACCGATAGGAATTTTTGGCGATATTCTGTCGGTATAAACATACATTACCGATAGAATAAAACTATTTGTAGAAGGAGAACAGTTCTATCGGCACACTACATCCTACCGATAGGAATTTTTGTACATATTCTGTCGGTATAGACATATATTACCGATAGAATAAGACTAGTTGTAGAAGGCGAACAGTTCGAAGATATTTGTGCTATCTTCTAACGGTATAAACATACATTACCGATAGAATAAAACTATTTGAAGACGAACAGTTCTAAGGAATTTGTGATATATTCTAACGGTATAAACATACAGTACCGATAGAATAAAACTATTTGTAGAAGTCGACCAGTTCTAATGGTACACAACATCCTCCCGTCAGTACTTATGCATCTCTTCTAACGGTAAATATGTTCATCACTGCTAGAGTAAATCATTCTGCTTCTTCTAATGGTAAGTTTCTTACAAACCGATAGGAAAAATACCTCCCTTATGCCTTCTATGACCGCGATGCACCTTTTCTAACAGTTTTCTACTAAATCACTAATAACCGATAGAAGATAGGGGTTAGTAGACTGCATTTCTGTACTAGTGGGTACACATAAATCAAGCTCTTTGCGACCTAGGCGCGAGCATTAGTGTGATGTCTCTCACCATTGCACAACGTTTGAGCATGGGTGCGATCAAACCTACCCACACTGCAACTTGCCGACCGATTGGTGAAGCATTCGGAAGGAATCCTGGAAGATGTGCCTCTTCAAGGCAAATTTTATCTTCCAGTTGCTTTTGTCGTTCTTGATATGGATGAAGATGTAGCTATACCTATTATATTGGGACGACCAATGCTCTGGACAACAGGTGCCCTCATTGACGTTCATGAGGGATGAATTACCTTTCGCATAGGTGATCGCACCTAAAATGGGTGTGATTGTGTAATAACCGCAAGTGAATGGTTGAACGTTGAGCACTTGAGGGTCGAGTTCCACGAGGAACAAGCGTATGTGTCTTTCTAGCTTAACAAATCACTAATTAAGTCTAAACGAGTTGGGTGTTTGTGTTTCTACAACTAATTCTACTACTAAAGCTATCAATCTAGGGTTTAAAAGCAGTAAAGAACAAATATGAAATCTAGAGTTTGTAAGCAGGAAAGAAAATCTAGGGTTTCGGGAGTTGCATAACCATCCAGCGTAATTCTATCCAAGGTCAGAGAATTGTAAGTTAATTTCAATCATTTTTCATGGTAGATTAGTTGGCCGTATGATCACTGGTACAACGGTCAAACGATCGCTTCCACTATTACGTTTGGTGAGAGCCTCTCTCCTGTTTAGGATCCAGCGTCAAAGCGCTATGGACTCAAGAATTCCCTTAAATTCTTGCTAAGACTCAACTGTTACGTCTGTTGCCAAAACAAGAATTTAGGGTTTAGAGGAAGAAAACATCAAGAAATAACTCAAAAACTTGAGATCAAGACCAATGAAGAATCATTCCTTCCAAATTAGGACATCCCTAACCATAGAAGAGATCTACTCGCAAAAAACCATAATAATACAGAAATAATAATAAGAATTAAATAAAAACTCACTTGATTGCTCGGAAATTGAAGGTGCCGTCCTTGATGGCTTATAAAAGAAATAAAAATAGAGAATATGGCTCTTCTAGGAAAACTAGACTAAAAACTACCTAAAAATTGCATCCTAAAAGCATGTCTAATTGAGCCAAAGTTTTTCTATTTATAGTACATGGGTTAACATGCCCAAAAACAAACGTGCTGGAGACGAAGTCTGGCTTCAAATGGTGTGAGAACAGATAAATCTAAGTCAAAATTGACCATATTCGACCAATTCTAATCAAACCCGATGAAAACCGACCAAAACCAACCAGTTCTGATCAAATATGACTAAAACTGACCAAATCTGGTTAAAACCGACCAAATTCTACCAGTTCCGATCAAATCCGACCAAAACCGACATGTAAAAGCCGAAGAAATCGAGTTGAACATGACCAGGACATGTGGCGTGTTCGCGACCACACACGTGTCGTGACCAAAACCGACTCGAACATGACCATGACGCGTGGCATGTTCGCGGCCACACATGTGTCGTAACCAAAACCGAGTAGGACTCTTTTCGGCCATGTTATTTTCGATCAAGTCTTTTATTTGAGTACAGTTCCTTTTTTTGTCATGACATGTTCGAACAAGTCCCTTTTTCTCCTAGCCATGTATGGATGAGGTCGTTTTCCTGCCAAAATGTGTTTGATCAAGTCTTTTGTCCAAAGAACACTCGACCACGACCTTTTTCTTCCAGTTTTGGTTTACTTGGTCGAATTGGGTCCAATTGTGGTCGAAATTCTCTCAAATTTGGCAGGTTTGATCCCTGAAACATGATGAACACAATTGTGAAAGAAATTTGTAAAAATAATAAAATTTTATGCATAAAATGTCGCATCAAAGGAGTTTTAAGCATGATTTTGCAAGTTTTTAATACTAAACCTAGGATAAAAATGCTACCAAGTTAGCATTTATTAAATTCCCCCAAGCTAGCATTTTGTTTGTCCTCAAGCAAAGAATGTGAATGATTTTTCAAAAATTGAGATGCATTGGTTTAAAATTTCTAAACTTGTTGATTGCCCTATATATGAGGAGAAAATTTGCAGTGTGGATGACCTAGAAGAAGTCCTCAAAGAGGAGTCGCCACTTCAACTCACTTTGGGAGAAGGAATGGATGAAATATTTGAAAATAAAAAACAGACAACAGCAAAGAAAACGAAGACGAACCAACAAAAGAACCATCCAAGGAGGACATCTCGGATTCCGATGTCACAGGTAAGGAAAAGGTAAGTAAACCTACACTCAAAACTCTTCCATCCTCGCTGAAATATGTGTTGTTGGATGATGAAGAGATGCAATCTATCATCGTTAATGCAAACTTGACCAATTCACAACTAGAAAATTTTATTTCTTTACTTCGTGTGCATCGCAATGCTCTCGGTTATTCAATTGATGATATCAAAGGGATTAGCCCTGAAATTTGTATGCATAGGATCTCTCTAGTTGATGAAACTAAAACCTCCGTTGAATGTCAATGTAGACTAAACCTAAACTTGAAGGAAACTGTAAAAACTGAAATTTCTAAACTATTAAATGCGGGTATCATTTATCCTATTTTTGATAGTAATTGGGTTAGTGCTATTTATGTGGTTCCTGTTGGATCTAGGCCCTTTTTAGGTTGATTTTGATTATTGATGACATTAAGTGTCTTGGACTAATCGTGTCTTTGAGCTATTTGTATGCAGCGTTATTTCTGTAAAGTTTGCAAGTGATCCGGGAAGGTCTGAAAGTCGCAAGCACACGGTCAAGCGCAAGGTCGCAGTGTCGCCCGAGGTCGTAGTCCGAGGACGCGAGCCAAAGCCGCAAGTGCAATGTCACCAAGAAGGAAGCTGCAAAGACCTAAGGTAAGTGCTTGTTTATTGTATCGGTCTCGAAGTTTAGAGTTTGACCGGGTTTTATAAGAAATTCTTTTTTAGTTTAAACTGTATTATTAAGAGGGGTTGCAAAATCTCTTTTAATTCCAGCAAAAACTGAGAAACTCTTAGGTCATATGTTACATTCGCAATCATTCACAATCTTGGTCAAGAATCTCAAAGAGGAACTGAAACTGGTTATCCGAGTGCTGTTTATTTGACCAGAACTATTCATTCGACCAGTGGTCACATGAGTACTGTTCATTTGACCAGAGACTATTCATGCACTGCTCATTTGATCAGTTACTGTTCATTCGACCAGTAACATTGTTTATTTGACTAGATGTTCCAACGGCTATTTACTAGTCGTTAGAGGTCAAAGCTGACTGTTAGCTGACCTAATTTCTTTCCTTTTCGACCACAACAGCTAGCTGAGATGTTGGGTTATAAATAGAGGTGCTTTGAGCAGTATTCTCACACATTCAAAAACACATCTCAAGCTACAATCTCATACACATTTTTTAGCAGTCTCTGTACACACCTTTGAGCATCTTTTCTATACATTTTGAGCAATTTTTAGAAGTTTTGAGCAGATTTTTTCTACTGTTTTTGAGCTATTTTAAAACACTTTTTAACAGTTTTTTGAGCAGTTCCTGTTCACATTTTCGAGCAGTTTTTAAATAGTTTTTTAGCAGATTTCTCTACTGTTTTTTGATCATTTTACAAACACTTTTGAGCAGATCTTTGAGCAGTGTTTGAGTAGATTTTTGAGAAGCTTCTGTTCACATTTTTGATCAGTTTTATAAACACTTTTCGAGCAGATTTTGATTAGTGTTTATAAATATTGTTTTGAGCAGTTTTTCTAAAGAACCAAGAGATATATTTTTTTATATATACTTGAGCCCAAGTGCCAAAATCTTGATCTTTTGATCAAGTATCATTCATTGTGATTGAGAGAGATCTTCTGAGAGAATTCATTTGCATCCTTAGAAGTTTCTCGATATTTGTTGTGGTCAAGAGAAGATATTGTAATTTGTTACTCTTGGTGAATGCCCTCACCTAGACGGTTTGGAGGCGTGGTTATTGACCTCTCCATTAACGGAGATTGTCGGAGAGGCTCGGCATATTTTGTGAAAGGCATCAGTGCTCGCCTATCCGGAGTGGAGAAGGAGCAATCTTAGTGAAAAATATCCTTCGTGGATATTGAAGCAAGACTCATTCATTTGAGTGCTTCTACGAGGAGTAGGGGAGACCGGGCGAGACTCCAAGACCTCAGGATAAATCACTGTGTTTGTTTTTCTTATTCTTTCTTAGTGCAAAATATTATTAAATTGTTTCAGTTTATTTTCTCTTAATCTTTTCTTAGCAAAAATTGTTTTTAGTTGAAAAGTTTTAAAACCTCCTATTCACCCTCCTCTAGTCGGCATACTCGATCCTACAGTTCCAAAGAAAGGAGGTATGGCTGTGGTTAAGAATGCTAATAATGAGTTGATCCCTACTAGACTTGTTACTGAGTGGCGTATGTGCATTGATTATCGTAAATTGAATAGCGCCACTAGGAAGGATCACTTTCTATTATCTTTCATTGATTAAATGTTGGAAGATTGGCCAAACATGAATATTTTTGTTTTCTTGACGGGTATTTGGGTTATGTAACGCGTCTTTCAAATCCCAATTCATCCGATGATCAAGATAAGATAATGTTTACATGTCCTTTCGGTACTTTTGCCTACCGGCGAATGTCATTTGGGTTATGTAACGCGTCTACAACCTTTCAAAGATGTATGATGGCTATATTTTCGGATTTAATCAAAGAAATGATGGAAGTCTTTATGGTTATCCTTAGATGCTTGTCTAAAAAATCTTTCTCGAGTCTTGTGCAGGTGCGAAGAAGTTAATCTTGTGCTAAATTGGGGATAAGTGCCAATTTATGGTTCAAGAAGGCATGGTACTTGAACACTGATAAATGCTAAGTTTGTAGCATTTTTACCCTAAGTTTAGTATTTAGAACATGCAAAATCATACTCAAAACTCCTTTGATGCGACATTTTATGTGTAAAATTTGATTATTTTTACAAATTGCTTTCACAGTTGTGTTCATCATATTTCAGAGATCAAACCTACGAAATTTGAGATAATTTTGACCACATTTGAGCCCCATACAACCAAGAAACCAAACTGGATAAGCAAAAAGGTCTTAGTCGAGTACTCCACGAACAACACTCCTGGTCGAACATGTTTTGGTGGGTAAAATCCTTAAGTGTACACGGATGGGTGGAAAAAGAGACCTGTTGATCCGGGAGGATCTTCAAATCGAGTCACATACGGCTTCGCGACCTTAACCGTGTTCGGAAAGGTTTCGCGAGCATGGATTGGTTTGCGACCATGAAAAAGAATACATCCTCTGGTCGGAATTGTAATTCGATCCAAATATATATATAACTAAGCTTATCTGTTAAGGGTTAGTTAGTTATATGAGTCTAATATGTTTAGGTTACTGAGCCTGATATGTACCCATACAATTGGACTATAAATACATTGTAATAGGTCTAGTTTAGATCATCGAATATTTTTATAGTCTTGGATTATATATCCAGCTCATAGTTCCTTCGACGTAGGCAAGTGTGTCTAACGTTCGACGTGTAAAGCCCTCTTTGAAATAAAGAGTTGTGCAATTACTTTGAACTGTGTTGCCGTCATCCTTTGGGTTTCGGTACTTTTGAGTAAGATCCCGTTATTCCACATATTAGAATATAGACGAGCCTAATGCGAAAACCAAGGCTAGGTCTCAAATGGATCAAGTTGGTATCAGAGCAACTTTCTTATCCTGTGGATGGCGAAGACTCGCCAGGGTTACAAAACCTCCGGTGAAACTCCAGGCGATCAATTGACGGTTCCTACAATCGCGTCTCCGACAATGTCTGACGATACCTCCGTTCAAGCTAACCTAGCTGAACAAGTGGCTAAGCTCTCCACTGACATGGAAAATGTGCTTGCTTGGATTAAGCAGCAGACCATGATTGTACTTCCTGAAATAGGGAAGGTTATGGGTGTGAAGGCTGGTGAAGACTTGCGTAGGGCAGACGAAGATGAAGACGAAGGCGACCATAAGACCGACAACCTCACCAACACCTCCTTAGCTGTCGGATCTTTCAAGATCGACGCTAAGATTGAAATACCCATATATGATGGGGTGATCGATGCGGAGAAGCTGGATTCTGGATCGATCAGCTTGACACCTACTTTGACCTGAAAGGGTTCAGTAGCGCTCAAAAGGTCAAATTTACACCTTTGAAGATGAAGGACCACGCCAAGACTTGGTGGAAGGCCCTTGTCATCAGTGGTGAAGCTGAAGACCTTGCGTGGGGTCAATTCAAATGACTTCTGCGACAAGAATTCTATCCGATGGGTTACCTTGAGGAGAGCTGGGAACGTTGGCACAAATTGTACCAACGGTGCGACCAGACCGTTCAAGACTATACTACGAAGTTTCGAAGACAAGCAATGGTCATCGGCATATTGCCATCCGATCCTCAGGTATTTCAGAAACACACATCTGGACTTCAGAAATAGATCAGTACTGAGCTAAGTCTGTTCGGCGTCCAAGACATCACTGACGAGGATTGACACCCGGGTCACATCTAATAAACTTTTGGTTCAAGACAGGTTCGAACCAGACATCTATTTGGTTCGATGCGAACTCAAGCTATTTCTGAGGGGCATCACCATGAGGTCGCAAGCTTTACGCGATCAGGTCGCGGGTTTTGTGCGATCAGGCCGACAACTGTGTGCGGTCAGAAGTTCGTATGCCATACGCGGACTGGACTGAATATCTGGGATGTTGCGCGGTCAGCCCATATTCCGTGGTCAGAACATTCTCAACCAAGGTGCTTGGAGCTTGTTCGGTTATCTTCATACCAGGATATTCCAGACATCCCGGAGATTCCTCCATGTTGAAGACCAACCATCAGAGGTTATTATATGCGGTTATTCACGATTAACACGTGTTAATAACCTTCGTGGAAGTTAATAGCGGTTCTTCAACAACTGCATCTAACCGTTTGATACAGTTTCCTTCATATGGCACCCTTTCGACCAATATAAAAAGGTGGCAAAATACATCAAACGGGGGATCCAAGACATTTTTTGGAAGAACCAGAATCAAAAGAATAATCAAGATACAAGATATCTCGATCATTCAAACAGCCAAGTCTACAGCTTAGATTAAACAACACTTACGAGTCTCCTATAGCTTCTCCTTGTACACCCTTACAGGAAAAATCCTCGCCTGTGAGGACTTTTTCCTCCATTTGTAAACCTTTTACCACACTTAGTGAAATCTCAACAGGACGTAGGGCTATTACTCCCACCATCGAGGGCCCGAACCTGTCTAAACTCTCTGTGCTCCTGTTCACCATTGTTCAGCATACCTTCCCGGAGGGTCATCTTGAAAGGTCTCACAATTACAAATTCTGCATAAGTTCGGCTGAGGACCCTGAGTCCGAATCGTCGACAGCTGGCGCCCACCGTGGGGCCTTTCTCAAGGCGTCCTAATTGAAATTCGGAGGTTCGCCGAAACATGGCTGGAGCATATGATTCCGAGAATGATTTCGATCTCGAGGATTATGCCCATATACCAATGCCTTCTCCAAGCGATCCTGTTCCGATGGAAGAGGTCGAAGGCCATAATCTTCCACAGGTTGAATCATCTCCCCAAGTCATGTTAATCGACCAGGAGGTAACTGGCACAAGGTCAGAACCCGCAGAGGTTCTTAATGTGCTAGGTGATGAATCCGGCCCGTCATACGATCCCGCTGAGGGAAAATATGATGGTGACCCTGAAGTTAGCCCAGGAAGGTTCGACCCTGATAACCTCCACCGTCTCTTTGATTTCGAGTCCGACTCAGAACAAACCGAGATGTTCTCCCCATCGGCGACCTCTCTCCCTAGGCAGTTTGCTGCGTTGTCGGAAGAAACTCCCGATCAACAGGCTGCCAGGGAAGAACAAGATCGCAAACAGAAGGAGGAGCAAGATCTCGAGCAACAGAACAACGAACTACGCAGAACTGCCCTAGAGGCTCTTCAAGATGCGCAGGCTCGTTACGATGCTGCCCCGAGTTCTTCTCGACGGTCGCGTGGTCGTAGATGTGACCAGTCTCCTTCCTTACCACCGGAGCATTTCCCAGTGGACGAAGAAACAATAACACCTGGTGCCCCTAGGAGAAGTACCCATGGTCGACTGCGATCTATCGCGGAAGTCATGCGCAATTTTCCTCCTACGGTCACGGATGCGCAGAGACCGGCCTTTTTCAGGATCCTGGCGGAAAGACTGGACGAGGTCGCATCCGAGGCGACCCCAACAACCTCTTCCCGCTCAGTGACACATTCCCGTGAACGAGATGGTCCTCATTTTGGCTCTGGCCGGCGGAGTTACCCGCCGCCTGTACCGTCCCGACAGGACAAATACCGGCGAATGCAGGACTCTCGTAGTAGGGATCGAGTTCCCGTTCACTCTCGTTTGGGACCACGAGTAACCTCGCCATTACGTGAGTTTGCTCGAAACCCAACCGAAAGTCGCAGGACGGTTCACGGTTCTTACGTTGGTTGCAAAGCTTTCTCGCCTGGCCTACGAGTAGTCGTTTGGCCCGATAAGTTTCGACCAGGGGCCATTGAGAGGTTTGATGGAACTCAGAACCCATCCGAGTTCCTTCAGATCTATATTACTGCCATCCAAGCAGCAGGAGGCGATGACAAGGTCATGGCAAACTACCTGCCAACAGTCCTCGCAGGACCGGCTAGAACCTGGTTGTTTAATCAGCCTGAGGGTTCCATCTACAATTGGGAAATGCTATGCGATGCCATCCTCAGCAATTTCCAAAACTGTTACCAAAAGCCGGGTAAGGAGGACGACCTGCATAGACTGCGGCAAACTTCGACCGAAACACTTCGGCAGTTTGTCAAGAGGTTTGTCGGGGTAAGAAATACCATCCCAAACATATCTGATGGCTCCGTAATCAAGGCATTTAAGCATGCCGTTCGATACCGGAGATTCACTGAAGACTTGCTTATCCACCCTCCTCGATCAGTGGCCGATCTGTTCGATATGGCTGATCGATACTCCGATGCAGCCGAGGCAGTCGAATGGAACCGAATGGTTGACAAGGGGGACCTACCGCCCCAACCAGGCTTCAAGGACGCCAGGAAAGAAGATTCAAGCAAAAAGCCGGAGTCTTCACCGGGTGGGAAGTCAAAAAAGTCGAAGAGGAACCGCTCTGGACAGTACCGTGAGGTCGCAGTCGCGGAGAAACCACCTTCGACCAAAGGTAATAAGTCTTCTTTTAAAAGTAAAACTGCTTCTGGTGGCCGGGATTCCGACCAGCCAGAAAAATCAACTAATCCGCAGGAGGGCAAGAGGTGGTGTCCACTCCACAACTCCGCAGGCCACGACCTCAAAAACTGGAGGAGTTGGTTGAAACAGCTGGATGATTTCTACCAAGGAGCTGGGCCAATGCCAACCTTACCGCCTAAAGAGCAGGCGTGCGGGATTAGAGACGTCGACGGAGACGAAGAAATGGCTTACCAGGTACCTCAAAATCATGTTAATGTCATTTTCGGAGGTTCCTCCTCTTTCGTTTCCAAAAGGCAGTTTAAAACCTTTTGCCGAGAGGTTAACCAAACGGAGACATCCCTTGGCGAACCTCAATATCGCCGTTGGTCGGATATGCCTTTGACGTTCGATCGCGCTGACTGTCCTGTGGGGCTAACTCGACCATTGAGGCTACCTCTGGTTATTACCCCAATCATCAGTAACGCGAGAGTCGAAAGGGTCCTGATTGATGGGGGAAGTTCCCTTGATCTTTTATTGGTCAAGACACTCGACGAGATGCAAATTCCTCGTTCGAAGATCAAGCCCATAATCCATCCGTTTTATGGGATAATCCCAGGCCCCTCCATGATGCCATTGGGACAAGTGGTCCTCCCGGTCACTCTGGGAGAACCAGATAACTTCCGAACAGAATTGGTTACTTTCGATGTAATCCATTGTGATTCAGCTTATAATGCAATCTTTGGCAGGCCGACTCTTGCTAAGTTCATGATGGCAACGCACTATGCTTATCAGTGCGGGAAATTGCCTGGCCCCAAAGGTGTCATTTCGGTCCGAGGTAGTCGCAACGTGGCGCTCACGTGCGACCGGCTATCTTTGGAGATGGTCGATCAACTTCCCCTCCGGGACGCTCAGGTCGCCACCGTTGCCACCGATGCGATCAGGGCTGCTCCTCGACCAGATGAGAAACTCAAACAAGTTCCTTTGTACCCAGATGACCCATCCAAGACAATTCGGGTTGGGTCAGCCCTGGATGACAAATAGGAACTCGACCTCGTTGCTTTCCTCCGGGCTAACGCAGACGTGTTTGCGTGGAAACCGTTCGACATGCCCGGTGTCCCAAGGGAAGTAATTGAGCACAGGTTAGCAATTCGACCTGGACAACGACCAATAAAGCAAAAGCTCAGGCGTTTTGCCACCGACCGACAGGAAGCCATCCGAGAAGAGTTAGACAAACTCTTACAAGCCGGGTTTATCCGCGAAGTGAATCACCCAGACTGGCTCGCCAATCCGGTCATGGTCCGCAAGTCAAATGGCAAGTGGCGCATGTGCGTCGACTACACTAGCCTTAACAGTGCCTGTCCGAAGGATGACTTTCCCCTTCCCCGCATCGACCAGCTGGTTGACTCCACTGCGGGTTGCGAACTGATGAGTTTTCTGGATGCCTACTCAGGATATCATCAAAATAGCATGGCAGAAGACGATGAAGAGAAAACTGCCTTCATCACCCCGTTCGGCACATACTGCTACGTCAGAATGCCGTTCGGTCTTAAGAACGCAGGTTCCACGTACCAGCGCTTGATGCAAAAGACCTTTCTTTCCCAGATAGGGCGTAATCTCGAAGCATATGTAGACGACTTGGTTGTAAAGAGCACCAAAAGATTGTCTCATTTGGACGATCTTGCTGAAACCTTCTGTAACTTGAATCGCTTTGGAATAAAATTGAACCCGGAGAAATGTTCTTTCGGGGTTTCTTCAGGGAAGCTTCTTGGTTTCCTTGTGTGTTCCAGGGGCATTGAGGTTAATCCTGAGAAAATCAGAGCTATTGAACAAATGAGGTCGCCCTCGACCATGAAGGATGTTCAACGCCTGGCTGGTCGCATGGCGGCTTTAAGTCGCTTTATATCGCGATTAGGCGAAAGGGGACTACCTTTCTTTAAATCCTTGCGGAAACATCATAACTTCACGTGGTCCGACGAGGCCGAAAAAGCGTTTCAGGAGGTAAAAACATATCTGTCCAGTCCGCCAGTATTGGTGTCTCCTGAAAAGGAAGAACCATTACTTCT